>OZ037937.1:61008005-61636339 GCA_964035585.1 Polytrichum formosum | reverse complement strand
CCCTCCTTCCTCCCTCCCGGCCCTCCACTCCCCCCTTCCTCCTTCTCCATCCTTCCCCTCCTTCTCCCCTCCCCCCCCGTACCTTCGTGGTACTTTCCTTTCCTCCTTGGTCAAACCCACGCCCCCCGTACCGCCCCCCCCCGTACCGGCCTCCCCCCCCCCCGACGCCACCTGGCCCCTTCCCCCCCCCCCGGCCACCTATACCGTCCCCCCCCTGCCTGCCGGCCAGCAGGCCCAGCAGCTGCGGCAAGCCAGGCTGGGCCGGCAGTGGCAACATTTGGGGTTTTTTTTTTGTTTTTTTAAATTTTGACAAATTAAAAAAAAATCAAGCAACCACATTTTCTTGGAGGGAGTTCAACCAAGCTTTAAGGATGAATTCATGAATCAACCAAGGATATTTTCATTAATCAAGCATGGAAGTGGGGGACTGGAAGACAATCACCTTATGAGACATTAAGGTGTTTGGGGTATCGGAGGATGTTGAGCAAGGCGGGAAGAGTTTGCCGGAGCATCCGGGAACACACGGAGGGCGTGGAATTGCGGCGAATTTGCGATTGCCTTATTCTTCATCCACATCGACTTGGGAGAGGTATTTGGTGTAAGATGGGGTTGTTATTTTCTTTTGTTTAAAAGAAAAATAAGAGGAAGGCACTTAAACAACCATGTATTTGGATTTTTGGGGAGCGAGTTGACAGGCATTGGGGTTAGGATATGTGCATTAGATTTCCGAGGGGGTACATTTAGAGATTGTGTGGCATGTGGAATTTCCGTTCGGTCTAAAATAAATTCTTATTAAGGTTGAATTGTGTTTATTAACACATATTCCCGGCATTGTTATACGGAGGGATTTTTAGGGATAGTGAATAGATGAGCGATGTGCATATATACCATTTTCTTTTCAAAGCAACAAGAAGCCTTCATTTTTTACCACCAACCACAGGCGGGTGCCGGTTGGTCGCAGTCAATTTCCATTTTTGCTTCAATATTATTTGGGGAAGGGGATCCAGTGCTATATTTGCATTGTTTTTTATATTTTGTTGTGGTACCTTCCCCCGTGGCGAGTTGTGGTGCTGGGAGTTTCCAGCATTGCTCCATTTTGTGTGTGTACTAGTTTGTGATAGGGTTTTGTGGGGGTGAGGTCGGAGTAATGACCGACGGGACCCTTGTGTGTGCACCAAGTGGGCGGTGCTTGTTTTCCCTCATGGTGAGGCTGGATTGATCACCAGCAGACCATTAGATTGGTGATTTTGTAGGTGCAGGTTGCTTTTTACTTTTCTTTGACCCTTTACCTTGATACTACATCAGTTTGGGTTGTTGGCTCTAGTAACCAGATCCATTGCGGGTTTATGGTTACAACTCGGAGTCTACATTATCGCTCTCCGTCTCCGGTAGCATCAGAAGGTCGATCATCGGATCTTTTGGACGTTGAGACAGTGGTAGCACCCGAAGAGGTTTTTCAGCCTACTTCGGCGTGGGGGACTGTCACTCGGTCTCACATCCTTTGGGTGGGATCGTTCGACGAGATGGAGGAGGAGACGCAAGGCGGCATCCGAGACCGATTTTCCGGTCGAGCGGAGACCATTTCCCTGTAAGATTGGAAAATTCGGTTCAGGACATGAATGAGGGAGAAGCGTCAACGCAATACCAGTTTCAATGACTGGTATGCGTTCGAGCTTCTGCCCCAGCATTTGGAGCACGAGGCGTTCCAGACTTATGAGTAGTGGAGGGATGCTCATTGAATGGAGCTGCGCCAGATGGAGCGGTACTGGGAGACTCGGGTGGAGTTGGTATCCGCGTTGAAGGAAGGTGCAGCTTCCAGTTCATTGGCCGCTCCTGTGGTGAAGCCGGAGCAAGCCGAGGGCGTCGTCGTGGTGGATGTGGACGGGAGTTTTCCTAGTGAGCCTAGAGATAAGGCTTCTGCGCCCGCATCTGCGAGTATGTCGAGCCCGATCTTGCCGCTCTCCCAGTATGCCCAGGCTATTCAGGCGGCACTAGCCTCTTTAGGGGCTCCGCCAAACTTTGATCCTCTACATGAATTCCAACTCCATTTGGAGGAGGAATATGGAGGTTTCCGTCGGGATCAGATGCAGCGGATCCAGGACTTCAGGCGGGAGAAGGACGACACACCTCGTACCATGTACACGAGGTTGGCGAGGTTCTTCAGGGAATCTGGAGGTGTTTTCGCGGAGAGTCAGTTGGTGAAGGTGTTTTTGTCTAAGATTGACAAATGTCTTCTTGACTTAGCGCTGCCCAAGATCATCATGGATTATGACGGTCGGGCAACACTCGCAGAGGCATTCGCCATTGTGGAGCAGTGTGATCGTACTTTGTGTCAGCACGATGCCACTGACTTGGTGTCCTTGCTAGTGGATTCTATCAAATCCTGAAAAACTTCGGTCGCGACTGCAGGATTGGCAGAGGCGGAGGTGGACAAGATCTTGTATTGTTGGTCTTGTGGGCATGCGGGCCACGCTAAGAAGGATTGCCCTTCGAAGCCAAAGCAGACTCATACCTTGAATAATCCAAAGCGGAAGACAGTTGTTCCCGCTAAAGATTCCACGAAGGAGGCTGGTAAACATTTACCGAAGCAGTTGAGATGTTCTCATTGCGGGCGGAACAATCACGCGGTGGAAAACTGCTTCGCTCTCCATCCAGAGAAACGTCCTTCTTCCGATCGAGAAAAGACGTTGGAGGCGAAGATTGGCGCCTTGGAGGAGAGGTTCAAGAATTTGGCGTCATCTGGCCAAATCTTGGAACCACCGGCTCCATTCGGAGCTCAGGCTAGCTCTTCCACTCCGGATTACTATATGTTCGGAGCTTCATGAGAGGTGATGAGTTCGGCAGCCGTGACACGTGCTCAAACCGTGCCACGAACCACACCTCCGGCCACAGAGGAGTCTGTGGCAAGCTTACGAGCTCGGGACAATGGTCCCGCGGATCAGATTGGGCAGGCACGGCTACCATTGTCTTTTTGGATTTGCTGATGCTATCCAATCTGTCAGTGGTCGCAAACCGAACATTGAGGCTCCGAATTCGGCGACCGACATGATACACACGTTGGCATCAAAGGTGTTGCACACGCCTTTGTTCACATCGATGGAGTGGTCGTCGCCAGAGTTTCAGCCTGCTAAGGTTTTCCACTTAGCAGGTAGAATTTTGGAAGGGAAGGCATCCTCACCTTCTTTGACCGTGGCTCAGGCGACCACGGACATCCATGTCTCTGAAGATCCCGAGGAAGTGGCCAAACGGCGAGCGAGGCTTGCCGCGGAGACCATTGCGTCTTTTGACGCACATACCTCAGATGACAGGGGGCCGGCCATCTCTTATGACTTACCAGCATCCGCGGGAGCATAACACCGACATTTTGGTGGTCAGTCGGACTGGGGGCAATGCCACTCGGGTTGCTCCCCGTTGTGTGATGATGGATTCAGGGGCACAACTGGTTATGATCGGCAAGAAGCTTGCCCAGGTGTTGGGGTTGGCGGCCGAGGACTTGGCTCCCTGTCCATTCACCATTGTCACATCCATTGGCCACGTGGAGCGGGCCACGGGTTATACTCGGGAGCCATTACAGCTTAGCTTCCGAGTGAAGCCTGGAGATCCACCCGCACCTCTTCTTCTCAGGTGTGCGGTGACAAATGCGACCAATTACGACATCTTAGTTGGTCAACAAGCACTCTACCCCCTTGGTTTTGGTTTGGACAACTGGACTGAGGAGGCTTGGATCCGACCAGGTTGGTCGGCTGGGGACGGCCGCAGGGAACTTATTCCTGTGGCATTTGCGGCGGCCGCGACCATAACACCATTACCCATGATTTTTGGATGTGGTGCTATTGTGGATACATTGCCTTATGGTTCCGCATTGTTGGAGGAGTCATTGGCATTCATGGGGAATACGGACGATCAACGGGATATGGCACCTAAGGTTGTATTGGTGCGCCATCCCAAAGATCTTCTTCCTCCCTGGCGCGATTCCGCCGAGTTATTCCGTAGGTGTGAGGACATTGTCTTTTCTCTCACTCCTATGAGACTAGTCATACCGGATGCAGCATCGGCATTGGCACATCCCATTTTATGGCGGTCGCTAGACGAGGGGATTACTTTGGTGGAACTGTTTGGGGGCATCGGGACAGGATTGGCGGCCGTGTTGGAGGCTGGCCTTACCATTCGACAGTACATCTATGTCGACAACAATCCTATCTCCATTCGTGTGGCACGTCACCATTTACACCAGTTGATGGTAATGTACCCACAGCAGCTCCACCCGACTGCCATTCGTGGGTGCTTTGGACGTCTTCCTCGTGATATTACACTTATCAACGAGGAAAACTTACGAAGGTTGGGTCCCGTGGATTTGGTGATTGCGGGATGGCCATGCCAGGGCCACTCACGTGCGGGAGCAGGCCGAGGTTTAGAGGATCCCAGGTCTAGCCTTTTCTGGGACCTCATCCGGCTTATGCAGTGGTGGTTTGCCCACCAACCTTTCCTTCCAGGGTACATACTCGAGAATGTACCTCTGTTGGGAGACTCTCGGGACAAGGTGTTTGAAGGCCGACATTATGTTTGTCAACACCTTGGAGATCCCATTTTTATGGATGCCGCGAGCCTCGGTTCTTATTCCCACCGGCCTCGGTGGATTTGGACCAACCTCGCACCGCTATCCACTTTAGCTGCAGCATTTTTTGTAGTGCCTCCAGCTTTGGATCAAAATGTGGATGACATCTTGGATCCGCACCGGACCTCTTTGCCGGTTGTTCGAGATGATTTGTCCCCATTGGCATTAGTCAACAAAGTGGGGGCACCACGGAGGGTCTTTGCCACATTTATGACTTTTCCACAGTCATTTGCATTCCGCGATCAGGGGCCTGGTATGGTGTGGGATGCTCACACAAACACCCACACCGAACCATTTGCCGACGAACGGGAGCGTGCTATGGGATTTCGGACCGGAACCACAGCAGCTCCGGGCCTTTCTGAGGGCCAACGGCGGTTCGTGTTGGGCCAAGCCATGGATCTTAACACCATGGTGTGGACTGTTGGTTTATGCCTTGCATTGCAACGGCATCATGGTAACCAGTTGTTGTCTCTGGGGGCAGAGGACTCTGGTCAAGGGGCACAGCGGTCCACATTCATGGAAGAGGGAATTGAGGCCATGGTTGGAGAAGCCGATCGAATCTATCGATTCGAACAGCAGGTGATGGAGGAGCTTCGAGCTCAACGGGTTTATACTGCTTTGGCTTCTTCGCCTCCGGTGGTGGCTTCATCATCACATATTGGTGGTGATGAAGGGAGGCCAGACTCTACTGTTGGCATTGAGGTTGGGGACATGGTTAATGCCCCCTCCTCTGAGTAGCAGTTAGAGTCCGTGCCAGCACCAGATGGTTCCCCTTTGGTGGAGAGGGAGACCACAAAGTTTGATGATTGGCCATTGGAGTTAGGCCCTCATCTCACTGGTGCTGAGATACGAAAGGTACGAACATTCATTCGCTCGTACCGTAGGTGTTTTGTTTTTAGCCTTCAGGATCTTGAAGGCTACAAAGGAAAACCCATCCACATTCAGTTGGAGGACGACCATCCTATTTTTCGGAGACCTTATAGGCTCAGTGCTCCCGAGAGGATTGGTGTCCAAGCTCGTTGCCGAGAGCTCTTGGCGGCAAGGCTAATCGAACTTTCCAACGGGGAGTATGCTTGTGCTACGGTTATGCTATCAAAGAAGGATATCTTTGGCAATTGGACGGAGAAGCGGATGTACGGGGATTACCGTCCAGTTAACCGGAAGACCAAGTCGGATCAATATCCCATGCCAATCCCGGAGGAATTTTTCGATGCCATCGGATTTTCTCGAGTATTCAGCACCTTGGATTTGAGATCCGGCTATCACCAGCTCCCCTTACTTGTGGGAGATCGGGTGAAAACTGCATTCTGGGGAGTTGATCAAGATGGGAAGGATCAACTTTACCATTGGAAATTTCTTCCATTTGGCCTGAAGAATGCACCTGCTAAGTTTCAGAGAGTGATGTACCAGGTTCTCTCTGGCTTGCCCTTTGCTCGGTGTTACATAGACGATGTGATCATCTTCAGCAGGACACCACAGGAGCATGTGAGGCATCTGCAAGCCGTTTTTGAACGGTTGCAACGGTGGGGATTGCGCATGCACCACGGCAAGTGCAAGTTTTTCCTTGACCGACTGGCATATCTGGGTCATATGATTGTGTGAGGCCAAACCCACCACCCTTAAGCGTCCTAGTCCGGGTGATGGTTTTGAGAATCACATGTGTGATACCAAAGCTCGTGGTAACATGAAATGTGCTTCCATCTCAACAAGCTCCCAACTCATTTGAAATCATGATACTTTATTAATGTTAGTCTCTTGAATAGGTAGAGCATTGGCCTTCAAGTCTCTACAAGTCTCTTCAAGTCCCTACAAGTCTCTATAAATTCTACTAATTCCACTAACCTTTTACTAATTCCCACACAACTTTAACTCTAACACTCAATTCTATGAGAGGAACAACAAGAGGGAGAGAGAGAGAAAGAGAGGGGAAGGAAGAGGGTAAAGAGGCCTTGTATGAACCTCTCCCCTTTACCCACACTCCCCTCTCAATACAACATGCTCATGTGCCCACATACACGTGTGCACCCACACGTGCAAGATGGAAGAGTGCGAAGGAAGAGAGAGTGAATAGGAACACAAGTGAGTGAAGAAGGTGAGAGAGAAGAATATATAGGGGGAGCGAAGGGGTGAGCACCCCTCAAAGCTCAAGATAAGCCCCTCGATCCTCTCCTACTTCGTAGGCTCTTATTCGATCCGCCAAGTAAGCCCCTCGATCCTCACCTACCTCGTATGCTCTTATCCTATCCGCTAAGCCTTCAACTCCTAAACCAACAAGATGGATTCCAATTCAAATATTTAAACTCAAGGAGCTCCCCTTGGTCCACCACATGCTACACTCACCTAACCAAAGAACTTCCTTCATACAGCTAAGCTTCTAATTAACTACACCACATAAGCCTAAGGCCTAAACATAACTTCACACCAAGCCTCACTCTTTTTATATTTTTGTGAATAATCATAAAACATCAAAACATAACTTCTAATAGTTTCAAAGGGTTAAGAACACATGTGGGCACCATTTTGGGCTCACATTATTGGCGACCATCGGGGGATGGATCCCGAATCTCTTGCTTCGAAGGCAAGTTGTCCTTCAAATTCGATACTCTTTGCACCTACTTCCCGCGGTTTGGGTTGGGAAGCTCTCCCCGTTCAATGTTTCCAATTGCATGGAATTGTTGGGAAATACTTCGCGGACAAGGTAAGGGCCCAATCAAACCGCATCGAACTTACCCGGGAATTCAAGTTTCCTAGCATCTTGAATCATCACCATCATTCCCAATCGTAGTGCCCTCTTCTTGTGTCTTTTGTCGAAGGTGATTTTCCTTCGACGTTGAATCGCCTCAATGTGTTGAGCCGCCATTCGCTTTCTCTCATCAAGCTCCTCCAAGTCGGTCAATCTATTTTTTAACGATTGACTCTCGGTAAGGCGTGAGCCTATGGCCACCCGAAGAGACTCCACTTCATACTCAATTGGAAGTGTGGTTTCCAAACCATACACTAAGGAGAAAGGAGTGGCTTGGGTAGTTACTTTGTAAGTTGTCCGATAAGCCCACAATGTTGCCGTCAACTTCGTGTCCCAATCTCTCTTAGAGTCTATCACCGTCTTGCGTAGGATACTTACCAAAATACCATTTACCCTCTGTGAGGCCAAACCCCCCACCCTTAAGCGTCCGTAGTCCGAGTAGTGGGTTTGGGCTCACATTCCTCCGCGGTATTGGATTTGGACTTGGATGAGTCCATAGTGCAAGGTTCACCCTTCAAGTGGTCTTGGATTTAACTTTGGTCTTTGCTTCCTTTGTCTTGCCATCGCGAGAGTGCTCCACATTCTCCATTAATTTGTGCACGTGGTTTATTTTTAAAGAGAGGATGCAAGTGTTAAAAAACACTATTCTCTATAGTCAATCTCAAGTACATTTACTTGTGAAAGCCACACATAACACTAACTAGCATAATGTAACTAACTACTTGTCTATGAGCTAATTAAGTAGGCTATCTACTAAGCTCCTTCATGAACCCATCTCTTTACTTTCTAATTACATAAACCTAGCTCCTTCATAAACCCAGCTCCTTCGTAAACCCAGCTTCTTAGCTTCTAACTAACAAACCCTTTCTAATCACACAATTCTTCTCTAATCCTAAAATCCTAAAATCCTAGAGAGGAGAGGGGGAGAGAGAATTTCCTAACTTCACTAAGACTAACTAATCCACACAAGTATATTTTTGCACTCATCACAACCTCAAGTGCTCAACTCTTAAACATGGAACTTGCAACCACGTGTATTCAAAACATGAACTTTAAGTACCACAAATTGGAATCATGAATTAACTTTAAAATCCTTCACGTCAACACTAATTCTACCAAGAGGTCAAGCCCTCTTCAAGGCTAACAAGCCTTGGCTCTCAAACTAAAAACTAAGCACACACATGTGCTCCAATATGGCTTCCCACACCCACACTTATAACTCGTGGGGTGCCTTGGAGCACAAAGGAAAGAGAGGATGAGTGAGGGAAGAATGAGGGATTATATAGTAAGCTTGAGGGGGTGAGCACCCTCAAGGCTCACGATAAGCCCTTGAGATTTCCTCCTACTTAGTAGGCGCCAATCCTATCTTCTAAGCCTTCCTCCCTCAAATGATCAACAAGGATCCTAATTCGAACATTTAACTAGCCTTGGCTTTCTACCTACCACACTTTACCAAACTTGGGATGCTTCAACCCAAACTTAGCCTCCTTCGCTTTCCGCCGCCATAACTTTCTCCCCTTACTTTCCCAAATCGTTGCTCACCACTTAATTCAAACCACGATGCTTAACTCGTGATTTGATTGGTGCTTTGAGAATTTGCTTATCCTCCACCTTGCATTCTTCCTTGGACCTTCCCCATTAAGTGGCCATGATGAGGTGGTCCACTTGTGCGCTCCATGTGATCCTCCATTCATCCCAATTCGAATGCACTTGCCTCTTGAGTCACTTTGGTTGTCTCCATCCATTTGTACTAGCCTACTCACTAACTACTCAATCCAAGTTCTCCTTACCTATCCTCATTCACTCAAATCCTTCCGAAGGTAAAAACACAATAACAACTCACATCCTAGCCTCTTACAACATGGTACTTCTAAGACTAACATTTCACTCTTTTTATATTTTTGTGAAGTAACATGCTACTTCAAAGTGCATCAACTAACGTTTCAAGGGTCTAAGACTAAATGTGGGCACCCTTTTGGGCTCACACCCTCTCCGTTTGACCATTTGTTTGGGGGTGATAAGGTGTAGTCTTCCTACGATCAATTTGGAACTTGTCCGTCATTTCTTGAATCAAGGAATTTAGGAAATGGATCCCTCTATCACTTACCAAAATCTTGGGCACTCCAAACCTTGAGATGATGTTCTTATACATAAACGTCGCCGCATGCGCTGCCGTATCGGTCTTGACGGCCTTAGCCTCCGCCCACTTGGTGAGGTACTCGGTGGCAACTATAATGTAAGCCATTCCTTTGGAGGAATGAGGATGGACCTCGCCTACATAGTCAATGCCCCACTTCTCAAAAGGCACAAGAGGCAATGATACATGGAGTGGCATCTCCATCCGTAAATCATTCCGGGCATACCTTTGACAAGCGTCACAACGCTTCACATAATCATGTGAGTCCTTAAACAAGGTAGGCCAAAAGTATCCCGCTCTAAGAATCTTTTGACCGGTAAATTGGCCGGAAAAATGACCTCCACATGCACTATCATGACAAGCCTCTAGGATGGTCGGGACCTCTACCTCCGACACACACCTCCTAAGCAACCCATCGGTTCCCCTCCTAAACAATCTATGGCCTACCACCGCAAAATGCCTACTATTAATCCTAACTTTTCTTCTATCTTCCTTGGTCCAATCTTCGGGGAACTTTTGTGTGGTTAAGAACTCCACGACACCCGCATACCAATCCGGCTTGGCCGTGACCACAAAAAGATTGTCATCCACTAATCTATCATCTATTGGACTCTCTCCCATCCCCTCGGACAACCTAGACAAGTGGTCGGCTTGTAGGTGCATGCAGCCCGGCTTGTACTCCACCGTGTAGTCAAACTCCTCTAATAACAAGACTCATCTAACTAATCTCCCGCTTAGCTCCGCCTTATTGACCAAGTATTTTATGGCCATGTGATCCACAAAGAAAACAACCGGATTACACACAAGATAATGGCGAAACTTCTTAACCGAAAATACCATAGCCAAGCATTCCCTCTCCGTGGTAGAATAGTTCCTCTCGGCCAGTGTCAATTGCTTGCTACCATAAGCAACGGGATGGTCCTTACCGTTCTCACCCGTGGATTGACACAAAACACTACCAACCGCTACATTGCTAGCATCACAATACACATGGAAAGGCTTATCCCAATCGGGTGGCCTCAACACCGAGTACGTGCTCAACTTATCGCTCAATTCCTCAAACGCCCTTTGGCATGCCTCGGTCCATTCAAATCTAACATCCTTCTTGAGCAAGTGGGTAATAGGTACCGTTATCTTAGAGAAATTAGGAATCAACTCCCTATACCACCCCACATGTCCTAACAACTTGGCTATACCCTTGGCGTTGGTGGGAGTGGGCAACTTATCAATAACCGTGATTTTATCGGGGTCCGGTTCTCTCCCCTTCTCGCTCACCACATAACCCAAAAGAACTCCCTTGTGGATGCCCAAAAATGTTTTATCCGGGTTTAAGGCCAATTGCATCTTCCTACACCTAATCAAAGCCTCTCGCACACACCCTATATGTTAACTAGCATTTGATTAAGTGCTAAAATCGTCGATGAACACCGTCATGGATTTGTACAACAAGTCGGTAAAGATGTACAAGACAAGTCTTTGAAACGTGGCCAGAGCATTACATAACCCAAATGGCATGACACCCAAACAAATGTGCCCCATAGAGTAGTGAAAGCCGTCTTGTGGATATCTTGTAATGCTATGGCGATTTGATTATATCCCGTATAACCATCCATGAATGTGTAGCGAGCATGATCTCCTACCTCCTCTACAAGGAGAGTGATGAATGTAAAAGGAAAGTGATCCTTTTGTGTGCAAGCATTTAGTTTCCTATAATCCACACACACCCGCAACTTCCCATTCTTTTTCTTCACCAACACCATTGGAGAGACCCAATCCGTAATCTCGACGGGCTTGATAAACCCGGCATTCAACAATCTCTCTAACTCCGCTTTAACCAACAATTGTAGCCGTGGGTTCATCCTTCTCTCATTTTGCCTAATGGGCCTAGCACCCGGAATCAAAGGAATGCGATGCTCCACCATCTCTCTAGGGATCCCCTTAAGCTCATCGTATGACCAAGCAAAAGTGTCACTAAATTCATCCACCAAATCGCTATATTCCTTGATTTCTTCCTCCCCCAATTGAGACCCCATCTTCATTTGTCTCACTTTGCCATTCTTTATAGTAACATCTACATACTTCCAATTTCCTTCGGTAACATGAACACTAATCGATCGTAAGTTCCTTTTATGTCCTTAGCAAATCCCCAAAAATGATGCGGACATACCTTTGCCGCGCTCCTTCCTCAAAATAAAATGCATAAAGGAAATATGCAATTCATTCCAAGGAAATAAACAAAATAAATTAAACTAGGAAATCACAAAAATCAACAAATCTAAGTAAAACACTTACCATGAGCTAAGCGCTCCTTCCCATTTCCCACGATGTCGCCTCCAAGTCTTCTCAATTGCCTCCAAGTCTTGTGTCTACTTTCCGCTTCACTCCCGGCGGACGCACCAAACATGTGAGGCCAAACCCACCACCCTTAAGCGTCCTAGTCCGGGTGATAGTTTTGAGAATCACATGTGTGATACCAAAGCTCGTGGTAACATGAAATGTACTTCCATCTCAACAAGCTCCCAACTCACTTGAAATCATGATGCTTTATTAATGCTAGTCTCTTGAATAGGTAGAGTATTGGCCTTCAAGTTTCTACAAGTATCTTCAAGTCCCTACAAATCTCTATAAATTCTACTAATTCCCACACAACTCTAACTCTAACACTCAATTCTATGAGAGGAACAACAAGAGGGAGAGAGAGAGAAGGAGAGGAGAAGGGAGAGGGTAAGGAGGCCTTGTATGAACCTCTCCCCTTTACCCACACTCCCCTCTCAATACAACATGCTCATGTGCCCACACACACGTGTGCACCCACACGTGCAAGATGGAAGAGCGCGTAGGAAGAGAGAGTGAATAGGAACACAAGTGAGTGAAGAAGGTGAGAGAGAGGAATATATAGGGGGAGGGAAGGGGTGAACACCCCTCAAAGCTCAAGATAAGTCCCTCGATCCTCTCCTACTTCGTAGGCTCTCATCCTATCCTTTAAGCCTTCAACTCTTAAACCAACAACATAGATCCTAATTCAAACGGGGGAGGGAAGGGGTCAGCACCCCTCAAAGCTCAAGATAAGCCCCTCGATCCTCTCCTACTTTGTAGACTCTCATCCTATCCTTTAAGCCTTCAACTCTTAAACCAACAACATAGATCCTAATTCAAACATTTAACTCAAGGAGCCACCCTTGGTTCACCACACACAATGCTCACCTAACTAAGGAACTTTCTTCACACCGCTAAACTTCTAATCAACCTAAGGTCTAAACATAACTTCACTCAAGCCTCACTCTTTTTATATTTTTGTGAATAATCATAAAACATCAAAACATAACTTCTAATAGTTTCAAAGGGTTAAGAACACATGTGGGCACCATTTTGGGCTCACACAACACTATCTAGTCCCGAGCCTAGTTGGCAAATGATGTGGCATGGTTTAAAAGTGGAGGTTTTAAGCCTCAAGCACCGACCCTCTCATTGGTACCTAGACATGAGGCAAGAATGTAGGACCTTTAAAAGTGTTGTCTCTAGCCCTTTTGATTGGTTGCTTTTAGTCTTAGCTATGAGAGCACAAGGAGCTCCATTAACAAAAACTGATGGTAAGATACATGAGTAGTAAGACATTTAGGGATGAAACAAAAATTATCCAACATGTCATTACTTGGTAGATAAAACAATGAACATGTGTGGAAACTACTTAATTAAAACCTACTTGAAAATCTCCGGAGCAAGTTTTTGTGGTGCATTGGAATAGCCAGATGCCTCCGCTATAACCGAAAGAGCTTTACCCGGTTTCTAGGAAAGACTTTGGTTATTTGCTAAAGTGATGTGGGAAAGGGGCATTAGTGATGCAGTAAATGATTAAAAGGTTAGATTTTATATCTATATAGAATAGAGATGCAATAAGTAATTAAGTATGTAGATCTAACATCTTTGTAGTTTAGTTATGCAATAAGTGATTAAGGGCTTAAATCTAACATCTATGTAGCCTAGTGATGCAATAAATGATTAAGGGTTTGAATCTAACATCTATGTAGCCTAATCATGCAACAAGTGATTAACTATATAGACCTAAAATCTATATGGCTTAGTTACACAGCCTAACCTCATTAATACGACACTCACTTATACAACACCTTCGATATTACGACTAATTTTTGTGTGACCAAACTTTTTAGTTCAAAACTACCTCTTTTACATGACTACGACACTTGATAATGCGACATTTTAGAATCTCCGTTTTGTCATATTAAAGAGGTAATTAATGCTAAAATTATTTTCATCTATGTGATGTACATCTAAAATACATTCATTTTCACTTGGGAACTACTTGGGAACTTCACTTACCATTGGGAACTTAATGAGAATTAGGGTTACTAGTGCATAATGGACATGGTTAGGGTTAGAGTGGCCTTTTGCCTAGTATGTTGCTAAACATCATGCATCATTGTTGTCTAGTTTCTTATTAGAGAATTCTCTATATTTTGGTGTTAATGAAATTAATAGTTTTCAAAAGTTAGTAGGAAATTTAGATAAGATGATAGTTGCTAACTTGGGTAGGCAACACCATAGATCTTTGGACTCTTATTTTAAGAGTTCTTGAGAATATTTGTATTTGGAATTATAAGTTATTATTTCATATCATCTATATTGCTTAAACTTGTTGTATATATGTTTAAAATTCATATTACTTATGTTTTTGTATTCCCTTGATGATACAACAACTTTATGCCATTTGTCATATTAATGAGAAGACGACACCTCGATAATTCAATTTTTTGTGTTTCCCAAACGTGTCATACTAAAGAGGGAGAACAATACAATTATTGATTAAAGAGGTAGATCTTAATATATTTATATGGGTTCAAGATGCAACATACACTTGAAATGAAAACTATGCATGCCAAACCATAAATCTACTTAAAGATGGGATTAAGATGGTTAAAAAATATTACCTGAATGAGAAATACGATAAGAAATAATGAATGCCAATAAAAAAGATAATAGCTAATAAGAACAAATAATTACACTAGACTGCTTAATATTAGAAAAAATAATTTGTGTGGCCTTGATCGCTTCACCTTAAGCACATAATCTAATAAATGATATATCCTTAATCACTTCTCCTTAATCATCCTTGGATCTTCATCCACCTCTTAATCACCTCTAATCAACACCTTAATTCTTCAAAGTATATGCCTTACTTATCTTTGCATGCTAATCCACCTCTTAATCACCTTTAATCAACACTTTAATCCCTCAAAGTATGTGCCTTACTTACCCTTGCACGCTAATCCACCTTTTAATCACCCCTAATCAACAATTTAATCCCTCCTTAAAGTATATGCTTTAATTATCCTTGTACGCTAATCCACCTCTTAATCACCCTTAAGCAACACATTAATCCCTCCTCATAGTATATCTCACCCTTCACGGAAAAACCAAACTGGTTAAAAATAGAAGCTGGGTTGACTTTGCTAAAAATCGTATTTTATTGGTTGTTGCATTCTTGACGCCCTTTTGGACGCATGGCTATGTTTAGCCAGTTTATTTTTTCCTTTGTTAGAAATCGAGTTTTATTGTTTTACTACATTCTTGACGCCCTTTTGGATGCGTGCTATTTTTAACCAGTTTGGTTTTTCCGTGGAGGGTGAGATATGCCTTAATCACCCTTGAATGCAAATAGGCTTTTAATCACTCTCTAATCAACACCTTAACATGTTCTCAAAATACATGTATGAATCACCCTCGCACACTAATCCACCTCTTAATCACTCCCTAATCAACACTTTAATCAGCCCTCAAAACACATGTATGAATCACCCTCACATGCTAATCTACCTCTTAATTATCCCTAATCAACACTTTAATGAGCCTTCAAAATACATGTATGAATCACGTACTAGAAGGAAACATGATATTTTCCACACAAAAATGATATTAATTTGACACTTTTAAGTGACCAATACACATGTCGTTCAGATTGCAGCCACTGTGGAGAAGGTGTCATCCTGGACCAGTCATGTTTTTTAGCAAATGGACATCAAAATCGTGTCGGGGTTTTAACAAATATAAACTTTAACCTCGCTGATAATTTTTTGATTATGGATAAATTTATTTTATTTTATTTATTTATGCATATTTCATTAAAAATAGTATATAATATAGGTAGTACCTCCCAATACACCACCCCATCTACCTCCAGTGGGTGCCTACCCACCTACAAGGCTAGGCAATGGGCGGAAGGCCAAGGAATTTGAACCTTGAACCTCGTGGTTCCCACTTGGAGGCCTTAGCCACTAAGTCATTCAACTTCATGTGATATATATATAGAACGCATTAAGCCTTTGTATACGAGGGCTACTATTTGCTCTCTATTCCTACTATTTATTGTCTATTATTTATTGTCTATTATTTATTGTCTATTATTTATTGTCTATTGTTTATTGTCTATTATTTATTGTTTACTGCCTACTATTTACTATTTAACATCTATTATTTATTATTTACTGCCTACTATTTATTTTTACTATTTACAATTTATTGCTTATTCTTTATTGTTTATTACCTATTATTTACTATTTGTAGTATATGATTTATTATTTATTTCCTATTATTTATTATTTATATTATTTAATAATTACTTTCTAATATTTATTATATATATATATTATTACTATTTACTACCTAAAATTTATTATTTATATTATTTAATATTTATTGCCTTATATTTATTGCCTTATATTATTTTTTATTTATTGTCTAATATTAGCTATTTATAATACATTATTTATTATTTATGATTGGTTATTTATTATTTTACTTTTTATAGTATTTATTATTATTATTTATGATATATTATTTTATTATTTACTATTTATGGTCTATTATTTTATTATTAATTAGTTAATATCTATAATTTATTGTTTACTATTTACTATATATTATTACAATACTTTAATGTCAGATGAATGAAAGATACACTTGTATGCAGTAATTGCCTCTCTCTTATTTTAGTAGTTAATGAAGAAGGTAACTCACATCTAGGTCTAGATCTAGCTAGAAGATCTATAAAATTAATTAAAAATATAACATTCCTTTACAGACCTTTTGCATGACAATAAAGTGATACAACTCCTACACAAGTAAGAAATATTGCGCGGAACTCAAAATTCCAACACAAAAGTTTTTTATATCAAGGCCTTATGTCAAAGCGATTGTCGCGGACGGACTTGGCCAAGAATTCCAGTACTTCATAAAGAACTTAATACGAACAACTGAAGAGAGTAGAGAGAAGGATTGATACAAATATACTAAAAATACTTTGGAGTGTATTCAAGAGAGTCCATGATACAAGAATCGAGAGAGTCACGACTGAGACCTACGAGCTAGGCGGCTAGAATGAATTGTCGAGATTAAAGTCCTATATATACTGGAGGTCCCTGACCAACTTGGAAGTTGCCTAAAAACCTTCTAAGAACTAGGAAGTTGCTTAAGGACCTTCCTCAAGCTTGAAAGTTACTTGAGAACCTTCCAGCAATTAAGAAGTTGTTTAAGCTCCTTCCATGAGCTTCTAGAAGCTTCAATTAGCTTCTAGATGCTTTTCTAAGTTTCGAAAAGCTTCTAGAACCTTCTAACTTAGACTTGTTCTAATTATGTCCGTGACAGCGACCATGTTTTTTTTTAGTGCACCCTCGCACGCTGATCGACCTCTTAATCACCACCTAATCAATACCTTAATGAACCTTCAATATTACAAGTTTTAATCATCCTTGGATGTTAATCCACCTCTTAATCACCTCCTAATCAACACTTAATTCCTCCTCAAAGTACATGTCTTAATCACCAAGTAAAAGCAACCTCTGCCAAGCTAAACACGAAAATCAAGAGATGTAACACCGAAGTCCGAGGCACTTAATATAATGTGCCGTCCTAACCCGGATCTTAACCCGCCACCTCATAGCTGACAAACCAGCTGGGCAGCAGTGGTGGAATGAACAGTGTCGACACCATTACCATTTTTAAAATCCGGAATTAGCAACTCAACCTATTGTAAAGGCCATTAACAATAGTGACCAACCCTAGCATCTACTGTATGTGGTGGCGTACCAGCTAATTGCCAAAATCGTCACTTCGCGGGTCAGGTCACAAAATTAATATGAGTGTCACAACCCTTGCTAGCTCCCCTTAACTATCTCGGTCCATTTTTCATTTCTAGCAAGGATTACGAGCGTTAACCCTTCGCATACCGTGATGCGAATGATTAGCTCCCAATACCGTGGACCCATTAGTTTGTAGGAGGGGCACCAACCCTCCTACTCTTTGATTCAAGACTCACCCTTTTAATCGGTAACCAATTCTTAGATGTGGACTTCCATGCATGGAAGTCCAATCTTATGTTGCACATCGTGTTGCCGGAGCAACACTACAACAACCATACTAGGCAACTATGCCTTCACATTGGACCAATGCTCATGGAGGCCTTGCCGTTCAGTCTCGGGTGGGTGAGGCCACACCACCTCATCCATATAAGCCTTTAGGACTCTAGGCATGAACCCTATCCCACCGGCAAGTAACCTTTTGTCTCTCTCCCAACACTTGGGGCCAAGTAGACATTTTTCCTTAGCCACTGGGACTGGAAGCCCCCAACAGCTTCAGAACCCCATAACTTCTTCATCTGGTCTTTGTTTTTAACAATTGACCACTCCATCGTCATTTACGTGAAACGTAGACGACGATGGACTACTCACTTGCCCCATTCGGGCAAGTTTTGAGGAAGTTATGCCTGTTCAAAGTTTCGCAGTCCCGGGAGCCACTCCCAAGTAACTGCTATTCCAGGGCGCTGTCCCGAGACAGAGCCCCACTCAAATTGCCATATCTTCTAGCTCACACCTCTAATTGAGGTGTTCTTGAGTATTCTAGAATTGGCACGCCATAAGCTACGCATAGCTTATAGCCTCGTCCTCATGCCTCCTTGTCTCCGTGGGTGGGAGGTGTTCCCAACGCTCGAGGCCCTCATCCACACTAGGATCACTTGGGCCCTCTCACCAACGGTGCCACAAGTCTTGGGTGTCACTCCGGGGGCCCCTTTGTGCCCATGGTGTTTCGGGCACTCCTTATGGAGAGGTCCGCGACAATTAGGGATGGTTCAAGGTAAGTAGATGTTGGTGATTAGGAGGCGAGTATAAGTGTTCGTTTAGGATGGGATAATGGAATTAGCTGCCTCTACCTTAGTTTGAATATCGATGCCAATGATTCTACATCTTACAACCTCATTAAAATTTTACATTTCAACAATTTCCTAAAGACATTATGCTTGGAACGTTCATAGATTCACAATGATCATGGATAAATCGCAAGAAGGAAGTTGCTAATAGTGGCTCGCGGCTATGTCCAGTACACTAAATAGAATATTAAGTGTTTGATTATAGTTAATGTTGTTACCATCCTACCTTGCTCAACACTAATTTTAAATTTTTTGACAATTAGTGTTAGAAGATATGCTAGAAGATATGTTGGAATTCTCTTTTCATCACTGTTAATTTTTTTCATATCTTTATTAACACTAAATTCAAACATGTAACTTCCACATATTACCATAGTTGATATTTAGTGTTTGAGTTTACATTTAATGTTACTTACTTTCATAGGGTTATTGATATTTAGTGTATGCGTTCATATTTAGTGTATCACCACACTAAATATCCTATTTAGTGTAGTTAGGTTTGAGAAGCTATGATGACTAGAAATGGCCGTGGTCATCTTGTGGTTCAGTGCTCCCTGCGCCTCACCACAAGATGTCGGACACTAAAGAACCCCCAACGAGTTTTATAAGGAAGAGTTGCCATGATAGGATAAGGGTTGGGGCCCACAACCTGCAACCTTTGGGTTGCCCCCCAAAAAACTTTTTGAACCCAACTAGAAAACGCTGCCCACCTTGTCCAACTTCCATAACAAATGGTGTTTGCATTCTTGAAGGCTGCCTAGTCCACAAAACCCATATTGAGTGCACCTCAACTTCAAGGCCCAAAATCCAATATATGTTTGCTTCCACTTAGTAGACAAACAATTGATTTGGATTTGATTTTCAAAGTGAAACCGTCAATAAAGTATGTTATTAACTTGGAAGTTATAGATATGAAAAAAAATACTCCTTGGCATTGAGGTGATAATTTCTATGACTTTGAAAAGGACCTTTGTCATTTTAAAACCGATCTTCAAGTAATTTTCTAATTCAAGCTAATGTGAATGAATTAGCTTGAAAGTGTCTAAAAACTTGTAGGAATTTACTTGTGAAAGGAGAAGACATATAAATAAAATGGACTAAAACTAGAAAATTGTTTGAAGCTCAGTTTTAAAATGATATAGACCCTTTCAAATGGTAAGTCACAAAAATCATCCCCTCAATGCTAATGAGGAATTTTTTTTCATATCTTTAACTTCCGAGTTAATTACATACTTTAGTGATGGTTTCACTCCCGGAAATGAAATCCCAATCAATTGCTCATTTACTAAGTGCAAGTGCACATACATATTGAGTTTTGGGCCTTGAAGTTGAGGTGCATTCAATATGGGTTTTGTGGACTAGGCGGCCTTCAAGAATGCAAGGACAACTTTTTTTTTTAAGTCGGGCGGGCGGGCGGGCAGCGTTTTCCCGGTCGGGTTCACGAGGCTGCCCAAGGATTACGAGTGGCGGGCCCGGACCTTATCTTATGGTGGGGCCCATTCCTTATATAGCTCATTGGGAGCTTTTTAGAGTCCGGCCCACAAGATGATCCCTTGCTATCTTCGGCATCATAGCTCCTCTCACCTGCTACCTAACTCATATACATCGCCGAAGCGGCAGAAATTCAACTTGCTCAACCAGATTCCAGTTTGTATCGGATTTTCATTTTGGTCTGTTTTAGGGCTTCGAATTCGGTGCGAAGATGGGAGTGGCAGTGGTGGCAGCGGCAGCTTGCCCGGGATTGAGGACGGGCACAGGTGTGTGTGCCAGCCCTGCTCCGGCCAGGGTTGCGGGGGGAAGGGTTACCCTACCTTGCGCATTCTTCAGTTCAGGTACTACCTTTCCAAATTTGCAGTTAGGGTGAAGTTATTTCGTTGTTTGGGGTAGGAATGTGAGTGCCAAGGGTTGTGCAACGTCCCTCCCTTGTGACTGATGTGCTTTTGCCAATTTTTAAAACGAAGAGTCATGTGATAGGAGCATGATGACTCCTCTGCTGTTGCTCAGAAGTGGGATAAGTATTTAGGGCATGCGATGAGGTAGGTAGTCTGGTCTCTGGCGAAAGAATTTGCCTCAATTGGGATATTATCCTCGATTTGTATACTTTGCAACCTGTATTGCTTTGCATGTGGAATGTTCAGCTGTGCCCTTCTAATTTGCAGTGAGGATGAAATTATGTGGCTGTTTGGAGGCTGGAATGTGAGTGCAAGAGTTCAATAACATTCTTAAGTAGTCTATTTAGGTAATCTGGATAACCTACGAGCGATTAACATTGGGGTCATACCTCTTCAACGGAATCTTGGTAGATGGAAGAAGGTGTTGTTGTCAAGGACCTTGATTCCTCAAAGGTTTATTCTTGAAGCTAGAATAGAAAGAGAAGGTCCTTACGCATGCTTAGGAAGCTATGTTGTGGAACATGTGCAAAGGGTTTGGCAGGTTTTTTAACCGAGAGTCATGTGATGGGAGGATGACTCCTCTATAGTTGCTGGCCTGAAGTGGGACATCATAAAATACAAGCGATGAGCGTGTAATGTTGAGTTAGTGTTGATACATACCCTGCAGGGGTTAATATCTTTCCAGAGCTAGCTCACTCAACATCTACCTAATGGTTCATTTTACAGTGGTTCAACTCATGATTCAACCATTTAAGGTCTCACAACTATAAAACATAGAGACAAAAGATTAAAATTTTAACTGAATGTTTTCTAGGAATTGACTCAGTGTTGATGTATTTTGATGTCATTGAATCAGTGTGATTTCAGTGTTGATGATATGTGAATTTAGAGGTTTTGTGATAAGTTTATAGGGCATGTGATAAGGTAGTCTAGTTTCTGATGAAAAATTCGTGGCTAAAGGACTAAATTCATGCATGACATATTTGATGATACATTGATCAAAATTACATAAGGGGCACCTCGATTGGGTTATTCTCAATGTGTACCCTTTGCAATCTGTATGCTTTCTATGTGGAATGTTTAGAGATTGTGGGATTTTTGGGATTCTCCAGAGGAGCAACCAAACTGGAGTTCAGAAATTTGAAGGAAATGAACGAGTATGTGGAAGGAGTTTGTCAATTATTTTTCTGAGTTTTCATTTGAGTTACTTGTAATGATCTGAGAATGGCTTGCGTTCATATGTTATGTAGAGGTGCATTCTTCAAGCTGCAGCGTAGCCTTCAGTGAGGGAAGAAGCATTCTCAATGAAGTGTCAAGGCCAATCCACAGACGTAGGAGTGAAGGGTTAGCAGTGCGTGGACTTTTTGGACTTGGTGTGCCTGAACTTGCAGTGATTGCTGGTGTAGCTGCTCTTGTTTTTGGCCCGAAGCAGCTCCCAGCCATTGGCAAAAGTCTTGGCCAGACTGTGAAGAGCTTCCAGCAGGTACACAACAAACATGATTAAGTTTCAGTAATTGCATATATCTGATCAATTAAGTCCACTCATAGCATTCTTAAGCATGTGTAAGGACGTTCTCTTTCTATTCTAGCTTCAAGAACAAATTCCAAGAATCAAGGTCCTTGATTACATACATGAATCCCAAGCATAGGCAATTGGCAAGCTCTCAGTAGTCAACACCTCATTGTTACCTATTTTTGGACAAAGCCTTCTTCCCTGTGCCAGATTCAACTTAGTCCTTGCCAAAAAGATATCACCAAGTGTTTACTCCCCAAGATGTTTATCTAGAGAGAACACCTACTACACCACTTAAGAATGCTATACACAACTACTCGAGTAGTTGTGGTTGTGGTTGAGGCCCACTTTCAACCACGAGGACAAGTTTATTTCCAATTACACACAAGGTGTAGGTATAACTGAAGAGTGGACTTGACCCCAATAAGTGTTCCTCGTATTGGTGCAATCCGTGTTGTGGAGACAAACAAGTTATGGGTTCAATTGGAAAGTTTGGTTAAGAGTAATTGCCTTATGCAGATCCTCTCCCATGCTTTGGCTCTTGAAATATTCTTCCGGTGCCACATAGTAATTACAAATAAAATAGAACTAAAGAAAGTTAAACTACGACTAGTGCAAGCTCCCAAATACACCTTGTATTGTAGTTGGGCAAGTAAGAGTATTTGTGGTTATGTTTATCATCAATGCACTTCATCCCTCCTTGCCCCCAAAAATGGAACCAAAGAAAGTGAACTATGACTATTAACCATGGAAATGGTGATTGTGTGTAGACGCCCTTTTCAGTTACTGTTAATCCTAGTTCTACTGTATCAAGTTATGACTTTTTCTATGCATGGATCTTGTTCTTGTGGCGTCACAATGAACGTTTTTTGTTTTGTTTATTTATTTATTTTATTTATTTATACGTCCGGTCTACTGTATAATAGAGATTCACGTTTCAGTTTTTGGGAGGGTTTTATTTTATTTATTCATTTATTAATCCTATTGAGGTGTTTGTGGTGTTTATCATCTACTTCCAAGAGTGACTAGCCTATAATGCAAACCTTCTGCCCACTAGGCATGTTTTTTCTTTGAGACTCTGGGTTGCCAGATTATCATCGTCTATCAACATTGTAAGTTCTGTCTGTGGTTGTGGTTCTTTCTTCTAACATTGAATAGGGGGGTTTGTCTTTGAATTTATTCATTGTTTGCAGTATTATGTCTAGGATTTGAGTTCCTGGTTGTGGTTTCTTGCAGGCTACAAAGGAATTTGAAGCTGAAATCACAAAGTCGAAGGACGAGACTGTGGCAAAGGTTGAGGGCCAACAAGATGAATCTAGCCCGACAGAGTCTGGGACAATAACCTCCACTCCAATTGCAACTCCACCCAAGTCAGAAAAGGAATCTATTTAGAGGGCAGTGGAGAGTTAGAGCTAATTTTGTTTTAAAAAGTTGTGGAGTGTGTATTTTTAGAACACATCCGAGTTGATCCTAGTGATGAAGTTTTGTTGATGAGAAGACACCTGAAGGTGCTCAAAAGATTAAGAAATCTTGGTACCATGGATGATGCCTAGAAATTAGATATTTCCAAATTGTGTTTCTCCTCGCCATGTCCAGGAATCATCAAACCAGCTGGATCGCGACTGCCAAAGGTGAGAATAAAAAATATGGAAATGCCGTGTATCCAAAGTCAAAGATGTGTATCTGTTTGGTTATGTACAATTTTGATGTCCTGTAAGAGGCAAAGCAGTGTGAAGACTATCAAACAACCCCTCAAATAGACAAGACAAATTGTTTGCCCTAATCTTGCTAGATTATTTGAAAGTTGACTCCACTTTGTTAAATCCTAGTTATGGTGTTTCTTCTCATTTAGAATCGAGCAGATGCTCAAATCAAAGGATTGTCATATTCTGCAGTTTTCACTAATTTAAATCTGAAGTAGAATACATTGTCAGCTGAACTTGTTAAATATCACCACTTTTTCAAATTCTGAAGTATGTCCTAAACACACGATTCGTCAAGGTGCAAACCCTGAACAGGTTGAAATGCCAACATGCAGGGTTTATGTATCCACTTTCTCATCAAATGCCCTGACTTCACCCTTTCAATGAATCATACTATCAACTCTAATGGATGCAAAAGATGCTCACTTACTGTGACATCTCAATCTTCCAAGGTCCGTCTACTTTAGGTCACATGTTTGCCATGGAATAGAATTGTCCACATGCTGCCGCTGCCTAAAGCTGATGATGAACCTCACAAATATCTTCAACTTACAATAAAATTGGTAGCTGGCATCGGAGGCTTTCCTGTTGCTGCAACATATTGTTGGCTTGTGGCAGTCACACTCTTAAAGCAGAGTGAGGTATTCATTGAGTGCCTTGATGGATCAGTTAAGAAAATTACTGTTGGTAGAGCACTTTGCATGATGGATTCTTTGATTCGAGTATAGATCAAGTTAGACAACATCAGAGGGTTTTACTGTCATTGCACATGTTGTTGACATGGGCAGCCACACGAGTGCCTTGAGGAATCTGCTGAGGAAATTACTGTATATTCAAGGGTCAAGTTCCATCAAGGTCAAAATCGTGCACCATGGTCCTAAACTACCCTTGTGGCTCCTTGGGTGAGGATGTGATGATTAAGGTTCATTGAAGGCTCAATGCCTGAAAATTTTCCCGACCCCCAGGCCCCCCAGGATCAGTGATTGGGGAGATTTTTGGGCATAATCGGTTGAGATCCTAGTGTTTGCAAGTCCAACCGGTTACATGTTGACATCCTTCAGGTTTTCTATATTTATTTGAGGTATATTCCATAAATTCCTCTAAAGTGATCGGTAGTTCTCCTGAAGTCTTGAACTTCAACCGGTTATTTCTCAAACTCAACAGGTTCATCTGTAACTAACTGCCGGTTCTCCCCAATCATAGCTCCCAAAATGTGAGGTCCTTTCACCATGTCACCAGTGACATGAAGAATCTCAATTGGAGGGCAACTTAGATGTTACATAAGAAGGTGATGGGTCTACCATGTGAATGGGGAAAAATGACGAGAATATGCACAATGCACAAATGCACATCCTCTTTCATGGAAAGTTCCTGAGAGAATGTGAGGGCATGGACAGGGTTTCCACCATGGAGGGGGCATTTGTAGGCATAAAAAATATAAAAATGCTTGGCACTCCCTTCCATGGAACTTAACCTTCAAGGGCAGTTCACACCAGAGCTTGTGGGCTTGTGGGATCAATCAAGTTTGTGTGAATGAAGAAACATGAATAGAGTCCTCTTTTGAGGGCCCTTGAAACTCATTCAAAGGCCGTACCATAAAAAATTGAAATTGAATCTTGTGTGGTCACGGGCCTACAAATCAACCATAAAGAAATACTCGACTAGGTTTTCAACCGAATGCTATTTTGTTACCATTATGTTGACGTGGGGCCTTCTATATTATAATTTATAGTAAATCAATAAGAAATTAATGTTGTAAGATTATAAAGTGTCACAGTCTCCCAGGTTTGTGTTAGACTCACCTCTTTGAGGCACGCCTGATGCAAAATCTCACAAAATCTTTTGTGTAGAACTCCGTGTAAATTTGTTCATCCATTCACTTTTTCTTAAGTCCCTTAGGCCATCAAGCTCAAGTGTAAAGTGAGTGGAATGATCTTGGCATTTCCCATTAATGGGAGGTTTTAGATTTCGACGGTCACATGCCCTCGAGCTCCCCATTAAATATATGATTTTGTGTGGCATTAAAGTTCTTGTGCCATGTTAGTTAGAGTGGACTTTGTGACTTATCATGTTGCACCAAGTGCCACGTTACATCCTTTCTAGTTGCCACATAGTGATTGCGAGACAATTAATGTGGTTCGATGAGGACCTGGGGGGTGCACTCCATACAATTGTCCCTCACACGTGCGAACAAAGTTTGCTACCCCTATATTATATGCCATAGATAATATTAAAAATTAAGATATTTTTTCTACATATACATAACCATTGATAATATCTTTTGTATATATTTTTGGAATTTTTAGTCATCTTCAATTTTTGTAGTAGTTCAATTCTATGTCATTCTAGTTAGAAACGGCATGTTTTATTTTTAAAAAATCATCAAATTTGGTTACCGTTTTTTACTATGTAATAGATACCATGTATATCTACTCATGAAAAAAATTGATAAAATTTTGACCCATTTTGGTGATGCAACTTAGAAAAAGTAATTTTTTTTGTTCACATGTGGTGTTCAACTTGACAATGGAGTGCAACCCCCAGGGATGAGGAATGATGTGAGCCACACTACGTAGATGTTTAACTTAAGCAAGCATGCGTAATTCAATTACTCAACTTAAACATACACCTATTCTTGAGTGGTGTATGGTTACATGTGGATCTAAGAATGGTCACCAAATAGACAAATGTATAAAAAGATTGGATACATGCTCAAAATTTGTTAAATAGGCTCAACTTTCAATAGAATTGAGGGGGACCTATATGATCATTCAATGAGAAAAAGAATCTTCACTTTAATAGCGAATAAGGTGTTCACATGAGTATTACATGACCTCGGGGAGATCACTCCCTCCTTAATTGATGCATACACGTACGACATGACCTATTTATCAGGGGGCTATTTACCTTGCATAAAAGATTTTAAGGTATGGTATTTTTCAAAATAAAGGTAAATGCTTGTATTTTAATACACCCTATCAGTAATTATAAATTTCTGGGGGAATCATTTAAAAATACCCTATTTTACTTATACTGCATTTTTTTTCCTTATACCCCAAGTAACCAATTTTTTTGACTTTACTCCAATTATTTTTCTCAGAGCCCAACTGTTGTCCATTTTTTCCTTACATCCCTAGTAATTATTTCCATGCTATTTTACATGTACTGACTAGATAAAAGAGGCCATTATATGAACCCATAAACCTTCTCCATCTTCTATTGATCATATTTACATCTTCAAATTTTCTTTTCATTAACAAATCCATGATGAAACATCAACAAAACTAGATTGAAAATTGGACCTTCCCTTATTTAGTTATGGTTGTTGGAAGTGCATGTTTATTGATTCTTGAATTAAACACATAGGTCCTCCTAATTGTGTTCACTATTGAGTGTGGAGTAGTTAAAATGGGGTTAAAATGTGAAGTAGTAGGCCGAACTCTTTTAAACATGTGTCTTCATGGTATTTGTCCTTTGATCCTCACTAACCACACACCAATCAAATAGGTGTCATAATCAGAAAAGTAACCAAATAACACTTGCACATGTTAGAAGATGGACAACAAGAAAAGCTGACCAAATAACACTTGCATACCTTATGGTGGGTAAACTTTTTATGTTGGATGGATGAAAGGTACGCTTGTGAGGTAGACAACCCTTATTCGGTTACTTTTCTTACTATGACACTAATATTTGAGTGGTGTGTGGTTTGGTGTGACTCCAAAAATGGATATGAAAAAGACATATACTTAGAAGAAAATGAATTACATGCTCAAAATATGATAACCATTCTAAGCTCAGTACTTAACAAAATTAGGGGGGGGGGAGGGACCTACATGGCCATTTATTGAGTACAAGCATCAATTCACTTTGATGATGAAGAATATTCATACGAGTTCCAAAAACTATAAGGAAAATGGCTACGGCCTTGATTTGGATTTGCTAACCATCTTGTATTAATCATGTGTTTTGAATCCTAGGAGAAGTGGGTTCGTTGGAAAAAAGTAACCATTTAAGACCCATCTATAGTAGAGGCGCCTATTCTTGATCATGACCCCAACAAAAATCTATAAGGTACCATAATTTTGATAAGGTTGGGATTGAATTTCAATCATGCCGGAACCAATAGTGCCATGACACATGTCTTGGTTTTGAGTGCTAAAGTGAGGAAGAATGAGTGGTTATGATGTACTCTAGACATTGACAATAGTTGGCTTAAAAAAATCACAGTAATTTCAATTTAAAGAATAAGATTACTGAGAAATTTGCAGTCCTTATTTCTATCTTCTTACATGGGAAAAAATTGCACCGCCTTATACTACCCCAGATCTGGCGTAGAATCTCTTAAGTGATCGGTTATGGGCGCCTCTACTGTACCTTAACTTTACTTTACTGCAGTTAAAATAAAGTTAAGCCTGCGGCCACGGATGCGTATACTGCCACTCCCCATGCGCCATGAGCTTCAATCCTGGCCGTCCAGTTCGACGGTGTGGATGCGCGATCACATCCTCCAATGGGGTAAAGAGTCGCTCAACTAGTTTAGCGTGTGGGGGCCGCCGGGAACGGAACGGCCCTTGGGCTGCCACACCGCCCCACCCCTGAGAACCTCGGGTCACCCGCCAACTCCCAGGGCCGAATCCCCCCCATCCGCCCGTCGTTTCACTGGGCGCGGTGGGAAGGGCGGGCCTTTCCGCGGCAGAAGCGCCCTCCTTGCCTCTACGACCTTAGCTTGGTTGTTGGCGGGTTCCTCCGGTTCACCATGTGATCCATTCCATCGGTGGCGTCAAGCTTGACCGACCTTTTAATTTACGCCTCGCCATTGATGGCGGTATGATGTCAACCTACAACAAACATCGTTCAACACATGTGGTGATTTCCTGCCAGGAATTGCATCACCTGGAGTTAGTTCGGAGTCTGTGAGGTTTCTTCGGGGTTGCGTGAGGGTTTGTTTGCTCTGTTACTTACTGCTGTGATTCTCTCTTGTTGCACGGAGTAAAGGTTTACTCGGAACGGAACGGGAGGGAAGGGTTTGGTTTGTGTCGAAGGGAGCCGAAGAAAAAGAAGAAGAAGAAGAAGAAGAAGAAGAAGAAGAGAGACTACTACTGTAAGTAGTAGCCTCTCTGGCCTTCCCCTCTTGTGACGACATCTTGGCCTACTCGGTTTCTTCGGGGTTTCATCACGTGGCGAGTTCTCTCATATTATCAGGTTGCGTATCGTATGAGTTGTGTTTGAAGTTTGTGGTGTGTCTCGCTCGTAGCGTTTACGCAAGGGTACTTGGGGTTCGTGGAGGCAACAAGGTTCAGGGAGGAGGAAGGAAAGGGTAACAGGGTAAAGGAAAGGAAAGGGGAGAAAAGGGAATCAGTCTGTAAGGCAGAGCAGGAAGCAGGAACCAGAAAGAAACATGTATGCAGGGGACAGAGGGCTTCGAATGTGTGCCAAGGGGCAGGTGAGGCGGAGGAATTGGAAGCTGTCGTCGCAATAGAGTTCACATTCTGGCGGCGGGAGGGAGGCAGCCTTAACGAGAGGGTTAAGCAGGTAGGGAGAGGGTTACGAAGAGGTGGAGAGGGGACGAACAATGTCCTCTCCGTCGACGACGACGAAGTGGATGTCGTATTTTGCGGAGGGGTTGCTGGCTGAGGAGGAGGTGCAGCCCTCGAACCCCTTCTTCTGGTGCACCAACCAACAGCCAATTGCGGAGCAAGTCGATTGCAGGTACTTAAGCAAACATTTCCCCCTTTGCACACCCCTTGTCTTCCCTTTCCTTCCTTCTTTTCTACCCATCCCTTCTTTTCTACCCATCCCTTCTTTTGAAGGGCCACCAATTGTATATTTCAGTGAAGGCATGGCGCCATTTGCTGGGACTTCTCTCGAGCTCAGACAGTAAGGTAGTTTCTCCTAATTAACGATGGAGACTGCTACAGTGCAATTTTGCACTCATCCTCTCTTCGGGTCAGAAAGCTCCTCGAAGAGATATTCTGCATTAAGGGAAGGAATATATTTAAAAAACTTTATTATGTTCTTCCACATAACCCATCTCTTCTTTTGAAGTGCCACCAACTGGATGTTTCTGTGAAGTCATAGCGCCGTTTTCTTGGCCTTCTCTCGAGCTCAGACAAGAAGATTGTTCCTCTAATGAACCATGTAGTCTGCAGTTTTCCTATCTGGGGGTTAGATAGCTTCCGGAAGTGATATTCTGCCATGAGGGGAGGGAATAGCGTTCTTTCTTTACTACGTTCCTCCACTCAACCATCTTTCGAAGGGTTACCAATTGTATAGATGAGTGGAGCGATGGCGCCATTTCTAGGGCCTTCCCTCGAGCTCAGACAAGAAGGTTACTGCTCTAATTTACGATGGAGTCTGCTAGAGTGCAATCCATTACTACGGTTGCTTTTCAGTATCTTCTGGGTCTTAAGGCGAATCATGTTTTCCCTCTCTTTGAAGGTGTTATGCCCTAGTAGATGGCCGTGTGGTGAAGTCGATTTTAACATATGTTACAATAACTGTGAACACTCTGCTTTCCGATGGTTTATGGAGTCTCTAGGTTACTCGGGAAGGGACAGCTTGAGAAAACAAGCTTTCCTTATCAAAAGAGCACAGACTGTTGCGCTATCATGCATTGACCTGTACTTTTGAATAGTGAAACAACACATCATCTGTCCGATGCAGACTAGTAGGAGCAACCTGTGCATCTTTCTTTATACGCAGGAACTCTTCTACCGAGTAGTGGAGGGCTTAAGCTTTGTCACTTGTTAACTTCTCCTTGGGTTGGCTCAGCCACGGCAGAGATTTGGTGCGCTTGTTTGTTGTACATGTGATATACAACCTATGTTGTCTTCTATGTTGTGTTCATATTCTTCTGACTCTTTATCACTTACCCATGTGGCTAGAAGATACACATTTTTGTGGTACCCAGACGCTGCTCTTCTTCTTAGATGTGTCATTGAAATATGTCTTCGCTGTAAGTCTCAATAGCCTACATGCTGCGTATGGCTGATTCTGCACCTACTTTGGCAGAAGCCTTTTCGGTCTTTTGACACTTCCATTGGAATTATATCTTTAGTGGCAGAGTGGAGTGAGTTATTTCAGGTGCTTGAATTATTTGGTAGAAACATTGTGGAAGCAGGTCTTTCCATTGTCTCATGTAGGTAGGTTTCTGACTTTACAGGGATGCCTCTGGCTTATGAATCTCTTGTACTCAGATTAAAAGTTCATGTTTTGGGAGCTGATCAACCTTTTATGATATTTTCTGCAGTGCTGACAATGAGTGCTCGAAAGGGGAGTCGGAAGTTCCTGAGAAGAATTGTCATAAGAAAAGGTGTCATACTTACCAGAATGAGGAGAATAGATCCTTGTTGTGTAATGTCAGCGTAGTCTTTGGTTAATGTCTTTCCAAAGTGGACTTCTAGTCTGGGAATACTAATTTGAAAATGTATCTCCAGGTTACGCGAGGAGGCATGTAGTGGTGCAGGCAACAAAGCATGCCGAGAAAAGATGCGACGGGACCGTCTAAATGATAGGTGTGTGGCAGATGTCACATATTTACAGCTATCAATTTGTCAGTTAAGGTCATATAATTCAGTGTATTTTAAAATTGATGAGTCAATGAAGGTGTTTCTGATTCTAAGCTAGATGCAGCACAAGATTCTAGTCAATCTTCTAACAGGCTAGATTGGATTTGCGAATATACAACATGTGGTAGGCAAGGGTCAGGGGTATACTTGTGAGTACTGAGCCATCAGAGGTGTATCTTCACTAAATTATTTGAAGTGCACCTCTGTTATGTACATCTGGTCCAGGAGTAAACTCACTGCACATTATATGGAAACTATGTACTGCTTAGTTTGGTCTTGCCTTGTGTGTTTACTAAGATTTGATCAATCTGCAGGTTCCTGGAGTTGAGTTCTGCTTTGGAACCAGGCAGGCCACCTAAGACTGACAAAGCTACCATTCTTGGTGATGCTGTCCGCATCTTGACCCAGCTACGGTCTGAGGCTCAAGGACTCCAAGAGACTAACAATCAGCTTCGTGAAACTGTTAAGGATCTTAAGGTAAGCAACTTAATCGTGGAGTTTTTGTACAAATGAATTTCTAAGGTTTGATTCATCACAAAGCTTTACATTGTCGATAGGTCTTTCAGCAGGTGTCTGTTGATGTGTAGGCAGATAAATGCCATGATGGCAATATGATCTTATCAGCTAGTGAGAAGTTCTTTTGCCAGTTACCATACTTGTGGCCTCCTCAAATGACACTCAAGTTTGATGTGACTGCTGACTTCCTTTCAGTCACAGCTCTTCCTGAGGTTGTCTTAGCAGAATATCTATTAGACCTTTTTGGTGTTGTATTTCGTTAATATTTACAGAGACATGTTTCTTTTTCAAACAGGCGGAGAAAAATGAATTACGTGATGAGAAGACAAGGTTAAAGGCTGACAAGGAAAGGTTGGAGCAGCAAGTTAAGGCAATGACAATTCCAACTGGATACATGCCTCACCCTGCTGCCATTCATGCTGCGGCTGCTGCATTTGCAGCTCAAACTCAAGCAGCTTCCAGCAAGCCTGCCCAAATGGGCGGATATCCGGGCATGGCGATGTGGCAATGGATGCCACCTGCTTCTGTAGACACGTCACAAGATCATGTCCTCAGGCCTCCAGTTGCTTAAAGAAAACCATCTGGATAGAGTCTCGCATTCCAAGAGGTCTTTCTTGTTCTTTCTTGTTGGAAGGTCTGGAGTCAATTTTCTGGTTGAGGACCCGGTGTCATTTTTTTAAAGGAGAGGAGGTAAAGGTCACGAGTTCAGCCCTCAGCACTTTGGACGCTGTAAAGATGAATGGGAACGCACTTTAGTTAGCCTTGTATGAAGTTCCAATCTTAACAGACGTCTTTGTATTTCAAAATTTCTGGGCTCAATTGAAAGAAATCCCCAAAGGGCTCTTCTTCTCAGACTCTTGTATATTGCAACTTGTGGTTTTCTACTGAAGGTTCTGTTTGTTTGGTTTCAGTGGTTATTTAGGATTGCAATGTGGGAATTGCATTAGAAATGACCTATTTATGTCCCAGTTATGTGAGGCCCCTTTTTGTAGGACTAAGAAAGCAAGAGCGTTTGTTATTCTCCGCAAGGACCCCCTGTTGATGGGAAATTTATCACAATCACTGTGTTTCACGCAAGAGATTGGTTATCAGCCATTTAAAATAAAACAAAGTCATCACAGTTTCTGATTATGTTACTATGAATGCACTGTTTTATACATGTCGGCATATCTTAGACACCTATGGATGGAGGTTGAAATTTTGGAGTTTTGAAGTTTGAAGGAAGTAGTTGCGTAAGTTACAAACAGTGTGTGTGGGGTATGATGTTTTGATGTCTTTGGATATGAACTTCAATATTCATACAAAACAACCCAGTACAGTAGTATTTTTGGTGTACTTATGCATTATGTTATCATTGGTGGCCAAATATATCATCAAGTGGATAAGGCTTAGTAGGGATGTGAAAGCCCTGATTTGAATGATTCTGTGTGAGAAATATCAATATTCTATTTGCTGACTTTCGAACTGAACTTATTTTTGGCTTTCCAACTGGAGAAAATGAATTCTGGATATTCTGGAGGTTAGTATATAAAAATATAAACACCTACATAATTGCATAACATGTGGATGAAGGAGCTGAGCTTCTCAGAAATGGATAAAAACAAGACGCAAAATGACAGGAGCGGGATGTGATCCAATCAGTGACTTGATAAGGTATCGAAAGCCCCTCTTTTCAGGCATCGAGCCACACCAGGATTCCTGGCAATTGATGCTTTCCAGATAACTTAAAAGGACGTGAAGGGCCCCAATTCCAATCTCTTCCTCTTCCTCCTCGTTTTGCAAGTTATGTCACTTATATGTTTTGCTCCCTAGTACTGTAACTTAATCCTGTATAATTTCGCCAATAGAATAGAGGCACCCATAACCGACCACTTAAGAGATTCTCCGCTAGATCTGGAGAAGTATAAGACAGTGCAAATTTTTTTTCGTGTAGGAAGATAGAAATAAGGAGGATTGCAATTGTTTTCCGTAATTTTGTTCCTTAGATTGAAATTACTGTGAATATTTGAAGCCAAAAGTTGGTCCGAATATATTATCAATGTCTAGAGTCTGTCATAACCGCTCATTCCTCCTCACTCAAATCCAATACATGTGTCATGACACTATTGGTTCCGGCTTAATTGAAATTGAGTCCTAGCATGATCGAAATTCAGTCCCAACCTAATCAAAATTCCGGTACCCTATAGATTGCCGATAGGGTCTTGATCGAGAATGGGCACCTCTACTATAGTTGGAAGGTGCATCAACTTGAAATGTTATGCTATAACCCTGCGCAACAGTGGAGCATCCTGGAACTCAAAATTTGTTGAATAGTTACGGATGAGGTTCATGAGAGCCTCACTTATCACATCATTATGCTTTCATAGCATCTCTGGTTGGATGCTTGGGAATCAAGTGTGCAACAAGCACGTGGGGCTTTGAACCCATCCAACTAAAGTCGTGGGCCTTATTATGTGGTCAATCATCTTAATTGGACGCCTATATTTGAGTGACCAGTACATGGCAAGGCTTGTAGTTAAGACCGGACACCAAACATGCATGTGTTATGATGAGATTGGACTATGTCCTTCAAAAAAATAGACATCATTTGTAGTCAACACAATTGGGAGGGCGTATGTCATCACATAAATGTGGAAAATAATCTTCAGTTGGACCTCTTAGAAGTTTTGCATCTCAAACCTTTGTTGAAACTTGAATTCACAACCTTCATGATTCCACAATTGCTAACCGAATGAGACAATTCTTGATCTGACCCAACAATTAAAATCCTCTGTGGAGTTGGTGCCCACGATCGAACCATTGCCATACCTTAATGTGCATCATAGAGAGACAAAGATTCTGAAAGAGGCAAGGTAAGCATGCCTACTCATCTTAAACATACACATGTGTTTGAGTGGTATGTGGTTTGGTAGTTAGGTGTGGATCTATGAATAGACACCAAAAAGACGTGTGTTAAAGTGATTGGACTATGTGCCTAAAATGTGTTAACCATTCTAGGCTCAATAGTCAACACAATGTCTGTGTGTGTGTGAGGGTGTTGGGGGGGGGACCTACATGATCATTCAATGAGAAAGAGAATCATCCTTTTGACAATGATAAGATATTCGTATGAGCATAGAATATTATGAAGAAAATGGCTACAAGCATGGTTTGGATTTGTAAATAATCTCACACTAAGGTATGCGGTGTTATTCGGTTACTTTTCTTAATTGGACACCTACATTTGATTGGGTGTGTGGCTTGTTGGGATCAAAGAACAAACACCATAAAGACATATGTTTGAATGAGATTGGACTACTCCACAATCAATAGTGAACACAAGGGGAGGACGTACATATTCAACTAAGGAATCAACAAACATGCGCTTCCAATAAACCATATTAAGTAAATCAAGGGAGGCCTGAGTTCCAATCCGATTGTTGTTGATGCTCGATTGTAGATTTGCAAATGCAACACAAGTTACATTGTGTAACTCGACTAATTTGTAGAAGTTGGAGAATAGGAAAGAACGAACCAGATAACACCAACATACCTTAGTTGTGTGTTTCATATGCTTCAAGAAGTGGGTGCAAAGCTAAAAGTGTCTGTTCAAGGCATGCTTGCCTTAAGTGGATACATACCAAAGTAGATGGGTCTTAAATGGTCACTTTCTCCAACTAGCCCACTTCTCCTAGGATATGAATTAGACGATCAATACAAGATGGTTAGCAAATCCAAATCGGGGCCATAGTCACTTTCCTTGTAATTTTGGGAGCTCATATGAATACCTTATCGAATATCACAAGGAAGATTCTTGTGCTCATTAAATGGTCATATAGGTCCCTCCAATTAAGTTGACTATTAAACCTAAAATGATTATCACATTTTGAGCACACAACCCAATCTGTTATAAACACATGTCTTTTTGATATTTGTCCTTGGATCCATGATACCTAACCACATATCAATCAAATACAAGTGTCCAATTAAGATGAGTAATTGAATTAGGCATGTCCTACCTTGTTTTCAGATAAATAATAGGAAGTTAAGCGGCAAGTTTGCCATCTAAGAGGTACACTATTTTGTCTAATTAGTGTCTAATTAGTGTGCGTTACCATTCATGTTGCTTATCGCTTTTTACCGACATTATCATGTTTTACCAACTAAGATATATCATATTCTTTGGCGTGCATACTTAATCACTTATGTATTTGGATAAAAAATGATACTCTCAGTAAAATGTTAACTCCAAATGGTAACCCACACTAATAGGACAATTTAGTGTAGTTGGTGGGTAGCCTCTCCTACTCTTGTGGCAGCCTGGTGGCTCATGCTTTGGCCTTGGGGCCGCTGCACAGCTTTTTGCTTTCTGCTTTTTGCATCTTCTTGATGAGTTGTCCCATTTGCATGCACAAATCTTCCTTCCCTCCTTCCTTCGTTTGTCCTGACTCCTGATGACCTGTGGTGCCCACGCATACGAACCACTGTTGGGGAGGACAAGGTCAACTTCATCTTTGGGTAAACAGCAACTATGATTTTGAGAAGTTTTGGGAAGATAGAGGAGGCATGCATCGTAGCTCCCAGTTCCGAAATTGATGCAGTGGGTAGCTGCATCAATCTCGGTTGCATGGGGCCAGGTGGGTACCATTGGGATGGCCTCAGAAATCAATCAGGATATATGTGTAGATCATCTTGTAGAGAAATGGATGGGGTTTCGGATGGAGGGTGAGTCATCGTGGAGCTTGTGTTGTCACAGTAAAACATTCTGAGTAAGGTTTGCAGGTGTGATTCGGTTCGGTTTTCTTGTTCTCTATCTTCGATTGATCAGATTTTACGTCTCCAAATCTGTGTTGCCATTAGCAAATCTACGTTCAGTTATCAACAAAAATCAGATTGAGAATCGAACCTCCCCTGATTAGGTTATGGTTATTGAGAAGTGCAGGTTTCTTCATTTCTTAACTAAATACATAGTTCCTCCCAGTTGTGTTCACTATTGAGTGTGGAGTTGTTGATGAAAATTTGAAGATGTAGTCCAACCTCTTTTAAACATGTGTCTTTATGGTGTTTGTTCAACTTTGATCATCACCTAACCACACACCAATCAAATATAGGTCTCTAATTAAGAAATGTACATGTTGAACACCCGCATATCTTATAAGAAACTTTTATGAGCACAAGATCATTTCCACTCATCTGTTGTTCGAAAATGTTATAAAATCTTAGGAGGAGTTTCAATGAACATCCAGTGTGCAAAGAACTATTTTTGAAAGTTTAAGTCTGTAGTATGATGAGGAAGCCTTTGCAATGCTTTTGTGCCAATGTGGCCCCTGTAATGTAGAAGATCCAATTTATTTATCTTGAGGTATGTGGCCCTATTGTGGGTGCTTCCAACTCCACAAACTTTCCTAGTTGTTGGATTGGATTGAGAGTTGTTTAATTTGTAAGCATGTGCAAATCATGAGGATTGTCATTTCAAGTTTTGACTTGGAGTTGAGATACAAGAGTTATAGGAGTTCACAATGAAGATTCTCATTCTCTTGAAGTGATCACATATGCCCTTTGAATTTGTGTTGACTATTATACCAACAATGATTTCTGTATTCGGAGCACGCAATCTACGCGTCTTTCTGGTGTCCATTCTCATTTACAAGCTTTTGTCATATACCACTCAAATTTTAGTGTCCAATTGATAAGAAGAGTGTTCACATAAGGTTCACTTACCTTACCTACATTAGCAGGAAATGGCATGGCAGAATGACAAGAATCTGTCACTAGAAGTTTGTGGTTATATTTGCTGAGGTTCAGGGCCATCATCTGAAGAATGATCATGTGCTCCTTGCTGTTTGGGGTCCATCATTGAGATTTTATTTATTATTTTATTTCATTTAAAAAAAAAAAAATTCTCCAAGAGAAATGACGATCTTCAATTGTACGACTCATCTTAGTGCTTCATACATCATAGCTTCAATTGCATGCAGCTCCTTTGAGCTTCGTGCCATGTCGGCAGTAACTTGATTGTTGGTAAGGTATGTGGCCCTATTGTCGACACTTGCAACTCCAAAGGCATTTTTGGCTGTTAGATCACATGGGGAATTATCTCCTCAGGTTAGCAATCGCGAATGACAAAGATTGTAGTTTCAAGTTTTGGGATGATCAGAGTTGCAGTGCAAAAGTTAGAGGAGGTCCAAGCGATTTTATTTATTTATTTGATCAATTTATTATTTTTATTAAATTTTCGGTTGAAATTTCAAGTGATCACAAGGATCTTCATAATTTTGTCATTATTGAACCTTGAATGATGTCTGTATTTCGAGCATGTAGCCCAATCTATAACACGTTTCTTTTTGGTGTCTATGCTTAACTTCAAGCCTTGCCATGTACCACTCAAATACATGTGTCCAATTTAAGAAGAATGACCACATAAGGCTAACACACATGCCTTACTTCTTAGTTGTCGTGTCATAATATGACTTTGAGTACCTACGTGGTCCGATTCTGGGCACCTCCAACACCACATTGAACAATTTGGACATGGGATCAAATAGGGAAATTTTGTATTTGTTTAACACATGGGGATTGTCATTTCAAGTTTCTCTTTGACTGACCACATAGCTTGCCCCTCTTGAATTTTGTTAACTGTTGAACCTAGAATGGTGTCTAAATTTTGGGCATATAGTTCAATTTCACAATGACATGTGTCTTTTTGGTGTCCATTCTTCATTAGGGCATTTAAGCCTTGTCGAATACCACTCAAATATGGTTAAATTATCAAGAAAAGTGACCAAATAAGGCTTGCATACCTTTAGTTACATATGTATTTTGGACGTGGATGCACAAGAAAATTATTGATATGATTGTGCTATTGAGAATCAAAATGAGATCAATATTTGGGGTAATGTACCTGGAACTATACTCCCTTTTATTGAGGAAATTGGTCACCAATCCATATTTTTCATCAAGAAGAGGTTATGCCTTCCACCCAAAGTTTCTTAAGGTGAATTGGCATTCAAACACATCCAACTTGTTTGCAAAATATGAAATTATCTAGCATATTTTCTACAAAGTTCTTTAATCATGTACATACATGATCTCTTCCTAATGGAAATTACAATAGATAATGAGTATTGAGTGGAAAAGCTCACGGCCACTCGCTGCTTGCCTGGGTCCACCTAATGCTCATTATCTAAGCTAGATGTGCCTAGTTTGGTTTATAAACTTAAACATAGACCTATATTTGGAGTTGTACATGGTTGGGTGTGAACGACATTAAAATAGACATGTGTTGAAAAGAGATTGGACTACATGCTAAAAATTTGTTAACCATCCTAAGTAATAATCACCATAATTGAGGGGACTTATATGATGATTCATTTGAATGACTCTCTCAAAGAATCCTTACTTTGACAATGAGCATGATATTCATACGAGCTTTGACAATGATGAGAAAAGTGACTAGGGACATGATTAGGATTTGCTAATCATCTCATGTTTATTGCGTGTTTCGTCGCCCTGATCCTTTGATATGTTGCTCATGTGTCGCATCCTCATTGGACATGAGCCCATCATGTATAAACCGTAGTGCATGACCTTCGTGAGATGATCAACGCTACGCATGATATTATACATATGTGTCGCCTTGCTACAGGCTGTAACAACAACCTCATACAATATATAATACACATCCTATGAGAAGTGGGTGCAAAGAGAGAGAGAAGTGTCCATTTAAGACCCGCTTACCTTTCATAGTACATGACTCTGAAACAACGTCCGAAAAGTTTTTGAAGTTATTAAGGTTAATTGCCTACCTCTTTAAAAGGGCATAGGCTATTTCCCTCATGGCATAGGTTGCATCCTACAATATCAAATTTTTGTAAGTTGAAAACCTTTTGAGTTTTTAAGTTACCCGCCAATTGCCTTCAAAACTAATTTTTAGTAGGTTAAAACCTTCATATCTTTTAATGTTGTAGGCTTTAAATTCAAAATTTGAGTACTAAGTGGTATCCTTGGCAGGAATTGAACCTGGCTAAGCCCTTCACCACGTTTGAAGGCCAAGGATTAACCAACTCTTTTTTAAAGAGTTGATTATAAGTTATGAAAGGTTGCTAAAATTCAAATGAGTTTAAGGGTGAAAGTCCTCACCATCTTCTGATTCAACCTCTACTCTTCCTGCAAGATATTTCTCAGGCTTAGTAAACAAGAATCGAAACTTTCTTGAATCCTTCCACAAAGATATAGCTTCCTGCAAAATAAACTCAAAATTTTTGGTTGGTCCTTCAATCGCCACCCGCATCACACTATCCAAGTGTGTTGTTGTCATTCGATTCCTATTCTTTTGCTTGATGTTATTCTGCACATAGAAAGCTCTCTCACAAGTAGCAGTACTAACACATTGGCATCTTGCAATGTCGGCAAGCGTTAGTAGGTTAGAAAATTTCAGTTTCAAAGAAGGACTCCAACTTATAGATGTCCACAAATCCTCGAAGGTACGATCACTCCATTCACAACTACCTTGCACTTTGAAAGCAAAGAATTCTTGCTTACAAGTTGTAGCATTTACCAATGGAGGATATGTTGTGCCCCCAATACACTTTTCTTCTCCATACTGTTTCAGAAGCAAATCCAACTGCACAACTCCATAAGAACTCAAGCCAACTTGCCTTTGAGGCAAATTAGTAGGGCTCAAAATCTTAAAACAATCAATAAGATCATTGCCAACAAATCTATTTTCTAATGCATCACAAACTGCTTGAGCATACAACCTTTGAAAAGACAGAGCAACTTCTAAATCAGCTCCACTAGGATCCCGAATCATGGCTTGGGCTGTGGTATTTGTAAAGATCGGCGGGGAGGGAGTCAGGGCTATTATTGATATCCGCCTATGTGCCACCCAAGAGCCCCGAGTATTAGCCTAAAGATATGTACTTAGGCCAACTAATTTCCCAATTTGAAGAAGGATGAATGGCTAAAATCCTCTCTTTAAAAAAATTTGTAGGCAAAATTTCCTACATGTTTTTTATCACATAGGTTGATATCCTATGTTTTTAAATTGTCCATAGGCTCTTTGTCCTACACTTTCAAAATTTTATAGGCTAAGTCACAAATTTTGTAGGCTGCATTTGTATTAGCCTTAGGCTCTTGCCGGACCCTGCTCTGAAAGATTAGAGACTTGTGGCATAGGTTGGTAGCCCTACCTATGTGAAGCAAATTAACGGTCAACCGCCCAGTTTCCTCCTGCAGGGACTTTGATAACCCACGACCCTTTTGCTCTTCACTCATCACCATGTAGACTGCTCCTCATAATTTAGGACTCGAATTTCCATGTACAATGTCGCTCAAAAAAGTTTGTTGAAGGAATGAGACTGGGCTGATCTCCTTGAATACCTCACAAGGAGATTCTTGGGTGGGAGTTTGTAGGGGAGGAAGACGATTCAACGTAAGTATGTATGAGTTTCCTAAGAAAATCCGGGAGGAAACAATGCAAATTTCATAGTGTTCGGTATGCTCAACATGGTCAATGCATCTTGTAGAATTGGTGACCCTCTTTAGTCTTTTGGCTTGATAGCGGATTCACTCGAAAACCTTCAAAGTTGTTTTGAAGGTCATAAATCAGGTGTAAGTTGACAAGAGGCTTTCGGATGGAGACGAAAGGTAGCAGAAGGGTTGATGATGTTTGGAATGCTCTCAAACTGGACACAAGACGCATCATGCGCGACGTGTCCTCTTCCAGGACCGCAACTGTGGACTGGAATTCTCTCCACATAAGAGATGATGTGAAACCGAAGAAGAAGATGATTCTTTCTGCGAAATCAGCACGCGAAGATTCTTCATTCTTCGCTGACTACTCGCTCACAGAAGCTTCGCAGATTTTCCTCAACTCCGAAGGCGGATTGGAGGTCGGCTGCCCCTCCTATGAATGTAAAGGCAAGTGCAGGAGCTCAAAAAGAAAAGAGGAACATGATAATACCGTGGAGGGGGATGGTACCCCGCAGCCAGATTTTGTGACCTTACAATATGCAAAATTGAAAGCAGCCTATCAGGAGAAAGTGCGGCGAGAGAAACTGGCGAAATGCGTGGTCGTCTCCGAAGATGCAATCATGGCTGTTGATGGTGAAAATGCTCTAAAAGAAGGTGACGAAGAACCATCGACAGTCACAAAGCCTCCTCCAAGTCCCCAAACGGAAACCCTAAAGAACGAAGAGGATCCTCATGATGACATCGTGTCGTCCTGCACAGTCAACCTGAATTGTGACGATGATGATGATGTTCAAACAAATTACCATCATCACTTGGCTCAAGATGTAATGGCTGTTGGTGAGATTCCCATTAAAGAAGATGAAGAAGCATCCTCGACAAACTTGCCTCCTCCTCGAACGGCAACCCTAAAGAACGAAGAGGATCTTCAAGATGACAGGTCGTCCTGCACAGTCGACCTGAATTGTGACGGTGATGATGTCGTCCAAACAGATTATCATCACCACTTGGTTCAAGAGCATTTGAGTGAGGAAAAATTTGAGAAAATTAAGGAGCTTGTTGGTAAAGGGGTAGTGAAATGCGGATCGATAACGGACGTAGGGTTAGGAGAGAGTGGCAAGGGATCGGATCCATCAAGAAAGGGCAACAAAAAAGTTGTGGATGGAGTTGGTGCTACTACAGGGGTTCCTCGAAGTGTTAGGTTTTCGCTTCCCGAAGAAGCGTCCAAATCTCTTGGGTCAAGTGATGATGGCACAGATGCAAATGCACTTCCAGATGGAGAAGGTGATAGAAACCAGAAACTGAGCAACGCAGTAACCAGGGACTTGAATTGTTTGACTGATGCTTCACCAGGTGTGCGTCTTGCTGCTCTCCAAAGGCTTCAGTCAACACTATTCGGCGACACTCCGAAAGCGGATGAAGAGAAAAGAAGTCGTCAATCTGCAGAAGAAGATGGGTTGTTGAAGGAGAGCTGGCGGCATAGCTTGGGGTGGGCGGCGGAGGAGCTGGTGATTAAACCCCTTTTGAGACGGTTTGGAGACCCATTCGAAAAGTGCCGCATGCTTGCAATTGCAATTCTTAAACAGTAAGCCGGTGACATGATACTTTATTTCAGATAGCACTATAGAGAAGTGAGAATAAGAAGATAAGGACTAACAAAATGGTGTTTTGGACGTCATCAGTGTTTCCATGGATGCAATGATGTGGGGAAAACGGCTAGGGTTCTATGGTGGTTCTCAGGACTCACAAAATGGTTATGTGGATGTCATCAGTGTTTCAATGGACAGAATGTGGGAAAATTGCTGGGGATCTGTGGTATTGGGATTCTATGGTTGTTCTCAGGACTCACAAAATGGTTCTGTGGATGTCATGATAAGTGTTTCGATGGGTGCAATAATGTGGGAACATTGTTGGGGTTCTATGATTATTCCGAAGGCTCACAAATATGGTTATGTGGACGTCATCAGTGTTTCAATGGATGCAACAATGTGGGAAAAATTGTTGGGATTCTAATAAAATGGTTCCATGGACCCCATCAGTATTTCAAATGATGCAATGGGGGATTAGATTGTTGGTATTATATAGTTTTTAGCAATTATCGACTTCGACTGAGGAAAAAAATTGCACAGGTTGCTGGAGGAAGTGCCGAGTGCCGTTATTGTATTGTTGCCCTATGTTCTTCCTGTCATCTCCGAGCGAATGCCCCTCAAAGTTCCACTTCAGCCTTCAACAGATGAAGACTACTTGAAGGAGCCGGTATATTAAGCATACAAAAGTTGATTCAGTGATGTGCATACAATTTTGTAGTCGACGACATCTACCATAGTCCATTTGCACATACAGAATTGGCGGTTGTTCTTTTCGATTTCGATAACTGAGAGGAGAGTGTGTTGCAGGTCGAAGTCCAAGCTGTTCTTGTTGTACAACACATTGACAACTTTACCTTTTAGGGTTTGGTGATAAATCACATCGATAATGCCAAAGTTCATTACATTGCACACATGAGGTTTTATTATCATTGGAATTATCATGATTTTGTAGCCTAGCTCTCTTTTGAAAGCTGTGTATAATGGGTGTATAAACATTGATTATAAAATCATTATTAGCTCCAAGCTTGATTATTATGCCGATGAGCCCTACAGAGGGGTATAGAGGTGTGCCACCCCGGGATAATTTTGTCGTCAGTGGCATCTAGCATGGTCCATTTGCACATAAAGAATGGCAGTTGTTTTTCTACTTCAATAACTGAGAGGAGACTCTCTTGCAGGTTGAAGTCCAAGCCATTCTTGTTGAAACATCAGAGGAAGTGAGGTTGCAGCTGATGCAATTTATGCATTTGGTCCTGAAGCAGGCTCCGCGCCTGATTCAAGCTTTTGCATCTGACGTGGCATCCATCCTGGTTGCTGCCACATTTGATAAATATCCTGAAGTTCTCCTGGTATCACCTTCTGAATCCACCATGACATTCTTAAGTAGCTTGCTTAAGTTCCAATGCACATGGAATAATTGTTAGGTGATCCGGATAACCTAGGAATGAATAATTCCATTGGGAACGTACCCTTTAAGTTGAATCTTGGTAAATGGAAGAAGGATTTGTGTCCGATGATTGGGTATCAATGAGGTGTCGGCTAATGTGAGCTTGATGCCACTTGACTATGCTTGATTGCATTCATTCATGCATGTAGTAGTCAAGGACTTTGATTCTAAAATTTATTCTTGAACACATGCTTAAGAATGCTAACACCACTCTCATGGTGCATGAGCTGAATTTAAACCCTAATTTCTTTTGGAGCCCGATTTGGGCCTTTCATACATAAGGCACTTTGAAATTGTACAATGTGAATATACATTGTGAGGTGATTTTGTGGTAGATAGTGTTAGCTTGTTGTCTTGGAAGGTTACACTTCTGGACACCCACACAAAATAACTTGGGAAAGAGTTTGATGAAGGTTTCATATCATTCACTATAAAGAGAGAATATAGTATAAGTATGAAATAGCTCAAGGTGTTTAGGGGGGTTGACCCATTTCATGATAATTTTTATCCTTCTCGTAGCCCAGATAAGTACATGGTTAGGGTTTCTAAAGCACACATATGCAACAGGAAACATTCCCAACATTGGAGTTGTTTGGGAAAATCATGGAGTACAGATTGAAGCCCGTTGGCAAGCAACTTGTGAAAGTGTGCAATCGATCTCTCTCACATAACCACGGCCGTATTCGTGTGGCTGCCTTGAAGGCCATCTGCAGGTACCAATAATTGTAATTTTTTGTTGAGGAACATATGATCTTTGCATTCCTGGCAATTTTAGTGTGTAAGGGTTTATATTAAGGTCATTCATTCTCATATATATATACAGCTATATAAACAAATGCGCATTCTCTTTTACATATTGTAAGAAATGCTACATTGTCATGGATGCTTGGTAGGATTCTGGCCAAATAGAATGTAGCGAAGTTTGCTCCAAAGATTGGGTTGGTCTCCATGCAGGCTGACCATGTGCGGAGCACATGATGCCATTTATGAACTGACTGCATATCGAGACCCCAATCTTATTCCCATCAAAGCCTTCTATGGACCGTGTCCCAAGGTCAACATTATTCTTGCCTACACTCCTACACTAAAGGCCGTATTCCTGTAAAAATTTCAAGCTCTCCAAAGGTTTTAGGCCATCACAGGATTTGTGAATCTGTGGGACATCTATTCTAATTCAAATACTATCATGTTAGGTGTTTGTCCAATGTTTTTAGGCAATGAACTCTTCTGGTGTGATTAAAAATTGTGTTCATTCCTGATTGTGCATATTAAGAGTCTCTCCTTTGCCAGAACACAATACATTGTGATTACATGACTGCAAAACCAATCACAATGTGTCTTGTTTGTCCCTACACAGACCCAATACATGGCTCTGTTGGCTGTAGATAAAAATGGTTCAGTTAGAGAGGAGCTTTACAGGACTGTAGCTTGCTGGTTGCGTGAGCTTAATGAAAGGCGTGAGCACGAGTGCCGCCTTTTGCCGTATGTTGCTCCCCCACATATTAACGTTTATAGGCTCAGGGGCGTGTTTATGTAATATTTAGTTTGGTCTATGAGATTGAATCCATATTTAACACAACCTCTTAAAAAGAGGAAGTGATAATATAGGCATATGGGTCAACAATGATCAAACATATGTGGCATGCATACGTACATATCATGTCATTTATACGAGCTCAAATCTCCTTATAATTCATTGACATATATGTATGCTATGATTGGAATAAGGCAAACGAGAAATGGGCTGATTTGGATAGGGTCACTTTTGACACTTTCAATTATAAATATCAAGAAGTAGTCCTAAACCCCTCCGTATGACACCTTGAGGCCCACGATGAGCCTCTCAGACCATTAAGCATTAAGCTTCAAAGTACATATTATTTTCAACATGTTTTGCCACTTACTGTAATTTGAGTATGATTTGTGTCTAATACGCGGAGGCTGTGCAGGTATTTGTTATCTGGCTTTCAAGATCCTAGCCCTCACTTGCAGACCCTTGCTTTTGAACTCATGGAGGCAGTAGGCCAACAGTAAGTCCTACTTCACAACCCTCTACCTTAAAATTTACGCAAAATAAGAACCTAGTTTATATTTAAGATTAATATCAGTTACCAAAAACAAACATCCATATCCAGTAGAGTATCTTTTGGGACTGTATTGCACTACTGCATAGTGGGGGGGTTTTAAAGTGCACATTCATTAAATGGAACGTGTCCTTTGTGACTTTCAACGCCTAACGTTAATAATACTGAATTGGCCCTTGAAAGTCACATGGTACGCATTCCATTTAATAAAGTTGCACTCAATATACCCACATTTTGTAGCAGTGTTGGGATTGAGACTGCAATGAGGACATGGATTTCTTCCTCCTAGAACAAACAAAGATGCCTCTCATTGATTATGACACAACTTTGTCATCTCTTGACAGCAATTTGCAGACAGATTTTGCAACTGCTTTACATTGATAGGTTCTGGAAGATGTTTACAATCATGTTGTAACCCAACGAAAGAGAGTAGATTTTTTTCCTCTCTTGCTATTGAACAAGAGCAGGCTTTAAGTTTATGCCCTAAACAAGGAAGACCAGAAATTCAGCACTTGTGGATTGGTGTATGTCAATTAAATTCATGTCAAATCTGCATACTGATGTACACAGATATGAGGATGAGTACGTGGACGAAGTTAAGGACACCCAAACCTACCTTACTGAAGACATTGATAACATTGGGTGTGTAGGGGGCACACCCTTGCCGCACCCCTTCCAACGTCAGTTCCTACGTCTCTTCTTTCTCTGTCTTAATCGGATACCAGATTCCCAGGAGGCTCACTCTATGTGTTTTAGAATTTGTAGAATGAAACGTTTCAATGTGGAAAATTTAAAACTAAAAAAAATTTAGGGTGTTGGGAACCCCTATCGAGAATGTATTAGATATATTCTGAGAGCGTTAATCAAGTCTGTAGAATATCTCATGAATATGCACATTTATTCATAGGCCCCTTGAAAATACCCCACTATCTTAGGCGGTTCATATCTCTACAAGGGAGTGAACCCTGGGACCATACTTTTGTAATTAAAGAGTGTGTCCTGCAAGATTGGGCGATTAATCTCTGGAATTTGCATGATAAACAAGAATAATTGAAGGAGAGTTTCAGCTTCATGTAGGCATACAAGCCAAGGATGACATGGATAACTTACTTGACATTCATGGATGTTTTGTATTTTATTGGATTTTGGGTATGCTTGTCTTGAAATGTAGGAAGACCATGTTTAGGAGCACGGATCATGGTGAAAAGTGTGGCAGCTATTGTCTTGCATGCCATTGCTGGCGACATGGAATGTTGGACATCTGGCACAAAGGAGCTGGCAGCAAATTTTCTTCTTACACTTATATTGTTTGTGGAATCTAACATTACCATGCACCTGCAACCCCTCCTCAAACTTATGCACAAGGCTCTTGCTGAACCTACTATTGCTCCTAAGGTGAATTTTTCTCAACAATTGTTTCCATTCAATTTCATCCCTCGTAACTTGGTGAACCTACTGTGCTCATAAGGGGGAAATAATATAGTTATATTCTCATAACTGAGGTGGACTTTTCATTGGGAGTTGGTCCCCTATAACTTTCCATTGGTCGGTTTGTATACATAATCAATAATTTCTTTCCACTTTTGGTGCATGCTCAGATGTAGTGTTTGAATTTGGATGAAGAGCAGCCTATTTCAATTCATTGAGGGCCAACTTATTTCAACACCTCTTGGCACGCCTAACATGAGTTTGACCCTCTTGGAACCACCAATATAGAATGTTCTTTGTTCAAACCCTCACATTGCCTCCAAGCATGCGCCAAAAACTTACTGCACATGGAAGGTGTTTGTATGTGAAACGACCAAAAGTCATGCTGAGTTAGAGGGTAACTCTCATGTGCAATCGAGGTTAATTCAAGGTGTGGCTAATGAGGATAGGAGGGAGTTTTGAGGCCCTTCAGCTATTTCATCTGGGATGTTGTTAATTCAGTAAATAAACAAACTCATGACATTGAAATGCAATGACCAATAAACAGCACACACATACCTGAGATAGAGGGAATTGTCAACACTAATTTTTATATTTTTATTGGTGATGCAGATTCTGGAGAGTGCCAAGCTACTGGGTTTCTTTGTAGATCCAGATTCCTACTTGCCTGTGATAATGCCATTGGTTAATGGGGATGTGAGTGTGGACGTGTCAGTCCAGACTTTGGGGCATGCTCTTCAATTGCTTGCTGGAATCCTTGCCGGAAGCAAACTTGAGCAAGTTGTGTCTCACATCCCTGAAATTTGCTCCACCATTACCGACCGCCACATCATGACTAGCATTCAGCAGTAAGATTTATTTTTGCACCTACACATTTGTGTTCCTGTTCCATTGCTTTACAGATTGAAAGATGCAAAGTAGTCTAGAATTATATGTGTTCAAATAAGCATATGTAACAGCTCGATTATACATTTGAGACGGTTTTTTTTCTCCTTTCTTTTATAAAACTTGGGGCACAAGAAGCGGAGAAAAAACAAATTTTTCAATCATCCATGTGAGACGCAGGGAGGAGCGCCGGTTTCTTTAGGTGAACTTGAACCAACATGTGGATAGTGGCTTGTTGCAAGGAGGGAACTGACTCCCAAGTAGATTAGGTAGTCACCGTAACACTCCGTTGCTTGAGAAATGGAAGAATGTTGGGTGGACACATATGAGAGAGTAACCTTGTTCAAGAGGACTTCTGTATTGCATAATGTAGTGCACTCATCACAAGTTTGCACTTGAGCCATGTGGCTAGGGAATACTTCACTTTTGTCATGATGAAAGGATGGTTGAAACCCAAGGCCTCAATCTGGATCCCATGGAAACTCCAAGGTTAAACAACCTAAGGCCAGAAGACAACTTGGATGGGTGACCTTCCAAGCCCTTGATTTCCAGTGCACCCTACCACCTATGGAGCATCCATTCATAGTAGGTTTCTTTGGGTGAATCAATTTTTTTTCAACCAACCATGTGGGAACCTAGTAGCTTGCCCCTAGGCGGGAGATAGGTGCAAGCCGGCTTGTCCGTGCCCATTCAAGATGTTCACCTTAGAAAAGAGGTAGTAGTCTTTGGGGACCCTCCAATTCTTGTCATACCCGTTTTGTGATTAAATATAGACTTAGAGCAACTTGAAGATGAAGCAACACCTAATGATATGCGGATGGCAACATTGGAGTCATCTTTCTTTCTTGTCATGATGTGAATCCATTGTTGTCTTTCCTTTTGCTGAATCTTTTTTGGCATGGGAGAGGGGTACTAATGCAAATGAATGCAGTATTAATATATTTTGACCTTGGGGGAGGGGTTGGGCAGGAGTGTGAATGATGGTGTTGTTGCAGTGGCGGAGCAACTTATACGAGCATGGGAGGTGGAAGCATGCATGCCAGAAGTGACATCCATGCTCTGGCTTTTGCTAAATGCTGTTGCAGCTGCTGACTTCTGTTCCAGACCACATTGCAAGGTTTGACACACTCAAAAACACCTGTTGAGAACAATGATTGGGGAGAACCGACAGTTAGTTACAGATGAGCCGGTTGAGTTTGAGAAATAACTGGTTGAAGTTCAAGACTTCAGGAGAATTACCGATCACTTTAGAGGAATTTATGGAATATGCCTCAAATTAATATAGAAAAACCGAAGGATGTCAACATGTAACCGGTTGGACTTGCAAACAGTAGGATCTCAACCAATTATGCCCAAATTTCTCCCCGATGAGTGGTTGAGAACTTGCACATAGCCCCGATTTTTGAACTGCCCTCTTGGACGTGGCAGGCTCTCGCTAGCTTAGAGCAGACCTAATAGAGTTATCCTCCAACTCAACATGACCTTTTGGTTGGGAGTGTGTTGTGTTGCATATAACATTCCATGTTTGGTATGTTTTCAGTCCATCCTTGGAGGTAGTGTGGAGGTTTGAACAAAGAACACAATATATCCTTTAATTGAGGGTCAAATTCATTTTGGCATGCAAAGAGGTCCTAAAATGTGTTCAGTCCTAAGTGAACCGAAATTAGCCGCCCTTCATTCAAATTCAACTAGTGTCTTCGAGCGTGCATCACAAGCCGAAAGAAACATTAAGTCGATGAAAAATCACCAATGGAAAATCGGAGGGGAGAAAGTCTTGATGAAAAGTCTCACTGAGTTGAAGGATAACTCTAATATTTGCATGAACCAATACCTTCGTTTTCCTAGCTTCTTTTTGCACCTTGTAGGGATGTATACAAATCATATTTTGCTTCATCATGGATGACTTTGGGATGATTTTGTGGCTTGAACACTTCAATTATTGGCTATGTCCAATATTCATTGCAATTCGACCTGCTACTGGTAGTACCAGGTCGAGTGTACAGTCTTAGTTGTCTTGTACCTCTTTCCTCATACATGCTCCCTGCTAATGTGCTACTCCTTTTAGCAAGTCCCACCACAAAAAAACCTATTCCATATTTTCTCAAGAAGAAAACAACTCACAATTTATTGTTTTCTTCCAAATCGCTCCATATGAATTTGTTAGCATCTTGAAGTAAAGTCTGGGAAGTGGGAATGTCGAGGCTCTTGGTAGTTTGTTTTTTTTTCTCTTTTCTGCCTCAACTTTTATAATTGTGTCGTACATTCATTGAACATTGACATTGGTGATAATCAAGAAGACAGTGACACTAGATAGTCCTCTTATTGTGACCCAAAATAATTTTCTAGAACCCACATTAATTTCAATCCATGTCAAATCTCTAGTTTAAAATTAGTGTGGGCTACATTAATGTTTTTCCAGGAAATGATGTGGGTGACTATAATATTTTATGCTACTTTTATATCTGAACTAATACTGAAGATGTTGGTCGGAAGTCTCTAGTAAGTAAGGCTTCAAAAAAGGCTGGGGGTCTTGAGACAACATTATTTTCACCCTCACTAGACAAATAGTGTGACCCACATTATTTATTTCCACATAAATTTTCCACCCACACTTATAGGACTATTTTAGTGTACCCATCACATTTAATATCGCCATAGCACACTGTCTGGCCACTGCCACTCTAAAATGTACAGGCTGAGTCTGCGATTCGAGCATTGGCGTCAGCAACTGGAAATACATCTGAAGAGGCCCTTATTGCTTCATACCTAAGTGACATTTTGGATATTTTGCCACACCCTCGAAAGTGGGCTTTGCGGTCCTTGGACGCGTTGGTGTTCTGCAAGCTTCTGCAATACTCCGCTTCAGTGGAAGTTGAGAAACTGGACAGGTGTGTATATGTCAAGTGTGAAATAAATGCCGCAGTCGAGATTAAACTTTCCTGGTACACATTTCAAAAGATTTATCCTTGGAAGAAAATGAATAATTAGTAGACCTAAGTGGGAGAACTCTGAATTAAGAATAATCACTCTTTATCCTGCATTTGGTTTTCTCTTCCATTTCAAATTGGTTGTAACTTACCCCGTTTTTCAGAACGTGCAAAAGTTTATGTGATGGTCTCCAAATTGGCAGGTTGATAAAAACTTTCGAGAGGTGCATACAGAAGTCAGCTGACGATGATGTTAAGAGTTGGTAAGTTTTTCTTCTTCCTAATCACTATGCTTGATGGTGTAAAATGCCATCCAAGTTGTCAAAGCACTTCAATAATTATGTTGAAGGAAGGATTATGTGATTCTCAGTATGAGATGTGTATGTATGCAATTATATAAACCCACTTTGGCGGGTGGGGCTATGTATGAAATTGGATTGAACACATGATCATCACTGTAGGCGTACGTTTGTGTATTGCCTTAGTATTACTTCCTATTTAAACGTCTAGAAAGGTGTAGAGGAGTAGCAGGTGAAACTTATTGGGTAGGTGGTGTCAAGGATGTAGTTATCCTTTAACTAAATGTAACATTTCGTCGGGAGTTGATACCCTATAATTTTTCCATTGGTTTATTTGCATAGAACATCAATTTTTTCTTTTCACATGTGGTGTGTGCTTGAAGGATGTGTTTGAATTTGAATTAAGAGCAACCTATTTCGGTTCATTGAGGGTCAAGCTCATTTTAACACCTACCCTCAAGGAACCGATATAGGATATTCTTTGTTCAAACCTCCATACAAACTCCTATCATGCACTAAAAACTTACTGAAACCTAGAAGGTGTTGTATGCAAAAAACAACAACTCTGGACTAGAAGCCATTTTGGGTTAGAGGATACCTCTAATTAGGTTTGCTGGTCTTATTTGGTTATTTATCCTAATTGGACTTCTATATTTGATTGGTGTGTGGTTAGGTTACAGTTAAGAACGGAACTCAACAAGACATATGTTTTAAAAAGATTGGACTACATGCTCAAAATTTATCACCCATTCTACACTCAATGGTCAACACAATTGGGGGGGAACCTAGGTATTCCTTTACAAAATCAACACACATACCCACTTTCGATAATCATAGCTAAATCAAGGGAACCCGATTCTTAACCCAATTTCTCGTGATGCTTCATCACAGAATTGCTAATGCAACACAAATTTTGTTGCGTGAATCTGATCGGTAGAAGTTGGAAAACATGAAAAACGAGCCACTTAACACCCACATACCTTATGTGGTTTCCAAATGAAAGATATTATAAAGAAGTTTTGGGACAACATGTAATTCACCTACTTGTGTCTATGGCATACAGGTTGGTGAAGGAAGTAAAATTGTATTTGTCACAAGGGCCATTGCAGTGGGCAGGCGGCGAACGCCATATTGGTCACATGTGGGAGAGTTTCTTAATCCCCTGTCTGCAACATGGTGATATGCTCATAATTCCGACACTGGAAGCCGTTCAAAAAATATGGTCAAAACCGTTGCCTGAGTCTATCATTTCTATGCAATCTTTCCAAGACAGTGCACAGAACATACTCAGGAACGTTGAAAAGGTTTTGGAGAAGATCAGATCGAAAGACAAAGAGGAAGAAACTACGGCAACAAATCATGAAGGTGTTTTTAAGCAGAATGAGGATGAGAAGAAATATAATGAGCAGATGAGGAAACTCATGAAGCCTCCAACAGATGCGCCTATTCAGAATGCGATCCTTTTGAAATTCTATGGTATGGTTTTGCTACATTTCTGCTGTCTTGTATTAACCACTTGCAGAAGGGGTATTAATACACAACCACTCAAGTAAGTTGTGGTTTGGGCCCACTTTCAACCACAACTTAAAATAAAATTTGTTCCCACATAACAACACTAAATTGTTGAAGGATTAATGTGGGTGAAAAATTGATGTGGAAATAATCAATGTGGGCCACACTAATTGTCTAGTCAAGGTGGACCCAAGACCCAAGTTTTTCCCTAAGTCATTCTGGAGACTTCCGATCGACACCTTGAGGACAAATGCAACATAAAATAAAATAGTCAACCACATCAATTTCCTAGAAAAACATTAAATGTGATCCACACCAATTTTAATCTAGAGATCTAATGTGGGTTGAAGATTAATGTGGGATCTAGAGAAGTATCATGTCCCACACTATTGGGGCAATGTGGTGCACTACTTGTAGTTGGAGAGTGTGAAATTTGACCCCGATTTGACCTCAATGATAGTACCTGCTATTGGTGCAATCTATGGAGCGGAGACAAATAATTTATGGATTCAAGTGAAAAGTTTGTCGAAGAGGAATTGTCACCTACAATTGCTCTCCCATTTTTTTGGCTTTGAAATCTCTCCTGCTACCACATAGAACCTACAAACAAAATAGAACCAGAGAAAGTAAACTACAACCGTCATTGCAACTATTCCTAACTTAACTTTGTATCGTAATTGGGTAGGGTAGAGCAATTGTCATCATGGTTGTCAGGCTGGGGCGAACCAACCCGTATATCGGTATCTTACCGGGGAGGGCGAACAGCTGGGGATTCGTGGCACTCACTTAAAATCAACCATCCTACATATCGTGGATGAAGTGGCTCCAATACAAAAAGACCCCCTATGAGGTTGAGGGCCGATTCATTCAAATGTGACATCACTAGACATCCGGTAAGGTACCAATGTATGGGTCGGTTTGCCCTGGCCATGGTTGTCATATGCACCTTATCCCTCCTTGTACCCCCCCCAAAAAGAGTCAAAGAAAGCAAACTACAACCATCAACACCGAAACAATGGTTGTGTGTAGATTACCCCTTGAGAAGATCAGTTTAAATGTTTGTTCCAAATATTCTTGTGCTGCCCACAGCCCAAACATCTACCATAAAAAATACTCATACATTTTTAGTTCCTTGTTGAACAATAACTTCTACATTAGTGAAGACGAGGATGGTCCTAATTTACAAGATAGGTTCTTTAAAAGTTATGACATGGAGGAGACAAGTTTAAATATTTTGTCGGAGAATAAATCAACACCAAAAAAAATTTGCATTCCAACTGTATCAAGCAATTTGTGGAGAGCTGCTATTTTGGCTAGATTGGATACTTGAGAAACAAGATATATTAGAAGCCCATCAAAAGATGAGACAAAAGATGTTGATGATGTGTCTGCCAATGTTGGGCAGGTATTATAATTGGCACCAAACCCTTGCAGGGTATCAGAGCGGTTCTTGAAATTCATAACCACGGTTCTCAGTATTACAAATAATCATATTTGATTCATAACTGTGGTTCTAAGAAAATCAAAACCCAGTCAAATAACCCCTAAAAAATCAACAGTTCTTTGCCTGTTCTTTCTACAAAATCGGTACCAGAAGTTCTTTTCTTTTATGAACTTTCAAAACCCCATAACCAGAGATTCTTTGATTCTAACTTTCTTTGAGAACCACAACCGGAGGTTATTCACAAAATCAAATACCCGTCCAACACTGGTGTCTGCACACTACACATTAATCATCTCTCGAAGTGTGGTTCACAATGACATGCACTAATAGATGCATTTTGCTCGACTACTTTTCCAGAAACAATATCATATATGCTCAACAGAGTTGCAAAGAGATTCAATGATGACTCCGAAGCTTGAGAGAAAATTATGTTGCTGTGGCCAGTACTTGACAGGCAATTTGCATTCAACCCAATTTTAGTTAAATTTACGGAACACTATTAAACTGTAAAACCAGGCAACAAAAAGTCTAATCATTTGAGGACACTATATACAAGGCCATTTGATGTTCAGGCAAGTGAAATCTTGAAATTATTTCCTGAAAGGTCAGTATAGAAAAGGAAGATTCTAACACATGCAAGAAAATAAAAAGCACATAGACAATTCTTCATAGCAAGCAGGGATCAAAAAGCATCAAGCTAAAAGAGTTGGAATATATTCATGTGTAAGGGTCAAAAGTCAAGACCCAATTTGATCCATATAGTGTCAAGAAAGGACATCTGTGTAAAGGACATCTGATCCCGAAAAAAAAGAGGGTAATGACCTTGTTCCGGTTTCATGGAACCTAAGCAACACTCTTCAGGGATTCTGAACTAGTCAATGTTTGTAAACTTGATGGCCGTTTACCGTTATAAAAGAAATGTGCTATATATTGTAACAATTCTTCTGAAGTTCTGAAGCCTGTGCACAAGAGGATGCAACCATTAGTAGTGAACATAAAAGGGGTCATAATTTCGGCCAAGTCTAAAATTAGCACATTTACCATATGCATTATGCCAATCAGACCATACATATATGTGAATTGAATCATAGAGAAATTTCAGCTCGTAAAAATGAAAACAACCACGTGTATCTAATCACCGTTGTCAAATACGACATTATTTTCACTTCCTCTTTTTAACAGGTTGTGCTAAATATAATTCAATATCATCAACCAGATAGAATATTATGTCAACACTTGTTGGGGGCTCATACAAATTGTCATATCCTGAATTAGCACACCAACAATCATTCAAGGATTGAGAAACATTTTTTCATAAGACCAAGGACAGAGGAAACGTGCCTTCAAGCTTGTGAAGAGCTTTCCCATTCTTTATGAAGATGAGCTGTGGGCAATCATCCTGGCTGATATTTAGAGCTGTACCTACATCCACCTCCATGCCGATGTCCACTTTCACAGCCTGTTCAAAACACACATACAAATATATAATCCCCTTCCTTTTAAAACTGATTAAAATGACGCAAGAAGCTTAAAAGGACAATGAAAATAATGCTATAAAAATGAAGACTACTAAGGTATGACGTTCAATTGTGGGCACTTCCAACTTCACTGCCTATTTTGACTGCTGGATTGGACCAGGAATTGTTCATCCGGTTAGCATTTGCAATGAATCACAAAGATTTTCATTTCAAGTTTCATCAGAATCAGAGTTGAGCTGCAAGAGCTATAAGAGGTCATAACTGGTCCAATCTCATTGTGACATATGTCTTTTTCATGTCCGTTCTGAGCTACAAAGCCTTGCGACATACCACTCAAATATAGGTGTCTGATTAAGAAGAGTGGTCACGTCAGGCACATAAGGCACATAAGGCACACGTACCTTAAACCATACAGTCACTTGTCTAAAGCATTGCTACAAAAAGAAGAATCCTATGACAATATGAGAATGTGGTACAGTATGTTATGACACATCATCAAGGTAAAAAAATTGGGAATTTGAGTAGGATTACGTACACGAAGCGGAGCTTTGCGTGACTCCCAGATTGACACCACTGCTGTCTCCAGCTCTTTCAGCGCTTTCCAGCCATCCATCCCACTGTATTCATGACACAAATGGAAAAAATCAAATAAAACTAAAATTAGCTCCTACTGCAACTATCATCATGTTGATCAAAGATCACATTCAACAAGAAATGGCCATAGAGGAGTGTTTATGAGTTACATCCACAATTTAGTTTAATTTTTCCCAAAATCATCATGTCACCTTTCAATGTGTAGTAGCTATAGATGTTGTTCAATGTGCAGGATTACAACATCAATATTGTTCATGTATTGTAGATTCAACAAAGGTATGACTGCAAACGCCTCTCTTTAGTCTTATACCTTCACCACCTTGTATTGTATGGTATTCAGTGGAGTGCCATCTTAAATGGACATTACAGTTATCCTTAACTCAATGGCACTTTTTGTCAGTAGGTCCCCTATGATTTTTCCAATGATACTTTTGCATTAAAAATCAATAATTTCTTTTTTCCCACTTGTGGTGCATGCTTGGAGGTAGTGCTTTAATTTGAATGAACAGCAACCTATTTTCATTCATCGAGGGCCACACTCATTTAGCACCTCTTGGCATGCCAAATGAGTTCGACCCACTGTGAATCGAAATCGAAGGTTCCTTGTTCAAACCTCCGCACTACCTCCAAGAATGCACCAAAAACCTATCGCACATGGAAGGTGTTGTATGCAAAACGACCAACTCCCCACCAAAAGTCACGTTGAGTTAGAGGATAACTCTCATGTGGAATCGAGGTTACTTCAAGGTGTGAATAATCAGGATAGGAGGGAGTTTTGAGGCCCTTCAGCCATTTAATCTGGGATGTTGTGAATACAAAAGATAAATAAGCTCATGACACCAAAATGAAATGACCAATAAAGTGCACACCCATACCTGGCATAGAGGAAATTGTCAGCATTTTTCTTAAACTCAACAAATCCATAAAACCCACGAAAGCAAGAGAAATGGATAAAAGGTCGAACCTGCGGCCATATCTCGCAAATACATACACTAACAAGGGGCTTGGGTCCGCAAACACATTCGCTTCCCAATCATTAGAAACAATCTCCTTGATCACCCAATCATCTGCTTCACTCTCCCAGTTCGTAACAAGCTCGTCGTTGTCATCATCATCATCTTCTTCATTTCCATCACCAGTTTTTTTCGTCTCTGTCTTCAAGGACATTTTATCAAAAAACTGAGACGTACGAAAACCCCATCCGTCCTCACCTTCTTCAGGCCATGTAGGATCCTCCTCATCTACCCAAAGTGGCTGTTCTTCTACTTCCTCTTCGTCCTCTTCTTCTTTTCCTTCTTTTTCTTTGTCTTCATTTAACACAGAATCCGCGTCTTGTCCTGCCAAGAAGGAATAAAAAGATGAGCCAGAGAATCTAAATCATAACCAGTCATGCTAGTATCTCCAAAAACGATCTTCACCTTTAAATTAGTAGAATTATTCTTACGCTCAATGGGACTTTAATTTCCCCTATGATTTTCCTTTTGTTGTTTTGCATACAAAATCAATAATTTATTTCTCCTTGTGATGGTGCATGCTTGGCGGGGTGTTTGAATTTGAAAGACAAGCAACCTATTTCAAATTCAAGCACTACCTCCCAGCATGCACCACAAGTGGTAAAAAAAGCAATTATTTAGTTTGTATGCAAAACAACCAATGGAAAATTAAAATTCAACGACCTACTCCCGATGAAAATTCCTATGAGGTAAAAGACAACTCTCATGTGCATTGAACTTCATGGTCTCCATTGAATATCATACAATACAATGTGAAATGTAGAATTTGAAGGTTTGTAGACCATGAACTTCATACCTAAATTCGATTTTGGTTGGTCTGTGGCATTGGTGGTGGTGGTGGTTTCGGTTTCTTTGCCTCCAGTATTATCCAGTAACTGTTTCCGGTTTTCAAGCTCAATGACCCATCCATCCCCTTTCACTGTCTCCTTCACCCCCTTTATGACTTTCCCTTGTGGCCAAATAACTGTATCAGCGCCAGTGCTAACAGCCCTCCATTCAGTTTCATCGTCTCCAATCTTCTCCACCACATTGGATTCTGCTAAAACATCAAGGTTCAGAGGTGAGAAAAAAAGAAAGAAAGAAAAAACTGACATCCCAAAACCCTAAACCCTAAACTCAAAATTCCAAGGTGCAAAAATCTCACCGTTCATCAGCTGCTTGTCATCATCATCAGCTGCAGGTGCCTCCATTGCTTCTAAATCCTTAGGATTCGAAGAACCTGTTTTCATATTCTTAGCTAGCTCCTTGAAAAAATCGAATTCCTCCTCCTCACTTGTCTTAGGACCATCTTGACTCTTGGCAGGTTCTTCGATTTTAGTCGTTGATGTTGTTGTTGTCGTCAATTTCTTAGGTCGACCACGCTTCCGTTTAGGTTGTTCTGCAATAATACTATTGTTAGCATCATCAACTACTATAGAGCCGTTATTAGCAGTGCCATTCGAATGCACTAAAGCATCTGATGCTTGCCTTCCTCCTCGCCTTTGTGCTGAAGTTTCAGAATTTGTCGCTGATGCCAAAAAAACATTTTTCCTGCAACCAGCATTCATGACCGACCATTCCAACCGCAATCTTGCTGTTCCTAATTGTGCATCTCTTTGAAGGATATGTCTTCTTCGGGTTTTTGAGCTTATAAAGAGATTTTTGCACACATAACCTCTTCTCAAAAAACCTCTACTGGGATGTGACAAAGAGAGTGAAAGAGATGAGCTGAAAAAGGACGCCATTACAGCATCCATAATTTTATCCACGAAAATTTCTACACCCAAACAGGAAAAAAAGGACAAAGGGCAATGCAGTAGAGATTTATGGGTTGCGGTAAAAGTTGAAATGCTGAAGTTTGACCCCTGCACTAAACCCTAAACCCTAAAGCCTGTTCACATCAAATTAGATCAAGCCAAGATGATGAGGAAGAAGGAAAATCATAATCTTCTTGTAGATCTTTGAATTGGGCATAAATTTGTTGCAATCTCATGAAGCAGACTCTCAAATTTGGTCTAATTTCATTGCTTTCTAAAAAGCCTACTACATGAGAGAGAGAGAGAGAGAGAGAGAGAGAGAGAGAGAGGCTTGTTCTCTCTATAAACGTTTGCTTCAGACAGGAACGAAGAACTCAACAAAACTCTATCCAAACCCTCTCTCTATACAATTTCTACTTCGGAATTGTGGGGCTGGGTTGTGGGTGCTGCGAAACTTAAACTTAAATTCTTCACTAGCAAACTTATATCTTTGGAACAACCTGATCCATTCACCCAGAATCAACAGAAGCTCAAATCTATACGAGAGGTTCTCAAATCTACCTTTTTTGAAGATCTCTAATTTCAACTGAGAATCTAGGTTTTTTACTCCACTAACGGAAGCAGTATGTAGTACCCATTTGCAAACCTCATGTTTGTGTTGAACTCCCGTTCCACTCGCTTGAAGAGTTGCCTGCCCTTGAGGATTTTCAGTTGTTGCAATTCCTATAATTCATCCACAAGCTTATAGAAAATTGAAGGTTTATTATTTTGGAGTAGTTATAATTGGGTGTTAGACTGGGTTGTCTTGGCAATGCAAATGTTAACTTAAGTGTTTCAAGAGATTCAGTTGATAATTGTCTCCATTCTTGGCACCCATGATTTTGTTGTGCTAAATTTATTTTGGAATAATAAATGCAAAATATAAATATTTTTTCCTGTACCTAAGGGAAGAATCAAATTGTTTGTGAGAATCTCACAGCTCATTAACTTATTAGGGATCAATTTGCAAACACCTCAGTCAATCAATCAATCAATCAACTGCAAGAGATGAGATCCAAAAGTCAATTAGTTAGGCATGAGCTTCAATTATCTTGCTGGAAGTCCTTCTTCACTCATGGCGTCTTTTTTTTCAGCAATTGTAAGGAACACCAAGGAGGGCAACTTGATGGTTGTTAATTAACCTATGAATGTAAGTATTTTTCATCACAGAATTTTGAAGTAATTAGTCAGAAAGGAGGGGAAAGGGAGATGCCATATCGCGGCGATCCACCACAATGTAGGATTAGGGTACACTTAAGGTTGAGACCTTCTGCAAAGCCATCTCCTGCAATTCACATTGATGAACAAAAAGCATCGGTGAAAATAGATGTGCAAAAACATTCCGGTGGAGGGATTCCAAGGCCTTACGATGACCAAATTGTGTTCACTTTTGACAGCATCATTCAGGTTAGTCGTTATTTTGCAAAACTTTTTGTTCTAGGTTTAGCATTAGCATTAGGATTAGGGTTTTCATTCACATCACTAAAATCATATTAGGGACTCGATATTAAGGTACGTGGCCCTATTGTGAGCACTTTCAACTCCACACACAATTCTGGCTGTGTTGGATAGAATCAGGAAATGTCTCATCATATTAGCAATTGCAAATCATGAAGATTGTCAATTTCAAGTTTCAGAATCGGAGTTTCACAAGATGCAAAAGTTGTTGGAGGTCAAAGTAAAGATTCTCTTTCTCTATAAGCGATCACGTAGGCCCTCCCAATTGTGCTGTTCACTGTTGAACCTAGTGCCTATGTTTTGAGCACATAGTCCAATCTCATGGTCGCACATGTCGTTTTGGTGTCCGTTTTTAACAAGTTTTGCAAATACCACTCAAATATAAGTGTCTTTTTAAGAGTGACCACATAAGGTCCACGTACCCTATTCAGTTTCATAAAGAATGCATCACAAGACTCATCAATAAACCCTAAAGTGCAGACTGACAATGTTGATTGAATAATTCTCCTGTGTCATTTAGGTGATTATCCTGTGTCCTGATCACTTCATAATTTTTAAGTTCCGCATTGTGGGAAAATTCCAATATATTGTTATGGTCCTCCCGTGACATGTAACAGTTTGTATGGTATTGATTTTGATTGCAGACAACAAATCAACAGACTGTATATGACTTATGTGCAAAGCAAGTTGTGGAAGATGTGTTACAAGGATACAATGGCACCATTATGGCGTATGGCCAAGTTGGTTCTGGCAAGACTTTCACCATGACTGGAGACATGAAGGTAAGTTTTTCTACACATCACTAGAATTTAGGTGACTTTAAAGTAAGTGGGTCTTAAACAACACTTTCTAACAACCCAATTCTCATAGGACATGAAACACGCATTTAGTGCGAGATGATTGGCAAATCCAATTTGTGCCTGTAGCCATTTTCCTCATAATTTTTGGAGCTCATATAAATATCTTATTCATTCTCATCAAATTATCATATAGGTCCCACCAATTATATTGACTGACTATTGAGCTTAGAACAGTTAACAAATCATGACCATGTAGTCCAATCTCTTTTGAACACTTGTCCTTTTAGTGTTTGTTCTTAGATCCACACCTAACCTCACACCACTCAAATATATGTGCTCTGATTATTGCTATGTTGGATTAACACCAGTCTACCTGTATTCAATGGCTCCAGTCACATTTGGGATTTACACCATTATCTTCACTTAATGAAACCGTGGTAATTGCAAAAATATAACTACACTGATCATGGTACATAGTGTGGGCCACACTATTGAGCTTATTTCCACACTAAAGACATGGTGCACGCTATTCACCAACCCAAAATATTGAACATCAGAGGTGCACATTGTAGGTTACAGGATTTCTTTTTGATTGAAAATAATGTGCATTTGAAAACCTCCAACCTAGGAGAAGGAGGTGGGTATCTCACAGCAGCATGACAAGTGTAACTAGGGTTGCACAATAATTTCTCGCATGATAGTATATACTACAGCCACACTAAGGTAGACGCGCATAAGTCGAACACAACAATAATCTGGACACTTTTATTTGGGTGGTCTGTGGTTAGGTGTGGATTTAAGAACTGGCACTAAAAGACATGTGTTCAAAAGACATTGGACTATGTGCTCAAAATGTGCTATTCATTCTAGCTTGAATAGTCAGCATGGTTGGGGGACCCATATGACCACTTAATGAGCACGAGAATCTTCACTTTGATGATGAATAAGATATGCATATGAACTCCAAATATTATGAGGCAAATGGCTATGGGCACGATTTGGATTTGCTAATCATCTTGCACTAATTGGGTGCTTCATGTTCTATCAGAAGTGGGTGAAGAGAGGAAAGTATCCATCTAAGGCACATCTACCTATATAGGGTTACAATATAAGTCACATTATACATCTGCCCACACTATTTACCATATTCAATGTAGTTTGATCCATAATGACCAGCTTAAAAATTCTACATCCTGTGACTGAGAGCACATTGTTGGTTGAATTGCATGATGCAGGTGTATGCACACCGAGGGATCCTTCCTCGAGCAGTACACCGTCTTTTTGAGGAGAAAGAAGCAAAGCCGGAGGCAGGCATTGTGATTCACATGTCATATCTTGAAATTTATCAAGAGGTATATATTTCTGTATTTTCATACCCAACTCAACATTCACCCACAGAACTTTAAAGGTTAAGGTCTTGAAAAGTTAAAAGTTGATAGGGTTAGGTTACTCAAGGAGGTGTAGGGTTTGGTCTCGTTAGATTTGTTCCTGCTAAAACTCAACATCAGAAGCTTTGTATTTCTTGCTAAAAAATGGGCAGGGATGTGGAAACAGGCAATGTATGACCTCCTGCAACGAAAAGGAGAGCCAGGGGGTCCCTTGATGATTTTGGAGGAAAACAATATTGTGGACATAAGAGGTCTTGCTAAAATCCGAGTCGAGAATGAGATGGAAACTTTGAAGCTCTTCTTTGAGGGAGAGAAATTGAGGTCATATGGGCGACACCTCTTGAATCAAGTGCGTTTTTTTAATGGAACTCATGGAAAAGCTCTAGAGTTATCCTTTAAGTCAATGGTGCTTCTCATCAGGAGTTGGTCCCTGTTGATTTCCCATTGGCTGTCTTGACTACAAAATCAATAATCTCTGTCCTCTTGTGGTGCATGCTTAATGGTGGTGCTTGAATTTGAATGAAGAGCAACCTATTTTCGTTCATTGAGGACCTTACTCATTTTAGCACCTCTTGTCATGCCAAAATAAGTTTGACCCTCAATGAACTGATATATAGTTTTTCATATATGCACCAAAAATTTACCAAACATGGAAGGTATTGTATCTCAAACGACCAAGTCCCAGTCAAAACCCCTGCTGAGTTAAAGGATAACTCTATTGTGTTGCTTTCGTGTATGCTTTTGCAACCTCAGGCAAGTTGGGTTCGCTTGATCTTTTTCCTACGCTCACACTTTGATTACATAAATAAACATTACTAGAAGGAACATATATCTGCTTCACCAAACCTCATTGTCGATTGTTGACAGCTTTCAAGCAGGTCTCATTGCGTTCTCACATTCTACATCGAACGAAACGTAGGGATTCGAACGCTTCAAGATATTCGAGTCGCCAAGTTGAATTTAGTCGACCTCGCAGGCACAGAACGCTTAAAGAAAACATCTTCAGAAACAGGAGGTCAGCTGCGAAGGGAGGCATGCTGCATCAACAAATCCCTCTCTTTCTTTGAGCAGGTAATAATTTCTCTCAATTTATAGTTAGTGAAATTGGAGCTATGATTTTTGGGAGGGTCAGTCGCACTATTTTTAGAACCATGTTTGCAATTGAGAGGTCTGTTTTCAATCAATTTGTTCTGCAACATAATTGAATCTGAAGTTGGACATTGATGAAGGTGGTTTATGCCTTGAGATTAGGCCAAGATTATATTCCATTCCGTCAAAGCCGCTTAACGACATTGCTCAAAGAGTCCCTTGGTGGGAATTGTAAGACTATAATGATGGTTTGCGCTTGGCCCGAAGATTACTTCCTTGATGAGACTGTACTTGATCAACACCTTAATCACCACTAAAATGTCCAAAAACTTGCATTGTTTGTTAACAATTACACGTTGATTTCCATATATAAGAAATGGTTAAAGTATCCATGCAATAAATAAAGGGGTGCTCTAAAAGCATGTAACATTAATTTGCAATTGATTGGACTAAATTTGTGTCAACAACTTCTCTCAAAAAGGCATCATTATAGAATTGAAGAACTGAAATGCAAAAGTCCAATCATATGAATCCATTCAATATTCTCTTTCCAAGCATTGTGCCTCTTGTTTTGACCCGCATATTTCTAACAACTATCAGATTGTGGGTCAGAAAATCTATCTGATTTGTTAAGACAATAAATGAATGTATTGGAGCACAAATTTTTGACATCCAATTTTTTTGGTGCCATATGCAATCATGTAGATTGCCTCATTAAGGTTTGCTCAAAGAGTGAAGTATTTGAGAACTTTTGCAATTTTGAATAAGAAGATGGATTGCGCAGCCAATGAAAGGTCAAAAATGCCTTCAAAGATTGTTTCAGTGGTGTTTTTATTTATATGAGCAAGTGTGTTTTTGATTGTGTTTATTTTGATCCTCATCCTGAGCATCACTTTGAGATGTTGATGGATATCATTTTGCAAGAACTCTAATACGTGGGTTGTTTGTGCAATAATTCTACAGGCGACACTTACGAGAGATTGCAAATCTTAAGCAAGAGTTAGCTCTTAAGGATGCTCTAAATGGCCGACCAGGGATATCTTATGATGATTTATCGTAAAAACCTTACCTTATGGCATGATGCAACTATTCTTTACCATGTTTAATAGACTTGAAGGAAAGTACACTAAATAGTCCTATTAGTGTGGGTGGAAATTAGCAGGGAAATAAATAATGTGGGCCTCTCTAATTATCTAATCGGGGTGGAAATAATGTGGGTCCAAGATCCAGGTCTTCCTGTCTTCCTTGAAACTTCCAACCAACACCATACATCAAAAGTAGCATGAAATTTAATATTCACCCACATCAATTTCCCAGAAAAACAATCATTGTGGCCTACACTAATTTTAAACTCAAGATTTGGCATAGGTTGAAAACTAATGTGGGCTCTAGAGAATAATTGTGGCCCACACTAAATAGGATAATTTAGTGTAGTGTCTGGAAGGTTAGTTTGAAAGTAGGCCTTTGTCAGTTTATATTTGACCTTACATGTCAAATATAAACTGTAGGAAGTCCTCCACAATTGAGCTCATTGGTTGGAAATGTAATTTTCCTTCTTTCTTTCTTTTTCTCAAGTTTCAACATTAAATCATTACACTTGTTTCTATGCACAGGGAGGAAGTTAAAACTGAACTTCGACAAAAGATTCAAGCCTTTTTTGAAAATGAGGATGAGATTGAAAGAATTCCCATCGAGAACTTAAAACAGGTATCCAACCCATGCCATCATTTCATTACCTTTGGTCGATGGATGCTTTAAAAAAAAACCTGAAACCCAGTCTTGGATTGTCAAGAATATTATAGCATCATTCTCTAAGTTATTTGGAGCTGACATGGTAAATTAAGCAAGTCCTTGTAGCCAACAATGATACCCAGAAAGAATGCAAGTTTTGAAATTGAACATGGGTTGCTTGTTTGTACAGGTGAAGGAATTATTTGGGCTCTTCAAGGAAGCCCAACTTTCTCTTCGAGCTGAGGTGACTTTTGAAACTTCCATAAGACTTGTTTTAAGAACAATAGGTCTACTAAAGCAGTTCATGTCCCATCTGCACATCTTCTTTTCTTTTCTTAATATTTTTTTTGCATGAAAGGTCCGCAGTAGCACAAAATATAAATCTAACCAAAAATGGATATGTTTTCAAAATCTGGACTTTCTGGTTAAAGCAATTTATAGATGAATCCATCGATACACTTTCAATATATATTAATCTCATGGGAGATACGTGAATCTTTGGTGAATTAGTTGAATATTATAATATAGAAATATGATGAAGAATTCAATGTATTGTATTTTTTGATATTGAATCTATACAATTAATTGATAAGAAGTGATGATCTAATCAAAACATCTATTTCAACACTATCATAATGATGTGTGCGTATGCAATTCTATTGGAGGATCCTACCATACAAGTCAAGCATGTTGTAATTGTAGACTGGACCTTGGTCCTGAGTGGCCATCGGTGATCTAGAGACTAGCATGTGATGCAACGAAGTATTTAAATATTCTAAAATTGGTGGTGCAGCTGGATAGAATATTGCTTCAGTATGGGCTTGTGCCGCCACCAGAGGAGCCACCACCAGAAGATACGGGTATTGGGGAACTAACTCGCCACGTAAGCAATTCCACATAACTCAAGGACATTCCATATGCTTGAGGAAATGTTCTTGGCATTTAACAAGTACCATACCCCTAAATCAGTTTCATGTTGAAATGCTTTACTTGTGGAATTTAGACGGTACAAAATAGATTTTTGTGAAAATGACTCGTTTTGCAGTTTCATAGTTCACAAAGAACTAATAGCATATAAATAGATAAATAAATAAATAAATAATTTCTTGGACATTAGAGTTATCTGTAAAGTCTCAGATCAACCTCCGGAGTCCGGATGAGTTCGCTAAATGGGAACTTATCCAAAAGTCACCCAAGCTATCTTAAGGGTTACATTAATGTGCTAAAGGAGTGGGGTCGGGGTATTAAAAACCAGCCTTCTAGCTTGTCATACTAGGATCAGTGGGCCAAGCTACCTGTTTTAGATCCCAAAGTTCTCTCAAAGTTTTTGGATTGAAGAGGAGGTTCAAGAGTTGCACCCAACTTTCAACATTAGGCTGCAACAAAGTCCTGGTTTGGTCCCTCTTGGAGGGACTTTGCGGACAACTCTATTGGACATGCTTCAAATATTGCTCCATTATTTATGAAACTGACCTGAACATAAGTTAGAGCCTCTCTGACAGTATCTACCAACCGCTTCCTAAAGTTGTGCTATACACGTGAAGATCTCGCACCATTGTTATATCTCACCATTCAACAGTCGCCAACAATTTGCATTAGATTGAAAATTTTGCATGGTGTAGGGTTTTCATGTGGGCACTGCTCCACTGGAAGCACGACCCAATGGGCGATTGTCGCCAGATCGACCTCTGAGCCCAGATGCGAAGCGATGTGGTGTCACCATGCTGGATTACAAAGAAAAGGATGTGCCTGAAGGTGTATGGGAATGCAAAAGTGACGTCCGGAATGACGTATGTTTGTTCAACTATACACCTCGTACTTTATCAATTTTATATGAATAAGCTTATGCTTTGATAATTTTCTTGCATTGTAAAGATTTCTCTATGATGGGTCCTGATGGGTCCATTAAATTTTTATGTGATGTAGGCATTTTTGGAGTTCAAGCAAACTTCAGGAAAACGACAAGAAGCCCACATTAAAGATAAACGATTGGAGCTCAAGTAAGTACCTACATCAAAATATGTGATGTTTTAACACTTGAATATGGACAATGCAATTCATGACATCATGATTCATGTTTTCATTTTCTTCATTGAACAGGGCAAGAAGACGGTATGCTCGTGATCTTTGTGAGACAGTTAATGAGCTAAAGCAAGAGATTCATGATCTCAAGGTGAAGTGTTACATGCACTTCTGTTTCTGCTAAGATTTACAAAGTGCATACAGAATTTTCATTTGCAACTCAGGCCACTTTGTGTCATATAGTGATTAACAATTTTAATCGCTGATTCTTGGGGGATACAGAAATTATTGACGAAAGGTGGTGCTGAATTGGAAAATGACATTGAACGCAAGGCTAGCGTGCTAAGCAGGTTGGTAGGATCTAGTTTTTGTGAGAACAATGTATAGGAAATGTATCAACCATTTTAGTTAGAAAAACTATATAACCACCTCAGATAAAGGGGTATTTTCAGGGGGGCTATGAAGTGATGCGCATATTCAATGGGATATTTTGTATAATTGATGAATATTCTTGAAATATATATAGTACATTCTCATAATGGAAATTCAATACCCTAAAATTTGTAATACTTTTATAATTGGGATCCTATCTTTTATCACACCACATGTTCAACTGGAGTGCCAGTTACCCCCCTTGAGAAAATTATATGGCTTTGGGTTTATTGATAAGCTCAAAAGTATATTTTCTGGTAATCAACTTCCATGGTGGGTGCAGGTATAAGGCAGTCAAGTCTGCTTATCACAGATCCTTCAATGAGATTCAGTTAGTGAAGGTTGAGTTGGAGAATCTTCAACAAGAGGTGACCAATTTTTAATCACTTTACCAAATTACTATATCAAAACTGCATATAACCCACACTAAATACATAACGCAAAAGAGTTGTAGGGATTCATGGCACTCACTAAGGAACATCCATCCAAGATATCGTGGATGAAGTGGCTCCAATAAAAAAAGCCCCCCTATGGGGTTGAGGGCCGATTCATTCGAATGTGACGTCACTAGACTAATTCGGGGCCTTTGACTCTATTTCCGGAATCAAATTGCCTAAAAATAGTCATTTAGATGATTCCTGCGTTTTTTTCATCCGCATGGATGATTTTACTTGAGTGCCACGAATCCCCGGCCAGATAGTTACTATCCCCACAATCTGTTTTCTCCAGGTGGAATATCATCTAACATCCACATGTATGCATGATGATTTAAAATAAAGTCTCACTTGGAATTCCATCCCAAAGGAACAAATCATATCAATACAAGATATATGAAGATATAAGACGATGTACATTTAGACTCACAAACTCTATTAGGACTTCAACCCTGGACTTCAAGGTGTCTGATAGACAAAGTTGCTTACTTATCCCTTGAAATTGACTTGAGTTTTGTTTGTTAGCAATGTACTTGTGAATCCATCTACATGGGATATATAATTCCAGAATAGCATTCTATGATAATAGTACCAAATTCGTGAACAAAATTGGGATTAACCCTTCAAGTGATATATTGTTTTATTAAAATGTTTTCTTCTATGTAGGTGCGAGATGGTAAGGCACTCCTACTGGACTTATTCTATAGATGGTTTGACACCCATGATAAATATCGGGGCAAGGACACCGAAGAATTCCTGGAAGAGGTGCAGTCGTAAGAGTGGATTGGCTTCATACACATATATTATGTTCAACATAATATTGTGTTGATATGCCATACTTTGCTTTCAGGAAACTTCAAAATACCCCTGATTTGATTGTATCAGATTTCCAAATGATTAGATTTTTTAAGCACAGATTCATGTACAAAGAAGTTATCTCATATATGTAAAGTGATATACCTATAGGAATTCTACAATGCTTCTTTTTTTGGTGGTGCCTTGCTAAGCCCATTGTATATTTCTGTTCAAGAAATTCACTGCCAAGATTGCTTAAATTTGCTTGAACATGCTTGAACATGCTTGAACATTAAAATTGGCGGGCTCAAGTGAAATAGCTATCAAATACAAGATGGCAGCTCAGAAAGTGTCGAAGCATCTGTGCATGTACAAGTGAAATGGGAAAACGGTGACAAATTTTTGAGGAAGTCAAGTGTCATATACTAGTGCAGGCCTCTTTGAAGATCATCTAGTAACAATATATATACACAACTTTCAACAGCAGTAATATAGGAAGTCCAAAGTGCACTTAATTGTTGTCAATTTGAGAATGACCGTAGTAACCTATCCTCCTAACCTTGCTCTGCTGGGTTGCATTACAATTTTAGTCTTTCAGCATCTCAAATGTCAATACATGTACGAGCAAACTGGAAAAAGGTGACATTTTATGGAGGAAGTCAAATGTCACCACCCGGATGTAAAATATAGTGTTAGTGCAGACCTCTTCAAAGATCTAGTATTAATTTATGTATACAACCTTCTATCGTAGAAACATGGAAAGTCCAAAGTGCATTCAACTGCTAGTGAACGATCATCCTAACTATCCTCCCAATCTTGTTTTGATGGGTTGCATTTCAATGTGGAATTCAAATTTAGCCTTCATGCATCTCAATTTTTGACGCAACTGTACATGTACGAGCAAACTGGGAAAAGGTGGGATTTTATTGAGGAAGCCAAACATCACCACCTAGATGCTCCATGCATGTTACTAGGATATATATGGTGTTAGTACAGACCTCTTTGAAGATCATCTAGTAACAGTTTATACATACAACCTTTGGGCGCATAAATATAGAAAGTCCAAAGTACATGTGATTAACTGTTGCAACCTATTAGTGAATTATCATCCTAATTAACCTATGCTCCTAACCTTGTTCTAAATGATGTGTTCAATCACAATGTGGAATTTCTTTCAATAAATTGAGTCTTTGTGCATCTCGATGACAAAGAAGGGGTCCACAGCCACGATCACCTCGACTCGAGCAAACCCGGCAGCCAAGCCGAGATCCCGAACCTCGCGCTCCGTGCGCTCCCGAGCTCCACCGCAATTGTATGCCAGCATTTGCATGTCCCATTCGAAGGGGACATGGTGTTGGGTTTTCTTGTGGTCAATAATTTCGGGCAGAATTCCGTCCACCACAATCACCTTGCCTCCAACTGGCAGAGCCTTGTAACAGTTTTTCAACAGCTTCAGGTTGCTCTCGTCGTCCCAGTCATGCAAGATCCACTGCCAACCATTTTTCGTCATCCTCTTTCAAAACAGTCAGTTCCAAATTTGTAATAGTGATCCGAGTTGCAAATCAAACTGTAGAATGATAAGAGAATATAGCAAAAGTGAGAGGCAAGACTAGAGAAGGGGCCCAATATGAGACGGGGATTTTTAAAACAAGGAGCATCAGTAGTGGAAATGAATTGACAACCTCCTATTGCTCGTCAGTTCATTTACCGCTGTGAACTAGAGGTAGCATCACTTGTAGATGAATTTGAATTAACATGTGGATAGTTGCATGTAACAAGTATATGAATTTCAAGTTAATCACCACAACTAATTCGGTTATTTTTCTTATTAGGACACTTATATTTGAGTGGTATGTGGTAAGGGGAAGCTCCAAGAGCAGATATCAAAAAGACATGTGTTTAAAAAAGATTGAACCACATGCTCAGATTATAATAATCATTCTAAAGCTCAATAGTCACAATAATTGGGGGGACATGTAAGACCATTTAATGAGCATGAGAATCTTCACTTTGACGAAGAATAAGATATTCATATGAGCTCCAAAAATTATGTGGAAAATGGCTACGGCCTCAATTTGGATTTGCTAACCATCTCATACTAATCGCGTGTGTCATATCCTAGGAGAAGTGGACTAGTCGGGAAAAAGTAACCATTTAAGACCATCTATGTTACTCCCTGCAACATTTAAAGCAGTATGGACTACAAGTAAAGAGAATGATCACAGCATGCTAAGGTCATTTAACAAGGAATAAGACTCTCAGGTAGGTTAGTCATTGCAACGCCTCATGACATCATGTCGCCTTTGAAAAAACAACAAATTGTAGTGTATGCATATCTCAGAACCCGACATTAAAAGGGTCATAAGGTGCCCTCATCCTACTAATGAATACTCCAGGATTCAAGCACAAGTAAAGGATTTACAGTATGAGGACGACATTTCACCACATTATTGAAGAGTGGAGAAAGAGACCTTCATGAAAATGGCGTCACCAGAGGGAACGCTGTCAAACATATCTCCACCTACGAACTCCACTCCTGCAAATCCATCAAGTCGATCATCTGTGAGCATACTAAGTTACAGGTGGAAAAAATTTGTAGTACATTTGACATTGCCTTACACAAAACCCTAAATCCTCAAGTTATGTTCATGCTTGGGAACAAAGGAGAAAATTCCGTTGACACCAGTTGTGTCTGAATTAGAAAAGGTTCACAATTTCAAACCTCAAAGTTCAAAGTTCAACGGTGATGAACTTCATGGCTCGTGTATGGGTTCATCATGCAGATGATTCTGTTTGTGGAATTTTCTCGCAGAGGTTAAATCCAATGTTGAGCACCCGGGGTGGCACTTTTCCCCTTTCAAACAACAAATGTTTCAAAACTAACCTCCTAATGCCTGTCTCCTGCCTTTGTAATTTGTTATTTCACAAAGAGGACTCAGCAACATGCTTCGAAAGAACAAGGGCATTGGGAGGTCTCCATCCATTGATACCATTTGTGACGTCTGAATTAGGAAAGGTTTAACACTTTCAAATGTTGTTTTTAAAACTACAATGTTTTGTCTAATTAGTGTGGATTACCATTTGGAGGTACACATTGCTATAGCATTTTACTTAGAGTATCACTTTTTACCCAAATAACATAAGTAGTTAGTATGCACACCGAGGAATATAACAGAACTTAGGTAACAAAGTTATTGTTGGTGAAAAGCTATAGCAACAGGTAACTCCAAATGGTAACCCACACTAGTTAGACTAAACAGTGTACTTGAAAGCAGTTTGCACATGATCCAAAAGTTCATCACCTCCGTCTCACCACTTAGTGTAGATGTACCACTTCCATCACTGGTACCATCTAGTATTTACACCCACCAATGGTTGGTTGTTGCATTATGTTGAGGAAGTCATGATGGACGTACGCCTACATGTGGCTCACAAATAGAAAGATTGAGGGTAGGGCCACTTCGCACATGAGCCAAGAGCCGTGACCTTGTAATGGTGAGGACCCTTGACTCTCATCCAAAGGCCGTACCATGGGTGTTGGGAAAGCTGTTTTATTTAGTCATGGGCCCTCAAGCATAGTGTGAAGTGAGAATGGATCATGTTGCAAGATCATTGCATATTTTGTTGGCGGAAAAAGAGGGGAGGATTTGGTAAAATATAATATGTCTCAAACTCTATCAATTTAAGAGAATTATTTGGTGGTGTTTGTATGTCTTGGAATCTATCCTAGAATCTGTTCTAGAATCTGCCCTGCAATTTGTCTTGAAATTTGTCCTATTGGAAAAATATTTAAAAAGTCATGGTCTCCCGGAATTTGCGTTTGGCCCACCTCTTAGAGGTGGACCTCATGAAAATTCCGGGAGACCATGAAACCTTATCCATAGTCTGCCATGTAGGACTCCATGTAGACTTTTCATCCATGAAATCTTCTTTGGGCCTTTAGACCTTCACCTTCGTGTGTGAAGTGAACTTGGACGGTCTCCGCCCTTTCGACCAATGAGAGCTCTTAGATTGCAATGGTCACGGGCCTTCAGTCTTGTGTGTGAAGTGGCCCTTAATTCACTCTATCATGATCAGATGTGGGGTCTTAAGATGTTTTGGTTGCGATCCCATTTTCACACTTGTTCCTTATGAAAATCATAGGTGATGGACTTAGGGACCATGGGTGAAGCATGAGTGTGAAAGCACAGCAACCAATGAACAGGGAGAACCGACCGCTAGTTACAGATGCACCAGTTGATTTTGAGAAATAACCAGTTGAGGTTCAAGACGTCAGGAAAATTACCGATTGATTTAGAGGGATCTATGGAATGTACCTCAAACTAATAAAGGAGAACTGAAAGATCACAATACACTCTAAACTCCATAGTATCACACCTGTGGCAACCAAAGTGCACATGATATTACGGAGTTTTGTAGTGTTAACATGGATGCGTGATACTATAGAATTAGTGTAGCATGTGACATTATGGAATGACACAAAGGAGATGTGAGGACAATTTGAATTCGTTCTCCCGTTACCTATGCTAGTGTGGTCCACTCCACTTGACCTTCCTGGGTAATGTGGCGGACGCATGCACCAACATTCAACAAGTGGCACAACAAGAAGAAGAAGAATAAGATAAGAGCCACATGTTGACACATGGCACAATGCGAGGGTGTGGATTGACCTTTGGTGGTTTGCATGAATGACAAATTTCGTGATATAAGGGAGAGAAATGTGACAATAAGGAGTGAGATTTGAACTACGAACATCCGTTCCCTAGGGTTTCGGGATATTAGAGAGTGTGTGACATTATGGAGGTTGATATTACGGAGTTTAGGGTGTATGTAACTGGTTGGACTTGGAAACACTCGGATCTTGACCGATTATGGATCCCCAAAAACCTCCCCGGACAACTCATAGCAACGCACCTTTCACTTCCTTGCACTTGGCAATCACATGAGGCTGGTCGAAATTGATGCACTTGATGTTAGGATACTTCTCCGAAATGAGCGCCAAGCTGGACCCGAAGCCCCCGCCTACATCCACCAACACCCGCAGCCCCTCGAACCCCCGATACTCCTCCAACACCGCCCGCATGCACACCATCGAATGATTGAACATGGCTTCATTAAACAACCCATCGAATCGTGCGTCCCGCTTCCCATATTCCCACGCGTCCACACCGTGCGCCCTCTTGAACGGTGAAATGGTGTTGTCCGCCACTGCCTCGTGGAGGTGGCCCCAAGGTGCCAACATCACAGAGTCCATCAGCAATGACATCAAGGGACCCATCGACACACCGTCATCGTTCTTCACGAAGAAGCGCGAGAGCGGGGTGAGCGCATAGCGCCGTTCCGATGGGCTGGTGGGGGTGGTAATGGTGACGGTTTCACGGAACACCTTAACAGTGGTGAGGCAACGGAGCATTCGCTCTAGGTAGGTGGCATCGAGGGGTTTCCCTAGGGCAACTCCTGTGGTAAAACCTAATAAGCAAAAGGCAAGATCCAATAAAACAAAGCGTTCACAATTTATACCGTAGCTCTCTAGCTAGCAACTTCGGCACCTTTCTAACTAATAATTAATTAAAGTGCGAAAGTAAATTAGGCAACCTAGAAAATAATATTCTAAAATTGGATAGATTCAAATAACTTTAATCCAAGTTATTTAATTCAAAAAGTCAATTAAAATTAGACATTCATCCAAGTCATTTTCTATAATTCATGGATGGTTTTCCTAATTTCATGTATGGCGGCTACGATTAACCTGAACACTTCCCTTAACCAACATTCCTCAACCTAAAGTTTGTCTTTTACTTGTATGTCAAGGTTTTGCCCCGGGGAAGTCACTCCATTGGTCAAGTTGACGCCATGTGCGATAAAAGTGAATCTACTTTTTCTAAAGGCATCACCAAAATGGGTCAAATTTTGTTCGTTCATGTGACCGCTTGACATGTCTCTATACGTGGTCAATTCAACAACACCATAACATTATTCAAATCCATAACAGTATATTGTGGGACTGACAATATTCCACGGAATAATCCTCATATTCAGTCTGAACACTGTTATGGATCTGAATAATGTTATGACAGTGGGTTAGACAGTATAATAGCAATTAATGAACCTAAGTTGGGGTGTGGCATGGCGAGGTCGGCAAGCTCCCGGGCCGTGAGGCTTGCGCCCGCTCCCTTGGCCGCCAGCGCCTCGAAGATGTTGAGCTTGTGCACGGCGTTCATCACATGCGGCACGAAGGCCATCAACAGCAGCTCGTGCGCTTCCACTCGAGCTTCCGCCTCCGACTCCCATGACGCCGCAGCAGCAGCAACTGTATCTCCACTTGTGTTTCTGCTGGTGCCCATGGCCGACTGATCATCGCTCCCGAAGGTGGCCATCTTAAACACAACCGGATCGATCTTCCGAAACTTGGGCCTCACTGTCTAATCACCGCCTTCACTACAATCTTCCCACACTCTACCTCCCCTCACTTTAACATGCCTGACCCAAAACCAAACCAAAACAAAACAAAAACAAAAACAAGATTCAGTCAGTCAGCCACACACACGACATTCGGACCTCCTCCTAGATCAGATTACCATGCCTGAGCCTAAACTGCAAGATTCAGTCATTTAGGAGGTCACAATGATCCAGCTGCCACATAAAATATCCTTCCTCCTATGTCATTATACATTTCTCAAACTGCTCCAATGCGAGATACAACCGAGCGCGAGCTTTGGTCCAGACGATAGCTGATTCTCTCAGATTACCATTCCTGAACCAATTGAGTGAGATTCGACATGAATTTGGTACCTCAGACATAATTCCCTCCCCTCCTAGCTCACTGCACATCTTTCACAAACAGCTGACGAACGCTCCTCACAAGTTAACATGTCTGAACCTAAACTACAAGATTCAGTGAGTTTCTGAATGTACCGGAGCTAGGTCTCCTACAACCCGAAGTGTGGTCCAAGATTCAAAATTCGTTCACAAATCCTGCATAAATTTGGTATTGAAGACCCCCCACACATTGTTCATTCACACATTCTTGGAGGTTTGAGAGAGCTACAACTTCAGCGTTCCAGAGTAATGCAGAAGGAGACCTCCAATCATAGTCTCTAGAACCCTGCACAAATCAGTACTCCTGCCCTCACAAGAAATCTGACACCACCTTCATTGGACACCATGACCTTCAAGTCTCCTAGTCTGCGCGAATCTCTTGCTATTACGAAGAATCTCTCGCCCTCACATAGTAATCGCTTCCATTTGCATCCGAGCTCTCCTCTCATCAGAACAAATCGGTAGCACAGCTCCACAAACTCAATCTCCACTCAACCACAAGGACAGGACTGAATGATCGTGAGGGTACCCTCACGACATTCGAAAGACACCACCTTCACTAAAAATCTCCCACACAGCTCCCTGATGAAAAAAAATCCCCAGATTCCTCAGATCAACATGCCTGACCTAAAGCAAGATTCGACAGTCACAACCCTTCATAAATCGCCACCTCACACGTTCTTGGTCCGATTCGCCAAGGGAGCTAGTACTTACAAGTTGAGAGTTTCTGAATGCAGATCCGAGGTCTCCTCTCCGAAACCCTGCTCAAACTGACTCCACAAGAATTCTGACACCAATTAACACCGTGACCTTTAAACCTCCATTATGATGCCTGTGAGAAATTCTTGCTGCTACTCAGATCTCCTCCTCACATGGAAGCTTCTGGCATCTGAGCTACAGACTAAAAGTAGTTCTGATCCGAGCTGGTACTCCTTCTCCAGGCTTTCATCAGAACAAGTGGATACCACAGCTCCACAGCCTCAGCCACAAAAGCAAGGAATGAATGCTCCGAGCTCCAGCTGAAAGGTGCAAAATCTTATACTGTGGAAATTGGCGAGGATCTTATGCTGGAAACTGTACAGACTATAGAACTCTCGTCAGTAAGAACAAGTAACCATCTTCAGTAAGAAGTCAATTTCCCTCATAAACTTATTCATCACAAGGTCCCTGAAGTGAATATCCACATCTGTCCAATATCTAGGATAGATGTAGATGGTACCACTGGTGAAAGTAGTACATCTACCAACTTTCCAGATATTGGACAGATTAGGTGATGGTTACCAACCTTTTAGGCCCTTGTGATTCTTGTTGAGAATCGATTGCACTAGATGGTGGTGGTTGTGGTTGTTGTGGTTGTGGTTTATCTTTTGTGCAATTCACAAACTTTGTAATCCTTTGATGTCATCTCCTATATTCACAAGGGCTTTAAGGTTCATCATCTTTGGCATCTAGGATGATACCACTGGTGAAAGGAGTATGTCTACCAACTTCCTAGATATTGGAACAAATGGACGAAGTTTGCAATATCGTCATTCAAAGTTGGTTGCACTAGTTGTTGCGGTTGCGGTTGCGGTTGCAATTCCTCTCTTTCGATTTTTTTGAACATGGGAAAGAAGTAACAAAAGCTCAGTTGCCATGAGCACAGGTTACATAAGTAAGTTATTACTCAATGCACAGCTTTGCACTAGGTTTTGAATGCATGCCAGTTCTCTAAATGGGTTTTAGGACCCATTCAGAGATATGCAATAATAAGGACCGGCTCACATGGGGTCCCAAGTCCCACCACTACAGGATCGCGGGTTGTTGCCACTAATTCTTTGTCATTATGAGGTATTTTTACGTGTCCAAATCTAAAACAATAAAAAAATTGGATACCTAAAATCTACCTTGAAGTGGCAAAGAACCAGTGGCAATGAAAACAATGTGGTTTGACATGTCACTGCCAACCCAACATCAAATATCACATACATTTGATAGCTCCTTCCTTGTGACCTAATTCATGTTTTTAGGAAAATATTGCATCGTATCGCCAACTTTAAATTTGGATACAACAAACAAAAAACCAAATGCATTTTTCATTTTGTATTGTGCAATCAATATGGAGATACTCATAAAATAAAGTAAAATAAATCATGCTCCACACATTTAATTCCAAAGGGGAAAACAAAGGTTGTGCATGTACATATATTTCAAGGATCGCTACTTATATAATTATGTCCTTTTCTTTCATAAACATGATTGACTTGATTCGCATAGTGATTATGGTAGGTGGTGGTAAGTCATTTAGAGGTCATATTGTGTGGAAACTCAGTCAAAATGATTGTTGCCTAGTACCCACAATCCTAGTACACTAGATATTGTATCATAGTGTCATATGACATTTCATGTCACTTTAGTAGCTTTTCTAATGGCACTTCTTATGTATGAGTTTAAAAGTATTGTTGTGGATGATTGAACTTTGGATGAATCCGTGCCAATTTTTGAAACAAAGTTTGGTAAATTCTCCATCCTAGCAACTTTGTATTGAACTATTGTCATGGGTGATTGAGATTTGAATGAGAAATCATGTAGTAAGTGATACTAATTGCAACATTGTAAATCTATAACGTCCAATCGTTTTGACAAGGAATGGCAAATAATGTTAGGTTAACATTTAGTGTGGAGACACTACACATGCGGTGTACAATTAGTATTGAGCAAGACATATGGAATTGTTGACACTAAATACAATATTTTCGTTTAGTGTCTCCATGTGCACCCGTACATGTTGGGAGTCTTCTCATGCAAAACAGAGGGACTTGACCCTGTTATGGGATGAGAAGATGACCCCCTCATATGGGTGGGTTGATAAGTTCATATGGCAACGACGCTAGGATGTGAGCATGCGAGCGTGAGCCTAAGAGCGGTGAACAGGGATTGTGTGAGCCCACAACCTCAAAAATTTTAAAATGATGTAATTTCTAAAAACAATTGGTTAACAAATCAAAAAATCGATGTTTTTCAATTAAAAAATATTATATTTATTTAAAATACCTTTTACCACATGACCCATGACCGTGGATTTTAGATTAAATAAACCTCGCAAGGTGATGCTATTGCATGTTTTAAAATTTATATCATGTTCAGGGAGGCCATCCCAAAGTGGGCTGACCAAGTCAGAGTACAAATAATTTAAAGGCAATTTTGAGGATGAGAGGGAGCGTTGTGAAAACACCATAGGATGTGGAACATTGTATACATAATAAAAAATATTATTATATTATAGCAAGGGATACATATTGGACTATAAATATAATATTTGGCTATTGGAATTTAGGTATTTGAATATAATATATCGTATGATATATCTACTTGATAGCAGTCTAATATCTATCAACTATCTTGCTCACTCACACGTCTTGATGATTCCGGCAGCAACAAGCACTTGCTTAACTTCATCCCAACTGAGGGTAGGGGTGTGGATGAACGTGTTTTTCTTGTAATCTAATTTGCATAAATAACGAAAGATGTAATACAAGTGTTTGCAGTTTATGTACATGCCACGCTTTCCAATGAATGTGTTGTTCATGCTTCCATAATGGGATCAAGTACAAGGTGGAAAATTACAAAGGGTGATGTTATAAACTTTCTCGTTAGAAGCAGTCTTGAACAAAAGCATGATAATAGCACCAAGTCCAGGGTAAGGAAGGAGGTTCACCCCGGTAATAATTCCAATTACATTCCTTGCACTCTCCCACTGATTGCGGTGATTTCGGTGGGTGCCTTACAACTTTGACGAACTTGTTTGCCATTCCAAAGAGTAGGGATTCTTTCGGCATGTGTTGGTCGAGGATGAGGCCACAAAAATCATAACATTGACAAGCAACTCAACTTCAAACCAACCATGTGAAGGGTGTTTTATAGGTACTTCAAATATGTCCTATTCCCTGCTAAAGTCATTTCCAAATCTCCCACTTTTTTTGCTAACTATTTTGACATAGAAAGTGAAGAGTGCATGTTCACAAAAGGGATCATGAAATCTTGGGATCCTATGCATTTTGGAAAATATGGGTGGTATTTGGATTGTCCTCTTAAAACACCTCTCACTTTTGATATTGCCCTTCGAGATTGCATTCAACCCGCCCTCAATGGTGCAAAGGTATTTCAAAGGCATTCAATCTCATCGCTCAATCATTCTAAGGCATTATTCATATTTTAGTGCTCGCAATGCTTACAGACTTTGCCTCTAATCCAATTTATATCCAGTCTTTATGTTTACAACCCGATTTATGTCTACAACCCACTTTTGTTGTTCTTTGTGTTTTGGACTTCGTAAATGTCACCCTGTAGATAGTTTTTCAGTTTGGGTTCCAATTAAGAAAAACACACAGGGAAGACTAAATGAGTGTCAGATGTAACTCTAGATGTCACTATTAGGTGAATTGATAGTTCACAATGGATCGGGAATAAGTTTAAGATAATAAACACATAAAAAGTCCACTTTAAGGTAGTAATGGAACTTATTAAGGGGTAAATTTGGGGATAAGGGTCACTCAATGCTGTACATGCAATTGCTCAGTCTCTCCCTCACAACCAACCCTTTACAATATTGGTCCTTTTATTATAATGATTTAATGCAGAGAGTCACAGCTCAACAATAGTCTTTTGAGTGGGCAATAGTCTCACACACCCAAGGCCAAGGCACCTTGATTTGGACCATAGTCTCTTCTCTTAAGTGTCCAGTGACCATAGGCCATACCACAAGTTAGTATATGTCTACCACATATTACACTCATACCCCTCAAATTTTTAAATTAATTCATTTAAATTAATAATGTATCAAACATTTTTTATCCCTTTGGACTTAACAGAATCATAGGGAACTTAATGCATTAAAATTGAATTATTATGACTTGCAAAAGTCTAGTTACGAGTAGCGCGAACTGAGTATCCGACCCTAAGCGAACCGAACCGGACCAGAACTAAGCGAGCGAGTCTAATTCACGAGTCCATAGTCTAACAGGGTCGGCCATAGTCTAAGTACCCAGTAACAAGTCACCAGTAGCCAGTAACCAGTTCCAAGTTCCGAGTAACGAGTCTCACAGAGAGGGCCATAGTCTTAGTAACAAGTCACCAGTCACAAGTTCCAAGTCAGCGTCTTGTTCTCGAACCTGGAGCTGGCCCCTCTTCCTTTTATGCTGGCTCTTCAGGCTTCCTCCAAACGTTATGGATTAAAGAAGGCGGTTTCTCCTTCTCACACAGCCTCTCCCTCACGACTAGGCGCATCGTCTCCACCAGAATACTTTGCAGGGCAAATTCTCTCACCCTTCTTCACTTTCGTAACTGAGATCGCAAGCCCGCAGGTTCCATAACTGCAGCCTTTAAGAGTTTTGATTGAAAATGTTTGCTCAATTACTTGAATCAGAAGTGACTTCCGTCAAAAAGAAGCCCTCATCAAATCGGGTCATGCCCTCTCTCATCTAAGCTCATCCTCTCCAGCACAATGGACATCCGACGTCCACACTCGGAATGTTGTCGAAAGTTTTTTGGAGATCAAGATGGAACTGCAACACAATTTACCAGAAAACATGCAAGACATCATCGATCAACGACACAATCTATTTAGCACCAGATTCTAAACCACTTCACTGCCACATTGAACTATGGGTACTACCTAGCCTTAGCCATCACATTGGGCTCCACTTTCTGCGAGGCCTCGCACGAGACTGAAAACTTGAATGCACTTTCTCTCAATTAGTTAACACAATTTCCACCAACCAGGATTGATCACTTCAAACACTGCTCCCATTCCTGGCCAGCACATAATTAAACTTCAAGAGAATCTCCCACCCTCTTCCCGCGAATGAGGTTTACAAAAGAGAACTGCTTCACATCCTGATATTGTACGAGACTATGGTCCGAGCAAATTGACACTCACAGAGGATCGAATCTCCTTTCCCAAGAATAACACATTATTCTTACACTTACTTCACACGGTGCACCTTGGGTATGGATAAGTAAAGTCCGCTCCCTTCTCAGGAGGAACCTAACATGTTGTTATCAAATCATTCAACTATTCTTTACTTAGGACTGGTTCTAAAAAATAGGTTTCTCATGGCACAAGTAAAATATCTCTCATTTCCTCCACAGGTCTCAAGGATTCCGATTTCGAATTCCTCACTACCCATACACATTCTTATTTCATTCCTCAATAAACATCACGCACCATTTTAAACACTTCATGACAACGAGTAGTGTCCCTTTACCCTTTCACAAGGATCCAGACCCAAACACAAACTCATACACAGATTCGCTCACACCATGACTTTCTCCATCTTGAGTCTTCCTGGATTACACATCAAATTCACTCCACCCGAAACCACTACGAAGAGTATCTCTCTCCTCTAGAAGTATCCCGATTCTCTCAGGCACACACACACACTCAATCACATTAAATGAGACATTCACACAAAGGACTTCATGAATGATACAATCAAACCAACGGTGTAACTTGGGGGTAATGAATTGTAATACTCTTTATGTATAAAGGGAAAATATGATACATATCAAAAAGGGCTTCACACGCGGACAAACAACCACGCTAAAGACATTCAAAATCACTGGAGCGAGGGAGGCTCTCTTCCCGAGAGGAACTGAACTATCCTCTCCCCTCTTCCTGGTCTTTATCCCATGAACTAACTTCTTCAACTGCCACATCTCTCCGTAGCTAGATCTCATGAGTCTCTTCAAATAATCACATGACTATAGGCCTGCCCAAACGACTTTTCCTCTCCTAAGATTTGGTTTAGGTGGGTAAAATGAGTCACCTTTTGCTCATTTCTATTAACTAGTCACTAATCACCTATTTCAGTGTTCTTTCTACATTCTAACTTACACTTTGAATTCACATTTCATCAAAATTCAAAAATGTCTACTCTTGGACCAAAAATCTGTACCACACACCTTTATGATGGTGTTATGATGTATTCAAATTTTACATTGATGTGTATTGTAGTGAGACATCCTAACATGCTACACGTATTTTCAACATGAGTTTGCTTACACATTATATCCAATTACATTATTATTATCTCAACATTTGAACGTATATTAGTTCATTTTTTGGTACAAAATTGGCATAGCAACATTTTTTTGTTGTTCATTTCGACTATAGACCCTTACATGTAATTCCACGGTCATAGGCCCCCAACGGATTTACAAACCATAACCATGAAAAAATATTGAAGGCTCGCAGGCTCACAGGCTCATGCTCGCAGGCTCACATACTAGCATCCCCGGTTCATATGGGAGGATCATCCACTGTCAGGCCCATGGATGTAGTGACCCGACACATAGCTCACAAGAGCAGACTTTGGGGTGGCGCCCAAGTTCCGCAAGGCGACAAGGTGATGGTCACTCGTATGGAAGGGTGACTGTGAGCCAAATATGATGCTCACATGTGGTGTTAACCCTTAAGTTTCGTAAAACTTGTCTTTGCCAATTGTTCAAGTATTCCAAAATCATAAAAAGAGTGAAGTTTTGGTGTTTTGATTTAAGATTTAGTTTGAAGTGATGAGCGGTTGTTGTGTTGGGATTGGAGTTAGAAGAAGTTAGTAAGTAGTAATTGTCTTTGGTCAAGTAGTTAGTATGAAGGAAGACAACGAATGACAACGGGCGAACGGAGACGAACGGAGGATGACATCAAGCGGAGGAGTTTAGGGCGGATGAAGGCCGTTGGATCTTAAGTGGCGGCCGTGAATGCCATCCGATGGATCTTGGAGTTAGATCAAGGGTTAGGGTGGTGACGGCCGTGGGTGCCAACCATTAGATGTAAGTATGGCTTGATCTACGATGAAGAATGCCTTGGGGTTGGAAGGGGTAGTCCCTTGGAGGAGAGCACGGAGGCTCATTCTTTTCTCCCTCTCCTCCCTCTCTCTCTCTTGGAAACACTAGGACCTCTCACACATTAGGACCTCTTGTATTAGGATCTCTCTTACTAGGATCACTTCACTTGTTACTTGTTACTTGTGATTTCTCTATCTCTCTCCTTCCTCTCTAGGTAGTTAGAACAAAAAGTTGTAGGAGGATAGGAAGAGGAAGGTAGGACAAAGAGGGTTTATGAACCCTATGAGTGTTGAACAAAAGGGTTTTTGAACCCTATTGGAGAGTTATGTTATTGCTTAAGTTACATTTGCTTTGACATTATGAGTTAGTAGTTGTGTGAGTTGTTACTTCACCTCTTCTTCCATTAGTTTCAGCCTTAGTCTATGCATTAGTTCTTGCATTCTATTATGCATTAATCCCCTATTTTGAGCCCTGAACTAGAAACCACTGGTTGATGTAAACATTACTCCATTCAGTAAAGTGGATGTCACGGCATGAAGTAAGAAATCTATACAATTGTCATGTTCATTTACTATCAGCAGTCACAGACGCTCATCACCAACTTATTGACTTTCCACTTGTTGTGCATGATTACTGGAAACAGTAATGTGGAAAAACTAATTCAACTAATCACCACCACATGATAACATAATCAATTCAACCATGTTGTTAACGTTGACCAGTAAAGTGGAGTGTATGTATATGCATTACACATGATATGACTTCTTGTAGTGAAGTACAAATACTATACATGACTGGTGCCAGTGCCATGAGCCCGCTAGCCTTAGTTATATGGACGTGTGTCTGATCTTACCTATATGGACGAGACGTAGTGAAGTAGGGCATGACTTCACGAAGTAGGGCATGACTTCATGAAGTAAAGTACGCTGAGCATCCAAACTTCACTGCCATCGAGAACATCTTGTCCGACACGACTACGACCACACTTTATTGCTTGTCCGAGGTGACTGGTCGGTTGTCACGACAGTAAAGTCCGGGTTTTTTTTCACTTGAAGAAGTTAACACACCCAGTTGTAGAAGACATGTGAGCCATAGACTTCCACCCGGACTACAGACGCATAAGGGTGGGGGTTTATGGCTGACAGTGACTAAGGACACGCATGGCACTAAAGAGGTATTAACAATATAACGGTTCACCCACACTTCCCAGTTAAGGCTTCAGTTAGAATAAGTAACCACTCAAACTATACTAAATATTGTATTTAGTGTTGTATGTTATTTTATGTCCCCATGGTAACTTTTCTAATGACACTTCTTATGAATAGATATACAAGTATTGTCATTCCAACTTACGAAGTTGGGTATATTTTGCACCCTAACATTTTTGTAATGAAACATTGTTATGAATAATTGAATTTTAGATGAAAAAAACACTTAGTAAGTGATAGTAATTGCAACATTGTAAATCTATAATGCCCAAAAACATGTACAAGGAATGACAAATAATGTTAGGTTTGCATTTAGTGCTGGTGACACTACACATGCAGTTTACAATTAGTATTGAGCAAGACAAATAGAGTTGGTGACATTAATACAATATTTAGTGCGGTTATATTGTGCCAACACCGCCCAGTAAAGATGTGAGGAGAAATCCTCCCCACCCTTGCTTGCATCCTAGTCCAGGTGAGGAGATTCTGTCGTCACGAATGCAATCTATTCACTAACCAAGTGTGCTCACATACAAGGAACTCAAAAGGTTGGCGTTCATAACACCATTTCAATTAAGAGGTATGCAAATGTTTAAAAACACTTGAATCACTTACACTTATTTGAGTTAACCTAGCCTTGCCACCCACAACCCCCTTACTAAGCACCTAACACTGCCCGTAATGTCCCATTCATGGGCACTAGCCTAGCTCCTAGGCTCCCTTCACTATTGTATCCTGCCAGCATGGCCTTTCCCTCAAAACCCAAGTGACTGCAGCTGCTCAATGTTTCCACTACCTTCTGCTGGCCTCGGCTGCAGCCTAGCACTCATCTACCCAACAATTTTGTCTACCCACTTCACCCACCTGCAGTTCGACAGAACTTTTCCAACTACAGCAAGCATCCCCTCTTCTTGAATTCCCGCACACTCCCACAATCACAGGTCTGCAGGTTGGCTTGCCACCAGAGGGTAATTTCCGAGCTTGCAGGAGATGCCGCAGCAGTACGGCAGCAGTGTCTGTGCCGAGGTTCGGTGACAGTGCAAATTGTGAGGAGCCTCCCTAGCTGCCCTCTTGCTCCTCACTCACCTACCCTCAAAGCAGGAATCACTCCTCAGAATTCCCACACACTTCCCAGTACTCCCTTCATAAAGTCAAGGATTGCAGTTCAGTCGCGAAATAATCGACACCCGCCCAGGACAGACAAGGAAAAACAACTCAAAAATCAAATCCTAAACTAACAGCAGCTTCCTGCAGGCAATTGTCTCACTGTCCCACTAGCCTCATTCACCCTCCTTGATTTTCTTGGCAAATCGGCCTTGGATTGCAGGCAGCATCTAGCCACCACTGTCCAAGGTGGAAGCCCACTAGATTGCCATCATCTCCAAAGGCTCTGACCGTCCACGGTGAATGCTCCTCCCTTCCACCAGCTGAGCACAACATGTCCCTCCGCATGCGAATCCAGGCAACCTAACTAGCTGAGGTGACCTGCAACCCAGATCTGTGTGCTGCAGCCATCACCATGCCGAACCCCTTTTCGGCCATAGCTCCCCTGCATGTATGAACTCTCTGCCTCCGAAGTCGAGACCCCTCCTTCAATCTCCCGGAAATCCAGCAGTGTTGGATAGCGTTGCTCTCGGCCTCTCCTGACCTCGGACACCACACTTACATTTCACCTCGCCCCCCCCCCTTAAAGGAACAATAACCAAAGCCTAAACAACCAATGACCTAGGGCCAGGCCACTTGAACTTAAGTGTCACTCAAAACTTAAATGAACTAATTACTTGTTTTTGGTCTTTTCTTTTTAATTGCACACAGTCTCTCAGCTTAACTTTAATTGCCTTACTCATTTGAAACTTCGCCACTTCCTAGCTTACGAATAACTCAACGAAAAATGCAAACCCAAGTGTTTGGGCATTTTTGAGGTTAACTTGAAATGTGGGCACATAATTGGGCTCACAAAAGACAATCAACTAACCTATGAGAGAGCTATTTAATCTCACACCCACACCACCTACGTAAATTTCAGGTTTAAATGAAAGCTATCAAATTAGAAGTGAGCTAATTTTTTGGACCTTGCTTTCGTGAAGATACCTATTGTGACCTTCCTAGCACCTTCCTTTCGGATGGATTTGCCTTCAAGAGTCATTCATTTGCCCAAAACGGGCCTCTCATGAAGCTAAGGATGAATGTTCTATTGTATTCAAACAACTAACTTGACATTTGTTGGTAGAAGATGAGATCTATAATAAATTAGAGTTTTAGCATTGCATAACTCCAAATAGTAAGTGTGAGCCAAATTTTTGGCCAATTAGTTAAACTATGGACGGATAGCTAGTAACTGGATGAAATAGTCTTCCAGTGGATGAAAATAGTTGAACCATAGGCTAGGAAGTTAGCTATACCCATAGGCACGGCCATAGGTGGCCCTAGTCGGTTACTAGAACTATCGTCGTCTCCCCCGCCGAGCTAAGAGGGTTGGCGAGAGGGAGGAAGGCAGGCATTTTCTCGTAGACTTTTTGAGAGCATTGTTGAACTCAATGGATTTGTCTCCCTCGTAGCAGAGAGCGTGCAAGGTTACTTGCAGTAAAACTATATTCAGTAAACAACTTAACAATTGCCGCAGTGATTGTGGGATTGGGGGCTTTGGGAAAAAGCCTATTGTTGTTCTGAAATATAAGTTGCACATAGTTGCCGAAGTATGATTCAAACTATTTTCTTATTTTTGATTTTGTAGAGTGAAATTGTGACACCGTTGTCTTTTGATGAGATTGTACTGGAAGTGTAGCCGCGATTGAGAGGAGAATTGAAGGAATAGAAGTTGTGAGAGTGGAAGTTGAAATAAATGAATGAGAGTTCGGAGTAAGAGAATTGTTATCTGCGAGAGAAAGCCTAAAAAGATAACCAAGTGAGATTGGAAGAACCTGTTGAATGTATGAAGGTCGAACGACCAGGAGTGTATAAGGAATTTGAGAATGAATTAGAAAGACAGAGAGTATAGTCGGAAGGAGATTGGGTTTTGTGAAGCTATTGTCCATGGAATAGGAACCTCTCCAAGTTCCGAGTCTGAGAGAGGTAGATACAGAGAGAGGTAGCTGAAACAGAGAGATAAAAGCCATTACCGTAGGGAGTGATGTAATAACCTTTATGCAGAAAGGGAATATAGTGGAACTATCTTCTGTCAGCGCTTTTAGAGGAGTAACCCCGAGCGGCAGAGGGCAGAGAAGTAGAACTATCGTCGAGTGAGATCGTGGTTATACGAGGAGCATGGTTGAACGATAGTCTAAGCAAACCCTTAGAGAAAGAAGGCCGAGAGTTAAACGATTGGCTATAGTTAAGACCTGCGATATGCAATGTAGGGAAGATGAATGGCCAAGTGTCAGTCTAAGAGTAAAACTATGGACTATTGTTAGACAGTGTGAGGAGGCCGAAGGGTCCAGGGTCAGTCTATGAGTGGAACAATTGACTATTGTTGAACCTGTGAGAGGCAGTGAGGAAGAAGAAAGAGCACATTGTTCAGTCGAGTGTGACTATAGTTGAAGCAAACACTTTAAGTTGATAGAAGTTAAGTGTGTCAAGTTAATTTGATGAGAGAGAATCCCGATTAACTAATATGATGAGAAAGTAATTATGATCAGTTGATTAATGGTGGAAATGAGAGATTAAGTCGATTAAGTGTATTTAAGTTAGGATGAACTTTGGATTATCAAGGAGATTTAGGCATAAGTTGTCCTAGACTTAAATGGAGTTTTATATGATTATGTAGTCTAGAGAATTTGATCTTTGAGTATGAAAGTGCAAGCTAACCATATCAACTATTGTCTTGTGTGTTACCTTGGTTGTTGTTGATGCAGGTTGTGCAGGGCAACTAAGACTATAGCTTGACTCTGGTGTTCGTTGTTAGTTGCATAAGTTGTGAGTAATGATTAAATCTTGGAATTAATGAATGAACAATTTGTCTGGTATTGAAATTAACAATGACCAATTAATGAAGGAGTTGTTGTGATTTGAAGATGCATTGGCCAATGGTTACCAAAGACAATTGTGATACTCAAAGACTATTGTTCTCGAAAGACTATTGTTATACAATCTCATGACGAGATGGTTACTACTGAGACTGACATACATACCCCACTGAATGAGACACAGTGAGAGGAAACTTTGTGAGAAAGGAGAATAAAAGATGGATCAGTGATGTTTTAGAGTGAAGATAGCAACCTTATTGTCTGATTAATGAACTATAATGTGACAAATGCCTGTAATTGACACTAGTAAAGCCTTCCTTGAGAGTTTGTACCCTGGGTTTTGGTTATTTCAGTCATAGCAAGAAACTAACTACAGTAAGTGTCACTAAACATGAATGGTGTAGACAAATTCAAGGCTTTCGATCCCAATTTAGGGGACACATTGGATTAAAACAACAATCCGTTGTTTTAAGTAGTAATATGAAGTACCTTGGCTGCTAAATATGGTAAAATCTTTTTGAAAGTTAAAATCCACGGGTTAGTTAAACTGTGCCCCCCAAAATGGTGTCAACTAAGTGTGCGACTAGAGTCATCACTACTATCATTGTTTCCACTAATTGTACATGTGACCAATTTGGTATCACACAATGACCTGTGGTAGGTGCTAAGGTGTGTTTCCATTGACAAGGAGAATGGGACATTGATCATCCTTGAATCACCTTCACCAACTAGGTACATTAACTTGGTCATGTCAGTGTGGACCACACTAATTTTCTAGTTAAGGTGGAATTAATGTGGGTTCGAGACCCCGGGTCTTTTCTTAAGTCTTCATAAAGGCTTCTGATCAACCCATTGAATATCATTTATGTGACAAAAGTTGCACAAATAAATAATCACCCACATTAATTTTTTAGAAAAAATTAATGTGGCGTATGCTAAATTTATACTATAAATTTTCGAGTGGGCTGAAAATTAATGTGGCCCACACTAGTTCATTATGGAATTAGTATGAGTTCTACAAAACTATTGTGGCCTCAATAATAGGACTACTTAAGTATTTCTACTACATATTTCTCTGTCCTTCCAATTCTTGTCTAAAGGTCCAAACATGGTTGTGGAGGAGGAGAATTGTTTTCTTTGACATTCAACTCAAAGCCCATGCAAACTTCCTTTAGGGGGTCTGACTACTTTGACCTTCCCCAAAAAGTTACCATTTTATCTAAAAGTTGAAGTTCAAACCCAAACATTTTGATGATCACAAAATATTGCTTCCCATTAGATAGATAGAGACATTGGTCCCCTATGGATCAAACATAATTGAGGAGCTTCTTTGCTCTTGGAGGTTATTGGGAGTTTCAATAATAAAGGGGGGGCACTCGGAGTGCCTAAAAACAAAGCACCAGAAAAAGCCACGTACATATTCCAATAGCAAGCATTGTTTAATTTATGCACATTGAATTTCTATTACAAAAGGAAGGCTTAAAAAAACTCCTTTTGCACCAATATCCCTCAACCCCCTCACTAGCACGTACAAGCAGGATGTGCGAGGTGGTTATTGACGACACACTGTCCATAGTGACCGAGGTGGAGGCCGCGGCCAAGTCGATGTTGCGACTACCACTACCGGCACTGGTGGGCTTGCATCAGCCGAACTATTGAGAGGGGCCCTGACCTTGGATTGTTGCAGCCACATCAGCTACATCATGAGATAGACCCTCCGCAACAACCTGTACAATGTCCTCCTACAAACACACCTTTTCTAGATCCGCACCCTTAGAATCTTATTCAAACCACAATTATCATGAAGCACGCGATTGACCTCCCTCTCTTCATCACAATGCTCATGAGCGATTTGTTGAGACTTGAAATACCTCATGTTTGACACTCCCAAAATTGTATCAAAGAAGACATTGGAGATATCTTCCATCTCTATGTCATGGGGGTTCATCATGATCTTCCATATTGATGCGGCCCTCCTAACATCCATTCTCGTGGACCTCATGGGAATGACCCACGTGGAATTTGGATAGAATTGATTGTTCTTGCACATGTGAAATAAAGTATCGGGAAGAATTATACCCAAGTGCTTCTTCATGTGAAAATGAGCCCATTGATGAGCCATTTGCAATATGATGCTATGAGAAAGACTGACATAATTGTTCAAACTCACCTTCCCAAACTTCACATACTCCAATTTGCCTTCTTTCATGTCATCCGCATAGACGTTCTGATGTATAAACTCAAATTGCTCCTCCCCATTGACCTTCATGCAATACTCAAACATACCCTTGAAGGTGTGCAAATCTTCCATTTGAAGTGGAAAGGGGGTTCAAATAGGTTTCAGAGGACCCTCAATTGGTGAGTGAAAATGAAATGCTTCTTACTAATTTGATTTCCACCCATGGGCCTAGGCAACCGAGAATCTCATTAGAGTGGGAAATCAAAAGATTGGACCTTTTAGACTATTAATAAGAGTCGTTCTCCCATTCATTGGTTTGGTAGGGCATGCCTCATATTTAACGCCAAATGTTTGAACAATTATTTTCTTGTCTCGATTTCATATGTGGCTCGTTACATGCCACAAAGGACAAGAAAGGAAGTACAATCAAGCAATTTTCTTGGGGGGAGGGGTTGTAGTATGAATTTTTTGGGCTATAGCTTGTTCCTACTAGTAGCAGAAAGTGAATTACTAGAAAATTGATTCGAAATGACATCCTAAAGCTAAATGTAGTGTGAATCAAACGCTATAAGCGGTTGCCATCAGTTGTCAGCCTATTGGCGGTTGCCGGAGAAATCTGGCTATAGGGAAGGTCGCTCTGACGAGAGAGAGAGAGAGAGAGAGATCATTTGAATAGAAAATCATATTATAACTATAAGAGCTAGTGAAAGTTAGCGTATGCTATAGGCTAGGCACGAGAGATACAAATGGTTCGTAGGATTATGCTATGGAATCCTATGATAGGATCATAGGCTATAGACGATGCCTTTTGTAGAAAGACAATAAGCTAACCAGGATATAGCCTAGTAACACTTTTGAAATCTTGTTCAATTGTAATCAAAATTAGAATGTGAGTTTTTGTGAATGGATAGTGATTATATTAAGTGAAAGAGAGGACACAAATAATGTGGTCGTAAAGCGTGAGTGAATTTGAGATTGTATTGAAGTAATTGTGTTGATTAATCAGAGGTTAGATTATAACCATTGAAATTTGTGAAGAATATGGCCATGATAAAATTGGTTGCATAAAGCAGCCGAGTGATCAAGAGAGATTGAGATGTTAAAGCATGCCTAGCTTTTGAGAGAGCATGAATTTATTATTTCGTGTTACTTTAGCTATAGCTAGAGTTAAGTGATACTTCGACATGCTATAGTAGTAACATTCTAATTGGATATTAAGCAAACCTATTGCAAATGAATCAGAGTACAGTGGTGTAAGATTACTAGTTGAGATGTAGTGTATTGAAAATTTTATTCTTTATTATCGTCTTGTAAATGAGAAAGGCTTGGTTTAACTCTAATGTGTCGAGGCTATAGTCTGATTATGAATCCAAATGATTAAGAATATTGTATGAGAAAGAGAAGGCCCGGGGAAGTCACTGTCGAAAATTTAGATAACTATGAGAGAACAAATGTAGGGTGACATTTATTCATGGTTGATAAAAATTATATTTTTTTTGATATACCATAGCCTTGAAGAAATGTGAGGTAGCACATTATATATAATATAGGGTCACTTGTAATACCCAAAATTATGTTTATAGTATTTCTAAAATAGCATTATAGTAATTGGTAGGGAATTTTTGTTATTTTTAGGTTGAGTTTAGGGTAAGAAAAATTCAAGAGCTAGATGAAAAATGATCACAAATCCATCTACAAAATGGATGAACTCGTTGGATGAGGGTTATTAAGTGTACTTTTGAGGAACATTTCATTGACGTTTGCATAATTCTCTAGTTGTTCCTCCCACGCAAGACAAGAATAACATGCTTCTTGTATACACAGCTTAATTTTTGTTGCGTGATGAATTCCATTTCTAATGCTATAGTACAATGCTATTGTCCACAAAGGAAAATTCAAATAAATGTAAATAATGAAGGGTCTGAAATATTATGGAGATTTTAATTTATAATTACACATAGGGTGGTAAGAAATTGAAGAAAGTAGAATTATTAAAAAATATAGGGTCCACTAAAATGCAGTAAATCAGCTACATAGCCCCCAAAAAAATATGTGTTGTACGCTCATGTGTCCCCAAAGAATACACTAAGTGACTTCCCCGAGAGAGAAGGCTTGAAAGATTGCATGATTAAAGAAATTTGGTATTTGTCTATGAGTGGGAAGACCTAAGTATGATATCTTAGTAAATGATGAAGTAACTTACCATGGGGAGAAGGTTGAAAATCCAATGCTGTTGATTTGTCATGTGATTTAATTTCAAAAGGATTGAGACTATGGTCTGTAATTTGATGAATAGAAGACTGAATCTCCTTGGTTATCAGAGAGTGTGTGTTGCTATCCTTTACTAAGTCTTCTTGAAGTTGAGTAAATTTTCCGCTCTGTAATAAACTATTGTCAGGATGTTGACAATGGAATCTACAGTCAGTTTGTCTAAATCATTAAACACATGTTGTGTAGTATCTTGTGATTGTGAACGAATACAAGATTGACATATTGATCAATTAGATTGTGAATTTTGAGTATCAATCAGGACAGAAGAGTTTCCATAAGGCTATGGTCTATGTATGATAGAGGAGTTGAATCTCATATAATTGAATTCATGAGATAGTTCTATTCTCACTTGAGAAAATTAAGAGAATGCCATGCACTCTAATTGACATGGAATTGTTGGTGATGGATTGTGCGACAATATGATGTCGTTGTAATATGTTTTGGGTCCATTTGTGTATGACTATAATGTATTCAAAGGGAATTTGATTGAAGACATAGAGAAGGCTATGGTCCCAACAGATGTGAATCATTCAACTTCCGTCATCCTAACTCTGAACATGAGACAAAGGACAACCTGGCAAGGCAATGGTCTGACTAAAGTCTATGAGAAGGTTGCAGAACCTGAGAAGACTTGATAGTTGGAAGTCCAGTAAGTAAGATTTATTCGTAGAAGTAACTAGAGTGAGTACCTTTCAAGAGATTAAAATGTTAATTCAAAAGTAATCCAAACATGATAAGTGGTCTGTCTTACCCAATAGTCTTGTGATATTAAATTTGGTATGAGCTTTGTACAAGCATAAAGACTAAGACTGTCACAGAATGAATCAAACCTCAAATTAAACATAATCAAGAAATGAATCATGCAATGATGTCCTAACCCACATACGCGGTTTGGCCTATTGTCACAATTGATGGATATCATGGTTACTTTGGCCAAGATGAGGTAAAAGACAATTTTCCGACAATATAAATAAACATTCATAAGTAATCAAGGAGTACTGAAAAAATCATGTAAGGGTGATTGCACTGCAAATTCAAGTTATATTAAAATAATTAATTAGCATGAGACTATTGACCATACAAAAGTGCCCTTGGCTTTGGTAAGAGACACTCAAATATGATACTTATGCAAGATTATTGCCGATGGTTGTGCCTATGTTTGTGCACCGCACTTGGTCCAAATAAAATGAACTCATTGCCAGACTATTGCCTTGGTAATTAGTGTGAGGGAAGTGACTGTCACAATTGTATGTACCGGCACTGAGTTATTTTATAATTCTTGTGCTAAAATGAACCAATGAAGTTTATCAAACCTGAAATGCCCTCAAATAACTATGTGATTGTCCTAATAAAACTTATCTGAGACACCTAGATCTCGGGGCGATCACACCCCCTTACGTTTCGTAACCACGTGCGAACAAAGTTTTCTACCCCTATTTTATATGCCATAGATAAATTTTTAAATCATAATATTTTTTCTACATTTATAGTCGTCTTCATTTTTGTAGTAATTGTTTTAGTTCAATTTTGCGTCATACTAGTTAGAAACGGTATGTTTTATATATAAAAAAAATCATCAAATTTGGTTACCATTTTTTACTATGTAATAGATACCGTGTATATCTACTCATGAAAAAAAGTTGATAAAATTTTGACCCATTTTGGTGATGCTTTAGCGAAAAAGTAGATTTTTTTTTGTTCGCATGTGGTGTTCAACTTGATAATGGAGTGCACAACTCACCGGGACCTAGATGTTACACAAATCACCTTTTAAGTCTTCCACGATTGTTTCCTTGGTTTTTGTCATAAATCCTAATTACAAGGCATTCCGGCCATTTTTAGTGGTCATAATGCATTCACAAAATCAAGTGACATCAACAAAGTGTTTGGTGGTGGCATTGCAATCAACATAATTATATACATGTTATCAATTCCTTGTATTGCTTTAGTTTTGTTGGTTCACGTATTTGGTTTTCATTGTTGTATCAGCTCCCAACCTTGCCTTTGATATGTGTTGTATGTTTGTGGTATATACTTTAAATTGGAGTTGTTGCCAACAAATGCCATCTCCCTTTCATACGTTCCTACCTCCTTTGCTTTATGGATTGATAAATCCTTGAAAATTTGCATCTTCACTGCAAACCAAATGAAAATATGGGATTACCCAACTTTGAGGAGTTGCACATGATATATTGATTGTCATGTTACTTGTCATTCAACCGAGGAGGGGGATTTGAGGTAGAATGCATATCCAATAGAATTACCACCTGATGATGTAGAGAAGATAGACTTTGAGGATGAGGTAGATGTAATTGCCAAACTTGCAGGGAAGGGTGAACGAAAATGTGGCTCAAATACCAATGAGTTTAAAACTACACTTGCATCTCAGACATTGGTTGTAGCACCAACTCCTAGCGCTCAGGGAGGCACTCTAGTCCAGTATGGCTTTCCCGAATTTCCATTCGTTAAAATTTATAAAGGTTCAACAAAAAATCGTAAGTGGTGCCTCCCAATCCATGCTGGTTGGTTTTGTGATGTTGGAAAAGACTTCAATATCCACAATGATGGAGAATGGTGTTGATAAGAGTCCACTTATGTTGAAAACATTTGAATTTATGAAAAATGTGAATTACCTTACTAGACATTTATTTCATTTTGAGAATATGGTATCTTTGTTGTCATATGTTGTATACTTGTGTTTAATTCCTTCATTCATGTCCTTAATGGTAGGTGGGAAACAACTAGAAGAGGAAGGTTCCTTCGGAAGTTGGTAGCTTTGGAGGTTTTGATCTAATCATTGTTGATTTGCTTGAAAACCCTAAATGTGCTTGGGGTTTCTTCTCCTTCCAATGCCATTCCCATTTGGAATGAACACAAGAGCAAGAACATGAAGGCATTGTTGGAATTTTCTTCGGTATATCTCATTGATGATGGCCCTTTGTTTTTGTATGTTCATGAGAGAAAAAAATGTTAGCGATGATGTGAGGACATTTGTGGCCTCCTACAATTATTTCTTTTGTGGAAAGATTGGTGGGTTTTTAACGAGTTGTCATTGTGTTCTCCACTAAACACATCCTTGACATTACACGTTAAACTTTAACTTTTTTCTTCTTTATGCATTTCTTCCTCTTCAGTTTGTGGCTTACGTTATTTAGAAATCTAATCTTCAACAATAAATGTTGGTTAATGTTTGCTAGACTCGTCGTTTCCGCATCATGTTGTTATTTTGATCAATTTCCAAGCCGGAATTCGTTTTCCAAAAGATGGGTGCAATGTCTGATGTTGATGTAGAGGATGTGGAAGTGTACTTCAATTTGACATTGGCAAGCACCCAATTGTTGAACAATAATGTACCATGGAGAGGTGGAAGGGAGAAGGACTCTGAATCCTTGCAAATCTTGATTGAGGTTGTAACAACTCTTGCCTCTATTGTTTTTGATGCTTACGCATCCACTTGTTGGTTATATTTTGTCTTTCCATGTGTTTGTTCAAATTAAATTTCATCAAAGTGTTCATTGTGGTTTGTGCTTATTTATTAACCTTCACACAATTCAATTGCATGTGCATCCATTTATGCTTGCAGGTCATCTGGTCGTGTACGAGGAGGACCCGGCATCATTTGATGCCATCATATCTAGGCTTATGAATGCAATCATGTTCTTATATTGACTCCACATCATTTAAAAACCTCTATACCAAACCCTTGTGACACATTCCAATTGTTAAATTTTATAGTATAGTTAGGCATCACTTGGACATTTCCAATATGTTTCCATGTTTTGTTGGGGGTTAATTTTTGAATTTAAAAAATTTTATGCTAATATTCCATGGATATAGGGTAGTAGTGATTGTATTTCCAATTTATTTATTTTTGCCTAATTTCTCTTGTGTTACTGCTCATTGCTCATATGATAGAGCTCCCCATTACAAAGGCAAACTAGAAACCAAAGGTATCCACAAGATAATGAAGTTGGACACTATGATATTAAGAAAGGAGTCAACTAGTGTATGATTACTTGAAGAGGGTCAAGGGATCTCAATTGAGTGGGTACATCATATCTTGCAACTTCAAACCTTCAATCTTACCACCCAAGGAAAGGTATGCAAATAACAAAACTTCATGACCAAACAAATACATTCTCAAAAATTCATAGAAGGTTTTGCTTTATGATAGGCATGTTGTTCTCTAAAGCATTGAAGTTAGAACAATGTCAAATTCACATATATTCACAAGTTGTGCATGGGTGTTTTTGGACAAATTTATACAATGCTAAATATTCATAGGCCTTTTTAAATATATAGTATGATCAAATTTCCAAAAATAATCATCTCATTTACTTTTCTAACATTTTTTTTGAGCTTTGAATGGCTTATATTACTAAGTGAGTACATGAAGAAAATAATGTGATGATCTAAAATATATGTTTACTTTGATTGCATGTCATCTAGAAAAAATTGAGTGAAATCTTCTAGTCAACGTCCCACTCTTAATTTGAATGGTTTGAATTTCTTATTTTATGGTTGCAAATTGGATGACATCTTGCACAAGGGTGCACAAAGTAGTATTGTATGAGCCATAATACTCCATCATGGCATTCACACAACATTCACACAACATTCACACGACATGCAATTATCTCAATTGAAACAATTATAAAGATTTGTAGTCAGTTGGTAACAAATGGACATCAATGGGCATATGGACATCAATGGGCATATGGACATCAGTGGCCATGTGGACATATAATATTGTTAAGAAATACTAATCATGAAATGAAATCCAATTGACACACCTTTCCAAAACCTAATAACATGCTTTATGTAATTTGTTGGAAGTAAGGTTCTTTTGATGATATCTATTGAATAAATGTCTATGTGCCTTTAGTTTATTGGATATCTATCTATCTATCTATCTATATCAAGCAACCTTTAATTACCCTTGTAATATATATCTTACATTAGAGTTATCCACTAATTAGGCATATCTCCAAATGAGTTGGGTTAGTTTAACTCCCATTGGTAGAGAAAAACTCCTAGTGTCGAAGGACACCAAAAACAAACACAACTTAAAATGCGTTTTAGACCCACCGAGGAGTTCAAATTAGTTTTTTTTTTTTGGGGGGGGGTGAGGGGTATTAGAGTTTTGGTCCACTCAACCATGCATTCACCCAATATGAAGGGCGGAAGGCCACGGACCACACAATTGTTGACATTGTTTTAATGATAAAGCTCACTCCCATTTGGCTCCATCCACCCATCCAAAGTTTTGAAATTGGATGAGAATGTCCTTGTGGAATAATAGTGTTCAAGCTCAGACTAAGCCCTTTGAAAAGTTGCATATAAGGGAAGTAATTGAATGGTTTTCTTGGCTACACAACATATCAAATGATACACCTATCCAAAGTAATGTTTGGACCTAAAGGACTTCACATGACAATAGATCATAAATATAACAAGGTTACATGAAAATATGATAAATTTCAATATTTCTACATGTAGCTAATTAAACACCTAGAGACTTATACAAAATTGGGCGAACTTGAATAAAATAATTGAATAAAATAAATATTAGTGTAATTTTGACAATGATATGAATAAGGGCATGTCCTTCCTTGTCTTGATTATGTTTTACCAAGTTTCAAGGTAAGATTACTTCCATCCTTTTGGAAAGTGAGCTCTTTTTAATAACATGCTCAAAGTAGGGGAGGGTTCCTCCTATGGTAGGTCCCATGTAGGCTGGTTTGTTATCTAATTCTCTTTTGTTTAGTAAGGAGAATGTGAAGTATTTAATGTATATATTTTGTATTTGTTTCATAAATTTCTTGTAATAAAATAAAATATTGGTTGGTGGTGTCTTGAAATGTTTTAGTGCTTGTATCAAGTGTTTGTGTACGGCTCCTCTTACACTAGCGGTGATGGTTATTAGAGGGCTAACTTTTCAACCCAAGTCTCAAAGTGATCGTATTGATGGGTTGTATTTTTGAAGCCAAAAATTGGCCCAAACATATTACCAATGTCTAGAGTCTACCATAACCACTCATTTAAATTGGCGCGTACCTCTCCATGAGGAGTGCCCGAAACACCATGGGCACAAGGGGGACCCCGGAGTGACACCCGGGACTTGTGGCGCTGTTGGTGAGAGGGCCCAAGTGATCCTAGTGTGGGTGAGGGCCCCGGGCGTTGGGAACGCCTCCCACCCACGGAGACTAGGAGGCATGAGGGTGAGGCCATAAACTATGCGTAGCTTATGGCGTGCGGATTCTAGAAAGCTCAAGAACACCTCAATCGGAGGTGTGAGCTAGGAGTTATGGCAATTTAAGTGGGGCGCTGTCCTGGGACAGCAGTGGCCTGGGAGTGGCTCCCGGGACTGCCAAGGTTTGAACAGGCATAACTTCCTCAACACTTGTCCAAATGAGGCAAGTGAGCAATCCATCGGTATCTACGTGAAACGTAGATGACAATGGAGTGGTCGCTTATCCCATTCAGAGACCATACAAAGAAGTTATGGTGCTCTGAAGCTGTTGGGCATTTCCAACCCCAGTGGCTAAGGGAAAATGTCTACTTGGCCTCAAGTCTTGGGAGAGAGACAAAAGGTTACTTGACGGTGGGGTAAGGACCATGCCTAGAGTCCTAGAGGCTTATATGGGTGAGGTGGTGTGGCCGAGGCCGAACGGCACAGCCTCCATGGGCATTGGCCCAACATGGGGGCATAGTTGCCTAATATGGTTCAAGTTGTTGTAGTGTTGCTCCGGCAATGCGATGATCAACATAAGATTGGACTTTCATGGATGGAAGTCCACATCTAAGATTTGGTTACCGATTAAGGGGTGAGTCCCGAAAACAAAGTAGGAGGGTTGGTTCCCCTCCTACGAGCTAAAAGGTCTGCAGTATGTAGAGCTAACCATTCGCATGGCAGAATGCGAAGGGTTAGCGCTCGTGACCCTTGCTAGAATTGGGAATAATGAAATTAAGTTAAGGGGAGCTAGCAAGGGTTGTGACATAAATGGCTCATTCCTCCTCACTTTAGCACTCAAAACCAAGACATGTGTCATGACATTATTGGTTCTGGCCTGATCGAAATTGAGTTACAACATAATCGATATTGAGGTACCTATAGATTGCCAATGGGGTCTTGATCGGGAATGGGCGCCTCTACTATATATGATTGTTCCGGCATGTGGAGAGTAGGTGTGGCCATGTGTTGATTGTGTTGTTTGAGCATAGAGTACAATTTGGGTTTGGATGTGTATTGGGCCACAATGTTTATTTTTTATGGTTGCCCATGTATTGGGCATATCATAATTTTAGTGTTTGTGCTATTTGTGGATTGGAGATGCCCTTGTGCTCTCCAGTTAGATGCCATTTGAGCCAAGATGTGGTGGTGTGTGCAATTGTATATGGGGCGTCGGGGTAGGTTTGGCGAGGGTGGTCGATCTATTATTTCATTACGTATTATGTCAATGTGCATTGTCATTTTTTGTTTTGTTATTATGTGCATGGACCATTTAATTTGGCTAGTTATGGTAGAGATGAGTAGTTTGTCATGATGGTTATGTTGGGGTGATTGGTGGCGTATGTGGTTAGTTTGAAAATGGGGTTGTTTAGGCTATTCCTAAAGTACAAAGGTATCTTGTTGGTGGTCCATAACATTACTCAACTAATGAGTTGTGTTCTTGGGTACAAATGTAGATTCGAGAATAAAGACTCCAGATGCCAAAATCCCATTGCTTCAGACTGAATATGAAGTCAAGGTAGTGGAACACAACTCATTAGTTGGGTATTGTTATGTGACTTGTTGCAATTACGTCTATTAGTAAAAGCATAGAGATATGCTTAAAGTGTGTTTTGTAGGCCAAGAAGGCGTTATGCAACACGGAGGTTGTTGGCCGGGCTATATATAAACGAGCCAGATGTATTTCTTATACCTTGTTCGTCGAGTGGTATGAACGAGTTGTATGTATAGACACATTGTCGTGGGTTTATATTTGACGGGGTTTAATGTATTTAGTGTGGCAAGTAGTGGGATGGTGGGGTGGTTGGTTGCTATGTTGGTGGTTTTTGGGGTTGTTTACCAAGCTTTTGAGAATTTGACTTTGTAGTCAAGGGGTATGTTGCTTACATTGTTGGTTTTTATATGAACATTGTAGAATTTGAGCATGTTAGACATTAGTGTATTTATTATATGTTGGTTACCTGATGGGGTGGGAAGGGGGGGGGTTATGATGATTATGTATGCAAGGGATGGATGTACGGGGGTTCTCATGTTTGTGTTGATATTTGGGTCATTTGGATGAGGGATTGCATTTAATGGTATTTGATAGGATGGTCATGATCGTGTGTATGTGGCTGGTGGGTTCTAATCCTTATGGTGAAATATGATGATGATGATGGTTTTTCTATTTTCTTTGGCAGCCATCCTTGCCCAATGGATTGCTTCCATGGCAAAGTTGTGGTCAATAGGGTGGGCTAGTCCTATGCCTTCCCATTTTGATGAGTTTGGCAAGGTTGGATGATTCCAAGAATATGTCTCTAACATGTGGTGAGTGTAGTGCATAAGTTTTATACCCTCATTCTTAGAGCCATTGTAGATGTGGATTTGGGCGAACCAACCCATACACTCGTTCCTTGTTGGATGCCTAAACCCCTCGGGGCGATCACACCCCTTTACGTTTTGTAACCATGTGCAATAATGGGGTATTTAATGGGGGGATATTTATGCACCTCTCGATATGTTTTTCCCTCCATTTTTGTAGATAAAAAGCTACTTTGACATATTTTTTAGCACCTTATATTTGTTTGTAATTTTTTTAGAGAAGCTAATTTTTGGCACAATGTTTTTTAATAAATCATGCAAGTACCAAATAGTGGATGGAATACTATAGCATTGCGAAACCGACTATGTGAGCTACAAGCATTCCATATCATTCAAATTGTCATTCATTTGGTTTCAATTAGTAATACCAATCTGTGAGCCGATTGTTTGGCCAAATAGTTAAACTATGGGCAGATAGGAAGAGCTGGATGGAGCTTCATCCAACCTGACGAAAATAGGCTAGGATGGTAGTTATAACAATAGGCGTGGGCTTAGGCGCCCATAGTTGGTTACAAAAACTATCTTCTCTGCTAAGCCAAAGGGGTTGGTAGCGGAGAGGAAGGTAGACATTTCGTAGGCAACTTGAGTGCAGAGAAAAACCAAGCAATGTGTCTCCCTCAGCACCGAGAGTGGGCAAGGATAATTGTTAAACCATTTTCTGAGTAAATGTAGTAATCACCGCAGTGATTGCGGGATACTAGGTTCTACTGAAATACGTTGTTACTTTGAATTCTGAGTATTTTGAAGGACCGAAGTCCGGTTGAACTATTTCCTTGTTCGAAGAGCGAATGTGAATTGTGAACTATTGTCCATTGTTGAAGTTGCAATTGATTGAGTGAGAGTTTGTGAGTGTAATTGAGCGAAGCAGAGTGTGAAGCATAATTGCTAAGAGTGATGTGATAAACTATTGTTTGTGTCAAGACCGCCGTCAATTGAGAGTGAACTCCTGAATATAGTTGAGCAAATTGAAATTGTGAGCCCAGAGTGTGAAAATTGTGGTAGGAGGAAACTATTGTTGAAGTGTTCAGTCCCTTTTGAAAGTTTAAAGATTGAGAGAGCGAGTCCAAAGAGGGATAACCGAAATAGAGAAAGTGAGGAAGCTTAAACTATTGGCGCAAAGTGATGGAATGATTGTTGAACTTAGGTTGAAAAAACTAACTTTGGAAACTATTGTGGCAGGTGGATTTCTACTCAAGATTCAAGGTTGTTAGGGCCGGTTCACACTATGGCCAAACTTCGAGAGGAGAAGTGTTTGGACCAATGAAAATGCAGAAATGTCCAAAGGCCGTCCTCTCGGCCTTCACACTAGAGGCCAAAGTCCAAAGGATGTCGCTTCCAAAAGAGCCTAGGTGGAAGCACTTTTAGGAAGTTTTGGCGCCAAGAGTTCGGCCTCTCGAGTAAAGTTTGGGTCGAGCATAATGCTCAACCCAAACTTCCGTCGAGAGGCCGAACTTTTTTTTCATTAAAATATTCAAAATCTGACAAGATCTTCAAAGTGGATTATTTTAATATACTTTTTCAGCCCAAAGGCTTCTCCTCTCGACATAGTTTGGTCCACAAAAGTGACGCTTCTCCTCTCGACTTGGCCATAGTGTGAACTGGCCCTTAGTATAGAATTGAAGGTGGGGCTCACAACACTCAAATAATTGAAGCCCTTCTTTGTGAAGAAATTAAAAGATTTCAATACGTGTTGTTACAAGTATCATCAATAGATGTTGGCGATCAAAATTAGTTTTAACAACTTGAGGTCTTCATGAAGCCATTATGGGGCCAAACGTTCATCTTGAGGATGCTTTTGCAATGCAGTTTGCTCAAATCCAGTTGAGCATTCTTCCTCATTAGTTGCCAGTTCTTTGTCGATTTTTTTCATGGAAACCACCAGGTTTTTGAATCTTTTCAAATAACCGGGAGCGGAGGTGTTTTCACTGAAAAAACTTTCAAAGCCCTGGAACTGAAGGTTCTTTGCTTCTTAGTTTTCTTCAAAAACTGGAACCGATAGTTAGTAACAAAATCAAATACCCGCCCAACACTAGAAACGACACTAAATATCATATTCAGTGTCACCTACTATTTGAAACTACGCAATGCTATAACTATTTACTGTACATCTCTTTTTTACCAACAAAGATCGAATTGGTTGCTTGGACATTATAAAACATCAACACCTTTACTTGGTAAAAAATTTACATTAATCATAAAAAGAATTTAGGGTTGTGTAACTCCGAAAAGTAAGTGACACAAAATATCACATTCGGTGCACCATTCATCTCGTACACATTGGCCTTCCGTTGGTCTCCTCCTAACTTGACGGTCAAATTTGCATGTGCTACAATCGATACACCCATCTTTGCCTTTGGTCCGTGCCGCTTTTATATGTAAACTACTGTATCATGCTCTCAGCACAGTTTGGATGCTGTTTCGGGTGGTGATATGCAATTGCCACGTCGGTTTCCACAAGTCCCAACGAATGTGATGCCGACACGTGGACAAATTCTCCAGTGAAGTAGATTCTCTACCGAGCTAATTTAAAAGCACAATATACAGTATGGTGTGGTCCTTGAGCCACCTAAGGGGAAAATGAGCTACATTCATCCCACACCGGTCAATGAGTTGACTGGACTTGTACATATACACTCCGACGACCTGGACGGACATTCTCATCCGGGCTCTGTCCATTAAAGTGTAGCCCTATTGTGAGCAATTCATAGCCCACCCAGACTTACTGGTGCGGGCCACCAGTGAACCGTGAGTATCAGGACTAGTTGCAACTAGTGGCTCTCACTGGCTAATCTAGCTCTAAAAGTGGCCCTTGCTAGTAGGAACCATTCACTGGTGGGCCCACACCAGTAAGGTGGGTGGGCTATCAATTTCCACAGATAACTTTGGCCGTTGGACGGGATTGGGAATTGTCCCTTTTGGTTAGAAATCATGAATCCAGATGACTATCATTGGAACTTCTGAAATTGGAGCTAAAATTAAATTTTTTAAGAGGTCAAAGTGAAGGATTTTGTTTTTTTTATGAAGTGATCACACACACTCTCGTATTCATTGTGTTGACTTTTATACTTGTTATTGTGGTCCACTATAATTTTAAAATACCATGATATTTTCGGTCAATGTAATTTAATTTGACACATGTCGATTTTGAGCCCACACTATAATATTTTCAAAACTAGAGATATGGCATCAATCAATTTTACATGAACATGAATTACTGTAGGTTGAGAAATACAATATCAATAGTATTCTAAAAATATAAGTAAAATGAAGATTACATCTTATATTTGAATATGAATATTTTTTAAATCATAAGTCACCCTAATTTTCATTCCACACATGTGGTGGGCCACGGCATTTTCTACCCATCCTAACATTTAGCCCATAGTAACAGATATAAACGTTGTGCCTATTGAACCTAGGATGATATCTATTTTGTGAGCACATCATCTAATCTAAGTGTAACACGCATCGTTTTGGTGTTTGTTCAGAAGTACAAATTGTATCATATACCACTCAAATATATGTGTCCAGTCATGAACAAGAAGTGACCACATAAAACCCACATACCTTAACCCTTTTCTTGCCACTAAGACCTGGTGGATAAAGTATACTAACTTAGGTAATCCTTACATTAGCACCACTTCACTTTCATCCCTCGGACCCAAACCCCAACGTAAACTCCTTGGGCCCAAAATTTTGCTCTTCAACCTATACGATCACTTGATTTGAAACTCCAGTGATAAAGCCACCCTTAGCTATAACTTATGTGTCTAACCGACCACGAAGAGTGACCACAGAAGGCCTGCAATGCAATCGGGTACCTTGTTCATCCATCCATCCAAGTCGGCCTCTACAGTAGATGGAAGGATATCATCCACCTCTTTCTCTATAGACATTTATTCATCCAATATGATGTTTTTCATCATCCCAGCCCCTTGGAGATACTCATTGCTGCTTTCCAAAAGCGTGCCACGGGTCTCAGAAGATTCTTCCGAATGCCAATTGTATATCAATACTGGCAGCATTTCGTCTGTAACACTGTTTATCCACGACAGTTGGTTCATTGTGGTGAACTCAAAATCGTGTCCAAAAAGTTCAGAATTTCTGTACGTAGCTGAGGATTCTAGCCGACTCTGCACATTTTGAAAGAATATTAATCATTGTTTCGGTTCTTCTTTCTGCTGCGACCTACGCATGTGTCGATAATCTTTGTAGCTTGTTGTGTTTTGCTGTGAGCTGTTGCGAAAAGCCAGCCGGATGGAGAGGAAAAAGGTGTTTGGTGACGATGTGCGTCGCAACCTTGGGCATGAAGCGTGGGTGTAGCTGCAGACTTTTGTTGTTGTTGATGTGGTTGTTGCAATTTGAGTTTGCAGACGTTGGAAGGGCTGGACAGATCATCACGAGTTGAGAAATTTGGTGGTCCACCGATCGACTCGCCAGATAGAGAGGTGAATTTTGGAATCTGGTGATATGTTAAGCTTAAGCTGTTGAGTCTGGAAGAGTAAGCGTGATGGAGTGGAATTAAGATTGGTAGACAAGGGGCTCTCAATAGGATCGACTTGACTTAATGGTCAATATGATTGACCAAGAGGTGATTGATGTGAGATATTTCTTTAACTTCGTTATTATATGAGGGTACGAGAAGCGGAGGGAAAAGACAAGCTCGTATTGGTTGGTGGTTCATTTAATCATGTGACCCGCGGGGAAGTGCCACTTAAGAAGTGAACCTTGAACCAACATTTGGAAGTACAACTTTTAGATAGTTGTTCGTAGAGATGAGAAGAAATAACTTCCAAGTAGATCAGTCGCAGCAGCTTACTTAGGTGCTTTAGAACTAGAGAGCAGTTGCGTGCGCACATAGAAGAGCAACCTTGGACTTCGAGAAGACTTCTCTGCTGCACTAGTGTGCATTCACATGTCTGCACTTGAGCCATGTGGTGGGGATTTATACTTTACTTTGATTTGTTTATGCAGATCCTTGTTGTTGTTGTTGTTGTTGTTTTTGGGTCGTTTTGCTATATCTTTGTGGCCAAGGGAGAGGGTTACTAGTGCTAATAAAATCAAGTTCGAAAGGCGGAGTCACGCAACAAACAAAAGTAGTTGCAGAATGTTCTTATTCTTTCCATTTGTTGGGCGGACCTATTTATTTTTTCATCCTTTTAAGCCCAAGTCTGTTAAATTCGGACATCAATGGCTCACCTCACCTGCTTGGCATTTACGTTACCAATCTTTGTCTCAATCCGGCTCTTTAAGTTTTGATTCAATCTTTGGCGACAATCATTTCGTCAACCTTCTTTTTCAATGTACTTTATCCAAACTCATATAGTGCAGTGTTGCGAATTCGAGCGCTATTTGGTCCTTTCTGGCACCCATAGCCGCACTTGACCTAGTAGCCTCCAAATCGCTGATTTTCATGAGCATTTTGCTGCATTTTGTACTGGTACCAACAAAATGAATTTCGCAAAATCGACACGCATGAACATGATCTCTGACTACGTCTTTGTTTGCAAATTATGATCAAATCATGCTTCAGGAAACCAACATGATGAATGGGGAAGGAGGGCCAGCAAACAATCACTCAGGTACTTCGATGAGCCATGAAAATGGTCCGAGTCCTGCAGCAACCAAAGGGAAACTAGAGTCCACAACGGATCACCATACAGCTGGCAACTTGGATGGCGGAGCTTTATTCGTACTTGAATCCAAAGGTACTTGAATAAATTCCTCTTCAATTTTCAGATGCAGTTTTAACAAACAGCTTATCCATGGCCAACCGGTGACTATGAGTTGTCAAGTGTGTCAGAGGCATGTGACAACTTTTGCTGTGAGGATAAAGACGAAAGAATAAATTAGGGCTCCATACCGTCCTTGCCTAAACTCAATTTCCACATCATAGACACTCCCACCAACCACATGATGGGACAAAGTTTTTAAATTTGATATAGACCTAATCTGACCTGCACGTAAGGGGATTTCAATGTACTGACCTAATCTTAAGAACGTACATGACAGTTTCCAGAGATAATGTTCTCAAACGCTGACTTGTAGTGTTGATCCGGTCCTCTTTACGGCAGCTGGCTGAAATTCGATTTGAGTATTTTCCCAACTATGTCAGCATTGAATGAAATGGAACACAGATCTAACCTAATTCTAAAGAGATTATTACACCAATCCAACTGACATCATGTGTTGTTTGAGACGTACAGGGAACTGGAAGCATGCAGGATTCCACCTCACCACATCGATCGCAGCTCCTGCCCTTCTCAGCCTCCCATTTGCAATGACAGGGTTAGGTTGGGCTCCTGGAATTTTGGCCCTCCTCATTGGAGCTGCTGTGTCCTTCTATGCATACATGATCATCTCCCAAGTACTCGAACGTGCTGACCTGGAAGGCCATCGGTTCCTTAGGTTTCGAGACCTGGGAGGTTATGTCCTTGGTACGCAAATTGACAGTCACATTCATTAATTATCCATTGTAACTTATCATGGACACCCTTGAAATGGTTCCTCAATTATGAATGGATTCAACCGAGTATGAAATAGCATCGCGACCCAAGAAACGCGTAAATCGAACTGACTTAAATCATCATGGTCTAATTCTTGCAGGACGGAGTTATGGCTACTACCCTGTTGCCATGATTCAGATTGCTGTGTGCTTGGGCACTGTTATTGCCAGCACTATTCTTGGCGGTCAGAGCATGAAGGTAATAATTTAGCTCAACAAAGTGACAAGCGATCCCTCAAGATCCAATTACAAAGATGAAAATGTATAATTTTTGGTGTGTGCTTGCTCAAATGCAAACTTGGCTCTGAAGGGTAGAGTTGGTAGAGCGGACTCCATCTGTCTCTGCCCTTAGTTTCTTCAGGTAGGTCGTTTGCGACCTGCCATGGAAACCCTATAAAGTGGAGCGAGTAGGGTTTTGCAAACCTTGAATGGATGTGGAGTCATGCAAACCGTCATTTTTTGAGGTTCTTGCAGGGAATCTTAAGGGTTGATCCCACACGTATGGGTTTCTCATTATCAAATTAAGACGGTGAGCAGTTGGAAGGTAATGAGGTTAGAAGGTTGGAAGAGATGACAACCCAAGGAAACGGTGGACAGGTAGGGTAACTTGGGGTCCTCTCTAAGCACCCTTATGAATAGAACTGAACAAGTTGCACTCATCACTTGATCTATAGTGGTGGTAGGTGTCATTTTGGCTAAATAGGAGAAGTTGTTAGATACATTGGGGGAGCCATGACTTCTCTTTTGACTATGGGAGGTATTACAATCCCTGAAATGATGCAGAACATATCCAATACATTTGATGTTTCATGGCATATAAAATTCACGTTTTGAAAATATCATGAGATATTCTCATACGATATTCTCAGCAGCTCATTTTTGCTCGGTGGATCTCGAAGACAAAAGCTTGGGGTGCTTGAATTTGAGCCTTCTCAAACTGAATCCGAGTCTCCTTGGTTCCTATTGCCCAGTTTAGAAATTGAACAACCTTCCCTTAATGTAGACTGTTATGATAACTAATACTTGGTTGTACAGTTTATATACAGAATATACAATCCCACGGGCGGGACACAATTGTACGAGTTCATCGCTCTTTTTGGGGTAGTGATGCTGTTGCTTTCCCAACTGCCCTCCTTCCATTCTCTGCGATACATCAATATGATATCATTGTTCTGCTGTCTGGGCTACAGTTTGTGTGCAGTTGGAGGTTGCATCTATGCAGGTAGGAACCCTCTCTTGACCTCGTGAATATTGCATTTCTCATTGGTAACCCTAAATTCCTTAAAAGCGAGCTATCACCTACACTAAGTTCTTTGTAACTACTTTATTGTCAAGACTTTTATCTAAAATGATATGAACTATGACCCCATTCATGAACTATTGAAGAGGTATAGTAAAAAAACCCAACACCAAGAAGTGGAGATAACCTCTCTTGCTCCTCACTTCTCCTCCTATATAGCTCCCCGAAGGCTTTATCTCAAGAGTGGTAGTAAACTTAGCTTCATGTTAGTTTTACTTTAGTTTTGTTCACAGTGGCAGGAACCCTTGCGCCAATTTCTAGTTAGCTTAGTCCCAAATCACAGAGAACCTTTATATCTTAATGTTATCCTAAAATGTTCCTCACTAGAAGGACCAACAATGGAGACAAAGGCGAACTTTCACCGTCTAAGGCTACTTCCGTGTCTTTTTCTTTGCATGGTTCATCATTAAACTCATTTATCATCTTATGAGGTCAAGTGACTACACTATATATATGATTTAGTAAGGCCAACATCAAAATTGATGTGCCATGTTAGTTAAAGCGACCTCCATAATTTCTTATGAAGCAACAAGTGTCCAATGCCGTCTTGTGTGGTTGTCACCCAGTGATTGCAAGATTAGTTACTTGTGTCATTGATGAAGAGTGGGGGCCACACTATATCAAATGTTTAATGTAGTGGAAACAACTCCCTCACAAGCTTGATCTTTATTACTTGGCAGGCCATACAGGCCGTGCGCCTGCACGTAGCTTCTCGATTGTGGGAACTCCTGTATCCAAAATGTTTGGGGTTTTCAATTCTTTGGCCATCATTATCACCACATTTAGAAATGGCATCATCCCAGAAATCCAGGTACACTATACATGTGATTTAGTGTGGCATTAAAATTGATGTGCTATCACTAGAAGAAAACGTGTCCATTTCAACCCTAGGCCATCGCGACTCGCACCAAGAAAATGCATAAACAATTCAATTGGTAGGCAACCGGAAGGTACCCGTGGTGTACCCATGGAAGGTACCCGTGGTGTACCCATGGAAGGTGCCCCCCGATTCCCAACCGAATTGATTTGTTTATGCATTTTCTTGGTGGGAGTCGCGATGGCCTAGTCACAAGGAGGGTTGGAATGGACAAGTTTTCTTCTAGTGTATGGTAATTAGAGTGGCCTCCGTGACTTGTCATATAGCAACATCAAATGTCCAATGCCACCTTCTTTGGGGGCCACCCAGTAGATCCATTATGTGGGTTGATGATGAATAGTTCGGGCTAAAACTTAATGAGATGTGTAGTGTAGCATCTGAATGGCATCTTTAATATGAGGGCCAGCTCACACAAGGTCCCAACCCCTAAGGTCCAAGACACTTGAGGTCAATATGTGCAATCTCAACCGTTCAGAGCATGGAAGTTGGGACTTACCACTTCACATGGGGTTCCAAGCCCTAGGTCCCTAGTATGACATGGATGCCTATATATATGGCAACACTTTTTGGAGATGAGACTGGAGACTTGTGTTGAGAGTTGGGTCGAGCACAAAACTAGACCGAACTCTCAACACAAGTCCCGCGAGTTTTTTTGTGTAAAATAATCAAGATATGTGTTTAACGAATATAAACCACATTGTATTGGTTTCTTAAGGCTCGACAGTTGGGACTTCGCCTCCATGTTGGGACTTGGGACTTGCGACCCCATGTGAACCGGCCCTGAGGTGGATAATCAGGGTTCACTTACATTGTACCTTCTTATAATGACACAACATTATTCAATGAATGTGGGGAATATCCGGGAATATTCCGTGAAATACTACCAATCCCCCAGAACATTGTTATGGATCTGAATAATGTTATGGAATGTCAATGGATCATGGATATTAATTATATATATTTTTCTCATATGACTCCAGGCAACATTGGCTCCACCAGTTACAGGAAAGATGTTCAAGGGTTTACTTGTATGCTACTCAGTCGTTGCATCCACATTTTTCTCTGTGGCGAGCTCAGGATATTGGGCATATGGAAACAGTACTGCAGGGAACCTCTTCACCAGTCTAGCACCTGATATTCCAAATTGGCTCATCTTTCTAGCCAACATGCTCATCCTTGCACAACTCTTTGCGGTTGCCTTGGTGAGTGGCCACAAGATCAAACTTATTGTTGAATGTTTTCATCAATGTCGAAATACATATTTCTTAAAACATACACTTACAAAATTTCAAGTCTCTAGCATGTATGCAAACATGTAAAAGTGCCATGTAAATGGAAGTAAGTTAACTAAGATGCCATGTCAGGGTTCATACTAATGTGAAAGAGACTAAATAGAGCTTTGTGGAACTTAAAGGTAATTCCCATTCATTAAGAGTGGCATATTAATCCCAAGGCCTTAACCTGGATATCATGAGAATTCCAAGGTAAGGTGCCTAAGGTTGGAATATTGCTTGGATGGGTGATCTTCCTAGAACTCAGGACACCCTATCACTACGATCCACCCAATCATAGTGGGAGCAACTAGGTGAGCCAAAGATTGTGAATTGCAAATTGTGCATAGTGAATCCAGTTTGAACTGAGAACTAGAATCCATGTTAGAGTGTGGGATGTGCAATGCAAAGTAACTTGGATCCTATCTCCCAATGCTTCCTAAATATTGTTCGTGTTTTGAAGACCACCATTACACTAGATGCACAAATTGAATTAAGATATACATTGGACCTTGTGCGGTCACTCTTCGTAACTGGATGCCTATATTGAGTGGTATATGACAAGGCTTGTAACTAATGATGGTTTGTAGAACGACAAGTGTTACGATGAGATTGGACTATGTGCTTAGAATATAGAGGGAGAGAGAGAGACCATTCTAACTAGGTTCAGAAGATAATAACACAATTGGTATTGCTAATGTGATCACTTGAAGAGAAAGCTCAAAGTTTCACTTTGACCTCTGACAACTTTTGCATCATCTCAACTGTGATTTTTTGAAACTTGAGAATGACATCTTCTTTATTGTGACGATTGCTAACTGGATGAAACAATTTCAAGAATCCTCTGTAGAGTTGGAAGTGCCCACAGTAGGGCCTGCTTGAGTGGTTCTGATGTAATGTGGAAATGGTTGTGATTGATATTGCAGGTTTACTCGCAACCAACATTCGAGATATTTGAGGGTAGGTCCTCCAATGTTGGGAAAGGTATGTTTTCAAAGCGGAATTTGTTACCACGTTTCCTTCTTCGATCCTCCTACGTCGCATTGGCCACCCTCATCTCGGCAGCGCTGCCCTTTTTTGGTGACTTCAATGCCATCATCGGTGCCTTTGGGTTCACTCCTCTCGATTTCGTGCTCCCTTTCGTTCTCTATACTGCCACCTTCAATCCCTCCCCGCGGACCTTCAAATTCTGGCTCCACTACACCATCATAATTGTGTTCAGCCTCATCGGAATATTGGGATGCATATCTTCCATTCGACAAGTGGCCTTGGATGCAACATCTTATAAATTGTTCGCAAATTTGGGATAGTGATGTAAGCCCTTCTTTGGGCAATCTAATGTTTAGGGACCGACTCGTGACATTTACTTGTACATTCAGGAAGTGTCATTACTCCCAATTTACAATGTCTGATCCTAGCCCCCAATTGGATAGAGGTAGTTCAGATATGATAAAGACATGGTCACTTCATATCCTTTTTAAAATATCAATCCTTACCAGGTTGTTGAGATGCATAGATTTTTGTGCACAAGTGGTTTCGATCGCCTCATCCCATGAATTCTTTGCAGATGTAGGAGAACTTAGCCTTTTTAATGGGTTTATGGAGTTTCGCAGAGTTACTTATGAAGAATGTAACTTGTATATTTGGGAAGTGGGATACTCCCAATTTATAGAACTCGATCCTATCCCCCAATTGACTGGAGGTGGTTTTGATAGTATAATGGAAAATTCCGTTCATTTTTTCCTGTAAAAATACTAATTCTTATTGAAATGTTGGGTTGCATATCTTCTGTTAAGAAATTGATAAGTGTCTTGGATGCCACATCCTATAAGGTAGCCGACCCATTCCCGATCACCACTCCATAACATTATTCAGATCCATAACAGTGTTCTGTGGGACTAACAATATTTTATAGAATATTCCATCATTCATGATGAAAGTGAGGAATATTCCATAAAGTATTGTCAGTCCCTCAGAACGTTGTTATGGATCTGAATAATGTTATGTCTAGTTTCACAATTTAGGCCAATCTATTTCAATGTAGCACAATATCAATCTCTAATCAATGTTGATATGTCATGGCCGAAATCTAGATTTATAATAGAGGCGTCTATTCCGAATTATGACCCCATGGGCAATCTAAAGGGTACTGGAATTTTGATTAGGCTAGGACTGAATTTTGAACATGCCGGAACCAATAGTGCCACAACACATGTCCTAGTTTTGAGTGCTAAAATGAGGAGGAACAAACAATTATCTATCTTCCTACATGGGAAAAAATTGCATTGCCTTATACTTCTGCAGATTTGGCGCAAAATCTCTTAAGTGATAAGTTATGTGCGCCTCTACTCTAGGTTGGTTAAGCTGAGACTTAGGTTTAGATTGTAAGCATATTTAGGGTGGCACAATTATCGATTACGAGAATCAAGCATTCTTGGTTTTGTAACTAATTGGTGATCGGAAATAGGGTAGCCTATATCACGAGTATAATTTGAAGAGAGTAACACTTAGATAAGATTCATAATAATTTGCAAAAAGACATTGTAAAGACATATGAATTGCTTCTTATTTCTATTTCTCAACATGGAATTTGTTTTCCTATGATCATACTTAAACTAGAGATATGTTAAATTGCTTAGTTGGTTGGAAATGGGTCGACTACCTTAAATTTGAGATATAAAGCCCTTCTCCCAGGATTTTTGGAGTTTGGACTCATTTTACCCCTAAATGCTTAAGCCTTCACATGCCATTTTCGGGCACCTACAACACCAATGCTGGAATTTCTGTTATGTAGAAAAATACGCTATGTTTTCTTGAGTTCCAATTGTATGGATGTGAACTAGACTACCATATATTCTTTCTATGAATATTTGAAGTCGACTGGACCACATTTACTAGGTCAGTTTGATATATGAACATGGCCTTCATCCATATGACAACTAGATGAAACTCTGAATTTTTTGTTTCGAGACCATTTTGGTCATTCCACGTTGCCATAATATATTACGTGGATGACAAATGAGCTACTCCCAAAAATTTGGGTTATTTTGAGCAAATTTAGATGAAATCCGTCAAAGCTAGAGGGTGTGTGTGTGTGTGTGTGTGCACATGTTACCCCCGGGTACGCAACTCCCGAATTATATGGCCCTGATTATAATCATTTATAATGTATTTTAGTCCAATCTCAAGTGATATAATTTGTTTTAATGTAGGAAACTCTTGTATACCTTCTAACAAGGAATCCAAAAATGTAATTATATATAGGAAATGAATACACCTTGAAGTATATAATTGCATTAAAACCTAATTAAATGATTTTTTAATACAAGTACTATAGGTCAAACTACCCAATTTTTTGAGTTTTTAATAAAAAAATAATATTTTTTAATTATAAATAAAACATTGCCAATGACTTCTAATTTTACTTGGAGGCAACTACTTGTGTGGATCTTTTAAAATTATGCATAGACATAGGTTAGAAAATAGGTATTTCAAATTTTTATATACGTTGTGAGGTTTTTTTTTAAATGCAACCCAACTTTTTTTACATCTCATTTTATTTAATCTGGTCTTCACCCAAATTTTTGGTCCTTTTATTTGCGCCCTGGTACAGTAGAGTAGTCCATTGGCATCTACGTGAAACATAGATGACAATGGAGTGGTCGATTGTTAGCATTAGAAATCGTATGGAGAAGTTATGGGGTTTTGAAGCTATTGGGGGCTTCCAACCCCAGCGGCTAAGGGAAAATGTTTACTTGGCCCCAAGTGTTGGGAGAAAGACAAAAGGTTACTTGACAGTGGGGTAGGGGCCCTGCCTAGAGTCCTAGAGGTTTATATGGGTGAGGTGGTGTGGCCGAACCCACCCGAGGCCGAATAGCACGGCCTCCATGGGCATTGGTCCAATATGGGGGCATGGTTGCCTAGTATGGCTCGGGTTGTTGTAGTGTTGCTCTGGCAACGCGATGATCAACATAAGATTGGACTTCCATGGGTGGAAGTCCACATCTTAGCAATGGTTACCGATTAAGGGGTGAATCCCGAATGAAAGAGTAGGAGAGTTGGTCCCCCTCCTATGGACTAAGAAGGTCCGCGGTATGGAGAGCTAACCATTCGTATGGCGGAATGCGAAGGGTTAGCGTTCGTAATCCTTGCTAGAATTGGAAAAATAACTTAAGGGAAGCTAGCAAGGGTTGCGACACATGCTTTCTATTTCCCTAAGGATCATTTCATGAAAATCATATCTAACAGCTAGTCATAATTGTTGAAAAAATTCAATTGGGATTTCATTGTTCCTTGGTGTATTCTACTTTATCATAAAAGTGATCATTGTGGATAACTTTTTTTCAATGATATCTTTCGATAGAGAATCATTCATCGCGCATGTAAAAGTAGTCGTGAAACTCTTGAAAACCTTCCTAAAAACTTCTTCTGAGATGTCCTTGTATCTGTAAAGGCCATTAAAGGACTCATAACAATTTTTATCTAGGTCTTCATTTCTTGTAAAACTTCGACCTGGCTATTTTTAATGACTACTTGAAAGTTATTTTGTCTGACGGACCTAAAAAACTCCACGGAACACTTATTTCTAAATTTCGTTCATTTCACTCTAGTCCAAATAGAATTTTCTATGACTTTCCTAGTTTCAAATTTCTCAAAAAAAATTCCTATGTTAATTAACTTCTTGTTTATCGGTATTATAAACATCATCTAGAGGATACCAACAGCTATTCCTAAATTGGCCCTTGTATCAAGTTCCTCTCTTTTATATTCCCGAGTTTTTTGGTTACTAAATTGTTTATAAAATCTTATTATATGTATTAATTTATAGAAAAATGATGTTTCTTCCAAGAGTCTATCCCATCATTTACCAAGCATATCGGTAATTTTTCTCTATAGATGTGACATATTCTATTTGAATACGGACTTCTTGACCTCTCCACTACCAATGTATATTTCTAGTTGGATTGGAAAGTGATCTAATCCGATAAGATATTTATGAATACAATATATTATATAATAAATATATAACTTGCTATGTTTTAAAATATACAATATATATAATCTTACGAGCTGATGAGCTTGTCAGTAGTTCCACGAAAACTTAGGATCTCATTGATAGATAAAGTTATCATATATTTGAAATATATCAAATAGTTATTTCATGTAAACATTTTCAAATCACTAATGGCCCTTCACCAATAGCATGAAGGTTGAGCCAATTTCTTTCTCCTAGTGCAATTTCAAAAATCCAACTAACACATCTTGGCATAAGTCAAGATTTTAGATTTTCCAATGATTTGCCTCCAATTTTGTATTTTTGTATCATGATAATATCTATTCTAAATGTTAAAGAATTTAAAAAATACTGTTCTTTTGATGTATTTTTCAGGTCATTAAGATCATAAATATTTTGTGTAATGATGTTCTATTTTATAACTATGATTTTAAAGACCAAAATCTATAAAACCACTTTCATTGTCTTTTAAAGGTGATTTATTTTTGAACTTCTAAATTTTTCTTATCTTGGAATTAATATATTTAATTATATATATAATATTATATATAATAATATATATAATAATATTATATATAATAATATATATATATAATAATATATATAATAATATATATAATAATATATAATAATATATATAATAATAATATATATAATAATATATAATAATAATATATATAATAATAATATATATAATAATAATATATATAATAATAATATATATAATAATAATATATATAATAATAATATATATAATAATATATAATAATATATAATAATATATAATAATATATATAATAATATATATATTATTATATATTAATATTACTAATTATATATATATATAATTGATCTACTAGGTTGACATTGAGGGAAAACATAGATGTTGAGTGGTCCATTATCAGGGGCGTCCACATCTCAGCTGATGCAACCTGTTCGAAGATGAAGGAATGCATTGAGACGTTACAAGAGCTTCGTTGTGTGCAACTGTATGAAGTGGATACCAACTTTAGCTTGGTAGATGAAGGTGGCTTATTCATAGAATCCGTGCCCGGAGAATATATGATTCTTGAGGATGAACCAATTTTCATTGTATTGTTTGATAATCTTCAAAAACCTCCTTATTCTATTACAATGTATTATAATCTTGAGATCTAGAATGTATCACATTGCATGATATTTCATTGACACAAATATATTTATATTTTGAAAAATTTGTAGAACGTATCACCTCGTTTAACCTACTGGATGCACAAGAAGTTTAAGTATTCATGTCTTCAAAATTATCCAATGATCTCAAAATGATCAAGGTTAAGGTTGATGATTTATAAGGAGAAAACTAAATCTTCAGAACATAAGAATGCCAAAATTTTAGAGGATTAGAAGACTATTATTGATATTGACATTGGAATGGAAGAACTTACAGCCGGAAAAAAAATTCATGTCTTATTCAATGAATGTTATAGGATACCGTTTATTTATTATTTTATTTTAATTATTTTAATTTTAATTTTATCAATATAATTTTATTTGTATAAGTTCAATATTTTGTTTGATGTGGTTACAACAACTGCAGATGTAAATAATTTATTGTATTTAAATTTTACTTTAAACAATATATATTATTACATATTTTATGTTATAGATATTATATTACTAATGGCCGCTTATGAGGAACTTTCAAACCATTTGATGGACTGATTTAGAATATGGTATGACTTTCAAATGAAAGTGTTTATATATTTAATGGTTAGCCCTTATCTAATTCAAACAGGACAGACATGAATAAAAAACAAAACAGAGAAGGAGATCAAAGCTTTGTATAATTTTTTAAAGATAAAAATGATATTTACCAAGGTTTAACATTTCAACGTTTGTCATCCCTTACATATTTATAAAAAATTAGAGTGCTTTTATATTGAATAAAGAATATTTTGTATACATCGATTCAATGTGGCAGCTAGGTTATACGAACAGAAATACCTTTATACATATTTTGCCAAATTTTGGATGACTTGAAGATGATTTTGGATTGGATCAGCTGAATGGAAGAGTTGTTCTTTCCGAGTATTTGGGGACAACCATGTATTTCACAACAACATTCTAATTGGGAGTGTGGTTTTTATTCTTTGAAATGCATTATGAGTTTTTACTCAATAAAGAGGAGTAAGAAGAGTAAGCAAGTGAAAAATATTAAATTTTTGTATTTTTTATTGCTATCATAGGTGTTATAGGCACCAAAAAATTTTATACAATGAATCAGTAATTATGTTGTGTAGAGTCATGATCTAATTTTTAGAAGAAGCAAGGCATTGGCAATTTGCACCATCTTTCAAGCAACTCTTGAAGAAATCCTGCTAAATGACAATTGTTATTTTGTTAAAATGGGGGACATCGAAGAAGAGAGGCATTTGGAAAGAGATGTCGAATAAAGAGCTTTAAAAAGAGATGGCGGACAGCCTTGCACAGGCCGCATGAACAGGGACGCGAAAATTTCAGGGGCAGAGGCGGTGATGGATTCCACGAGCATTTGTCACACCGGACAGAGTTCGTTAGGGCCCTTTTAGCATCCAGCACCACTTATGTATGATTTTTAATGAGATAATTTTAAATACCGAATTCATAAAATTATCATTAATATTTACCTGCAAAATTTATCGCCAAAATTTACCTATAACCAAAAATTTACCATGTTGGTAAAAACCTGCATTGGCGTATACCATGACAAGGTTTTAACATCCCGTTTATAAAATAAAAAATAAGACATGTCTAAGGTGACACCACCTCTACAATGGTTGTGACCTCCTAACCATTCTGCGATATGTGTGGTGGTTGGTCAAATATGTCAATTCACTGTCCCTTTTGGTGTGAGAAAGCACCTTGCTTCCTACTACTGTAGTGTGTGGCTCCAAATCCAAGTAGTGTGCTTGTCAAAAGATTCGTGGACCCTGAGAACATCCTAATTCTCCTTACTAATATTATGATACTCTTTGCTCAACTTTTTTTTAATATATGCAAATATACTACTCTTCTTCCCACAACCTACTTCTAGGGTAGGTTGTCACCTTATCCGTACTCAACAAACCAAGTCTCTTGACTGCTTTTTGACAAACGGACCATGCTTACGCCAATGTTCTTCAACATTCCAAAAAGTCAAACTCCTTAAGCTTATTGACCCTTAGGAGCGGAAGAGAGGGAGCGCGCGGTTGATCCACTAGGTCCAGTTTCCGTTGACTGCCTTAAATTCCTCATCCCCTCTCTCTAGAATACTATTGAAGTCTTGACTGCCTTAAATTCCTCATCCCCTCTCTCTAGAATACTATTGAAGTCTTGACTGCCTTAAATACCTCATCCCCTCTCTCTAGAATACTATTGAAGTCGTGACTCGCGAATACTAAATATTATTTGCCCCGGTTGTCCGTCTCCTTGCGACAATACTTCATCCTATCTCTCTACCCCATACTAACAGTTTCATCCATCCCGGTTTCATCCCTCCTCCTCCTCCTCCTCCCAGAATTCATGCTGCACAATGCTCATGTCGCAGAATTGTCCAACAGCTCGACAGGCGGGACGATCTGATCGAAGCACCTCGTGATTTTCAATTCCTCTCAGATACTCGACAACAAACACATTTTCGAGCTTCAGATTCAAAACATGAGATCTGAGAAATTTGAGCATTTTCGAGCATGTTTTGATCCTGATGTTTTGAACAAAATCCCGTTAGCAAGAGTAAGTGTAGAGACATTGAGACTTTGTGCTGTAGCGAGCTGCAAATGTCGATGATACTATGTTATCGATGCATTGCGGAAGTAGTACTTCCATCTCGGCCATTTTTGGAGAACTAAATTTGTTGCTGAGTATTGCCTTGAGAGATTGACCTGGTGCTTCGTGCGGTGCGGAGCAACCAATAAATTAAAGTGGAAGGTAGGTTATTGATGATGTCTCATTGATATGTATATTTTGTCTGTGGTTTGGTCACGGGTGAGAGATTTTTCTTTGAGAGGAACTGCAGAGGTCGATTGTGACTTGTGGATGGTTGAGCTAATTATGGATTTGTTTAATTTGAAGTCAGGTTTAGAGATTTAATTCAATCAAGTGCGACTGAGGCCGTCGGCCGTATGTGCATGCAACTGCTCCACCTGCGTGCATGGAGTTTGGTATGCTGATCGATGCAGAGTGGATGCTGAGCTGGAGTGTGTTTGTTGCCTCTTGGATTTTGGATGAGCTTCAATCCTTTTTGATGTTCTCATAAAAATGCAATGGTCGTGATGCAGATAGTCGTTGCACCGCATCGTCGATTCCTCTGTTTTGATGAACCATGGCCATGCTCGCGATCAATGTTTGGTCGTAATTTCTATGTACACGAGTACTGAGTGCACCATGATTGCGCTGTGCATTTGATAAGAATACCACAAATTTAATCTACCTCAAAGTTTGCTTCAGGATATATATCGACACGAAGAAATCAGAGGAATTTTTAGTCTCGGTGATGCATGTGAATTAATGGCCAACCCGCCACTGGACTGAAAGGTAACGGAGGGCACAATCGGCTCCTTGGATGCAGGCGGAGCTTTAATTTGTTTGTGCTCGAATCAAGAGGTAAGTTACACCTGACTCATTCTCATTCATTTCTGCCATACCGAAAAGTTAGGGTCGATCACACTTATGACTGCACTCATGTGGATCGATTACTCGAACATGCTCGGGAAATTGCCTACTTATGATGTGAATGTACTACAAACCGCCTAGATCAGACCTCTGTTTAACCTCCATCAAACAAATGTGAGACAAGCAAATCTCAGGAACCTGTCCAAAAGTTTGAACACTGTCAGTTGCTAGAAACTATGTGTTGAAGGCAGAGAAGACTACTCAAGATCCCTTGCATACAAAAGACCTATAAGGTTGCTGATTAGTTCTTTGAAATGTAGAAAATTGGAAGCATGTGCGGTTATTCCATCTCGCCACATCCATTTGCACTCCTGCAATCCTCAGCGTGCCCTAATTCGCCACTACTAATTAATGGGGGTAAGGATGGAGCGCTGGAATTTCTGCCCTTGTTATTGTGACTGCAGAATTACACGTATCATTTTACGCATACTTGCTCATCTCACAAGTACTGGAATAAGCAGAGCTAGAAGGCTATCGGTTTCTTAAGTTTTGCGAGACCTGGGAGGTTATGTGCTTGGTAAGTAATCTTGCCACACGGTTACTCAAACGTTTCATCAAAAATGTTAGGCTACCCTTAAAGTGCTCTCTATTTCAACAAAGAAATCACTTCCCCCTCAGGATTTTGCCATGTGTCATTCTTAGATTGGGTGAGACCACTTATCCCATATGGGAACTCTATTCTAGTACTACACTACATATTGTATTTAGTGTGACCAATTCTATTTGTCTTGCTCAATGCTACTTGTAATTAAACTGCTCATGAAGTGTCACCAACACTAAATGTAAAACCCAACATTATTTGTCATTCCTTGTAAAAACATTTGGGCATTATAGATTTACAATGTTGCAATTATATAACTTACTAAGCGATTTCTCATCCAAATTTAATCATCTATGACAATATTTCATTACATATTTGTTAGGAGGCAGAACATGTGGATAGTGGATGAACTTAAAGGAAGTTGGGATTACAATACTTACAGCAAACTTATTCATAAGAAGTGACATTAGAAAATTTATCACAGTGATATAAAATACCAAATGACACAAAATAAGATATTTTAGTCTAGTAATGATGAATCATAGCACCCTCTACAGTATCTTTTCTTATGACTTGTTGCATTTTTCACCCTCTCTATACAAGGATGTCAGGACATTATTTTTGTCCATAATTAATCGCACAATTCTTGGAGCGGTCAATATGTATGGAAAACAGCGCGAACATTCTCATGTGATGGAAACTGAGAGGTCTAGGATTCAAGGCCCCAATGATGATGGGATTGGAAAGTGCAAAATGCAAGAAAAACAACACTAGAACTATTGAAAATTTTCAAAGATTCGTGTGGACTATTGAGACATCTGTTCCTTGCTTCCATTGGTTGTGCTATTTAACTTCTACATAATTATGGGCCCCTCTAATGGAATTTACCATGCACTACACCATTCATGGTATTTGATGTCACATACACTATTTGCGAAGGGCCTAAATTAGATGCCTAGAGGTCTTAAAATGCCATAGTATATGAACTCAAATGAAACAATTTAGGGATGAAACAATTGTCTAAAAGTGTTGGGGTTTCAAGTCAAACCAAAGATGTAAGATCCAAGGCCTTCTCCTTTAGCTCAAGCAAATGGGTATCTCCTATTATGTCCACTACTATAACGACAAAACATCTTGCCTCTATCATTATGGAGGTATGACGACTTTCGACATATTGAATCACACCCCATAGTTGATAAACCCCATCTTGCACCTTTTGATTGTAGCTTGAGTTGCCATTTAGTACACACAAACAAGACCATTTTTCAGGGTAACAAGATATCATTTTTCATAATTTTGATTTAAACCCTAGACTGCAACAAGAAATTGAAGTACCCTCCTATATTTGCAATTCACAAAGCATCATACCAGTACTCGACTCTAAAGGGACTCCCAATTGACAAAGAGATAGTTATCACTACTCCCCACCTCCCGGCCCCCCATGATCCATTTCAATATCTAAACAAACAACTTAAAAAACAATCTCAACATCTAAAATTACGTTTTTAACAATACAAATTCTAAAAATTAAAAAAATACACCAAGCATTTATTTTATTGCTGACATGTATCATATATCGTCATCAATGTTTGGTGTAACATCGCAGAGCCTTTAATAATATTATTGCATGCTGGGGCGGTTGGAATACTGCAGCCCAAGTGGGGGCATCTATCTACTTAGTAGAAAACGTGGGCCTAACTTATGTGGCGAGACTAGAGTGTTGACTCAAAATGTCAACTTACTGGATTCTATCGAGACCACCACCACCCCTCCGATTATACTTCGATATGTTTCGATTATACTGTGTTATCCACGGATTGCGGAAGTAGTACCATCCCGCCTATCACCTCTGGCGAGCAAAAGATGTCGCTGTAGTGGACGTAGGGCGTTGCCTGGGAGCTTAAGGTGCTTCTTGGTACGCGCAGCAAGTGATAAATTAAAAGTGGAAGGTAGCTTAATTGATGTGGATGTTTTGTCCGAGGTTTGATCCCGGGTGAGGGATTTTTCTTTGAGAGGAAGTGCAAAGGACGATTTTGACTTGCGGATGGTTGGAGTCTTGGACTTGCTTAATTTGAGCTGAGGTTTAGAGATTCGATTCAACTAGAAGTGCCATCGCGGACTTCGGCCGTATGTGCAACTGCTCCACCTGCGTGCACCGCGTTTGGTATGATGATTCCTGATGACCTGGAGTGTGTTCTAGAGTGAGGATTTTGTTGCTTCTCGGATTCGGAATGAGTCTCAGTGGTTTCAATGTATCTCAAAGAAATGCAGTGGTTGTGATGCGGATAATCGTTGCACCGTTTCTTCGATTCCTCTGTTTTCATGGACAATTGCCACAGTCGCAGTAAATGTTCCATTGAAAGTTTCATCTAAATGACTGTTAACCGAACTACTAAGTAAATATCTGCAATTAATAGGAATAACACAAATTTGATCTATCTCAAAATTTGCTTCAGGATATCGACATGAAGAAATCAGAAGAAGTTTCAGTCTCAATGACGCATGAGAATGGCCAGCCGGCCACTGAAGTCAAAGGTAACAGAGGCACAACAGATAATCATGGAATAGGCGGCCCCTTGGATGGCGGAGCTTTGTTTGTGCTCGAATCAAAAGGTAAGTATGGGACGCAATCTAATTCATTTCTGCCGTATCACCTGACAAGTTAGGGTTGACCATGGTTATAATGATTTCACTGATGTAAATCAGTAACTTGAATTAGCTCGGGAAATTAAAATACTACCAACATATGATGTAAATTTGCTACAGACTGCCTAGATCAGACCATCATTTAACCTCCATCAAACAATGTGAGACGTACTTTCATACATTTGTCTAGAAGTTTGAACACTTCCAGTTGCTACTATATGTTGGAAGCACAGAAGACTGCTCATGATTCCTTGCGCAGAAAGAGCTATAAGCTTGCTCACTACTTCTTGAAATGTAGGAAATTGGAAGCATGCGGGGTTCCATCTCACCACATCCATTTCCAGTCCTGCAATCCTCAGCTTGCCCTACGCATTGGCGGGGTTAGGATGGAGTGCTGGAATTATTGCCCTTGTAATTGTGACTGCGGTATCATTTACTGCATACATGCTCGTCTCACAAGTACTGGAACAAGCAGAGCTGGAAGGTCATCGTTTCCTTAGGTTTCGAGACCTGGGAGGTTATGTCCTTGGTGAGTAATCTTGACACTATCTTCATGCGGTGACTCGACATCGACTGCACATGCCATGATGGAGTTCTTGCTCAATTTTGTTTCATTTCATGGTCAGACAATGACAGGGATATACATATGGCACAAGGTGATCAACTGAGATGAACTGATTATATCTGAGTGTCCTTGTAGGAAGAAGATATGGCTACTATCCTGTTGCAGCAATTCAGATTACTGTTTGCTTTGTTATTGTTATTGCCTGCATCATTCTTGGTGGTCAGGGTATGAAGGTAAACCTCCAGACATTTGTACTTTCCATATTATTCATAAGTGACATGGATATGAAAGCTCTTTCCTCTGGACACGGTACCATTACAATGCAGGTGACTGACCATTGGGCAAAACATGATTTTTCGTACGAATTTCATAGTTTTGGATGGGCATGAGGTCGAAGGTACGCGATTAAATGGAAGGAAACCTGATTTTCGACAGTTTATGTATGACTGCACAGTTTATATACAGAATCTACACACCTACAGGCGGGACACAACTCTACGAATTTATCATCTACTTCGGGCTAGTGATGCTGCTCATGGCCCAGTTACCTTCCTTCCATTCGCTACGCTACATCAATCTGGTGTCCCTGCTGTGTTGTCTGGGCTACAGTCTGTGTGTGGTTGCAGGTTCCATTTATGCAGGTGGGATCCATCCCTTGACCTGTTTGCACCTTGCAAATTTCTCTTTATGCTTTGCACATTTTAGGAAGTTACCCATGTTGTCACGATTCGGTCACGAGAGTGTCCAATAGATTCTCATCAGATAAGGTCTTCCTGTTGTGTTTCGGAGAAAGAGTCGAATAAACTTCGTTAAGAGCAGGTATCTAATGTCTTCGATTTTCTTTTGATTCACTCTCAAGTTTTATCCTCCATCAGTGTAGGATACTTCCATCCTGGAGTTTTCCCATCTAAGGCGAAGTACTAAGCAGTGCAAAGGCTTCACAAGTTTCATCTTGACTTTGGCAGGACATTCAGGTGGCGCACCAGCAGCTGACTACTCAGTCGTAGGAACTCCTTTATCCAAATTCTTTGGAGTGTTCAATTCTCTGGCCATCGTTATCACAACCTTTGGAAATAGCATCATCCCAGAAATTCAGGTCACCTCAAAACAAAGTCAAAAGACTTTGAGCTTCTCCCCATCTCAATCTAAAAATCACATTCCAAGCTTCTTGAGCGATCCATAGTACAAAGAATAATGTTTCAAAGCAGACTGACTCTTGATGTTATATTTATCGATGTAGAACTTTGTGTACTAGCATCAGTGATGAATATGCATTTGCTGATAGAATACATGATTCGTATTCCAGGCTACACTGGCTCCACCAGCTACCGGACAGATGTTCAAGGGCCTACTTCTCTGCTATTCAGTTGTAATCTCAACATTCTTTTCGGCAGCAGCATCAGGATATTGGGCATTTGGGAATGGTGCGGCAGGAAACATCTTCACCAACCTGGCGCCATACATCCCAAATTGGCTCGTATTTCTAGGCAATATGTTTGTCATCATACAGCTCGTTGCCATTAGCTTGGTGAGTCCCCACAAGATGATTGATTTCAATGTGATTTCTTGTGTATGTGTGTGTGCATCAATTCAGATTGTGCTAGTAAATTCCAAATCAATCTGTAATGTTCAATCAATAATGCTTAGACAACCTCAAGGCTATCTTTGGCCACCGGCTTGAATCTTCATCTTCCAGTTGATCGAAGTCTTTATTTAATCCCGAAAATGGGCATCACTATAATCAAATGGCCCTGGAAAATTAAATGTCTCCTTTCAAGGCGGACACCTTGAACAGGTGCAAACAAGCCAACCTGTACCTATCTTCCCTCCAGGGCAAGCTCGTCGGGTTGCCCATGGTTGATTGACAATATCTGGCTCATCCAGATACCTTATGATCGGGTGGACAATGGGTGGTAGGGTACTCTAGAAATTAAATGCTATGAAGGTCACCCATCCAAGCACTATACCGGCCTAAGGCGGCTTCACCTCGGAGTTCTACTAGTGCATTCCATTACATAGTGATTTAGTAGTTGCTCCTACCTTGAATGATACAGCCTTGAAAATACTATTGGCCATAACATAAAAGAGCTTATTATTATTACCCCTAGCTTGAGACATAGGCTAGTCACCTGCTACTCATTCCCCTAGGCTATACAACCTTGAGGCGTTATGTGCCTTTTACATAGTCACTTAAGTCTTGTGATTGCCCATACCGTAAGACACGTGAAAGGTGATATTCTAAACAAAGGGAGAATGTCTTGTTGTTAGAGTTCATTACCATCAAATTGATGGCATGATCTTGAAGTGCCTTTGATTTAGTTTTGAGGGGGTTTTGAGTTCATTCAAACATCAAGCCAATAGGTTGAGTGGTTGGACCTCATCTCCATCTTGCAAGCGGTGTGGGTTCCACTCCCCCATACCTATGCTAGTGTTACCGGTTGCGGTCCACCCAATCATTGTGGGGATCACCAATTAACCAGACATTTTAGAAATCTGTGGATATTGCGGAGTTCAACAAGCCTTGTATGGGGGTAACAATGGTTGATCAAGTTAACATGATTTCAGTTGTTAGAAAGAGTTGACCTTTTGATTGAGACAATAGCATATGGGTAAAGAGATTCTATAGTTCATGCTAGTGTTGGCAAAAATGGGTGTCATGCAAGTTTTCTTTCTTTTGTTTTCTGCCTTCCTATTGAAGTACATCAAGGCAGTATTGAAAGTGGGGTATGGTTGACATTAATTGCAGGTTTACTCACAACCGACATTTGAGATATTGGAGGGTATGTCGTCGGATGTGGGAAGAGGCATGCATTCCATGCGCAATTTCTTGCCACGTGCCATCCTCCGCACATTTTTTGTGGCATTGTCCACCTTCATTGCAGCAGCCATCCCTTTTTTTGGCGACATCGCAGCCTTTATCGGGGCTGTGGGCTTCACTCCTCTCGATTTTGTGCTACCCTTCATCTTGTATTCTGCCACCTTCAAACCCTCACCACAAACATTCAAGTTCTGGTTGTACAAGTTCATCATGATTTTGTTTAGCGTTCTTGGTTTGTTGGGATGCGTTTCTTCTGTTCGCCAAATCGTAGAGGATTCCAAAACATATAAATTGTTTGCAAATTTGGGTTGATTTGTGCACCCCAAATCATAATTCTAGGCGATATACAACAAACCATGCCCTCTTGTGCAGGTGGGAGCCACCACAAGTGCATGTATAGGCCAATTAGTGCTTATAAATATCCATAGCACTTTTTGGCCTTGTTTTTGTGGATGTGGCACTCTCTAAATCACCGTTCACAAGGCAGTTCAGGCTCATAGCATGCGACAACTATCAACCCACCTAATGTGTACGTATCTACTATGGATGAAGAGTAGAAACCTCACGTTGGAACTTTAAATGACTTCTAACCTCCGACAAAGACATCATCCACCTACACCATATTCCTAGATGAATATAGCAAAACCCTCTACATAGAGATGATTGAAAAGAATAGGCGTGAATTTCATATTTCAAATGTACAACAAGTTTTCAAAATACACAAAATTCAATTACAAGTTGAGAATTCAGAGACAATATGTATAGAATTTGTGCATTGCTCATAATTTCAAATTTCAAATTTGTATGAAATTGATGCAATGATCAAAATCAATATTTGAAATCAAATTTCAACTCTCTCGACATACAATTGGATGCAAGCATAGTAAAGTGGACCAAAAAAGTGCTCCGGTATATGAAAGCCATGATTTTCTTGGTCAAACGCCTATAAGTAGTAGCAAAATGTTGTTTAAAATATATTATTTTTCATGATGACCTCTATTGTTAAGTTAGGTACTCAAATATAGAATATCAATATGAGATCTTCAAAACCTATCATCAAAAGTGACGCGTAAAAGCAATTGACTAAATATAGTTTTGAACGTAAATTTCATGACCTTAAATATTTTGAACTTGGAATTTTTTTTCATATTCCTTGAATTCATTATAAACTTGAGGTCATCGTAATTTTTTTTTCAAAAATTCATCAATTTAATGTAATGTAATTGTATTTTAAACAAGTTTTTGACAATTATCTTTTCAATGACACCCACTTGCACCACCACTTGCACCGTCTTCTAAAATATATATACGTTGTTTGAAATTGTTTTTTGTGAACATAAATTGCTTGGCTTGTAGATTCATATGTTTTCTAAATGTTTATGAATTTTTATTTCATAAAATTCAAAGTTAGTATATTGTTTTGGATCACTTTCACTTAAACATGAGCAAGGATCAAGAGCTGTCCCCTAGAACAAAATTGTAGTGATAACAAATTGTGCACTCCTCCCTAGAATTGAACCGTAGTAGCTTTGAAACCTCACGGAGCAACAACATTCAATGACCCCACCATCTTTGCAAGCACAAGATTTAACAACTTCATGATTATCTCCTCTTGACCTACAACTTGACGACAATGCCTCTCACACACACTTGAAACTTGGTTTCCAACATTAGTATCTCCATAGCCATCCTAAACATCTTGACTCATAGTATGTGAAACAAAACTACTATAATCCTTTCTCTCTCTCTCAAATGCACTCCACTCATAGTTTCAACATTCTTTGACATAATCTAACCAAACAACTTCAGGTGTGGTTGTATTAGGAGTAACAATATATGATCCATTACCACCTAATCCCCCACATGGAACATATTCTTATGGTTCACCTTGGATGCCATGAATTAACTTCACTCTCGAGATCACGGAAATTATAGGACCTATAGATAGGATTTCATTCAACACATGAACAAGGACATGGAGCACACTGCCTCGGAGGATATGGACAAGGTCGCCTCAAAAGATATGGAGGAAATTGCCTTGAAGCACCTACATATGGCTTAAGTATAGCTTGCACATGAAAATGTCAGGAGATTGACCATATGAACAACATGCATCCATGAACCTCCCTATGAACTACACAAGTATTTAGAATATGACAAGACACATGGCACTTGTGATCTTTGAGCTTGAGGAACCAGTTGAAAAACATTTCGCCAATCTTGACTCAAATCGTGCCGAAACATGGCAACCCCTACAATCAATGGCTCAACATATTGTGCAAGAGTAGTATATTCAAATACCTCTTATGGATTTAACCTTCAAAATTTCCTAGCATGATAACTTCAATTAGCTTCCCATGATGGTGTTCTAGGGTCGCTCTCATAAACAATGACATCATTCCCATTAGATTACTCAATTTCCACCCATGGACCCTCATCTAGACCAATACTATCAGTGACAACAAGAGCATCCTCACACTCAACAAATTCATCTTTAGACTGATCAATACCCTCCATGTAACAATTGACCTCCCAAGTTGATTGTTCTTCAGCAATCAACACACCAAGGCGACTGCTCAGAAGCAATCATCTAGGTTAGAAGCCGACTAGTGGCAATTAGTCAACTTCACCATCGATTGCTCACTAGCAATTGACTTAGCCCATCGATTGCTCGATATAGTCATCTAGTTTAGAAACATTCAAATACAATCATCTAGTTTAGAAACATTCAGATACAGTCATCTAGTTTAGTCAACTGCTCATTAGTAGTCGTCCACCAAATCAACTACTCTTTAGCAATCATCTACCAAGTCGACTACTCTTTAGCAGTCGACACACCAAGGCAATTGCTCTTCAAAAATCATCTAGTTTAGGAATAAAGTGTTTTTCAACAATTGCCTACCAAAGTCAATTGCTCATTAACAGTCGTCCTCCCAAGTCAACTGCTCTTTAATAGTTGACACACCAAGGCGATTGCTCTTCAACAATCATCTAGTATAGAAGCCGACTATTGGCAAACAGTCGTTTGACCAAGTCAACTACAACAACACAGTCAACAAGCAAGGCGACTGCTCATAAGCACTCAATATGTCGATTGCATGTCCCCCATGGACAGGTGACGTCCATGGGGTGGATGGGGAGGGGTCACATCCAATCGACACCCTTTTAGTGATATACATGGACCCACTTTCAGTCCACCCTCACTCCGCCCTCGCTCCGGTAGGTCCTTGGATGTTGAACAATTTTTCCACTTGGAGATTGAGGTGAGTTGAAGGGCCCACGTTGTGGGTTTGAGGTTTAGGAATTGTATTTTATTGCACGACATCAACTTACACATGTCATACATACATACATTCTCCATTCCACATGTGAAATCATAATCCATTGTGGGTGATTTATTTATTGAAATATGGGATAGAGTTTGGAAACGATACCAGATTTTGTAATATGTACAACACTTGTTTTGGAGGTATTTTACATAATAGGATATTGTCTGAACAATATAAGTCTAGGCTTTATTTTAAATAAACTCATCAAGTGTTAACACTTATTTTGGAAGCGCTACATACTAAATTCAATTATATTTAGGCCAAAAAAAATTAGTTTAGCGGCAATGATGCCGGATGAAGAGAACACACCACCAGAACCTCCGCATGGTGGGGAGTTGGGTTCGGGGGGACTTCGGTACGGAGTTTGGGGTCCACACTAGGAGGTACACCCGGAAGAAGAAAACAGAATGCACCAAGGGATAGAGCACAACCCATCGATTTGGAGGTGGTGAGGGATCCCAACGTTCGCACTAATCCCATATGGTAGGATGAGACATGTATGTGCATGTATAGCATTGTCCGAAGATATGTGGAGTGGACACATCTAATGAGAACATTATTTACAAGCACGAATGTCAATTGAATGTCCAAACAAGAATATGGATTATGGAAAGAGGTGAGCCATAAGATTTTTGGAGACCAATGCAAGGAGGCTTGGGAATATTTATGGGGGGAACCAAAGGAGTTCAATGGTGGGAATACGCTCATGTGGTTGTGCCAAATGGTGTATGCCAAGGTCATTTTGGGCATGCAAACTAACTGGTCAACCATCCCACATACTAGCTTAGATTTGAGGGTAACATGCCGGAGTAGGGTCATACCTAGTTATGTGCTAGGCCGGAACACTAGCAAATCAATCCCATTGGCATGGCAACCTCCAACAAATCCTTTGGTAATCCAAGCTCATTTTGATTTCCTTCCGAGTCCCAAGCCAAAAACCTCTAGGAATTCCACACTCCAACCACGTAGACCTCGACGATGCGAACACGGTGTTAGGGGTACCCATTGAACCACCTGTCAAGCAACAAAGAATCCACATGACACCACCACATGGACCTTGTTTGGTTTGTCCAGCAACTTTGCCAGTTGATGTGGAGATGACATCGGAGGTTCAAACACCATCACTAGTAGTTGCTGACAATGACGTGGTGGAGGCGTTGAGGGTTGAGTTGGCGACATGCAAGTCGGACCATAAATGAGATCCAAGGGTTGAAGGCATGGATTGAGGAGTTGACCAATCTTGCGAGGGTCACCATTGAATAGCAAGGCTTGCCATCTAAGGACATAATTGAGGAAACGGGTGGAAACTTGGGGGCTAGGGACAAACACCATTAGCAAATCTTGAGGCAATTAGGGTTGATTACGCTAGTGTAATAAGGAGGAACAAGATGTTGGAGGATGATTAAACAAGCATGGTCACATCCACCCTCATGTACACAATGCACAAGAGGTCGTTGATAGAAGAGCTTGAGAAACTTAAGAGACCCTACGAATAATGGCATAATTGTCGATTTTTATTCACCTTATGGCCAACCATGGACTTCATGTACCCCGATGAGCTTCCGGTCGATGAGCAACATGATCCTAGCATTGATTGGATGCAAGACCCGAAGATTAATTCCAATGGGCAATCATAGTATCATCTCGCATGATGAAACCTCCAGCCACACCGACCTTATTGTGGCCATGCATCCCCATGTGGATTAAGGATAGGAGTTCTTGTACCATATGTACTAAACCTTTGGGACCTGAAGGTGTGTGAATCTTTCGCTCTTGCAGTCATATGGTTCATCTGAATTGTTTGTTGCCTCACATGATGCAAACAGGTTGTTCTCCTTCATGCAAAGCCCTTCTACATTGCTAGTTGTACGAGAAATTTGGCGTGCAATGGGGAATGCCTCCGGATTATGAGTACAATATCACCCACGGTGTACTGCCCACAAAATATGGCAATCCTCTTGCTTAAAACTAACCTGCACAATAGTATGTCAAGAACCTCCGAGGTTGTTTGACGAATCTTACAACCGAGCATATCACAAGGGTAGTACATGAGTTTTACCCTAGTTCTATACTTGAAGATTTGTGGTGAGATAGCATTTTTGTACCGAATCATGAGAGGCCATGTTGACAATACAAGGGAGTTCACCAAAGGCCCATACCCCCAAGGTTACATTATCGTGGGGGTATTGCCATGCGATTTGGTTCCAAGAGAGACAATGACTTGGGATATGGAATATATGTTATATATTCAAAACTTTGATGTTAATGCAGATAGGCAAGAGAATGTCACCCAAGAGGTGTCTTTCAACAACAAAGATATTCATATCAGGTTGAACAAGTGGAAATACGTCAATGGCCTTATGGACGATTGAGACAGAGCCAATAGCCTCAACATGCAAGACAACTCCATAATTCCCAAATGTTGGGGGTGGCCATTGGGAACCACATGTGCACTTATTCTCAAGTGGCTAGGGAGGCAGAAGCTACAGAGTTATAGGCCCTCAACAAAAGTAGACGTGAGGCGAAACGCCAAACTCTTCAAGCACGAGATATGAACAATACAAGCTTGAGTTGCAGCCCTCCCATATCTTTGGATACAAACTCCAAATCTTATAAGTTTTTTGGATACATAGTGCCAAGATTGGCCTAGGAATGTGATGCATTATCTTTGATTCAATTGTACATAATGTGGAAACAACAAATGTGCATTTATTATAAAACGATTTTGTGTTCACTATCATTTTTGAGATTAATGTCATTCTATCACCACTTACTATGATTCACTCTAGAGTTGGGTCCTGCAAACATGTAATGCAATCACGGTCGGTATGAGTATATTCTATAACGATTGACATATTTGTCCAAAAAAAAAACATGATTGTCATACATACATTCATTACATGTTTGTAATCATATAGTGTACATTACCTATATACCAATGTACATAAGCATATGTCCAACTATGATCTACATACTAAACTCCCGCCAGATTGGTAGGGCTAAGCTTGTACTCTCTGTAAACCTTATATTCCTTTTGGTGCGCGGTGCATTAGTTGAACCCCCAATGGATCGGGAGAAGCACGGAATGTTCTATGGTTTGGTAGAACCACCACAAGGTCACATAGTTTTTCCGGAACTCTATAGTGTCACCTTTGTAATCACGCAACAATCCATTAACATTATCATTTCAATTGTTTGCAACCACACCTTTCATAATCAACAATTAGTCTCATAGACCACACACAAACATTCTACCTATAATCAATCACATTCCTAGTTTGTCTCAGCCTCTCCAAACATAAATGAATTAAGTTCACAAGATGATTCGAAGACCATCCACTTACACACAAGATATGTCACATAGACTAAACAAGTTTACTTCAAATTAAAGCTCTCAATCATACACCAAATGATAAGGACACAGTGGACTAAAGAATCACTCTGCATCTACAAACCCACTAGTATTCACAGACTAGGGTATATTTCATCCACAAAGGATTAACCTCTGATCTTAATATCATCACAATTTGCTTCATAAGTCAATTGTCATTCCATTAGAGGTTCGAGGTAGATAAAATCATGGTCTAAGACTCTTCTCAAGAGGAAACAAAACCTATTCATAGCAATAGCCAAGTAGGTGTTGATTTTTCGTGGTGGTGACTACTCCTATCAGACCATAGCCTTTGATAGTCTTTTTTTCTTTATATCTCCTAGGCTATGGCCCAATTTATCACATGCTAATAAAATATCTTGTTTTCATTGGTCTTTTTTCACACTATTTTTCTAAATGAGGCAAAAATACTAAATTAAATTAACTCCACAAGCTCCATCTACCTAAGGTAGACGATGATAATTTGGTTAGCTTCCTTAATCGGACACCTATTTTTTGCTCCTAATCAGCTGTACAATCGTTTTAATTTGATGGGTGAGTAATACATGATGATTTAGTCGCTGCCTTGATGAAATTTGGGCTAGTCACCTTTACAAAAGTCAAACTACACGCACCATCCTCCATTATGAGGAGTTCTATCCACCGAGCTATGACACGCTTGATTTTGTGCCCAAGGTGGGCAAACTAGGAGGCGACAAGTTGGGCAAATTAGGAGGTGGCATGTGGCTCTGAGTGTCGACCAACTTTTATTGTGGGTCTTCTATAGTGAAAAAACAATTCGACAACATTTTATCTTACATGTGACCACTTTAGAGACATGACACAACCAATATTAGCATTAAGATTGGTTCTCATTGGCAAATGACCCATGTAGAATTTGCTAATGATGTTGTCCACTTACACAACATTGAGCAATAAAAAAGTTCCCCCTTGGGTGAATTCACAATAACACGAGCCAACCCCGCCAAGTTATAACGACTCTTGATGAGTGCTTAGAAAAAAATATCTTCAATTTATGTAGATATTAGAAAAATTTAAGGACATTTTGCGACATATTTTGAACATTTTAGCACATTTTAGTCGTTATTAAGGACTGGTTACAACCATATTTTAGTCCTTTTGGAGTACCAGTAACTTCTCAAACATTGTCAAACTTTAGTATATTGTATAATGACATATATTATATGTAGTTACTAATTTGTATTGCATTATCAATTCATATGATAAGATTATTGCTTAACAATCCGTTAAATTAACCACTGGTTACGGTTTCCGTGGGTCATGTTATTGTGAATACACCCCCTTATAACACATCATTGAACAATAAAAAAGTTCCCCCTTATAACACAGCATTGGGAAGTAGAGAATCTTTGATTCGGGAAAACTCCGATTTCAACGATTTCAATTTCTTTGGTCCTGAATCATAATTGCTAACATGCTCAAGCTTCTAGTGCTCAAATCCATCGGCTAGATGATTCCACAGATTTGCAAATGTCCACAATAGCCTCATCTACCTTAGTACGAAACAATGTCTTAACTGATGTGGCGAGACTAGAGTAGTGACTTAAATGTCAACTTACTAGGTTCAATAGGGACCCACCACCACGACCTCCGCCGTTAGCCCACACGAAAGTGGAAAGTGCACTCTGTACGAGTTGACTGCCCAATACCTCATCCCCTCTCTCTAGAACATTAACCTCATTCATCCCGCGACTCACGAATGCCCTGCTTTCTCCATGTGGCATCAGTTCATCCTCTCTCTCTAGAGCCTCCTTTCCATCCATCCCGGTTTCATCTTTCCTCCTCACAGATTTCCCGCTGCACATTGTTCACGTTGCAAAACGTCCACAGCGCGACAAGCAAGACGATCTATTCGAAGCGCCTCGTCTTTTGAATTCCTCTCAGAGGTACGGGACGAACACATTTGATCTTCAGATCCAGTATCGGGGAAAGAAAGAAAAAAAAATGAGCATTTTCGAGCTTGTTTTCAGCATGTTTTTGAATGCTGCGCAGCAGATCGACTCATGCCCCGATCACACCAAACTTTCCGTCCGGTTCCGGCCGTGAAATTGCTGGGGATTATGTTGAGAATTAGATGCTGGCCCACCACTTTTCATACTATTACAGCCGGAGATGCCGACGGATGGTGTCAGAACGGGCCGGTGTGATCAGCCCCTCACTGTGCGTAAGTAGCTGTAAAGTATGCTCACTTTATGCGTTACCGAGCAGTATATTTCGTTTGCATTCTGTTATCGATGGATTGCAAAGGTTTTACCATCTCGGCTATCTCTGGAGAGCTAAAGATGTCGCTGTAGTGGACGTAGTGCGTTGCCTTGGGAGCTTCTGGTGCTTCTTGTTACGCGCAGTAAGCGATCGATAGATTCAAAGTGAAAGGTAGGTTAATTGATGTGCATATTTTGTCCCAGGTCTGGTCACGGGTGAGGGGTTTTTCTTTGAGAGGAAGTGCAAAGGACGAATTTGACTTGCGGATGGTTGGAGTCTTGGACTTGTTTAATTTGAGCTCAGCTTTGGAGATTTGATTCATCAATTAAAGTGCCATTCAGGCCTTCGGCCGTATGTGCAACTGCTCCACCTGTGTGCACCGCGTTTTGTATGATGATTAATACTGACCTGGAGTTTGTTCTGGAGTGACGACTTTGTTGCTTCTCGGATTTGGAATGAGTCTCCGTGATTCAATGTATCTCAAAGACATGCAGTAGTTGTGCTGCGGATAATCGTTGCACCGTTTCTTCGATTCCTCTGTTTTCATGGACAATGGCCACAGTCGCAGTAAATGTTCCATTGAAAGCTTCATCTAAATGACTGTTAAGCGAACTACTAAGTAAATATCTGCAATTAATAGGAATAACACAAACTAGATCTATCTCAAAATCTGCTTCAGGATATCGACATGAAGAAATCAGAAGAAGTTTCAGACTCAATGACGCATGAGAATGGCCAGCCGGCCACTGAAGTCAAAGGTAACAGAGGCACAACAGATAATCATGGAATAGGCGGCCCCTTGGATGGCGGAGCTTTGTTTGTGCTCGAATCAAAAGGTAAGTATGGGACGCATTCTAATTCATTTCTGCCGTATAACCTGAAAAGTTAGGGTTGACCATGCTTATAATGATTGCACTGACCATGTAATTTAGTAACTTGAACAAGCTCGGGAACTTAGAATACTACCAACATATGATGTAATTTTATTACAGACTGCCTAGATCAGACCATCATTTAACCTCCATCAAACAATGTGAGACGTGCTTTCATACAGTGACCTGTCTAGAATTTTGAACACTTCCAGTTGCTACTATATGTTGGAAGCCCAGAAGACTGCTCATGATTCCTTGCGCAGAAAGAGCTATAAGCTTGATCGCTACTTCTTGAAATGTAGGAAATTGGAAGCATGCGGGGTTCCATCTCGCCACATCCATTTCCGGTCCTGCAATCCTCAGCTTGCCCTACGCAGTGGCGGGGTTAGGATGGAGTGCTGGAATTATTGCCCTTGTAATTGTGACTGCGGTATCATTTACTGCATACACGCTCATCTCACAAGTACTGGAACAAGCAGAGCTGGAAGGTCATCGTTTCCTTAGGTTTCGAGACCTGGGAGGTTATGTCCTTGGTGAGTAATCTTGACACTATCTTCACGCGGTGACTCGACATCGACTGCACATGCCATGATCGACATCTTGCTCAATTTTGTTTCATTTCATGGTCAGATAATGACAATTGTTTCTCTTGAAGGCATATATATACATGGCACAAGGTGATCAACTGAGATGAACTGATTATCTGAGTGTCCTTGTAGGAAGAAGATATGGCTACTATCCTGTTGCAGCAATTCAGATTACTGTTTGCTTTGTTACTGTTATTGCCTGCATCATTCTTGGTGGTCAGGGTATGAAGGTAAACCTCCAGACATTTGTACTTTCCATATTATTCATAAGTGACATGGATATGAAAGCTCTTTCCTCTGGACACGGTACCATGACAATGTAGGTAACTGACCATTGGGCAAAACATGGATTTTCGTACGAATTTCATAGTTTTGGATGGGCATGAAGTCGAAGGTACGCGATCAAATGGAAGGAAACCTGATTTTCGACAGTTTATGTATGACTGCACAGTTTATATACAGAATCTACACACCTACAGGCGGGACACAACTCTACGAATTTATTATCTACTTCGGGCTAGTGACGCTGCTCATGGCCCAGTTACCTTCCTTCCATTCGCTACGCTACATCAATCTGGTGTCCGTGCTGTGTTGTCTGGGCTACAGTCTGTGTGTGGTTACAGGTTCCATTTATGCAGGTGAGATCGATCCATCTCTTGACCTGTTTGCACTTTGCAAATTTCTCTTTATGCTTTGCACATTTTAGACATCGTGAGGAAGTCACCCATGTTCTCACAATTCGGTCATGAGAGTGTCCAATAGATTCTCATCAGATAAGGTCTTCCTGTTGTGTTTCGGAGAAAGAGTCGAATAAACTTCGTTAAGAGCAGGTAATCTAATGTCTTCGATTTTCTTTTGATTCACTCTCAAGTTTTATCCTCCATCAGTGTAGGATACTTCCATCCTGGAGTTTTCCCATCTAAGGCGAAGTACTAAGCAGTGCAAAGGCTTCACAAGTTTCATCTTGACTTTGGCAGGACATTCAGGTGGCGCACCAACAGCTGACTACTCAGTCGTAGGAACTCCATTATCCAAATTCTTTGGAGTGTTCAATTCTCTGGCCATCATTATCACAACCTATGGAAATAGCATCATCCCAGAAATTCAGGTCACCTCAAAACAAAGTCAAAGACTTTCGGCTTCTCCCCATCTCAATCTAAAAATCACATTTCAAGTTTCTTGAGCGATCCATAGTACAAAGAATAATGTTTCAAAGCAGACTGGCTCTTGATGTTATAGTTATCGATGTAGAACTTTGTGTACTAGCATGAGTCATGAATATGCATTTGCTGATAGAAGTACATGATTCGTATTCCAGGCTACACTGGCTCCACCAGCTACCGGACAGATGTTCAAGGGCCTACTTCTCTGCTATTCAGTTGTAATCTCAACATTCTTTTCGGCAGCAGCATCAGGATATTGGGCATTTGGGAATGGTGCGGCAGGAAACATCTTCACCAACCTGGCGCCATACACCCCAAATTGGCTCGTATTTCTAGGCAATATGTTTGTCATCATACAGCTCGTTGCCATTAGCTTGGTGAGTCCCCACAAGATGATTGATTTCAATGTGATTTCTTGTGTATGTGTGTGTGCATCAATTCAGATTGTGCTAGTAAATTCCAAATCAATCTGTAATGTTCAATCAGTAATTCTTAGACAACCTCAAGGCTATCTTTGGCCATTGGACCATGTCCGAGGCTAGTCATCGCATCCACTTTGTGTTTTCCCCTTAGCTTTAGCCTTGCTGAATTCCAGAAGAGAATAGATAACTCCGATGTTGCCACCGGCTTGAATCTTAATCTTCCAGTTGATCGAAGTCTTTATTTAATTCCGAAAATGGGCATCACTAGAATCAAATGGCCCTGGAAAATTAAATGTCTCCTTTCAAGGTGGACACCTTGAACAGGTGCAAACAAGCCAAACTGTACCTATCTTCCCCCAGGCAAGCTCCTAGGTTGCCCATGCTTGATTGACAATATCTGGCTCACCCAGATACCTCCTTATGGTCGGGTGGACAATGGGTGGTAGGGTACTCTAGAAATTAAATGCTACAGAGGTCACCCATCCAAGCACTATACCGGCCAAAGGCGGCTTCACCTCAGAGTTCTACTAGTGCATCCCATTACATATTGATTTAGTAGTTGCTCTTACCTTGAGTAAGACAACCTTCAAAGTACTATTGGCCATAACATAAAAAGAGCTTACTATTATTACCCCTAGCTTGAGACATAGGCTAGTCGCCTGCTACTAGTTCCCCTAGGCTATACACCCTTGAGGCGTTATGTGCCTTTTACAAAGTCATTTAATGCCCCCTCCCCACCTGACTTTACCAAATGACCAAAGTCATTCCTAAAAACCGGGTAAAGCTCCCTCTGTTACAGCGGAGGCGTCCGGCCATCCCAATGCACCTACAAGAACTTGCTCCGGAGATTGTCAAATAGGTTTCAGTTAAGTAGCTTTCACACATGGTCATTATTTCATCTACCAAGCAATGAATGTTGGATAGTTTTTGTCCCATCCTCAAATGCCTTACTACTCATCTATCTTACCAGCGGTTTTTTGTTAATGAAGCTCCTTGTGCCCTCATAGCTAAGACTAAAAGCAACCAATCACAAGGGCGGGAGGCGACACTTTTAAAGGTCCTACATTCTTGCCTCATGTCTAGGTACCGATGGGAGGGTCAGTGCTTGAGGCTTAAAACCTCCACTTTTAAACCATGCCACATCATTTGTCAACTAGGCTCGGCACTAGATAATGTCGATGGTGTGAAGGCCGTGTTTTTAAAACCAACTTGTGCCCCCTTCCCACTTGACTTTAGCTAAGACTAAAAGTTGGTTCTAACAACCCGGCCTTCACACCATCGACATTATCTAGTGCCAAGCCTAGTTGGCAAATGATGTGGCATGGATTAAAAGTGGAGGTTTTAAGCTTCAAGCACCGACCCTCCCATCGGTACCTAAACATGAGGCAAGAATATAGGACCTTTAAAAGTGTCACCTCCCGCCCTTGTGATTGGTTGCTTTTTAGTCTTAGCTATGAGGACACGAGGAGCTTCATTAACAAAAACCGATGGTAAGATAGGTGAGTAGTAAGGCATTTGAGGATGGGACAAAAACTACCCAACATTTATTGCTTGGTAGATAAAACAATGAACATGTGTGAAAGCTACTTAACTAAAACCTACTTGAAAATCTCCGGAGCAAGTTCTTGTAGGTGCATTGGGATAGCCGGATGCCTCCGCTATAACCGAGGGAGCTTTACCCGGTTTTTAGGAAATACTTTGGGTCTTAGCTAAAGTCAAGTGGAGGGGGGGGCATAAGTCTTGTAGTTGCCCATACTTTAAGACACGTGAAAGGTGATATTCTATTCAAAGGGAGAATGTCTTGTTGTTAGAGTTCATTACCATCAAATTGATGGCATGATCTTGATGTGCCTTTGATTTAGTTTTGAGGGGGTTTTGAGTTCATTTAAACATCAAGCCAATAGGTTGAGTGGTTGGACCTCATCTCCACCTTGCAAGCGGTGTGGGTTCCATTCCCCCATATCCATGCTAGTGTTACCGGTTGTGGTCCACCCAATCATGGTGAGGATCACCAATTAACCAGACATTTTAGAAATTTGTGGATATTGGGGGGTTCAACAAGCCTTGTACGGGGTTTAACAATGGCCAATCAAGTTAACACGATTTTGGTTGCTAGAAAGAGTTGACCTTTTGATTGAGACAATAGCATACAAGTAAAGAGATTCTATAGTTCATGCTAGTGGTGCTAAATATAGGCATTATCCAAGTTTTTTTCTTCCTTCTTATTTAAGTAAATTTAGCCAATTCTAACACGAGTATTGGGCACAACCACAATCAAGTACACAACTCCATTACCCTACATAGGTTTAAGTGAATGTGATTCAAAACTATATACTAGTTTTCGAATTTTGTGAAGGAAAAAATCATAAACATTTGAAAAACACAATGATTTACAAAGTCAAGCAATTTATGTTCACAAAAAATATTCAAGTAAAATCTACTTATTTCAGAAGACAATGCAAGTAGGTATAATGAACAAATAATTGTTTAAAATTTGTTTAAAACATGATGAAATAACATTAAATTGATGTTTTTCTACATATTTTTGTAATGGTGCCCTCAAGTAGATAACGAGTTCAAGGAATATGGGGAAAAAATCCAATTTCAAAATATTTAAGTTATGAATCTGCATCAAAATCATATTCAGCCATTACCTTTTGGGCAATATTTTTAATGATGAGTTTTGAAGATCTCATCTTGATATTTTATATTTGAGTATCTAACACATCAATAGAGGGCGCCATGAAAAAAAATCAATTTAAACAACAGTTTGCTATTATTTTTAGGCGTTTCACCAAAAAATGATGGTTTTAGTATACCGGAGCATTTTTTTGTACATTTGATTGTGTTTGCTCCCTATGGTTGGCATTGATTGCAGGTTTACGCGCAACCAACATTTGAGATATTTGAGGGCATGTCATCGGATGTGGGAAAAGGCATGCATTCCATGCGTAACTTCTTGCCACGCGCCATCTTTCGCACCATCTTTGTGGCATTATCCACCCTCGTTGCAACAGCCATCCCTTTTTTTGGCGACATTGCAGCCTTTATCGGGGCTGTGGGCTTCACCCCTCTCGATTTTGTGCTACCCTTCATCCTATATTCCGCCACCTTCAAACCCTCGCCACGAACATTCAAGTTTTGGTTGTACAAGGTCATCATGATTGTGTTTAGCGTTGTTGCTTTGTTGGGATGCGTTTCTTCTGTTCGCCAAATCATAGAGGATTCCAAAACATATAAATTGTTTGCAAATTTGGGTTGATTTGCGCACCCCAAATCATAATTCTAGGCGATATACAACAAACCCTGTCCTCTTGGAAGTGCAAGTTGTGGCTACCACAGGTGTCAATTAGTGTTTATAAGTATGTATATTCCATGTTTATTGATGTCGAGGTAGATATGAAGCCTCTTTCCAACACATAATTTCAAACATATTAACAATCAATAAATATGGACCTCTTGGTCCATCTGGGGTCACCATTAGGGTGAGGAGCCTCATGTGTATTTAGAAATCAAACAATAGAAATCAAAGAAAGCAAGGGGCAATGAATGGTATGGAAACTATAGATAAGATGAAAAGAATTAGGATAGATAGACAAGCCCTTGATAAAGTTAGTCTCTTCTTTGAGGTATTATGTTGCAGGTGGAGTTTAACAATGTTATGTTCATTGGACAATCATGACCACCGAAATTGAACTAAAGGATGGATTGCATAATCATATCCATGACTATAGTATTCCATGTGTTAACTAGTTTTTGCATGTCTGTTATTTTCTTTGGTCATTTCATCAGTTGTAGTTGCATCCTCTTCTTCTCCTTGGAATACATAGTCATAATCTTGAAACCTACTCCTCTATTTTATATGGAAAAAACAACCAACATCTAAGTCTTGGCATAAAATAGCAAGAATAACAATGATGAATGAACTCAAACAAGTTCACAGTGTGTGTTTGACAAAATTCTCAACAATATACCAATCCATGAAGCTAGTTTTAAATCATAGCACAACACAGCACAACACAGTCCTCTCTCTCTCTCTCTATACTCTGTTTTTACTTTGCCATAAATGACTAGCACAGCCTTTAGCACATAACCCCAATGATTTATTTACTTTAGGGTTCGAAAAGGTTTATCTAGAAAATATCCACCATTGATCCGGTAGTATGCATCTACGTTTACCTAATCCTATATTAAGAGGAAGGAGACATGAGAGCCTCCTTTCCAAGGTTAAGCTGCAGTGGCAATCTACCCTAAATAACTTTGAGGATTAGTGTAAAGTGTGTGGGCTTGTGGGAAGTGCATGTAAGCTACCTCAAGTTTAGGACACTCAAGTGTCAAAAATGGCTAAGGAACAAGTATAATACTCAATGGTAGTATTGGGTATGCATTGATACAAAATATATGATTATGCCGTGATTGTTTGTGTGACATAGATAACAATTGGGTTCTACTATTATTCACCTCGTGTACGTTACTAACCCTCTCTTTGGATTTGGTTGGTCGCATGGGCACAGGTGAGGCAGACCCTTCACAACTTGGACGGCACTCTTAGGTTTTGTATTTCATCTTTGTGCAAAAATGCCATGTGTATAATGCTTAGGTATAATGTGAGATACTAAGCATTGTTTATTTGTGATTGAACCTCGAAGTATAATGCGAATATGCAGTACATGTACATTTGAGTTTTGACTTGTAAATATTGGATATGGAATGCCATACTTCAGTTAAGGACACAAGGGTTACAACGTTGGTAGTTTGGACAATCAAAGGTTTAACTATTGATGATAAATATCAAGAGGAGATAGTAGTAAAGGTTTAGAGATAGGTATGCAAAAGTCTGGCCAAGAGGGATGGTCCCACCCACCCTCCCGGATTTTGATAGGTACATAGATATGTAAAAGAATGGTCTGGCCTCTACACAAGAGGATGTTTTAAGAAGAGACTATGCTTGAATGTAAGCATAGATCTAGTCAAGAAATGCCCAGCTCTCTCTCTCTCAATTCAATCTAGATAGTGTAGTTCGAGCATTTTTTATTTCTTGCAATTTGGATCACTTTGAAATCACATCGATTTTTCTTATATCATTAACTTGCTTGTTTTTTCATACATAAGCACACCAAGTGCTGTGAGATTCATTGTGAATAAAAATTGTGACTTGCCATCCTTGTATAAAGGTACAAGCACTCTATTCCTTGTGACCTCAATTCTGACATCTTTATTTTTTTACCTGCGGCCTGGACACATTGTACCCTGGCGTTACACATTTGTGCAAGTCGCAACTTATGCGACAAGGAATTTCCCAAAGTTAAGCTATGTATCTCAATATGAACACCAATTTTATTATTTTAAAAACTAAAAACATAGCTCATTGTTTGGAGACAAAATGTTAACGATCAACAATGTCCACTTTGGAAGTGCTTATGCAATCACTTTGGGTTGCAAGGGAATCTTGACATTCATTAATCAAATCTAAATGCAACAATGTCAAAATATGATGAACTCAAGTGCATTAGCCTTCTTATGGATTTACTTATTTCTCCAATCTTTTAGTGAATGTTGAGGTCAAGTGTATGCCTAATAAAGTACTTTTCGAGTATTTTTCCCATCTTTACAAATTTCTCTATCATGGTTGTCATGAATCCTTGGCATCTTAAAATTGGTTTGGACTACCAGAGTTGAGCTTCATGGTGTCTAGGTAAACTCATGCAACATGGATGAAGAAGCTTTGGTATAAACAAGCCCCCTATTAGGTTGAGATTGATGTATTTCAACCACATCCCACTAGATTAATTTGATGTCCTTGGTGAATATTGAAGACGAATCAACTTAAACTTTAAAAATATCCAAGTCCATAATCATAGCATGCTAAACTCTATTGTAGGATCCTCCAATAGAACATGAAAGGTTGATTATGATAATATTATAGAAGTTGTTTTGATTATATTTTTACTATTCAATGTTTTATTATACAATTTTAACATCAAAAATAGATATTTTAATTTTTATCATATTTTAATAGCATAACATTCAAGTAATCATCAAGGATTCACATATCTGAGTCCCATAAAATTTGAGTTTACTAGAAGTGTATCAACAAATACGCCAATAGAATTGAAGCAACCAAAAAGTCCAAATTTTGAAATTATGTCCAAATTTACTTAAATATGAGTTACATGCATGTATGTTAAAGGGCATGCCATCCATTACCCCTTCATAAGCCTACCTTATTCGTGGACTACTTGGTTAATACCGCCTCCAAAGGTATGAATTTGTTATCAGGTATGTCATTCATGGCCTTATGTTCATCTACCTTATCCTACTACCAATATTAAGCTTTACCACCTAGTTCAACTTTCCTTTTGCTAGTAAGAAGACCATCTTAACTACATTGATTATCCCAATTAGTGAGGGAGGGTTGTTAGTGCATGTCGAGAATTAGTGAAAGTGGTACTAAATTTGTTTATGCCATGAAATTAGTTACACCAAGAGATCTAGGAAGCATTGTTCATCTTGACACTATTCACTAAAATATTATTCATAGGATACTATTCACTAAAAGCATTGATGCTAAACATAATCTTAGCACTATTCAATAACAATCATGTGTGTTGTATATAATTTTTTTTATCACTCTACAAGCACCTTCAAGCACGCATTGATTTTCTTGAAATGTATGGTAAATGAACATGTAAACTGAATTTAATATCACTTGATAAAATTTGAACCCTGATTAATTTTAAGATTTGGCAAAATAATGCATGTTTCAGGAATTAGTTCAACACCCACTAATTTAGATAATCAGCATAGTAAATTTTTTAAGGCCCAATATTTTATTGTTTGTGTTTGTCTGGAAACACGGGGCTTTCGGTAGTGTAAGGTTTATAATCTAAATTTGTTTAAGAAATATAAGTTAGTTACTAACGATTTATTTTTATAAAATATCTTGATTCTATTAAATATGAGTTTCCCTTATAAATTGGATACTAATTCAATAGATCACAATTTCCACTTAATCTAATATTTAAAATTAAAACTTCATTTTTTCACTCAAACTGAACTCTGAATCCTTCACTCAAACTAAATTGTTAATTCTTCACTCAAATCAAATTCTCAATCCTTAAATTTTTAATCATTCACTCAAACTAAATTTTAAATCCTTAAATTTTCAATCATTCACTCAAACAAAATTCTTAATTCTTAAACTCTCAATTGTTCACTCAAACTAAATTCTCAATCGTTCATTCAAACTAAATTTTTAATCCTTAAATTCTCAATTGTTCATTCAAACTAATTCTTAATCCTTAAATTCTCAATCGTTCATTCAAACTAAATTCTTAATCTTTAAACTCTCAATCATTTATTCAAATTAAATTCTTAATCTTTAAATTTTCAATCTTTCATTTAAACCAAACTCACAATCCTTCACTCATTATAAATTCTTAAATTTTTTAATCTTTAATCTTTAAATTCTTAATCCATCATTTATGCATCATCACTTATTATTTTATCACTTAAATTTCTTGCATCATTCTTGCATCACTTTTGTATCACTCATAGCTAACTTTACTCATGCAATGTTCTTAGATCTCTCACCAATGATCTTTGGTGGTTTTCAAAACTTCATCAACAGTCTTCACCGCTCGTCCAAGGTCTTCAACGCTTCCAAACTCCTCCAAAATCGTCAATGCTTCCAAGCTCCTCCAGGGTCGTCAATGCCTCCAAGCTCTTCCAAAGTCTTCAACTCCTCCAAACTCTGAATGTCCAACTCACAATGACCCACCACCCTTCTTCCACCCCTTAAATTTTTTTTCCCCTTGTTCCTTTCGGCCAATAGGAAACCATTGAGGTTAGGGCATCAAGGACCCCTAAGCGGTTAGGTAACGGACACCGCCGATAAACCCTAACATTCCCTAACCCTACCTACCAAGTTTTTTCTACCAAGTCCTTCTTATCAAGTCCTCCCAGTCTTTAACTCTAGACCGGTTCTCAATTAAACAACCTAATTAATACAACATCATACTAATTCCCATTTACATACGTACTTAGAATAATAATAAAACGTGTAAATATCTACGTTTTAACTAGTAACTGGCTCACATCATGACCCTAGTACCCTAAGTACTACCTTATTCTGGTAATCCCAACTATTGCTTATTTCTTATCCTACCAAGGGTATAACATTGCGGTATAGTGTCATCACCTTGTATATATTTCTATCCTTCTTATATTTGTATCAATAAACAGCCTTATAACCCTTCTAATTCATCAAACACTTCTTTCATTGCCAGATTATACATCATTCCCATATGCATTCTTACTGTCAAAAGACTAATTTTAATATTATCGCTAATATAACTACTTGGTTTATTGATACAAGACTGATTTACTCATTGTAATAACAATTCATGGTAGAAACTCCACTCTACACTTCATCTATTCCACAAGGAGGTAACATGTTATAACTTCTCAACAATTCGTCACACCTTTAAGACGTTGTTACTCTTCTTAAATCTTATTCTAAGCAAAGTTGAAATCTTCTAACCTTATTATACCCTCAACCACTCATTCAAGCCAGTGGTCTTCTTCAACAAAACCTTCACCCTTATCCACTATAAATTTTCTATAGTACTTTCCTAAGGTCTATATATATCTAACTTAGTTTTCTACTATTGTACCTTACTTCAGTTAGATTAAGCTTCTACTGTTAACAATGTGTATCAAATAGATTGGATTATGTGCTCAAAATTTGTTAGCCATTCTAGGCTCAATAGTCAACAAAATTGGGAAAACCCCATATGTTCATTTACTAAGAACGAGAATGTAAGCTTTGACAATAAATAAGATATTTATAGGAGCTTCGACATATACGAGGAAAAATGGCTACAAACACAATTTGGGGTTGTCCATCATCTTGCACTAATAGCATGTTTCTCATCCTAGGAGAAGTGAGTGCAAAGCTTAAAGTGTCCGTTTAAGGCCTTGCTACCTTATCATGGAGGAGATGAAAACAAATGAAGAATCCTCACACTAAGAAACTACTTTAGTGTCACAAATCTCTGGTCATAAGATAGATGTGCCTAATTTAGTTATTTATGTTAATCAAACACCCGTATTTGATTGTTATGTGGTTTGGTGTGGCTATAAGAACATGTTCAAAAAAAAAAGTTTTAAAAAAATTGGATTGTGTGCTCAAAATATGATAACCAGTTTACCCATAATAATCAACTTAATTAGGGGGACATGTATGACAATTTAATGAGCACGAGAATTTTCACTTGATAATGAATAAGGTATTCATCATATGAGCTCTTAAAAGTATGAGCAAAGTCGCTTCAACCTTGATTTCATTTACTAACCATGTTGTACTAATCGCGCGTTTCATATCCTAGGGAAGTGGGCTAAGTGAGAAATCACGGCAAGTTGTGTACTAAGGTAAACGTGCCTAATTTGGCTACTTATCTTAATTGGACACCTATATTGAGTGGTAGGTGGTTATGAGTGGTAGGTGGTCAGGAGTAGCTCCAAGAATGGATACCAAAAAGACGTGTCTTTAGAAGAGATTAGACTACATATTCTAAATATGATAAATCGTTCTGGGTTCAATAGTCAACATAATGAGCACAAGAATCTTCACTTTTATAATGAATAAGATATTCATACGAACTCCAAGAATTATGAGGAAAGCGGCTAGGACCTTGATTTGGATTTGCTAACCATCTCGTACTTATCACGGGTTTCATATCCTAAGAGAAGGGGGCTAGTCGGAGAAAGTAACCATTTAAGACTCATCTACCTTTTATGTAGATGGGAGAGAGAAAGAGATCTTCGTCACCGAGGCAGCGAAACCTCGAAGAATGCACACAAGTTTCTCCCCATCGAACAATTGCGCAGCACAAACTCAATCATCTGGATTTCCGAACCTGTACTTACTTACACACGAACCGATACGAAAACATGGCCACGTCTGCCACTGCATCATTTTAACAGAGTTCAGAATTTGGAATTCAGGAAACCAGACAAGACGCGAAGCTAGCTACATTAAACCCTAATTTACTCTCATGTGGCAGCTATGGAGCTTCTAGCATCGGCAGGGCCCAAGCTCCTGCTCCCGAACCCTCACCCCCACCGGAGCACCAAAGCTTCGAACTCCCTTGCTCCTGCCGTTCACAGCGAATGTCGTGGTGCAGGAAACAGTGCAGATTGTCGAATTCGCAGTGCGGGGAGGGTTTGCAATGCTGGTCGGAGCATTGTTTTAGGTGTAAGGTGTTTCAATCCTAGCAGATCGAATGGCGGAATTGCTTCTGCTGCTGAGATGGTCTCCCCTGGCACAATCGAGTGAGTGGAATTGTATTCTTTTAACAATGATCATTTCATTGACGTTTTTGATGGAGGCCGATGGGCTGAGCTTTGATTCCCTTGATAATTAGAGTAGTGATGGTGCATTAGCGCTACCTTCTCGATCTGGAGACTCGTCATCACAATTTCACTGATGTCATTGGGCAGTTTAGTCCCCTCTCAGTTCACGCTCTTCTTGAAAGAAATTGCATTCGTTATTGTTTTATTTATGATGCAGAGCCTTAGAGGCATTGAAATTTGGCTGAGGAACTTGGATCCTAAGGTGACAGTCTTATTACTGGTCTGGAGCTTTGGACATTTTGGTCACAAAATGCTATCATTAAGCCATTACTAACAAACTTATTGTCTATCAATCTCACCTGCAACATCATCACCATTCTCCTCTGTTATCTAAAAACAAACTGTAATGAGTCTCATGTGTAATAGAAGGAACTAATATAATACGTTCACAAAAATGTGTGCCTACTTGTTCTGCTTGTAGCTCCCAAGGAGATTTCTTTCTTCGAATGTACGAGACTGTCGATGCTGTTGTTCATCAATGAACAAGTGCTCTCTGTTGTCAAACCAGGGAAATGACTTGCTCAATTTTGTGGTTTGTGTAATGTATAGGAAGAGTCCTTTTCCACTTACTGCGAAGAAGGAGTGTCATACAAGCATGACAAGATCAGGGAAAGAAGGAAACATGAGAGATGAGGATACTCTTCAACCAGGGGATATGTTTCTGGCACCTCGACAGTCTGGAAGGGTCAGTTATTCTCCAATAACTTTGCTCATAATTAGGTTTTTTCGGTTCCTTTCCTTTGGATGTGAACATGAAACTTCAATCATGGTAGATGTTTTTCTCCATGTTACGAATGCAATGAGGTTAATCAAATGCTTAAGTCTTAAACTTTTGTCAGGTGTGGATTACTAGTCCTTTGAGTTGTTTACAATGTCATGAATGTCTTTAAATGCCTCATATACAGTGTGTCAAGTTAATAAGTGGAATTGCTGTGTTCACGTGGCTAGAAGACAGTGAGCCCTCTCTGCATAAGATGGACAAGTACTCTCACGAGAAGATATGCAAAAATGAGTAGTTAATTCCTTACAAAGATTCTGTTTAGGATCACATAAAACATAGAGAAAGTTGTAGTGCTACTTGCCTTTTCAAACATGTATTGTGGAATCAATGCACTTTAATGGAAAGTGAAGTCATACACTAAATGATCTGACTAGATTATGCAGATAGGAGGATCAAGAGCTCCAGAATCTGGCTACCCAGAAATTGATGCTGGAAAGACAAGATTCCAGCACTCATATCAAAGGCCACTGGACTGTGTAGGAGGAGGAGCACCCACACCTCTCTCAAGTATTGTAAGCTTCACAAGCCTGCACTGATTTGCAATTTCTTATGCAGCTGCTCTGTGTTTGCAACATGTGCGAATGCCTAGTGAAGCCTTTCTGTGAGTGAATTGCCCTTCCCATTCAGTGTACTCACAAGGAGGATTGCAGTTGCTGCTCTTGGATCATTAGAAAACCAGTAGTTCATAGAACTTAACCTTTTCTTTAGTTTCATGTAATGGATGTGTTCAATCAATCGAGTCACATATAGCTGGTTTTTTGTTGAACCAGAATGCCGCTACCATAGTGTCGCTGATGGATAGAAAGGGTTATGTTTTTGCAGGCAAAGGCAGCAATCCCACTGTTGATAATTGCCCCCCTTTTGGGTTTTGGTGCTCGCTGTGTAGTTGACTACATTCATGCTCAAGTTGAGGATCAGGTGGGTAGACGGTTTGCAGAGATGGAGTCATGGCAAGCTCGGCACCGTCCGCGAGTGAAACGTTGGCAGCATATTCTGGACGAAGATCGTGATGAATATGACACTGAGCCACTGCAACCTTCAGCATCGTATGAGTACCAAGTAAGCTGCATCTACAGTGCTGCTTATTATGATTCTTGAATACATCTGTAAGATGTTTGCAGCAGAACCACTGTAACAGCCTGCAAACTGCTCTTTGATCAGCAACCAGAATACTAGATGGGCACACAAATTCATATGACGCACTGCTATGTTCTTTAATGAATGAGCACACCCGTGCATCTCCAAATTTCTATGCACACATTCCCAAACCTTAGATTTGTAGGGCTCACACAATCAAAGTGTAAAAGCTGCTGGTTCTGCTAGTTGAATGTCCTGTCTTGTTTAATGCCTCGAGTATAGGGGGGCATATATCTTAAACCTTTTTGTAGACAATGGAAAGGGCTTACACTTGTCTCAAAATTGTCTGATACCTCTAACACCATCTTTTGTGTCTGTACAGAGTGACCCCTGGTCAAGAGAATTTCACCAACCAACAACTGCAAGGGATGGAACAAAAGTTAGTCCTGAATACTTCAAGAGAAACACACTTTGATAAGCCAAGCTTGAGACATATCTTGAGCTTGAAGTTTATGACCTTTTTGTAGACAATGCAAGGGCTTACACTTCTCTTAAAATGGTCCAACACCTCTAACACCATCTTTTGTATTTGTACAGAGTGACCCCTGGTCAAGAGAGTTTCGCCAACCTACAACCGCAAGGGATGGAACAGAGGTTAGTCCTGAATACTTCAAGAGAAACACACTCTGATAAGCCAGGCTTGAAAGACTTTCACTTGATTAACCTATTGATTAAGCTCTAGGACCCTTTGCCAAGGGTTCAGGTGATGATAGCGGGCCTTGAAATCGCGTGCGACAGGATGGGCAATCATACATAATATACATTGCTTCTTGGCTTTGGCTTTGTATAAATAACAATTATTGAACATTTTCCACATGGCAGTCTTATATTGATTGACAACCTCTCAAATCTCTATGTGGAAATTATAGTTTACCATCAAAAAAGATGAACCAGGAAACACCTTACAGGATATTTTTGTGATGTTTAATTATGTCTCAAAGACTTCACATTGATGTGTTCATGGCAGCAGTTTCCACCAGATAGGGAGACTGAGGAAGAACGCAGGCTGAGACAAACGTACGAGTATGAGGCACTTCAGGAGTCGTATACTCAGCTGGAGCCTCTCTACGAGAAATTCTTGGTGGACAGTGGTTTAAGCAGATCAGGTTATTGGCGTGGCGCAGGTGAGAGCTGAAGCAAGCAGTTGCCAGTAGTCCAAACAGCTTTTCAGTAATTGCTGGATTCTTGATATACCTGGTACATAATGGCCTTGCCATGGTCTTATTGCAACCTTCATGAATTATTGATGAAGGTTTTATGCTTGTCATGTGTATACCAGTTTCGCCTGCCTTTAAGACTACTGTACTAATGTTACCACAGGCTTAGAGTGCCTCATCTGTTAGAGAATATTGTTGCTATGTCAATATTTGGTTTTGCAGCTCCATTGCTGCACTAAATTTTGTAGAAGTAATAGGTATGTAGGCCACAATGGGCCTGCTTGTTCATTTTGTTATAACCTGAGATATATAATTCGCGTTTGTCTTGTGATATGTCACAAGATGATAGAATTTCTGTGTACCCATCCATTTCAAAGAACTAACTGTGCATGGCAGTACTGTTTTACATGGCAGACTTTGGTTGACAGGTTCTGTTGCTATCAAATCTGCAAAAACAAGTCATTTGAATTTGAGATATCAAAACACTCCATCAATCTTGTCAAGATCGAAAGACTAGAATGCAATGCATGATCAAAGCTTACTCCAATTAATAAGGCATATGAAAATTTAGGTCATCCACCTTATGTATTGTGCACACTATTCCACAGTACACAATATTTGAAATACAAGGTGTAGTTTGCTGAGAATGCTAAAGTCTTCAGCATTATTCTTGAGGTTACTTGTGTTCTTGAGTTGGGAAGATGACAACATCTTAGTTCTTGATTTCATGAGAAACGCGAAGAAAGCATCATCCACTGACCCCATGACTTGTATAAGCTTGTTAACAAATACTTCCAAATCACATTCTTTGCAGCTTTGTAGCCATTGAACTTCTCCATACAAGCGATCTGAGGTGGTGGCTGTCTCAGCAATATTGTTCCTACCCATATTTGTAGCTTGTTTATCTTCCACATTAGGTAGCCGACCCATTCCCAAGCAGTCAAGAAATTTAGCATATATGTGTTTAGGTATTATCAAAGAAAAAAATTCCCAAGAAGAGAAATAGAAATAAGCAGTTCATTTTTTTTTCATAATGTTTTTCACAAAAACCAAATTATTATGAGTTTTTGAAGTGGATATCTTTTTTGACATATACTCTTGCTATAGGCTACCCTCTTTCCGATCACTGATCATTTACAAAACTAGCTATCAACTTAGTCATATAGTAGAGGTGCCTATTCCCAATCAAGACCCCATAAACAATCTGAAGGGTTCTAGAATTTCAATCAGGCCAAGACTCAATTTCAATCATGTTGGGGTTCAATTTTGATCAAGCTGGAACCAATAGTGGCATGACACATGTCCTGGTTTTGAGTGTTAAATTGAGGAAGAATGAGTGGTAACAACAAACTCTAGACATTGGTAATATGTTCAAGCCAACTTTTGGCTTCAACAATTCACAGTAAATTTAATTTTAAGGAATAAAATTACCAAAATCTCTTCCTACACAAGAAACATTTGCACCGCCTTTATTCTTCAAATTTGTCAATTAATCTCAAGTGATTGGTTATGGGCACCTCTATTCTAGACATTTTGCTAAGTTGGTATTTGATCATGACATATAAGCAATGATCAGCTATTCATATTGTGCTGCACAGAAATACGTTGGCCTAAGCTGCGAAAATGGGATGGTGGTCAGGAATGGGGTGGCTACCTTAGATGTGATAGTCAAATAAAGTTCTCTCATTGAATCGGTGTGTTTGTTCCCAACACTTCAAATGGATGACAAGGCTAAATCCCATTCGTTCACAAGCCTGCCAAGCGTTTTTGAAGATCATGCACAGGCTTGTATTTTTGGTGGCCAGAAGACAAGGGACGTTTTTTTGAGCTTCTAAATGGCCCCCTTTTTAAAAAAATGGTAAATTTATCATGAGAGATGAAAGTTTCCAGACAGAGCTCTCAAGATGACAATACTTCAGTGTCACAAATCCCCAACCCCTATTCAGGGACATCCACAAACGTAGTAATGGAGGATGATACGATCCCAAGATCATAAGATCGCAAATCAGGCCTCATGCATATAAACAAATGGTGGGTGCAGATCAGACTCATCAACCCTTTGAAAGGATTGAAAGAGGAATGGTGCAAGACATTCATGCATTTCCAACAGACCTCATGGGACAACAAGAAAATCAGTAAAGAGTGGTATTCTTGTCCTCAAAAGCCCCAGGGAGATTCCCACCAAATCAGCAAGATGATAATCTCAAATTAAAACATGTTACACAGCAAACATTGCCATAGTTACTCATAAGAAAAACACCAATACTCAAAGTAAGACCCAGTGATCACTTTTGCAATATTAAATTGCAGCCAGGTGAAGGTCTTCGTACAAAGTCAGGTCTTGGACTACTCTTGCCTATGAAAAATGAAAACGTAAAAAAGCTCATCACAACTTTGTGGTGTCGAGCATTTCTCCCAAAAGATCAGATATCAGCAGAATAATTTGACAATTATACTACACTCTGACAAAATTCGGAGACACTGTCACAAGTTTCACTGCTATTGCAGCAGTATAACTGGACAGGCAACCAAATGTTTCACAGGTCCTGTCCTCAGAGAGCCATATTTTACACAGGCAAGTTGTAACTTTCACACTAACACAAGTGGCAATGTCATGACAGGAGACCCAGGACAGGGAACAAGGATTGCTGCCAGTCAAGATCATCTGTTTCTCCAAACCAGTATCACCTGTGGATCTTCGTCCTATTCATTATAGCTGCTTGCTTCAAACACATATATGAACAGATCAACCAAGCATCTTCAACTTGCGTCCTACAAACACGAACTTTAAAAAAAAAAGTATATTGCTTCACCCTACTTTTTCTTCTTTTTCTTCTTCTTGTCTCCTGCTGCAGGATCACCACAGGGCTCGAGTTTCTGTTCTAGCTTGGTCTCAAAAGGCACTACCCGTGTCTCCCAAAACGTGTCTTGAGTGATATAGGTAGTACTCACCTGACCTTCAATGTTGAACATAACCATGGTATTCTCCAGGTCCTTTGCAAACCGCCAGGAGAGGGTGTCAGTAAATTCTGTCCCTGTAAAGTTGACCCCACCATTTGTGCCAAACGGAAGAACCATCAAAGGATTAACTGGAATCCTCTTTCCAAACTGCCAGATGGATTTCTTTTCTTCATAAAGCATGGGGTCAAGACGGTCAAAACTAGCCCCATGAAGATTAGACAAAATCCAAGTGAAGCTTCCACCTCGTTCATTGTATATTGGGAGCTGCTCCATTCTCCAGGGCTTTCCTTCTATTTTGGACGATGAGGACTTTCCCCCTGCCACTGAAATTCCAAATGTTGGTGTGGCCTTCACAGCAGCTGAAACACCAACCCGGACTTGCTCTCCTACTCCAACTTTGTAAGATGTGTTGGTGGAGGAACCTGTCATAGTAACAGATGTCAACGAAGCTGTTGCAGGAGTAACAGAGAGTGCTACCCGCGTGGGAAAGTGCCCAGTTCTTTTCTCTTCCCAAGATTGCTCATCAACAATAACACGAACATGGTTGATGCCAACATTAAGTTCAATGAAATTGGGTTGAATGTCAACACTAATATTGAACTGGACATTGAGCTTCATAATCTGCGGGAGGATTGGCTTCACATAATGGTAGTGCCGCAACAGATGCTTCTTATCCTTCTCATCTTGATATGAGCCTTCAAGTTCCATAAGTAGCACCGGAACCTCCATGAGGACTTCCCAAAGTCCAAACTGAGCTCTACCAGTGCAACGCCAGGCAGAACTGCTGCTTTTCTTTGAGTCCTGTATAGATACCGCTTTCAATGTACTGTAAAGTTCATACAACAATCTGTCCATCCCGAGCTTGGCTGTAACCTTCAAGGCAAGCTGGAAAAAACCATCATCAATACGGGACCTGATCTTAGAAAGTTCTGTCACCTTGGGATGCTCATAGCCAAGTAAAGCCTTCCGACCTTCAGTAGCCCGTATATTGAGCTCATCCCTCTTGATCAGAAGTTCACGAAACACAGATCCGTGACCATTGCACCCTGCAACAACTAGCAACCTCCAAATAAAATAAATTTGGAAACATGACCTGGTTGCCTCGTGAATGTCTTCCTGATCAGAATTGGCAGACCTAAGCTCCAGATTTTCATACTGCACTATAAAGGTTGTAGGGGGTAGCAAGCTTTTGAAGCTTGCCACAGTCTTTTGCCAATCCTTAGTTAGGCTCATATGCACAAATGGGTATCCATCTTCTTTGAACTTTGCAAGCTCATGGCCCATGAGTGCCATCCCAGCTGAATTTGTCAGTCGCAGAAGCTCTGCTAAGATATCATCATTGCCAGTTTCTGCAGCCTTCAACAATGCAAAGGCTAAAAACCTAGGCGTGAGCACTGAGCATTTGAGCTCAGCTTGACCCTTCCGAAGCTTATGCACAGTATTAAAATACCCTCCCTCAGTAGCACGCACAAGTGCATGACCAACAACATGTCCCTCCACTGACAGACCAAGTATGTCAGCCATTTTTCTTTGTGCTCTATCATAGACTGTCTTGGACAGACGGTCATTTGCATTGCTGAATTCTGCTGCATCTTGCCACAAATTTCTCAGGTTTGGGGCCAATATTTCCTTCTTTGCAACTTGCAAGACATCCTGAACGTCTGCCTCTTCACCTGACTTTGCAGCTCCACGCTCGGCTGCCTTCAGAACCTGGCCAATCTCAGTCTTATCCATTTGAAACTCTCCACTGACATGCCGCTACGCCCCAATCCAAGAATAATTTTCCCCTCCGTGGTTGCACCTACAGAACAGAGTAATCTTCAGTCCCCAAATAAGCTCAGATATAAATCATCCTTCAGCAACACCCAATTCGAGTGCAGAATACCAGACAGACTGAACCACACACAACAGTCAGAACACCCTGCTGCAGGATCTGAAGAGCTAAAATTTGCAAAGCATGCAGCTAGTAGCATGCATCACAGTGACAATTCGCCTTCTGATTTGTTCAGCCATATCATAAATGTCACGTTCATGCTCCCGTTGAGTTTCTCGCAGCCACAAATCTCAGTAGAAACTTTTCAAGATTGGAGGTCACCCAACAGTATGACCTAATCAACCACTAATACCTACAATTTTCATCGTAACGTCACCAGAAGCACCTGTCATACAGGCACCATCCACAAACATAGCCAGACCAAAAATAAAATTGCTCTGCACCTTACACAGAGCACACCTCTCTCGTCGCTCACACAAATCACCAAAATCCCACTCACATGAATACCCTCCACCACCATCACACACAACACAAACGAAAAACCGACTCAACCAAGCCCGTCATCTTCAACCAAACCCTAGTCATACATTTCTCAACGTCACAAATCTCAGTAGAAACTTTTCAAGGCTGGAGGGCCGCACCCGCCAGTACGACCTAATCAACCCCTACCTAGAACCTAGGATGTCCATCACCAGAAGTACCTATCATCTAGGCACCATTCACAAACATATGAAGACAAGAAACAAGAAACAAGAAAAAAAGGAAGAAAGCCTCGGCACCTTAAACAGAGCCCTGACCGAAATCGCTCGAACGCACGTAGAACAGGCACCGCAACGGCCTCCCCAACAACAACACACAACACAAACGAACAACCGATGCAACGAAACTCTCGTTCAAGGACACTAAAGCCTAGTGACAGAACTAATAAAGGTTGATTGAGAGCTGTACCAGCAGACCTGACAGTCAACAATCTCCGGTGCCTCGAGTTTCCACTCGCACCGCGGGCAATCAACACGGCATTCAGTGCCGTGAAGAAGCTTGAATAATTTCGAGCTGCGCGACTGGGTCGCCATGGCCGCCGAGGATTCGCAGCCAAGTAAGTTAAGCATGCGGAAGGTGCTTTCAAATGCCATTACTGTGCCGCAGGGAGGTTTATCTGCGGGTAGCACCTGCGAGCCACACTTGCCTAAAATAGCATAAGTAATCTGATCATGTATACACACAAATCGGAATCGTTAGTTCATAGCGATGAGGCCAGGGTTCCTTCGCCTCCGCCATCGCTGAACAGAAAACTTAGGGCCACTTCACACACGAGCCAAGGGCCATGACCATGAAATGGTGAGGGCCCTCGACTATCATCCAAGGCCATACCATGGTTGTTGGGAAAGCCATTTTGTGTAGTGACGGGCCTTCAAACATAGTGTGAAGTGTGAAGCAATCTGTTATGGATCTGAATGATGTTATGGATCGTGTTGAGGGACCATTGCATATTTTATTGGTGGGAAAAAAGGGGCCGCCCAACCTCACTACAGTAGTTACATATCTTCGTTTTCTCTTTTTTTCACTCTCTTTTTGAGTTTTACATTTGGTGAGGAAGGAAAGGAGAGCATGATGAATCAACTTGAGAGAAAAGGGAGGATTCTTGTTGCTTTGGCTTTATATTGGTGGTTGCACATGATCGTGCAACATGTGCTTGATATGTAAGCATTGGCACTCAATGGAGAAAGGGAAATTGCCTTGATTTTGAGCATTTGCTTTGAGAGTATGAAGATGAGCTATCGTAGTGTGTTGGCATTTGAGAGAGATGTAAGGTTCACCGATAGGTTATTATTGGATTTTTTTCATAGAATAAATTGTTCAAGCAAAGAACTCATGTATGTCATAATACATTCAAGTTTCTTTGTGAGAGGTTAGGTTTTTATTTGTAGAGAAATAATACACATATGAGAGAGATAATTTCAGCTGAGAATAGAGTTGCAATGTCATTACAAAGGCTTGGGACTGGAAAAATCTTATGTACCGTAAAAAACAAATACATGGGGTGGCTGAAAGTACAATTTCAAGAAATAGTGAGAAAATTTTGTATATTGGTAAGAGTTCATTTACAGGGGACTTTTGTGCAATTTATGAGTTCAGTTCGATTTAGGGTTCTGACACAAGAATTTGAGGCCCTTCATGGGATTCTTCATACCACAAGAGCAATCGATGGATCTTACATTCCAATTTTCGCACATGTAATTGGAGAAAAATATTATTACTTTAGAAATTTATTTCATTTTTCTTTATTACAAGGTATAATCGATACAAAACATGCATTTTGGGATTACGAATTTGGATGGGCAGGAAGTATGTACAATTGGACATTGTTCCAACTAACAAAAATCGGAAGAGATTGCATTAAAGATAAATTCTTGCCTTATAAGTTGATTGGACATATCTAATGCAGCTATAGATTTACAATTCATTCAAAGGTTGTGCAAAGAATTTGGAAGCTTACAAAGCAAATTGGAATTTTATTTAAAGTTTTACTCGCATGTATGTAGAATGTGCTTTAGGGATTTTGAAGGGAAGATGAAGAATTATTATAAGAAGGATTGATATATCATTATGGCATATGATTGATATAGTTGCTACATGTATTATGCTACATAATATGTGTACAATTGGCAAAGATAACTTTGATACGAAATGGATAGAAGAAGTAAAGAGAGAATTGAAAATGTGAATAGAAAATAGATCATTGAGAGAAGGGCAAAAAATGACGGTTGAAATGGCAACTATAAGTGAAGTAAGAAATATCAATATTACAAAAAATATGCAAAAACAACAAAAGAAGTTGACAAAGATATTAAAAAAATCTAATCAAAAAATGAAAAAATTAAGATTTATTACTAGAGGCCATAAAATGCATGAAGTAATAGCTAAATCATTGTGGTAGATGAAGCTTCAAAAATATTCAAACCTAAAATTTCAAAATATGAATATTGAATCTTATATGATTAATTAATTATAATTTGATATTAAGGATATCAAATGAGCATTGATATTTTCAATAAATGATTTATAGCTTAGAAATATGCAATCAAGCTAAAAGAATTTCTAAGTATTTTTCCAAAAATCCTTCTATCTGCCCTTGATTTTTTTTTCTTTTTGTCTTTTGTAGTGTTTGGAGGTGAATTATGTTGTGTAGCTTGAACACTATGGTGTTCATCATCCTCTTGAGCATTTGCTAGCATTTAATTGACAATACTTATATGTTGTCCATTCAACATATTCATATTCTCATAGTATTAACATTCACGTCTATCATGGCCTAAAATTTTATTTAAACGCTTGTTATTTTTGTATTTCATGATAATAACTTTGTATATTTCTTATATGTTAGCCAAATTCTTCCAAAATTATGCAAATTGAAAATCATACAAGCATAAAATTTAATCCAAGTATCCATTCATGACCACATATAACCACTGGAATTTAGAATGGATGACCATTGGATTAAGTACAATATATTCTAAATCTCTCGACTTGTGTTTTAAAGCACCTCTAAGGTGTTAAGCCATAACTAAAAGTTGTAGAGTTCTATTCCCAATACATGTCTAAAGTGCTAAGTCCTCAATGGGGAGAAAATAGATGATGGGCCCAGACCAAGAGGCAAAGACAAAGGCCAAGGCCTTTAAAAAGGCCCAATCAGCTCAATATTAATATGATTTTTTTCATTTTCAAAAGTTCAATAAATAAAGAATCAATTAGCATCAATGATGTAATCAAACTATTTCATACGTTGTTTTCTCGTTCATTTTACAAATTTTTCTTCCATCTCACTGCGAATGGCTATGAGGGTTTCAATCTCACAATCTCGCCATTTAATAGGGGCCTCGTGTTCACCTCCGAATCTCCCAACTTAATTTCATCAATGATCTTCTTCTTTGGTGTTCCTTTCGGTTTTAAAATTGTTGTCCTACCTCTCTTTATCTTACTGAGGTCGTCTTCTTTCTTGGTCATCTCTTCTACCTCCCCTCTTATGGTCATAATTCTACTACATTCGATATTTTATGGCATTAATGATCCAATCATTTCTACGTCTGCATCATTAAACAACAAAAAATTGTTGAAATTCTTATTTCCCAATGAGGGTCCGTGCAACTCAAATTGTAGTTGACTTCTTGACATCCAAAGATAAGTTTGGCTTCATTGTTGGGTTTCGGAACCACTCTCATCTTGCGATAAACATATCATTGATGGAAAAAAATTGTCAAAAAAAATTTAATCAAAAAATTGTCTTCTATTTTCACAGATACTACAAGTTCTAAACACTTCGACTTGTGGGCAATTGGGAGAGATGTCCCCTGCCTCTTTTTAACTAATATATCTTGGAAAATATATTTTTAGAAAATATAAAAATAATAATGGCAACCATTAACAGTTGTTTCACTGCCATGGTCTTCCAAAATTTGCGTTAGGCCTACCTCTTGGAGGTGGGCTTGATGCAAATCCTAGCATACCATGCACTCTTATCCACATCCTGCCATGTAGGATTCTAAGTAAACTTTCATCCACGAACTTTTCTTTGGGCCCTTAGGCCCTCCTAATGTGAAGTAAACTTGGACGGTCTCCGCCTTTTTGACCAATGAGAGCTTTTACATTGCAATGGTCACGGGCCTTTAGTCTTGTGTGTGAAGTGGCATTTAACGACATCACTACTTGCAGCAAATTAGCAAAGAAGACCACATGAGTTACAACATCTACGATATGTATGAGATTGGCTAGATGTTATAGATATAGGAATTATTTACTTGAACCCTCTGTAAGACCTGGCACATGAGCAAAGGGCCGGCCTCGTCTACAGGGGCTCCTCAAAAGGGCCGATGCCTATGCATGCCCTGCCCAACAAAAATTTATTTGAAGGCGACTTGTTCACAAAACCCATATTTGAATGCATGTTACTTCAAGGTCCGATAGACATATAAGGCAGAAATACCATAAACCGTGAACTACCCTCTACCCATGCAGTAGACTTCCGTCATAATAGTGAAGTGCCATTTCTGAAACCGATAATTGCGAGGCTAGCAGCTTGATATGCGTGTACAGTCAGTTTAGCCAAATTTAGTCATGTTTGATTGCCATCAATCACTATTTAATGTACTCATAAGTTAACCGGTTTAGGTGATGTTTTGTGCGGAAATGAGCATTACCATGTTTAGTTTAAGGAGAATCTAGTGAACAAGTAGGGGATTTGACAAACTTTCCACTTTGAAAAATTGTAGATTTCTTTTACAAGGAATAAAAATATGAAACAACTTGCATTCTTCGTGAATCCTTCTCTTCTATGTTGGAAAATTATCTCATGATTTTAAGACCATATCTTCAATGCAAATCACCTTATTTTCACAGTTTATGGTATTTCTACCTTATTCACTTCAACTTAATATGTAAGTGATTGTTTGGAATTTTATTACCAAGTACGTCATAAAAACATCTAATGAGTTTCTCATCACTAACAATGTTATACATTTTGTAACCCACCATTTGAAAGGCCTTTGTCATTTTAAAATCGAACTTAAAATCTTAGACAAATTCACTTGTTGTTTGTGAGTCGAGTGGTTTTTTTAAATGTGTATGACTTCTCTTTTCACAAGTATTCATATACATTCGAGCTAATTAAGCATGAACAAAACCGTAAAACCAAAACCTTGACCCCTTAATGCCCGGAGGGGGCCATGACATTATTCATCTGAGTTTGTACACTATGTGGGGCCAAGAATGGGCTAGATTTTATTTGGAATTTATTATGTTTAAAACATTATGTTGGCAAATTCATGCTCAAAAAATGCGGGTGAAGTAATGTACTTTGATTATTAGAATTACATAGCTAATAGTAATTGAATAATGTTATGGCATCTTTAATAAGGCATATTTTATATGTTTTACACCTACTTATTTTAATTTATACCCCAATGTTGCCAACTATCAGTTTAGATGATCCATTATATTTATTGCATCCATCATGGTTGGACAGACAACTCATAAGCAACATTGCAACTTGCAAAGCACTGCACATTATTAAGACCATAGAATTTGTTCTCTTTTTCATTTGAAGGTGTTTGGTTCGAAGGAGGTCATGAGTGGGAAGGGACTAACCACATTTTCCTAAGGACTTGGCCGGTGGTGGAGTATATATTAAAGTAAGTATCATATCATGATGAAGGAAAAAATTAGATTTGGAAGCAATGTTTATAGAGCACGTGGTGAGAGTTGACTAGAATTATGTTAGGGACATGACCTTTAGAACCTTCTAGTTTTTTTAATTTTAGAACTTGTTGTTGCTTTAGAACTCATGTTTACTATATATTAGGTAAGTCCTTTTACTTTAGATTAGATATATATATAGGGGTCAAGACTGAAAAGTCATTTAGTCTCGACAACGCATCTCTTGGAGCTATTGTTGTTTGTTTTCTTAATTCAAATATCTTTGTATCTTGTATCCCTAACAGTTTGTCAAGACTACCCTCACTTGAATATCAGAGTTAGGGCCCTTTGTTGAAGTTGTAATTTATCTTCCACTAAGTCAAGATTTTATTTTCGGTTATTCTCGTCGTTTAATATGGTTGAGACTTTGGATTTTACTATGCCTAAATCTGCCGAGGCTAAGCTAAAGCCTATTCCTAATGCTATCAACACGTTAGTGATCCGGACCACAAGGATTAAAGGAGTCATTGGTGGCCTTCAACAACATCAATCTCTCGCCAACCTAGAGGGAGGAATTCTGTCTATGATTCAACAAGATCCACCACCACAACGAAAGGAACTTCGTGTAAATCTGCTTGAGAATTCAATGGTACGCGCTCTAAGTTTCGAGGATATGTCAATCAAATTCGATTGATAATCGCTTTACAGTCGGAGCGCTATCCAACATAAGAATCACGAGTTGGATTAATTGGGACATTACTTACGGCACAAATTTTATCATGGTTTGCTCCCATGTTTAAAAAATATTCACCCATCTTGACACAATTTTGACGTTTTTCTAGAGGCCTTTGTAGAAGCATTTAGAGAGCTTGACAAGGCTCGTTGGGCAATAACGAAGATTCGGTTCCTACGGCAAGGGACACGTTCTACATCGGCTTATGCCTTAGATTTTAGACAACTTGCATGCGACATCAACTAGTATAAAACAGTACTTATGAGCCAATTCTATTGGGGCTTGAAGGATACCGTGAAGGATTTATTGTTGTCACTTCTTGACCCACAAACGTTCAATGAGGCAATTAGTCAAACGGTCAAGTGTGACAACCGACTCTTCCAACGTCGCCATGACCATAGCTCATGAACTCTATTAAGGGAGCAGATGACTTGCCAGCCCTCATCTATATCAGCACATAATCCGAGTTTTCATTCGGATGTTGTAGATATGCAAATCGACATAATACATGTCAAACATCATATTCAAGAAAAAAAATCGTTGAATAGAGGAAATACTATATTTGTATTGTGGCGAAGGAGGTCACAGAGTCTCGAACTGCGCGAAGAAGCCAAGTCCACGGATCATCAAGACCAACGTTGTCATAATTCAGAAAAACGACGATGCCCATCCATAATAAGAACCGTGCGGTTGGATAATTCAGTTTCACAACAACATTTAGGTTTCTCTCTTCCCGCTCAACTTGCATCTTGTTTTATAATTCTCTCGTCTTTTGGTCCTCAGAAACTTAAAACCATTGTTTTGTTAGATTTAGGAGCATATGCTTGTTTTCTAGATGAAGAACTTATCAAGAGTCACAAATTTGCTCTAGTTTAGAAATCTCAACCCGTCCATGTAGAAGTGATAGATGGACGATCTTTGTCCTCATGCAATATTACACATGAAACAATGTCTTTAAAGGTGATATTTAAAGGCCATAATAGCCACATTATCTTCAATGTCATTAGAATCCCATTAAATCTTATTATTCTTGGTATCTCCTGATTAGAAAAATATAGTCCATATGCCGACTGGAAGTTGCGAAAGATGACTTTCTTTTTCCCTTAGAACACCCATACAATAATCTTGTTAGAAAATTTGTTAACAAACGTGTTAGAAAACCACAAATGAAGAAACCCTCTTCATTGGAGCACGGGCGTTTGTAATATCGTCCAAAGAACGCACACCATTTGTCATCTATGTGGTTCCAACTACCGAAAAGAAGGACTCAACAACCAGTATTCCGAAGCAATATAAGGATTTTGAAAATGTGTTTTTGAAGAAGAATGCCGATATACTTCCGGAGCACCGTCCATATGATTGTGCAGTTGATTTGAAAGAAGGAGTGTAACCGCATTTTAGGCCGATCTACAACTTATTGCAAATGGCGTGGCGAATGAAATTTTTGGTCAGATTCTTGTCAATATACTTTCGTAAAGAAGAAATATGGCTCATTACGAATGTGCGTGGATTATCGAGGTCTCAACAAGGTGACAAAAAAAATCGTTATCCATTGCCTTTGATCTCTGAACTTTGGAACAACTCAGAAGTGCGAAATTTTTTATTAAGATTGACTTATGCGGTGCTTATAATTTTATACGAATCAAGGAAGCAGACGAATAGAAGACAACTTTTCGTACAAGATATGGTCATTTCGAGTGCAATGTCATGTCTTTCGGCCTTACGAATGTTCCAACAGTTTTTTAGCACATGATGAATGATATTTTTCGAGAGCACCTTGACAATTTTATTGTTATCTATTAAGATGATATTCTGATATTTTTCAAGAAAAAAATTTTATGAGAAACACTTTTGGTTAGTCCTTGAAAAATTACGCGAGCGAGGATACTACGCCGAACCATAGAAGTGTTCATTTCACCAAACCGAGATGGAGTTTTTGGAATTCATTGCAGCTACGACATGTTTGAAGATTGACACGAAAAAAATGGAAACTATTGTATATTGGGAAGTTTCGAAGACGGTTCGAGAAGTAAAATGTTTTATTGGCTTTGCTAACTTCTATCGGATTTTCAACAATAATTATTTACTAGTGGCTACTCTACTCACTTGGTTGACATGCAAAGACAAATTTGATTAGGGGCCGTCATCAGAAAAACGTTTTAAGATCTTAAGGAGGCATTCATAATTGCGTCAATCCTTGTACACCAAAATTTTACAAAGACATTTTATTTAAAAACTGATGCTTCGAATTTTAAAATTATACTTTCACATATGGGGGAAAATAAAAAATTTCATCTAATTGCATTTTACTCTCATAAAATTTCTGCTACCGAAATTAATTATGAGATCCATGATAAAAAGCTTATTGCTATCATGGATTATTTTAAAGAGTGGCGTCATTTATTGGAAGAAGCTGCACATCTAGCGATTATATATACAGCTCACAAAAATTTAGAGTACTTCATGTCATCTCATATTTTAAGTCGGCGCCAAGCTCGATGGAATATGTCGCTATCCAGGTTTGATTTTGTTATCACTTATCGACCGGAGAAGCAACAAGAACTATCTGACACGCTATCGATGAGATCGTATCTTACGCCTAAAACTGAAAAACCAACATTTGATTAATAGTGTCGAACTTTATTAAAACCAAAGTTATTTCACTTTTGTGCCACTATTATGCCAGCCCCAATTGATGTTGATTTCCTCAATCAAGTGCGTATTGCAACCATTGGAGATCTTGTGGCCCTTGACATCAAGCGTGACCTTGGAAAAAACAACAAATTTAAAGTGGAAGGATATTTGTTATGCTTTAAAAAATGTTTATTCATTCCAGAAGGCCCGACACGGTTTCGAATTCTTCAGTCTCACTATAACTTTCCAGTTGCGGATCATTTTGGATACAACACAACTTTGAAACTTCTTTCTATAGATTTTTGGTGGTCCAAAATGTAGAAGGATGTAAAAAAATTTGTTACCTCTTGTGACATTTGTTCAAGATCCAAGAATCATCAGCATCGCCCTTACGGTTTTTTACAACCATTGCATATTCCACGCCAGCCATGGTCTTCGGTTTTTATGGACTTCATTACATATTTACTGTTATCAAATTCATTTGATAGCATTTTTATTGTTGTGGATCGGTTTACAAAGATGACACACTTTGTCCCTTACAAGAAATCTTCAGCGAGTGAAAACACAACAAGACTATTTTTTTATAATGTGTATCGATATCATGGTCTACCAGATGATATCGTATTTGATCGGGGACTCAATTTGTATCGAAGTTTTGAAGTTCTTTTTTTACGATATTGAGAGTGGATATCAACCTCTTTTTAAATTTTCATCCTCAAACTGATGGTCAAAAAGAACGGATTAATCAGGTCCTTGAGCAGTATTTACAATGCAGTATCAACTATCAGCAAGACAACTGGACGACATATTTGCCGCTAGCGGAGTTTGCTTACAACAATATTTTTTATGCTTCAACTTAGCAAATGCCATTTTATTCTAATTATGGTTATCATCCGAAGCTTGATCTGTTGAGTTCACCGGCAAATAGTAACCCGGCAGCGGATGATTTTGCACGGCAACTATCGCAAATTTACGTTATTCTGAAGCTTCAACTGCAAGCCGTACAAAAGTCTTATAAGACATCTATAGACAAATTTCGCACCCAATGACATGTTTTCAAGTTGGAGATAAAGTATAGTTTCTTCGACGAAATATCAAGATCACGCGACTTTGTAACAAATTGGACTATCAAAGATTGGTACCATTCATCATCCAGAAGCAAATCAATTCGGTGGCATTTCGTTTTAAGCTGCCAACTTCCATAAAGATACATCTAATTTTTCATGTCTCTCTTTTAGAACGTTATCGAGAGTCATCTTTTCTAGGAAGAGTACATCAGCCACCCCTAATATTGAGATTGAGAATCACGAAGAATATGATGTGAAAAAAATACTGGACTCGTGACGAAGATGGGGCAAGTTGGAATATCTGGTACACTGGACCGGTTATGATATCAACGAATGAATGTGGGAACTAGTTGAGAACCTTGCGAATGCATTTGAATTGGTACATGAATTTCATTGACTTTATCTAGATAAACATAGGGCTCCTCTTGGGACTCGTCGCTTGAGAGGGAGGTAATGTTAGGAACATGACTTCTAGAACCTTCTAGTTCATTTTATTTTAGAACTTGTTGTTGTTTTAGAACTTGTGTTTATTATATATTAGGTAAGTTTTTTTACTTTAGATTAGATATATATATAGGGGTCGAGGCTGAAAAGTCCTTCAGTCTCGACAACGCATCTTTTGGAGCTCTTGCTCACCTCTCCTGTTGTTTGTTTTCTTAATTCAAGTATTTTTGTATCATGTATCCTTGACATAGTATCAAGATAAGAAGGAGGCGTGCTCTCATATTCAAACTGAAGCAAACCAAATATTTGGATTCCCCCATATTATTCTAGAATCTTTGCCATGGCCCACAAAATACCATAAAAACGTAGAGTAATATTATGCAATGAAGACACAAGATATAAAATCTACGACGTTTACAATATATGCAAGATATGACAAACCTATAAGTTCCTAGTTTTGTGCCCACTGTCTATATTCGGGTTTAACCCTTGTTGTTTGAAGAATATAGGGCCACTTTATACACGGCTTGGGGCCGCCCTAAGCACCGGCCCAATTCATGTCCTTTAAGCCCTCAATCCGGCCCCACTTTATGAACTTTTTTCGGGCCCAACCTTGTCACATGTAAAGTGATGAGGCCCGATGATCTTGAGGGTTAAGTTTCATGAAGCTTACCATGGTCAATGCCCGGTGTTCTCGACAATTAAGTTTCACAACACTTACCATGGGGGATGACCTCTATAGGGTTGTGGTTAGTGAATCAAAATTGGGTCCCACTAGACTAAATCAGGTCTTTTGAATCTGATTCCGGTGTCAAAATTCTCTTGTAAATTTATCTACCATGTTCAATGGATTAACCGATGGGTGCGGTTTACAAGGCACACCAAATTCTTGATTAACTTCTTAAAGGTTTCATTTTTGTCTTAAGTGTATAATTAGCACCTTAATTGTTGTGTTATTATCCTAATGCTACCATATTTATACTAATTGTTGGCCTATTAGACTAACCCATAGCCTAAGCCATTTCATATGCTTGATTAAATGCTTAAATGTATTGTTTTTACCTTAAGTGTGTGATTAGCACCCTAATGGTTGTGTTATTAGCCTATTGCTAACATACTTATACTAATTTTTGCCTTATTAGACTAACCCATAACCTAAGCCATACCATATGCTTGATTAAATGCTCAAATATTTTGTTTTTATCTTAAGTGTGTGATTAGCACCCTAATTGTTGTGTTATTAGCCTATTGCTAACATACTTATACTATTTTTTGCCTTATTAAACTAACCATAACCTAAGCCATACCATATGCTTGATTAAATGCTTAAATGTTTCATTTTATCTTGAGTGTGTGATTAGCACTTTAATAGTTGTGTTATTAGCCTAATGCTATCATATTTATGCTAGTTGTTGCATGATTAGACGAACCCATAGCCTAAGCCATACCATATGCTTGATTAAATGCTCAAATGTTTTGTTTTTATCTTAAGTGTGTGATTAGCACCCTAATTGTTGTGTTATTAGCCTATTGCTAACATACTTATACTATTTTTTGCCTTATTAGACTAACCATGACCTAAGGCATACCATATGCTTGATTAAATGCTTAAATGTTTCATTTTATCTTGAGTGTGTGATTAGCACTTTAATAGTTGTGTTATTAGCCTAATGCCAGCATATTTATGCTAGTTGTTGCATGATTAGATTAACCCATAGCCTAAGCCATACCATATGCTTGATTAAATGCTCAAATGTTTTGTTTTTATCTTAAGTGTGTGATTAGCACCCTAATTGTTGTGTTATTAGCCTATTGCTAACATACTTATACTAATTTTTGCCTTATTAGACTACCCATAACCTAAGCCATACCATATGCTTGATTAAATGCTTAAATATTTCATTTTATCTTAAGTGTGTGATTAGCACTTTAATAATTGTGTTATTAGCCTAATGCTATCATATTTATGCTAGTTGTTACATTATTAGACTAACCCATAGCCTAAGCCAAACCATATGCTTGATTAAATGCTCAAATGTTTTATTTTTATCTTAGGTGTGTGATTAGCGCCCTAATTGTTGTCTTATTAGTCTAATGCAATCATATTTATGCTAATTGTTGCATTATTAGAGTAGTGGAGAGGAGAGGAGAGGAGAAGAATTTACCTTTCAAAGATTGATAGTAGAGATGAATCCAATCCACCGGATGAGCCCAATCCGGCCCATGTTGAGAGTTTGGGCCGAGGAAAAGCTCGTCCCGATTTCTTCGAGCCCGCCCGATGGTTTGGCGCCAAAATTGTGCCACCTAGGATGCCACATGGGCTGAGTGAGTGTTCGGGCCGGCCCCTAGTATGAAGCCTTTGGGCCAAATTTGATGAAATTGAGCGATCCTATTGGCCCAAATTATGAGAGTTTGGGCCGGCCCTCAATCCGGCTCCAAGTATATACTGGCCCTTATATAATATTTTCAAGATCATCTTGAGCCTCTTCACTAGGACGCTTTATGTATCATACACAACCATAATTGTTTTTGTTTTTTTCCTTGATGTTGTCAACTATGACCCTCATCAAATGATCCATCTTTATCTATTGTATCCACCATCACTTAGACAAAATACTAATTGATGCATCTTGCAAAGCAATGAAGACGCAAGTTATGAAATCTACAACATCTACAATACTTGTGAGATTGGATGCATTGTATCTAGGAGTCCCTATATCTGTTTCTAGCCCTCGACCCTTGTTGTCCAAAGAATATTCAACATTCTCAAGTTCATATGTAACCCTTAAATGCCCAAGAGCGCCCTCTTTAAATACGTATACTTTATGTATGTTAAACCTACCTAATTGTATTCTCCCGTTCTTGTCAACCCGAAACCTAGTTTAGAGAATCATTCTATGTATTTCCATTGTTTGGATTGGTGCAACAAAGACATGAGCATTCAACTTTTGAAGCAACATGGACATCTACAAGATTGCAAATTATGGCAAAATTAGGAGTCCCTAGTCGTTGTGGTTCCTAGCTTGGACATGTGCCATCCCGGGCTCATTGCACCCGTGCATATAAATTAGTATCATGGCAATCATATGTCTATCCCACCATGTTGCACCCTTGCATGTGAAAGTAACATCCATATGAAGCCAACCCCGTAAGGTAGGAACACCATAACCCGTGAAAATAAGGTGATTCGCATCAAAGATATGGTCTTACAATCATGAGATAATTTTCCAAGATAGAAGAGAAGGATTCATGAAGAATGCAAGTTGTTTCATATTTTTCTGCCCTATACAAAAAAATTAGTATCATGGCAATCATATGTCCATCCCACCATGTTGCACCCTTGCATGTGAAAGTAACATCCATATGAAGCCAACCCCGTAAGGTAGAAATACCATAACCCGTGAAAATAAGGTGATTCGCATTGAAGATATGGTCTTACAATCATGAGATAATTTCCCAAGATAGAAGAGAAGGATTCATGAAGAATGCAAGTTGTTTCATATATTTTTGCCATGTACAAAAAAATTCTCCAATTTTTCAAAGTGGAAAGTTTGTCAAACCCCTACTCGTTCACTAGATTTTGCTCACACCGAACACGGTAATCCGCATTTCCATACATAACATCACCTAAACCGGTTAACCCATGAGTACATTAAACATGACTAAATTTGGCTAAACTAAGTGTACACGTATTGAAGTGGGCAGCCTCGCCATGATCGGTTTCGGAAATGGCACTTCGCTATTCTGACGGCGGTCTACTGCACGGGTAGAGGGTGGTTAACCAATTTGGGTATTTCTACCTTATATCCATGCAACCCATATGCCCATCATGCATGTCCCCCCCCCCCATGTCCATGTGTACCCATCACATGCATGTGTGTTCATGTCCATGCTCATAAGCTCCTTATGACCCTCCACCATATACCCCTCCCCACACATGTCATGCTCATCACCCCCCTCCCCCAAGTTTTCCCCCACCATACCCACCTTTTGCACTTATAGTCCCTCTCCCACTTGTCCACAATTGTTTCCTCTTTTCTTTTGTCACGTGCTTTTGTTTGTTGGTATGTGGCCTTTTTCTTGAAACTTTCTTTTTCTTTGACAAGAATGGTGGGAAATGGTAGGTGGTGACGGCCACTATTTTCATCACCACCACCACCATGTCTTCCGATGTAAGGTAGGTGAGTCTTGAATGGTTACTTTTCCTAACTCGTTTCTCCTTGGATATGAAACACATGGTCAGTGCGAGATGGTTAGCAAATCCAAATCAAGGTTGCAGCCACTTTCCTCGTGAATCTTGGAGCTCATATGAATATCTTGTTCATTATTGAAGCGAAGATTCTCATGCTCATTAAATTATTGTCAAGGTTCCCCCGATTATGTCAACTATTGAGCTTAAAATGTTTATCATATTTTGAACACATAATCCAATTTCTTTTAAACATATATCTTCTTGGTATATGTTCTCGGATATGCACTAACCACATACCACTCAAATATAGGTGTTCAAGTAAGACAAGTAACTAGATTAGATACCATCTATGTTTGTGTTAGGGAGATAAATGCAACCTCTAGTCAACCTCCCTAGTAGTGGGGGCTAATCAATATTAATTAGTCCCACATGGGCATTAGCCACCTTAAGTAAAGTGGCGGCCACAAGTAGGCGTTAGTTAAGGGCCTCGAGCTTTGGATAGGAACCCGAGGCCGAGCTAGAATATTCCCACCGAGGTAGCTAGTCCACGGTTTTACCAGGTCCCGACACTTGGACCTAGTCCAAGTGTCGAGCCAGATTGTATATAAAGGGCAGTTCCCCCTTTGATCAATATAGATTAAGAGACTAAGTAGCACCGAATCTCTGCTTCATTCTGCACCTGGTTTCCTCACTCTTAACACGTTATCAACACTGCTCCTAGCACCTCATTGTTCACTTCAGATTGTTAGTCAATCACTCCTGAGAGTACTTGAGTGATCACTCTGAGGGATCATTAGACATATATGCTTCATTAACCTACACAAGTATATCAGAAAGTCTCTTCCATCCAAGCATATAGTTTTACTACTGGGTTACTATTAGAGAGTATACTCTACCTCGGATCAAACATATCTCTAGTCATTTTGATAGTTGACACGTCTGAACCCTCTTCTTATCTCTATTCTCTACATTTTGGATCATATTTTAGTATAGAAATGTTGCCAAATTTACTCCAGAGATACATATGTAGAAATGCAACGACGCTACCGTGTGAGCGGTGGGACGCGAGCGGTGAGCGGTGAGCAGAAAAAAATCAACACTTTCCAATTATAGTAATAAAATTTCCAAATTTAGAAAATATAAATAAAAAAATCGTGGGACCTCTTTTTTTAGTAAAAATGATGGACCTATTTCCGTGCAAATTTTGAGGGCTTTCAGGACAGAGACTTGGTTTTAGGGTACTTTTCAGAGAGACTAATTGACATGATTTACTTAAACCAGGGAACTTTTGACTGTCCATATTATGGTGAGAGCCGGTTAATCATAGGCTTTGGTCACAACGTAAGAGAAAATTCTAAGTCAAAAAATTCAAGCATTCAAACATTCAAGCAAAGTAGCAAAACTCGTACCATTCAATAACATCTAAAACTACTGTTGGAAGGAGAGACCCATAAATATTTAGAAACCTTTATACATATTTAAAAACGAATACAATTCACATCATGTAGATAATGATAGGTTTGATATATCAACGATATTTTCGGAAAACGTGCACTCATACTATAGTATACTCAACGCAATAATACTTAGCGACAACTTATAAATAAGGGGGGGCAGCCTAGCTCCTATAGGTATCCACGCTAAGGTCCCACATGCTTCATGATGCCACTTTCGAGGAGGTGCTTCACTTCATTGAAACTAAGGCTCGGAGCATGGATGAAAGTGTCTTGGTATTGATCCAAGTTGCAGGTCACACGGAAGATGAAGTACAAGTGCTTGCAGTTCACCCAAGGGCGCCGCTTTCCAAGTGCTCTTGCTGACATCTCCACGAAATCCGGGCACGTGCACTACGGGAAGGTGTTGATAGTGATACGGTACTCTTCAACCTTAGCATTTTTTCGGGATTGGAACATAATGATGCACTCGATCCCTGGGTGAGGTATCATTGTAACGGAGGTGATTTGACCGTCGACGTTGAAGGCTGACTCCCACTTGTTGCGTTGTTGGATGCATGGTCCGTTGTTACTGCACCGGATCTTTTTTCCAAACCTCAGCGTAGGGTATTGATCGGCTTGGGCCGGGGTAGGGAGTTCGGCCATGGATGAAGCAACATTGGAGGAGTCGCCGAAGAGTCTTATGGGTGACACATCTTGACGCTGCTGAAGTTGGAATCCCCCTTCTTCAAGGGCCAGAACCTCCTGGAGAGTGAGGTTTGTCCCAGTGAGGACATGCCAGGCGTCCGGGACATCCGGACGGTGCTGCACCCACTTCCTCCTAGTGCCTTTGACACATCTCTCAATGTCGTCGTTGCAGAAGGATACACTACAAGAAAAACGGTCCTTTACAACTTGTCCATAGTGATTTAAATGGTCCAAAACGACTCAATTCTTGCGGAAATAAGTCGTTCTGGACCATTTAAGTCACTATGGACAAGTTGTAAAGGACCATTTTTCTTGTAGTGATAACTGTGTCAAGAATTCCTTGTTCTTCTTGTAGTCGCGCATGTAGCCGGTGTACGTAGGAGCTGGAGTATTTTTACCATGCCGAACGATCTTCTGGGTGCACTTGGTCTTTGTGCGAGTTTGCATGGCGAAGCAGGCCTTGGCGGAAGTCTTGGGCAGTCTAGAAATGTGCCACTTGGAGACATCGCAGTGGGTCTCCTGAATGTTATTGACGTGGGTGACCCGTTGTGGAATCGATTTCTCAGGGGATTGTGTGAGGGGCAAGTCTGATGGTGTGGCGGAATAAGTGCGTGCCTTGGTTGACCTAGTGCTCACTCGTGGATGAGAGAAGCTAACCTTGTCGGGTCTATGTGAATCTTGATCAGAACCAAGGGGCATATCAAGTTTGCGCTTGGTGGTGCCAAAGACCTCCTCTCCTTCGAGTTGGGATTTGTAGGTGCACCAATGCTCTGCTCCAGGCATGTGCTCGAGGGCTGCAACAATTCTCTTGGCGTCACCGGATCGTTGTGCAGCACGAAGGCGGAGTTCTTCTTTTCCTGGGCCAGTGCCAGACCGTTCACCCTTCAAGTAGGCGTAGTAGTTCGTACATTGCATGAACGCCCTCACAAAATCATCCACGATCGCAACATATAGATCAGAGCTACGGTTTCCAGACTGCTGAAGCCATTTGTAATGGACTGTCTTTGATTTGAGGCAAGGGGGGGTGTCGGATCCAACAGGCCCTTTGGATCAAAACTGGGCTCCTCACATTTGGTATAAATATCATATTTTTGAGATTGGGGAGTGCCTGAGAGGGGCTTAGTAAGATGCCATGTAGGTTTAGATTTCTAAATTCAAGTAGTGGGGTATGCTTAGGAAGGGTCTGATTTGAGGCCATTTAGGTTGAAATTTTGGGAATTTTAGGTTTGGGGTCTTGTAGGTAGAGGTCTGATTTGAGGCAATGATAAGATCAGCCATGCCCACATCTGACCTCGCAACGCCTAGAGCTCTCCGCGGATAGGAGGGTGGAAGAGAAAGAATGAAGTTGGAAACCTCCTGAAAATGACGACGTTGATGAAGGATAGAGGCATTCAAGATGCATTCTAAAACAACGGGAGGACGCCTAGCAGATGAAAGAATGGGCGGAGGAGGCGGCCTGGATAGAGTAGGAACTTGACTAAGAGATGGAGTAGATGCCACAGCCGCCTCAGGTGAAGCATGGGGAGGGGGATCATCCTCCACAGTCTTCAGCTTCCTCGCGCGTTTCTTCAGTGATGACTCGTCTTGGGTTGCACGCTTCCTCCTCTTGGACTTCTGTGTGTTGGCCTCATCGATAGTCGCAACTACCTCATCCGCCTCCGGAAGTTGACTGTCAAGGACAACAACCTCATCGCTTTGAGAAGGAGGCAGTGGAGGCTCTCCACCGGAGAGTCGAATCTTCAACTCCGCCTCCTCATCCGGTTGCCACGTCCTCTTACATTCCAAGTACCAGCAACACTCGCGGAGATGCGGGAGGGAGAAGTTGCGCTTTTGAGCCGGGGAAAAAATGAAAGTGGGCGAAGAGGAATCAGACCATGCGTCTAGAAATGGAGGGAGCTTCTTCAAAGCCTTCTTCTTGAAAAGCTCGTGCTTGATGTACCTTGACAACGAAGGAGTGAGGCCATTCAGCAACTTAGAAATAAAATGGTTTGAAATAAATGAAGACAAAAGATGTCCCAAGTAACTTACCGAAAAATTAAGCGCTTGACAATGTTGTCAGTGCCTTTGACATCCTTCCACCACGTCCCCTTTCCGTAGATATCTGACCCAGAGAAGTGACCAATGAACGCCTTATCCCAAAGGCAGATTCGCCATTTCTCCAAGTAATCCGGCAACGAATCAACTTCCACGTCTCCATCAAGCCCACCCAATGCAGTAAGTATATCGGGTAACTCCTTGACCGCAGCATCCTCTAGCTGTGAACAAATTCGAGGCCAAATCAGATTTCACAAAAATTGAAGCTATATGGCCTCTTTTCAGACCCCTTACATGCACGCTCAAACATATGTGAGGACCCGAGTACTGAAACTAAGGTCATGTCGGATCCGACATACCCCCCCCCCCCTTGCCTCAAATCACAAATCACGCCCCTTACAAGCCTCACCCTTCAAAGAATTCTCAAATAATTAAGCTATATGGCCTTAAATCAGACCAATTATAAGCATGCCCCAATCTTAGAAATCAAAAAATAAAGCTATATGGCCTCTTTTCAAACCCCTTACAAACATGCCAGAATTCAACAAATTACAAAATGTAAACATATGTGAGGTCCCGAGTTGAGAACCTAAGGGCCTGTCGGATCCGACATACACCCCCCCCCCCCTTGCCCCAAATCACAAATCACACCCCTTACAAGCCTGCCCCAATCTTAGAAATCAGAGATTAAAGCTATATGGCCTCTTTTCAGACCCCTTACAAGCATGGCCCTTCAGAGAATTCTCAAATAATTAAGCTATATGGTCTCAAATCAGGACCCCTTATAAGCCTACCCCAATCTTAGAAAATCAAAAATAAAGCTATATGGCTTATTTTCAGACCCCTTAAAGGCACTCCCAAAACCCGAAAATCAAAAATCTAAACCTACATGGCCTCAAATCATACCCCCAACAAGCATACCCCTTACGAGAATGTTTAAAAAGCTAAAGCTACACAACCTCAAATCAGACCCCTTACAAGCATGCCCCAATCTTAGAATTCAAAAATTAAAGCTATGTGGCCTCTTTTCAGACCCCTTACAAGCATGCCCCTTCAGAGAATTCTCAAATAATTTAGCTATATGGCCTGAAATCAGAACCCCTTATAAGCCTGCACCAATCTTAAAAATAAAAAACTAAAGATATATGGCCTCAAATCAGACCCCTTAAGAGCATGCCCGAATCCAACAAATTACAAAATGTAAACATATGTGAGGACCCGAGTACTGAAACTAAGGTTCTGTCGGATCCGACAAACCCCCCCCCCCTTGCCTCAAATCTCAAATCACACCCCTTACAAGACTCACCCTTCAAAGAATTCCCAAATATTAAAGATATATGGCCTCGAATCAGACCACTTATAACCCTGCCCCAATCTTAGAAAACAAAAAATAAAGCTATGTGGCCTCTTTTCAGACCCCTTACAATCATGCTGAAAATAGATATATCTGCTGAAACAGAGGAGAAGCAGTCAAAAGACTTGCAAACATGACAGCAGTCAAATCAGACCCCTAACAAGCATACTCCACTCCGAGAATTCTCAAAAATTAAAGCTAGATGGCCTCATATCAGGCCCCTCACAAGCATGCCCGAATCTAAAAAATCAAAAATCTAAACCTTCATGGCCTCCAATCAGACCCCTAAGAAGCCTGCCCCTTCAGAGAATTCTCAAAAATTGAAGCTATATGGCCTTAAATCAGACCCCTTACAAGAGTGCCCGAATCCCATAAATCAAAAATCAAAGCTATATGGCTCTGAAATTGGACCCCTCACAAGCATGCCTCAATCCCACAAATCACAATCCTAAGCCTACATGGCCCCATATTAGGCCACATAGAGGCTCGGCCAAATCTCAAAAATCACAAAATTATAACAATTGTGAGGTCCCGAGATGTGAGCCCAAGGGCCTGTCGGATCCGACATCCCCCCCCTTGCCTCAAATCAGACCCCTAACTACCCCTTACAAGCATGCCCCTCTACCAGAATTTAGAAATCTAAACCTACATGGCCGCCAATTAGACCCCTAACAAGCATACCCCACTCCGAGAATTCTCAAAAATTGAAGCTATATGGCCTTAAATCAGACCCATTACAAGAGTGCCCCAATCTCAGAAATCAAAAATCAAAGCTATATGGCCTCAAATTGGACCCCTCACAAGCATGCCTCAATCCCACAAATCACAATGCTAAGCCTACATGGCCTCATATTAGGCCCCATAGAGGCACGGCCAAATCTCAAAAATGCACAAAATTATAACAAATGTGAGGTCCCGAGATGTGAGCCCAAGGGCCTGTCGGATCCGACATCCCCCCCTTGCCTCAAATCAGACCCCTTACAAAGCCTGCCCCTATCTTAGAAATCAAAAAATATAGCTATAAGACCTCTTTTCGGACCCCTAAAAGGTACGCCAAATAGCCAATAATCAGAGAATTAATATATATGTGAGGTCCCAATCTATCAACAAAGGGGCCTGTCGGATCCGACACCCCCCCTTGCCTCAAATTAGACCTCTAACTACAAGACCCCAATCCTAAAATTCCCAAAATTTCAACCTAAATGGCCTCAAATCAGAGCCTTCATAAGCATACCCCACTACTTGAATTTAGAAATCTAAACCTACATGACATCTTACTAGGCCCCTCTCAGGCACTCCCCAATCTCAAAAATCTGAAATTTATACCAAATGTGAGGTCCCCAGTTCTGAACCAAAGGGCCTGTCGGATCCGACACCCCCCCCTTGCCTCAAATCAGACCTCTAACTACAAGACCCCAATCCTAAAATTCCCAAAATTTCAACCTAAATGGCCTCAAATCAGACCCTTCATAAGCATACCCCACTACTTGAATTCAGAAATCTAAACCTACATGGCATCTTACTAGGCCCCTCTCAGGCACTCCCCAATCTCAAAAATCTGAAATTTATACCAAATGTGAGGTCCCCAGTTCTGAACCAAAGGGCATGTCGGATCCGACACACCCCCTTGCCTCAAATTAGACCTCTAACTACAAGACCCCAATCCTAAAATTCCCAAAATTTCAACCTAAATGGCCTCAAATCAGAGCCTTCATAAGCATACCCCACTACTTGAATTCAGAAATGTAAACCTACATGGCATCTTACTAGGCCCCTCTCAGGCACTCCCCAATCTCAAAAATCTGAAATTTATACCAAATGTGAGGTCCCCAGTTCTGAACCAAAAGGCATGTCGGATCCGACACCCCCCCCCTTGCCTCAAATCAGACCTCTAACTACAAGACCCCAATCCTAAAATTCCCAAAATTTCAACCTAAATGGCCTCAAATCAGAGCCTTCATAAGCATACCCCACTACTTGAATTTAGAAATCTAAACCTACATGGCATCTTACTAGGCCCCTCTCAGGCACTCCCCAATCTCAAAAATCTGAAATTTATACCAAATGTGAGGTCCCCAGTTCTGAACCAAAGGGCCTGTCGGATCCGACACCCCCCCCTTGCGTCAAATCAGACCTCTAACTACAAGACCCCAATCCTAAAATTCCCAAAATTTCAACCTAAATGGCCTCAAATCAGACCCTTCATAAGCATACCCCACTACTTGAATTCAGAAATCTAAACCGACATGACATTTTACTAGGCCCCTCTCAGGCACTCCCCAATCTGAAAAATCTGAAATTTATACCAAATGTGAGGTCCCCAGTTCTGAACCAAAGGGCCTGTCGGATCCGACACCCCCCCCCTTGCGTCAAATCAGACCTCTAACTACAAGACCCCAATCCTAAAATTCCCAAAATTTCAACCTAAATGGCCTCAAATCAGAGCCTTCATAAGCATACCCCACTACTTGAATTTAGAAATCTAAACCTACATGGCATCTTACTAGGCCCCTCTCAGGCACTCCCCAATCTCAAAAATCTGAAATTTATACCAAATGTGAGGTCCCCAGTTCTGAACCAAAGGGCCTGTCGGATCCGACACCCCCCCCCCCTTGCGTCAAATCAGACCTCTAACTACAAGACCCCAATCCTAAAATTCCCAAAATTTCAACCTAAATGGCCTCAAATCAGAGCCTTCATAAGCATACCCCACTACTTGAATTTAGAAATCTAAACCTACATGGCATCTTACTAGGCCCCTCTCAGGCACTCCCCAATCTCAAAAATCTGAAATTTATACCAAATGTGAGGTCCCCAGTTCTGAACCAAAGGGCCTGTCGGATCCGACACCCCCCCTTGCCTCAAATTAGACCTCTAACTACAAGACCCCAATCCTAAAATTCCCAAAATTTCAACCTAAATGGCCTCAAATCAGAGCCTTCATAAGCATACCCCACTACTTGAATTTAGAAATCTAAACCTACATGGCATCTTACTAGGCCCCTCTCAGGCACTCCCCAATCTCAAAAATCTGAAATTTATACCAAATGTGAGGTCCCCAGTTCTGAACCAAAAGGCATGTCGGATCCGACACCCCCCCCCTTGCCTCAAATCAGACCTCTAACTACAAGACCCCAATCCTAAAATTCCCAAAATTTCAACCTAAATGGCCTCAAATCAGAGCCTTCATAAGCATACCCCACTACTTGAATTTAGAAATCTAAACCTACATGGCATCTTACTAGGCCCCTCTCAGGCACTCCCCAATCTCAAAAATCTGAAATTTATACCAAATGTGAGGTCCCCAGTTCTGAACCAAAGGGCCTGTCGGATCCGACACCCCCCCCTTGCGTCAAATCAGACCTCTAACTACAAGACCCCAATCCTAAAATTCCCAAAATTTCAACCTAAATGGCCTCAAATCAGACCCTTCATAAGCATACCCCACTACTTGAATTCAGAAATCTAAACCTACATGGCATCTTACTAGGCCCCTCTCAGGCACTCCCCAATCTCAAAAATCTGAAATTTATACCAAATGTGAGGTCCCCAGTTCTGAACCAAAGGGCCTGTCGGATCCGACACCCCCCCTTGCCTCAAATTAGACCTCTAACTACAACACCCCAATCCTAAAATTCCCAAAATTTCAACCTAAATGGCCTCAAATCAGAGCCTTCATAAGCATACCCCACTACTTGAATTCAGAAATCTAAACCTACATGGCATCTTACTAGGCCCCTCTCAGGCACTCCCCAATCTCAAAAATCTGAAATTTATACCAAATGTGAGGTCCCCAGTTCTGAACCAAAGGGCCTGTCGGATCCGACACCCCCCCTTGCCTCAAATTAGACCTCTAACTACAAGACCCCAATCCTAAAATTCCCAAAATTTCAACCTAAATGGCCTCAAATCAGACCCTTCATAAGCATACCCCACTACTTGAATTCAGAAATCTAAACCTACATGACATTTTACTAGGCCCCTCTCAGGCACTCCCCAATCTCAAAAATCTGAAATTTATACCAAATGTGAGGTCCCCAGTTCTGAACCAAAGGGCATGTCGGATCCGACACCCCCCCCCGCGTCACTGAGGCGCTGTGAACGGGCCTTGTGTGGTCGCGGGCATGGTGGATCCGGGCCGTTGATCCACCAAGGCCCATCCAAGGGCCTTAGTGGTCCTAGGTGGCGGGGGGCGGGGGTGGTGCTGCTACCAAGGTGGGTGGGGGCGGGGGTGGTGTTTGCCACCAAGGCGGGGTGGGGCCGTGTAAGTAAGCCTAAGCAACTAGTTATTTAGTAAGTGGCCCTAGCCACCTAGTAAGTAAGCCTAACCAAGTAGTTATTTAGTAAGTAGGCCAAGTCACTTAGAAAATAAGCCTACCTAGCTGCCTAATCCGCCTAGCCACCGAGCCCGCTTAGCCACCTAGCCCCGACAAGACCCTAAAGCTTGCCTCCCCGAAAAAAGACATGAGGCCCACGGCCCCACCCCGCCTTCGTGGCAAACACCACCCCCGCCCCACCCACCTTGGTGGCAAGCACAACCCCCCGCACCCCGCCACCTAGGACCACTAAGGCCCTTGGATGGGCCTTGGTGGATCAACGGCCCGGATCCACCATGCCCGCGACCACACAAGGCCCGTTCACAGCGCCTCAGTGACGCGGGGGGGGGGGCTGTCGGATCCGACAGGCCCTTTGGTTCAGAACTGGGGACCTCACATTTGGTATAAATTTCAGATTTTTGAGATTGGGGAGTGCCTGAGAGGGGCCTAGTAAGATGCCATGTAGGTTTAGATTTCTAAATTCAAGTAGTGGGGTATGCTTATGAAGGCTCTGATTTGAGGCCATTTAGGTTGAAATTTTGGGAATTTTAGGATTGGGGTCTTGTAGTTAGAGGTCTAATTTGAGGCAAGGGGGGGTTTCGGATCCGACAGGCCCTTTGGTTCAGAACTGGGGACCTCACATTTGGTATAAATTTCAGATTTTTGAGATTGGGGAGTGCCTGAGAGGGGTCCGATTTGTCTCCATATAGGCTTAGGATTGTGATTTCTGGGATTGGGGCATCCTTGTAAGGGTCCCGATGTGAGGCCATGTAGGTGTAGACTTTTGATTTCTGAACGTGGGGTATGCTTCTAAGGGGTCCGAGAAGATGCCATAAAGCTTTATTTTTTTGATTTCTAAGTTTAAGGCAGGCTTGCTAGAGGTTTCAGTTGGGGGAAGGGGGGTCTGTCGGATCCGACATGCCTTTGGGTTGAAAGCTCGGGACCTCACAAATGTTTTAATTTTTGCATTTTTAATATATGGGCGTGTCAGTAATGGGTCTGATGTGAGGCCATTGAGGTTTATTTCTGCGAATTCTGGGATTATTGTATGGTAGTAAGGGGTCTAATTTGAAGCAAAGGGGAACTGTCGGATCCGACAAGCCCCTTTGTTGATAGATCGGGACCTCACATATATATTAATTCTCTGATTATTGGCTATTTGGCGTACCTTTTAGGGGTCCGAAAAGAGGTCTTATAGCTATATTTTTTGATTTCTAAGATAAGGGCAGGCTTTGTAAGGGGTCTGATTTGAGGCAAGGGGGGGATGTCGGATCCGACAGGCCCTTGGGCTCACATCTCGGGACCTCACATTTGTTATAATTTTGTGCATTTTTGAGATTTGGCCGTGCCTCTATGGGGCCTAATATGAGGCCATGTAGGCTTAGGATTGTGATTTGTGGGATTGAGGCATGCTTGTGAGGGGTCCAATTTGAGGCCATATAGCTTTGATTTTTGATTTCTGAGATTGGGACACTCTTGTAATGGGTTTGATTTAAGGCCATATAGCTTCAATTTTTGAGAATTCTCGGAGTGGGGTATGCTTGTTAGGGGTCTAATTGGCGGCCATGTAGGTTTAGATTTCTGAATTCTGGTAGAGGGGCATGCTTGTAAGGGGTAGTTAGGGGTCTGATTTGAGGCAAGGGGGGGGGATGTCGGATCCGACAGGCCCTTGGGCTCACATCTCGGGACCTCACAATTGTTATAATTTTGTGATTTTTGAGATTTGGCCGAGCCTCTTTGTGGCCTAATATGAGGCCATGTAGGCTTAGCATTGTGATTTGTGGGATTGAGGCATGCTTGTGAGGGGTCCAATTTGAGGCCATATAGCTTTGATTTTTGATTTCTGAGATTGGGGCACTCTTGTAAGGGGTTTGATTTAAGGCCATATAGCTTCAATTTTTGAGAATTCTCGGAGTGGGGTATGCTTGTTAGGGGTCTAATTGGCGGCCATGTAGGTTTAGATTTCTGAATTCTGGTAGAGGGGCATGCTTGTAAAGGGTAGTTAGGGGTCTGATTTGAGGCAAGGGGGGGGATGTCGGATCCGACAGGCCCTTGGGCTCACATGTCGGGACCTCACAATTGTTATAATTTTGTGATTTTTGAGATTTGGCCGAGCCTCTATGTGGCCTAATATGGGGCCATGTAGGCTTAGGATTGTGATTTGTGGGATTGAGGCATGCTTGTGAGGGGTCCAATTTCAGAGCCATATAGCTTTGATTTTTGATTTATGGGATTCGGGCACTCTTGTAAGGGGTCTGATTTAAGGCCATATAGCTTCAATTTTTGAGAATTCTCTGAAGGGGCAGGCTTCTTAGGGGTCTGATTGGAGGCCATGAAGGTTTAGATTTTTGATTTTTTAGATTCGGGCATGCTTGTGAGGGGCCTGATATGAGGCCATCTAGCTTTAATTTTTGAGAATTCTCGGAGTGGAGTATGCTTGTTAGGGGTCTGATTTGACTGCTGTCATGTTTGCAAGTCTTTTGACTGCTTCTCCTCTGTTTCAGCAGATATATCTATTTTCAGCATGATTGTAAGGGGTCTGAAAAGAGGCCACATAGCTTTATTTTTTGTTTTCTAAGATTGGGGCAGGGTTATAAGTGGTCTGATTCGAGGCCATATATCTTTAATATTTGGGAATTCTTTGAAGGGTGAGTCTTGTAAGGGGTGTGATTTGAGATTTGAGGCAAGGGGGGGGGGGTTTGTCGGATCCGACAGAACCTTAGTTTCAGTACTCGGGTCCTCACATATGTTTACATTTTGTAATTTGTTGGATTCGGGCATGCTCTTAAGGGGTCTGATTTGAGGCCATATATCTTTAGTTTTTTATTTTTAAGATTGGTGCAGGCTTATAAGGGGTTCTGATTTCAGGCCATATAGCTAAATTATTTGAGAATTCTCTGAAGGGGCATGCTTGTAAGGGGTCTGAAAAGAGGCCACATAGCTTTAATTTTTGAATTCTAAGATTGGGGCATGCTTGTAAGGGGTCTGATTTGAGGTTGTGTAGCTTTAGCTTTTTAAACATTCTCGTAAGGGGTATGCTTGTTGGGGGTATGATTTGAGGCCATGTAGGTTTAGATTTTTGATTTTCGGGTTTTGGGAGTGCCTTTAAGGGGTCTGAAAATAAGCCATATAGCTTTATTTTTGATTTTCTAAGATTGGGGTAGGCTTATAAGGGGTCCTGATTTGAGACCATATAGCTTAATTATTTGAGAATTCTCTGAAGGGCCATGCTTGTAAGGGGTCTGAAAAGAGGCCATATAGCTTTAATCTCTGATTTCTAAGATTGGGGCAGGCTTGTAAGGGGTGTGATTTGTGATTTGGGGCAAGGGGGGGGGGGGTGTATGTCGGATCCGACAGGCCCTTAGGTTCTCAACTCGGGACCTCACATATGTTTACATTTTGTAATTTGTTGAATTCTGGCATGTTTGTAAGGGGTTTGAAAAGAGGCCATATAGCTTTATTTTTTGATTTCTAAGATTGGGGCATGCTTATAATTGGTCTGATTTAAGGCCATATAGCTTAATTATTTGAGAATTCTTTGAAGGGTGAGGCTTGTAAGGGGCGTGATTTGTGATTTGAGGCAAGGGGGGGGGGGGTATGTCGGATCCGACATGACCTTAGTTTCAGTACTCGGGTCCTCACATATGTTTGAGCGTGCATGTAAGGGGTCTGAAAAGAGGCCATATAGCTTCAATTTTTGTGAAATCTGATTTGGCCTCGAATTTGTTCACAGCTAGAGGATGCTGCGGTCAAGGAGTTACCCGATATACTTACTGCATTGGGTGGGCTTGATGGAGACGTGGAAGTTGATTCGTTGCCGGATTACTTGGAGAAATGGCGAATCTGCCTTTGGGATAAGGCGTTCATTGGTCACTTCTCTGGGTCAGATATCTACGGAAAGGGGACGTGGTGGAAGGATGTCAAAGGCACTGACAACATTGTCAAGCGCTTAATTTTTCGGTAAGTTACTTGGGACATCTTTTGTCTTCATTTATTTCAAACCATTTTATTTCTAAGTTGCTGAATGGCCTCACTCCTTCGTTGTCAAGGTACATCAAGCACGAGCTTTTCAAGAAGAAGGCTTTGAAGAAGCTCCCTCCATTTCTAGACGCATGGTCTGATTCCTCTTCGCCCACTTTCATTTTTTCCCCGGCTCAAAAGCGCAACTTCTCCCTCCCGCATCTCCGCGAGTGTTGCTGGTACTTGGAATGTAAGAGGACGTGGCAACCGGATGAGGAGGCGGAGTTGAAGATTCGACTCTCCGGTGGAGAGCCTCCACTGCCTCCTTCTCAAAGCGATGAGGTTGTTGTCCTTGACAGTCAACTTCCGGAGGCGGATGAGGTAGTTGCGACTATCGATGAGGCCAACACACAGAAGTCCAAGAGGAGGAAGCGTGCAACCCAAGACGAGTCATCACTGAAGAAACGCGCGAGGAAGCTGAAGACTGTGGAGGATGATCCCCCTCCCCATGCTTCACCTGAGGCGGCTGTGGCATCTACTCCATCTCTTAGTCAAGTTCCTACTCTATCCAGGCCGCCTCCTCCGCCCATTCTTTCATCTGCTAGGCGTCCTCCCGTTGTTTTAGAATGCATCTTGAATGCCTCTATCCTTCATCAACGTCGTCATTTTCAGGAGGTTTCCAACTTCATTCTTTCTCTTCCACCCTCCTATCCGCGGAGAGCTCTAGGCGTTGCGAGGTCAGATGTGGGCATGGCTGATCTTGTCATTGCCGACATCCCTGAGAACCTGCCTGTACCCAATGTCTCCGATCCTTCCTATAGTGTACCTTCCTGGAATGCATTGGATACCGATTTTCTAGGTGAGCTCTTCGATTTTGCGGATGAGATCCTGCATGACGATGGAGCTCTCCTCCTCTTTCATCCAGATGACAATGGTGACTTCAAGGAGAGCATTCAAGACCACTTTGTTGCTTTTGGCTTCACCATCTTTAAGGAGTGGTTGGGAGTCAACCGTCTTCGCCTTCATTCAGCTAAACATGTGGACAAGACCACTAACCTCTTCCAAGTTGTGCTACTTGTTCGTGCCACGAAAACAATTGGATCCGACCTTGATAAGCGGCCCCGACACTCGTCATTTCGCCTTCGCGATGCCAATGAGCTCAAGGCTCTTGGCATTGAGCTGGACATGGATGATGCCATTATGAATTATACCACAACCCCTCTCATGGATGGCTCCAAAGCTTGGCGTGGTCCCCGTGAGAAAGATATTTCTTTCATGTCCTCCTTGATCATGGCAACTACTGACATTGGGCAGGTCGTGGTTGACGTTAATGCAGGCGTTGGTATGTCCTACTTCACTTGCCATCATATATTGGTTTTCATTTTCTACCTTTGCTTTTATTTATGTTTGCTAACCATTCCTCTGCAACAGGGACTTCTGTCCATGCATACAGGCAACTTGGGCGCCATATCGTTGCTCTCGAGGAGGACGAGGACATCTTCAACCGTGTCCTTAAGCCACTTCAGAGTGTTAAGCATCCGGTGAAGGCTCCATCCATTGTTGTTGCTTCCACGCAGGCTTCACAAGGCACGCAGAAGAGGCCGCCGGCCTTGAAGCGATCGAGGCTAGAGTCCTCGCAGTAAGTGAGTATGATGACCTTCTAAGTTGCTTCTTTTCCTTGTCCACTCAGCTTTTACACTTTCCATCCTCTTTCTTATAATTTTCATGCTTGTTTTCAGACTTGGCCTTGGAGCAGATGTGTTTGGTACGCCTACCAAGGGATTCACTTTGCCAATCTATGCCCATGATATGGCGATGGTGCTAGCGGCACAACCTTCTCCTAGCAAAGCTAGTACCCCGTCTCCACGTTATGACCCCCGTGCCTTAGACTTCTTCGAGCTTCTTGCAGAGGTGGATAATGAATGCCATACCTTAGATTCCACTTCAGATGAGGGTGGCCATGAGGGGAGTATCTTTGGAAGTAGGGAATCTAGTAGTGACAACCTCATTGTTGATTGATTTTTGGTTTGATTGATTGGTATTTGGATTTATAAAGTGTGGTGTGGTTTTTAATATTCCAATTGTCTTGTTGAATGCATCTTGTCGTTGTTCTCAAATAACACTACACTTTTGTGGTCGTCAACTAGTAGACAATCTAAAGACAAGTAGCCAAACCAAATACACCTAACATTTTGATTTCTCAAGCATATCCTACCCACAAGAAAGAGGCCTCGGATCCGAGGCCTCTTTCCAAACCTCCTCCTCATGCTAGAACATACAAGAAATGGCCAAATGCAAAAACAAGTAGCCAACTCAAATATACATAACATTTTGATTTCTCAAGCATATCCTACCCACAAAAAAGAGGCCTCGGATCCGAGGCCTCTTTCCAAACCTCCTCCTCATGCTAGAACATACAAGAAATGGCCAAATGCAAAGACAAGTAGCCAACTCAAATATACATAACATTTTGATTTTCAAGCATAAGCTACCCACAACTAAGAGGCCTCGGATCCGAGGCCTCTTCCCATAGGTCCACCATCTTCTCAACCACACTGAATTTTCCCACGGCCATAGGGACTCGTTGGTAATTTTAAGAAACTTTTGGTCCTAAAAATTAGGCACTCCATAAATATCGGCCTCATAATTCCAAAATTAAACTTGAAATATGTGCAAAATCCACGGTCATAGGGGTCCTAACTTTCGTTAAATGGAGTTTTAAATTTTGATTTTCTGCTCACGAGATCTGCTCACTGCTCACCGCTCACATCGTAGCATTCCTGTGTAGAAATGCAATAAGTTCTATAATACCGAAGTGCTGCCCAATTTTTGGTAGAAATCAAACTTACATTTTCTGATTTTTATAATCACAGAAATGTTACGCTGTCAAATTTTTTCCAAATACTAACACTTCGAGGTTATACATATATATATATAACCTGTAGACTCTCTTCTGATACCAAACCCAGATTCATATTATATAGAATTAACATATGTTTTTCCCTTCAAAGTTTCTGATCACATTAGTATGTGATTATGATTGATAGCAATTGACCATATGTAGACCCCAATCCAAATGAACCTTTGTTTTATCAAAGTAAATCTTTATCTTACCAATGGCTAACATACACACCAGAATATCAATGTCTACAAAACCTAGCTTTACGGAATTCAAAATGCACGCCTTAATGTTTGCACCTCTGAGTTCCGACGGTTCAAACTTCTTAGAATGGGTTAACGATGCTAAAGTGTTACTGAGTGCTGAGGACCTCGCCAAGACTCTAACATCACCACCTCCAAGCATAAGCACCACCCCAACGGACGATACACCATCGATCCCACCAGCAGCCAAATGACACACACTGATGATATTTCGACGCCACCTCGACCACGCATTACGACTTCAATACTTGCAGATCGAGGATCCCGCCGAGCTATGGGCGGAACTTCACGCCCGGTTTGACCACGAACAAACGTTGTTCCTACCACAAGCTCGAGCGGACTGGACCAACATCCGAGTACTCGATTTTCCGAACTTCGCCGCATTCAACTCAAAGCTGCACCGGATTACAGCTCAACTTCGGTTGTACGGCCAAGTCATCACAGACGAGGAGCTAATCGAGAAGACCCTCTCGACATTCCCACCCGCAACGGCCATCCTCTCACAACAATACATGAATATGAAGTTTGAGGAGCATTCGAAGCTCATGTCTCACCTATTGTTTGCCGAGAAGCATCACCAAATCTTGCTACGAAACGCGGAATCCCGACCAGCGAGGGAGGTGCATACGACCATCGCCAAGATCAAGGACGTCAAGCCGGAGGAGCTCAACGGAGTGGTGGGAGCAATCGCACCAGCGGCGGGAGCATGACCGCGGCGAGACGACCCACCGGCGCAACACCACGCGGAAGTCCACGTCGCAGAGGCCTCGAGAAGGCCACCAAGAGGTTCTTTCCGAAAAACCCCACCCAAATGGCATAACAAACCCGCAACAGGGAACCCCCACAAACCTAGACACTTTCCACCTAAGCATGAACATGTTAGATCAACATCAGGAAATTGTCACAAATGTGGGAGGAAAGGGCACTTCGCAAAGGATTGCAGGGCATCACAATATATCATTGATATGTTCAGAGAGTTGCAAGAACTTCGCAATAAACCTAGACAGAACTATAACTTTGAGACTTCAAATATGTTCGACTTTTATTATGATGTGGAAAACTTCATGGCTATCTACGAAGGGACTTCGTCAAACCAGGACGTTGCCCTCTTAGATAGCGTCTCAACACATACAATCTTAACTAAGGTTCAATTCTTCCACTTCCAAAGTAAGAAGTCATGGTTTAATTGTAAAATTTTGACAATGGCCGGAAGCCGGACCTTAAGGTTTCAGGAGGACCAGACAACAATTATCTTGCCCGGGGGATTCCCCCTCGATTGCCCGAAGGCAATGTACGCCCCAGACGCCCCGAGGAGCCTGATCAGCTACCGGGATCTGCGGGCGAGGAATATCCACCTCTGCACAGCGATGCAGGGCGATGAAGAAGTAATCGAGCTTAGTCAAGGATCCAAGATCCTTGCCACCGCTAACGTGGGCCTCAATGGACTTTACAAGGTTGCCATAAAACCCTTGGCATCTAGCCCCACCCTAGGTGAGGAAGAAGTTTGCATGGCCGCATGGGAAGGAGGTCCCACGTCGGAGCGCAACCTGGCGTAGGGGGTGTCTCTAGACACTAAAGTCGCCAAGCCAGACATATGGCACTCAAGATTGGGGCATGCCGGAACAACATTGTTCCGGCGGATGATCCCCCTGACCCAAGGTCATAACCTTACAACGGCCGATGCCAGAAAAACGTAGGAATGCGTGGCCTGTATCTAGGGAAAACTAATCCGGAGACCTTCACCTTGGACACTACCCACGGAAATGTCACCGCCACTATACATGATATATGGGGATATTTGTGGCCTGATAAGCCCACCATCGGGAACCTTTCGATATTACTTCGTCCTCGTGGATGCATCGGAAAGCCCCCTCGAAGTCACGTTACTACCAACCCGGAACTTAGTCTTCCCCAAACTACTAGCCATCCTTCTTAGATACAAAAATCACTTTCCCAACAACCCAATCAAACACCTAAGGATGGATAACGCGCAAGAATTCCGGTCACATGCCTTTGAAGACTACTACACGGCATCCGGGATTAATCTGACGTACTCGGTACCCTACGAACACTCACATAATGGCCTAGCAGAGGCATTCGTGAAAAAGATACAACTAGTTACAAGGCCTTTATTACTCCATTTTCGCCTCCCATCCAACATGTGGAACCATGCGGTATTACACGCCGCGGCCTTACTAAAACTCAGATCTACCCTCCTTAATACCCAAACCCCACACGAACGCCTATCCAGGAGACCCCCGAATGTGGCCCATATCAGAACTTTTGGATGCCAAATTTGGGTCCCTCTTCCCGACCCAAAACGGCATAAACTAGGCCCCCAAAGACACGAGGGCATCTACGTCGATTACGACTCGCCCTCTATCATCCGTTACCTTGAACCCGAAACCGGGAATTTGCTCAAAGCTCGATTTACTAATTGTAAATTCATAGAGCATGTATTTCCAACCATACCCTCAATCAAACCATCCCACACCTTAGACTTCGGTGCACCGGAGACCCTCACAATGAATCCCGACCCACCTACGTCATTAACCAATATCGAAACCTCAAAATTCATTAACCTCAAAGCCTTAGCCGAAAACGTCCCGGATGGGTTCTCAACCGAAGAACAGATCATTCGTAATGCAATCCTTGACTCGACTCCAGAAACCGATCCGACCACATTGGACCAAACTAAGAAGATGAAAGATTGGCCACAATGGCAAGCAGCCTTGGAGGCCGAGTATTCATCCTTCCGAAAACACGTTGTGTTTTCGGACATCTCGGATGACCTTGAAAAACCACCCATTAGCCACAAACTCATCTTTACCCGAAAACTCGACTCACAAGGATGGGTACTACGGTACAAGGTAAGATTAGTCGTCCAAGGCTTACTTAAAGACTCGGGGTAGACTTTGATCAAACTTACTCACCAGTTATGGATTGTGTTTCTTTCAGATACCTATTTGCATTGACAGTCCACCTTGCATTAAAGATCTACCTACTGGATGTGGTCACCGCGTACCTTCACGGTACCTTGGACTCAATCCTCCATATAAATCCTCCACCCGGATTCCTAGAATCCGTGCCTAAGCCCAAACCGGGACGGTTTGTAAGCTTGAGGATTTATAAGGCCTTGTACGGCCTCAAGCAGTCAGGCCGAGTCTGGTACCATCATCTATGCCACTTTCTCATATCACAAGGTTTTATCCATAACCCCACCTTACCTAGCATTTTTATTTATTGCACAAAAGATGGTTTTGTGATAATAGTCGCATATGTAGATGATTTGAACATCGTCGGGACACCCAAGATGTGCAAATTTGCCCAAGACATTCTAACCCGAAAGTTCAATATGAAATGTTTTGGCCCCACTATATTCTGCTTAGGACTCCAAGTCCATCATATGCCGGATGGCATATTCTTGCACCAACAAGCCTACGTACAAAAAGTATTAAAGATGTTTCAGATGGAGGAGGCCAATCCATTGGATGTGCCAATGATTGGACGGAGCAAGACGAACGAAGACCCGTACCAACCTCGTGAGGAGGAGAAGGAGGTGATAGACAAACATAAATACCTCACCACGGTTGGTTCATTCACCTACCTTACGACCCATACCAGGCCCGACATCGCATTCGCCACGAGCATTTTGGCTAGACATAGTCAAAACCCCACAATGCGGCATTGGAATGGAGTCAAGCATCTTCTAAGGTATTTATGAGGTACATCTGACCTCGGATTATGTTACCAAGGAACTAACAAACCCGAAATGACAGGTTTTGCAGACTCCGGCTTTAAGACTGACCCGAACGCAAAAAAATCACAAACCGGCTACATATTCCTTAAGTGCGGAGCCCCGATTTCATGGAAATCAACTAAGCAGACCGTGACCGCGACCTCGACGAATCATGCAGAGTTGCTAGCTTTCCACGAAGCTGCTCGAGAATGCGTTTGGTTGCGGACAATGGAGCGGATCATAAATCAACAATGCAAAATCCAGAATGAAACAAAGCCAATGACCATATTTGAAGACAATGCCGCTTGCATTAGACAAATGTCTTCGGGATTTATCAAGGCCGACAGGACTAAGCACATAAGTCCTCACATTTTCAGCTTTACACAAGATTTAATAGATAAAGGGCAAGTAGATATTCAAAAGATAGAGTCGGAACATAATATAGCCGACATGTTGACCAAAGCTCTCCCGGCTTACAAGCATAAGAAGTTGATTCATGCGGCCGGGATGAGATCACTCCAAGAACTGACCGCATCAGATTGTTAACATTTTTTTCTTTGTCAAGGTTTTGTCCCGATTTGGGTTTTACTTGATAAAGTTTTTAATGAGGTTAACGATAGGTTGAGGAGGAGTGTTAGGAAGATAAATGCAACCTCTAGTCAACCTCCCTAGTAGTGGGGCTAATCAGTATTAATTAGTCCCACATGGGCATTAGCCACCTTAAGTAAAGTGGCGGCCACAAGTAGGCGTTAGTTAAGGGCCTCGGGCTTTGGATAGGAACCCGAGGCCGAGCTAGAATATTCCCACCGAGGTAGCTAGTCCACGGTTTTACCAGGTCCCGACACTTGGACCTAGTCCAAGTGTCGAGCCAGATTGTATAGAAAAGGCAGTTCCCCCTTTGATCAATATAGATTAAGAGACTAAGTAGCACCGAATCTCTGCTTCATTCTGCACCTGGTTTCCTCACTCTTAACAGTTTGGCCCTTCACCCTTGTTGTTTGAACAATATTCGGCATTTTTAAGATTATTTGTAACCCTTGAATGCATAAGAGAACATGCATAACATTATTCAGATCCATAACAATGTTATGTGAAACTGACAATATTCCATGAAATATTCTCCACATTCAAACCAAATGATGAGGAATATTCCGTGGGATATTGACAGTCCCACAAAACATTATTATGGATATGAATAATGTTATGTGTGAACATGCTTTATGTATTTTACATCTACCATTTTATAATTTCATTTGTTCTTGCCAACTATGATCATAGTTTAGACTATTCACTCCATGTACTGTTGCATTCCTTGGCTCGGTGCAATACACCATTTTTAATTGGAAGTACAAAATGTATTTGTTGTTTTTTCAAAATGAAGTTAGAGGTACAAACTTTAAGATTTTATTATGATCACATAACTCAATTTGATGTTAGGGTCTAGGCATGAAAGCCCCAAACCAAAGACAAGACAACATGCAAATGAAAGCTTAAGGTAAACGAGGCTAATGTGGACACCGCCAACCGATGGATTCGAGCATTAGAAGATTGAGCATGTTAGGGCCACTTTTCACACAAGGCTGAAGGCCCCTAACCATGGCAATGTAAGAGCTCTCATTGGTCGAAAAGGCGGAGACTGTCCAAGTTCACACTAGGAGGTGAAGGCCAAAGGCCCAAAGAAAAGCTCATGGATGAAAAGTCTACATGGAGTCCTACATGGCAAGTTGTGGATAAGGGTGCATGGTCTACCGGAATTTGCGTCGGGCACCGTGACTTTATCATATGTTTTCTAGTAGGATAGATTGCACAACAAATTCCAAAATAGATCCCAGGGCAGACAAACACCACCAAGTAATTCTCTTGAATTGATAAAGTTTGAGACATATTATATTAAACCAAATCCTCCCCTCTTTTTCTACCAACAAATTATGCAATGGTCCTGCAACATGGTCCATTCTCACTTCACACTATGCTTGAGGGCCCGTGACTACATAAAATGGCTTTCCCAACACCCATGGTACGGCCTTTGGATGAGAGTCAAGGGTCCTCACCATTACAAGGTCACAACTCTTGGCTCATGTGTGAAGTGGCCCTTAGTAATTGCGAATCATGACCAAGGAATTTGAAACCGTTAAAATCATAGTTGAGAAAGGTGTTGATCTAGGCTTTGGAATCAAAGATTCTCCAATTTCCAATATGGTGTTATAGGGGAAAACTCTTCCATTGTTCAATGTGTGTGCGAGTGGACGACCTCAATAGCATATTCTACATGGGTCATTTGCCAATGAAAACCAATTTAATGCCGATATTGATTGTGTCATGTCTCTAAAGTGTTCACGTGTAAGATAAAATGTTGCCAAACTAGCTTGTCATTATAGAATACCCAATACAAGTATGTTGGCACCTCACAACCACATGCCACCTCCTAATTTGCCCACCTCGCCCACAAAAATCAAGCATGTCATAGCTCGGTGGATAGCATTCCTAATTATGGAGGATTGTGAGTGTAGTTTGACTTTTGCCAACGTGACTAACCCAAATATACTCTAAACCCTGTAGTATCACACATGTGGCAACCAAAGTGCACGTGATATTACGGAGTTTGTAGTGTTAACAAGGATACGTGATACTAGTGAATTAGTGTAGCATGTGACACTATGGAATAACACAAAGTGCAACATATTAAATGGTGTGGTGTGGTCCACTCCGCTTCACCTTCCCGGGCGATGTGGCGGATGCATGCACCAACATTCAACAAGTGGCATAAGAATAAGAATAAGAAGGTGACACTCCACATATTGACACATGGCGCAATGCAAGGGTGTGGTTGACTTCTTTGGTGGTTTGCATTAATGACAAAACTCGTGATATAAGGGAGAGAAAGGTGACAATAAGGAGTGAGATTTGAACTACGCACATCCGTTCCCTAGGGTTTCGGGATATTAGAGAGTGAGTGACATTATGGAGGTTGATATTACGGAATTTAGGGTGTATCATCAAGGTGGCGGCTAAATTAACATGTATTACTCATTTACCGAATCACAATGACTATATTGCCAATCAGGAGCCATAAATAGGTGTCCGATTAAGGAAGCTAATCGAATTGGCCTCATCTACCTTAGCCAGAAAGTGTCACGCCATGCGTTTGGCCCTTCAAATAACCGTCAACTTGACATTGCCATGCTATAAATGACCAATATTGACATACCATCCTTTGTTTGAAATAGACTTATATATGTGCATTTACATTAGAAATCGTTAACGCGCCATGAGAGGTAGAACCAAATAAACCAAAAAAAACCATACCACATTGATTAATCCCAGATGAGGGCGTGTTGTTATTTGGAGTTATGCAGTGCAATAACGTCTTACTTAGGAGTTCAAATTTTACTAGTGAAAGTTTAATAGGTTGTGCTCGGGGAGATCACTCCATTGTCAAGTTGAACACCACGTGCGAACAAAGTTTGCTACCCCTATATTAATGCCATAGATAATTTTAAAATTTATGATATTTTTTCTGCATATACATAACCATTGATAGTATCTTTTTTATATTTTTTTGAAATTTTTAGTCATCTTCATTTTTGTAGTAATTTTTTTAGCTCAATTTTGCGTCATTCTAGTTAGAAACGGTATGTTTTATAAAAAAAACAAATCATCAAATTTAGTTACCATTTTTACTATATAATAGATACCGTGTATATCTACTCATGAAAAAAAATTGATAAAATTTTGACCCATTTTGGTGATGCTTTATGTAAAAAGTAGGATTTTTTAGATGTAAAGTGTTCGCACGTGGTTGTTCAACTTTACAAGGGAGTGATCTCCCCGAGAGGTTGTGTGGACTTTATAGAACATAAATGACTTTGCTTGGTAAAATATTACATTCTCGTTGATTAGTTATAGCATTGTGTAACTCCAAATCGTAACACACACTAATTGAGATGATTGGTGTAGTAGGAGTGTTAAAATATTGGAATGTTAAGTGATTGTTTTGATTACTACATGTCGTACCATATACATGTAAGATCAAGCTAAACAACTCGCACTAGGACTTTAAATAACAACGACTTCAAAATAAAATGTCATTGATTCTTAATGAAACTTGTGCATTTTTTGCCACATGGATTTTAACAAATTGTAAAACTCGCCCCAACAAATCACACGATTTAAACTCATGAAATAATTAATTCAAATAATTGACCACACACAAGCATCTTTATGGGTTCAGCAAAAATGTATTCATTTGGAGATTATGGATGTGCCACAACATGACCCATCATATATATATATATGGGGCCCACGTACATGGGGATTTGTCCATCAAATATTTGAGCGGCCCACCATATTTAATCTTGAGTTCGGCGTGACACACTAAGGGCCACTTCACACATGAGCCAAGAGATGTGACCATGGAGTTGTGAGAGCCCAAAATAAAGTGTCGAAAGGCCGTCCTAACACACCTCTAAAATCATGTAGTGTGGTCACGGACCCTAAAGTGTAGCGTCAAGTCATATGTGACCGGGCCCTCAACCAAGTGCTATTTCAATGAATTTCTATCCATGCGGGTCCTCATGTAGGATAAAATAGAATAAACCAACGGTTGTGAGTGTTCGGAGTGCCATGGTCTCCCGGTTTTGTGTTAGGCCTACCTCCAAGAGGTGGTTTTTGAAAATGGTCCAAGTGACCATGAAACACGATCCATTTGATGCCATGTGGGAATCCACGTAGACTTTACATCCAGCATGCATTGACATACTCCGTTGGTCCCTCGAGCGTAGTGTGAAGCAAACTTGGACCAGGTCCGCCTTTTCCACCAATGAGAGTGCTTGAAGTGTAATGGTCACGGGCTCTCAGTCTCGTGTGCGAAGTGGCCCTAAGCGGCGGAGTCAGTAAACATCCAAGGGTTGGTGGCAAAATGGTGTGCAAGGAGTAGTGGAAGCCCACGTACTAACACATGCAGACAATTGTTTTTGTAAAACATCTTTATTCACCAAATATTGCGGATTAAAGTAGTTGTCCTAATTCAACGGCATGTTATTTAGGTATCCACAATAAAGAGAAGAATAGCAAAACTTCACATAACATTATTCAGATTTATAAGAGTGTTTTGTGGGACTGACAATATTTTACGGAATATTTCATCATTTAGTATGAATGTGAGGAATATTTTTGTAGAATATTGTTAGTCCCACAAAACATTGTTATGGATCTGAATAATGTTATGCAAGGTTGCAGATCCATTGTAGCAAATTGTATCCCCCCCCTCTCCCATCAACAATTTCATTGGAACTCGGGGCGATCACACCCCCTTACGTTTCATAACCACGTGCGATAAAAGTTTGCTACCCTATATTATATGACATAGATAATTTTCAAAATTATGATATTTTTCTACATATACATAACCATTGATAATATCTTTTTTATATTTTTTTGAAATTTTTAGTCATCTTCATTCTTTTGTAGTAATTGTTTTAGTTCAATTCTGCGTCATTCTAGTTAGAAACGGCATGTTTTATTCTTTAAAAAATTATCAAATTTGGTTACCATTTTTTACTATGTAATAGTTACCATGTATATCTACTCGTGAAAAAAAATTGATAAAATTTTGACTCATTTTGGTGATGCTTTATGTAAAAAGTATTTTTTAATATTTTTTAATATTTTTAAAATTTATCGCACGTGGTGTTCAACTTGACAATGGAGTGCACCCCCCAGGCATTGAAATGTCATAAGAGGTGATGCTATATATTTTAGCCTCCTCATATCATAGTTGCGGGTTGACAATGGTTTTTTTTTAAGATAAAAAATTCTTGAAAATGCAAAGGAAGTGTTGGGAACCATGGATTTCACTTATCCCAAAAAATAATCATCTCGCACCAATCCCAAGGGAATTCGATACAACAATTATCAACTTCAAGTTGATTGGTTGCATGTTCATTCCAACTTCGTGGTCAAATTACTCCAGAGGATTGATCACATTTGTCTTGACACCCACATTGTTTGTATGACTTGTTCATCACACACACACACTCTCCACGCACACCCTTCTAGATTGGATTCTTTGTAGAATTTCATGTGGCAATTGAACGTGTATTCGTCACTTCCAACATCAACTTCCTCACATTATTTGGGCTATGACATGGAGAAAGCATGATACATCTAGCCAAAATTGGGCATGTTACTGCTTTCTACTAACAAATCCCTCTCCATAACTAAGGGCCACTTCACACACGAGACTGCGAGCCCGTGACCATTTCACTTCAAGCACTCTCATTGGTGGAAAAGGTGGGGCCGGTCCAAGTTCGCTTCACACTACGCTTGAGGGACCAACGGAGTATGTGAATGCCAGATGGACGTAAAGTCTACATGGGTTCCTACATCGCATCGAATGGATCGTGTTTCATGGTCACTTGGACTATTTTCAAAAACCGCCTCTTGGAGGTAGTCCTAACACAAAAACGGGCGATCATGGCACTCCGAATGCTCACAACCGTTGATTTCTTCTATTTTTTATCATGTGTGAAGACCCACATGCATAGAAATGCATTGAAATAGCATTTGGTCGAGGGTCCGGTCACACATGACTTCACACTACACTTGAGGGTCCATGACCACACTAGATGATTTTGGAGGTGTGTTGGGATGGCCTTTGGACACTTTCTTTTGGGCTCTCACAATCTCATGGTCACGGCTCTTGGCTCGTGTGTGAAGTGGCCCTAAGCCAAAACTGAACAAGTCCCAACCCTTTGCCTACCCGATTGTTCATGACAACCAAAGCAAGCCAACACCAACCCCTCTAGTTACTGATCTCCTCGTTGTTTAGCCAAACATTTAAGGGCCACTTCACACACGAGACTAAGAGCCCACAACCATTACACTTCAAGCATTCTCATTGGTGGAAAAGGCGGAGCTGGTCCAAGTTTGCTTCACACAAGTACGCTTGAGGGACCAACGGAGCATGTGAATGCAAGATGGATGTAAAGTCTACATGGAATCTTACATGGCATCGAATGGATCATGTTTCACAGTCACTTGGACTATTTTCAAAAACCACCTCTTGGAGGTAGACCTAACACAGAACTGGGAGACCATGGCGCTCCGAACGCTCACAACCGTTGGTTTATTCTATTTTATCATGTTTGAGGACCTGCATGAATAAAAAATCATTGAAATAGCATTTGGTTGAGGGCCCGGTCACATATGACTTCACACTACATTTGAGGGTCCGTGACCACACTAAGTTACATGATTTTGGAGGTGTCTTGGGACAGCCTTTGGACACTTTCTTTTGGGCTTTCAACAATTTCATGGTCACGGCTCTTGGCTCGTGTGTGAAGTGGCCCTAAGTCGCACAAGGGCTTTGGATCTCAAGACCTTTTAGCCCTTAAAAACCTCCTCGTTGGACAATTTAACCTCCTTGAAACAGAAATAAAGTGGTTGGACTCTTGAATGTCACCTCTCATAAGGGAAGAAAAATTTACATCACACCAAACCCAAAAGAAATGAATGTAGCTATTATTAACTTCATAGTGATTGGTTGCACATACATTTCAACTTCACAATCAAATTACCATGGTTACTTGCTTATTCGCCCCTCGATCCATGATATTGTATGGCACTTGTACAAAATGTCAAAATCTTGCATTGGATTTGTTGTAAGTATGTGATATTGCGTGCTCTCAATTAATGACGACCAACTTGAAAAAAAAACGGGACAAAATTTGTAATTTGACATTGGATAACATGTGTCTAGAAGAAGTTCGACACTTGTCATATTCACATAGGTCATCACCCTATTCTACATATGTGGAGCTCACTTTCGGCACCCAAAGTGTTCTATATCACTCTATGGTATCATGTCAAATGCCTTATTATATGTGGTACTTTTTGCATGTTACTTCCTCGCAAAAGGTAACCCCATGGCAACACACTCTTGATAATACAACACACTACAGTCTAAACTCCGTAGTATCACACCTGTGGCAACCAAAGTGCACGTGATATTACAGAGTTTTGTAGTGTTAACATGGATGTGTGATACAAGTGAATTAGTGTAGCATGTGACACTATGGAATAACACAAAGTGTAACATATTAAATGGTGTGGTGTGGTCCACTCCACTTGGCCTTCCTGGGTGATGTGGCATATGCATGCACCAACATTCAACAAGTGGCATAAGAAGAAGAATAAGGATAAGGATAAAAAGGTGACACTCCACATATTGACACATGGCGCAATGCAAGGGTGTGGGATGACTTCTTTGGTGATTTGCATTAATGACAAAATTCGTGATATAAGGGAGAGAAAGGTGACAATAAGGAGTGAGAATTGAACTACGAACATCCGTTCCCTAGGGTGTTGGGATATTAGAGAGTGAGTGACATTATGGAATTTGATATTACGGAGTTTAGGGTGTATCATAATCATCAATGAGATGTTTCCATGTAGTAGCACCCAAGTTCCAACCATTCGTCGTGTAATTGTTGAAATGCCATGTAAAGATTGCTCGTGTCCATGATTTGGATGTGAAACCACTTAACGTAGATGATGTTAATGTGGATACCTCCAACTCCATGGGATCATCCAACCGATGGATTCGAGCATTAGAAGCTCGAGCATGTTAACAATTGCGAATGAATTGCAAATCAAATTGAAATCATTGAAATTGGAGTTGAGGAAGGTGTTGATCTAGGCTTTGGAATCAAAGATTTTATGCTTTCCATTTTGGTGTTATAGGCAAAAACTTTTTTTTATTGTTCAATGTTGTGTAAGTGGATGACATCATTAGTAGATTCTACACGGGCCATTTGCCAATGGAAACCAAGTTTAATGCCAATATTGGTTGTGTCATGTCTCTAAAGTGGTCACGTGTAAGATAAAATGTTAATGGCTTTTCATTATAGAATACCCATAATACAAGTTGGTCGGCACTTCATAGCCACATGTCGCCTCACGATTTGCCCAAGTTGCCTTCTCATGAGTTGCCCACCTCACCCACAAAAATCAAGCGTGTCATAGCTCAATGAATAGCACTCCTAATTATGGAGGATGATGGGTGTAGTTTGATTTTTGTGAAGGTGATTGATACAAATATCATCAGGCTCGCATTAATCACCCCCCTTCCATGTACATGGCCCACCACGTGGGCAGCGTTTCTTTTCTGCCCGTCCCTGAGTCAGCCCGAGGTGACCGATTACCTGTTCAGCCGGTCATGAGTATGCGACAACCGGTTCAGCTGGTCACGAGTAGTTCGTCGTTGCTTGGTTCTTCTCTGTCGGGGCATCTCAATGACGACGAGCTAGGTAATGGATTCGGACTTTGGTCCTGCGCGCATAGATCTTGTCCTGCGATTAGACTGCCCTTCTTGTCTTGCTTGCACTGTGTTTGGAGTGGATTTTGGGTTGTGAGTTTTTGAGATGCTTAGGGATTTAGTGTTCTGTGGTTGTTGGGGTTTCGAGGTTGTCTTGTGCTTCGTGCTGGAGAGTAGTTGGAGCTTCAAAGCTTCCTCTGCTAGCTGCGCGAGACAGACGTGGACATATATTGTATTTAGGAACTCGTCTGCAGCTCTAGCATCTCCTAATTCATGTGTTGGTACATAATAAGAAAACTAAGGAGGTCAGTTCATAGGCTGTTTTTGAAGGTCGCTACCTGCTGCTGTAAGTTTGTGGCTATGTCGGATCTCTGCAAGTCGATCGATCGATGCTTGGGAGTTGGACGAGATGACACTTGATCTGATGTCAGACGTGTGGCATGTGGCTACTAAATCTTGGATAGGTGCGGCATTGTTGTCCGGTTTTTGAAATTCGGGTCTTAACCCTGAACCAGGTAATTCTGAAATTGGGCTTGGTGTCTTGGTGATCTTACATGGGGTCTTAGCGGCATGATGAGTGTTCAATCTAACCTTGCCCCCTGAGACAAGCCATGCACCCTTCGTCATTCTTTGTGCGGGACAGAGTTGCACCTTTTTCCATACGAAACCAATCGCTTGAGTCGTACCGGCTAATGTTTTTTATGTGTCAGCTGTCTCAGCGATGTATTATTGTCCCATCTCCTTGCAGTCTTGGAGTCTTGCTCACTCCACTCCCACTTACCTTTTCACCTTCCTCTCTGAGATTATGTAATTTGTACATTTCAGTGGGTTTCAAGACATTGACGTCTCCCATGCAGTAACTTATGTCATTGCCACTGAGGATTCGTTTCCACAATTGAAATCGATATCTGCATCAATGTAAGACACTTAGGGCTTCAGACATCCTTTGACGGCATCCTTTATGATCTGCTCTCTCGTCCTTTTTCCATACTCTTATGATATAGCTTCTCGATGTATAAATGGTGGACTAATTCCTTGTTGATGTTGGCCACCATTGCATCGGTTTCTAAGATCAACCTCAGAGTTACCTCAAAGCTTCTTCCTGCTTCATCTGTCAGAGTGTTGTATTAATCTCCCATTTTCTCCCAGTTCTTGGAGTCTTGCTTACTCCACTTCCACTTGCCTTTTCACCTTCCTCTGGATCATGTTATTGTACATTTTCAGTCGCTTTCGGGACATGGACGTCTTCCTTGAGGACTCTTTTTCACAATTGAATTCGATATCTGCATATCATTAAGACACCTAGCGCTTCACACATACTTTGACGGAGTCCTATCCGATCTGCTCTCTCTGCCTTTTCCCATACTCTTATGACATAGCTTCTCGATGCATCGTGTTATGTGCAAGTGGTGGAAAAGTCATTCCTTGTTGAAGGTGGCCACTGTTGCATTGCTTCACCCCAGGGTTACCTGAAAGCCTTGTAACATTCTTATACGAAACGTGGTCCTTCCTCTTTGTCGGACCGATCATTGTGGGGGTGTAGAGTTTGTTTTGGTGTCTGGTTCAAGAGCTTGAGTGATTTGAGCTCCACTTTTTGATTGTTGGCCTTCTGTGATTTCATTCTATTCTAAGGCTTCTCTGATCTACGTGTGTTATCCTTGTTCTGCAGTTCGTTAAGCACTTTATTAGGTAGTGTCTAATAGATGATTGTTTCTTTCACAGTGTGGAAATCTGGGCACTTTCCTGCTTGAAATCTCCTCATTTTTGTTTTCTTTCTGTTCGACACTCCAGGAAGTGGGCTATCCCAAAACATGTGACATCAGGTTTTAAGAGCTCAATGTTGATTGTGTTACTACAACTGCCAGATTATATCAATGTTGGGGTTTTTATAGGTTGATTCGTTATGGAAGAGATATACTGATCCTTGTGGCATGTGTCTGCAGGTTTATAAGACCACTTCTAATTATGGGTATACATCGGGATTTCCGCGTGTAGTTTCCCTTTTCTCTGCTCCTGTTCGTATTTTAAGGAGTGCTCAAGACTTGCAGATCACTTTCATTGGAGAAAGGGTCTTAAGATGTTGCGCAGCATATCAAAGGTTGCAGGTATGGATTGAATAAGTCCTTTGTTTAGACAAAATTTGGAGAGAACAGCAACCATCACATTTTTAAGGCACAATTGATATTTTAGATTGTGGAGTTTCCATTTTTTGCTTGTACAGATCTAGGGTTTTTGATGCTGGAAGAGCTGTTGCCTGGTTCACCCAACTTTCAAAACTGGTGTTAACCCTAGTACATGCTAACTGGGGCCAAAGATGAGCGAGCCCACAATTGTAATATCCACGTAATGCGACTCAATAATGTTACACTACATATTCACACAAAGATGGGTCAAGGCCTTTGTATTCTAATGATGAGTTGGGAGTGACCACACACGCTATGGATTATAGTAGAGGTGCCTATTCTCAATCAGAACCCCATTGGCAATCTATAGGGTACCAGGATTTTGATTAGGCTGGGACCAATAATGCCATGACACATGTCATGGTTTTGAGTGCTAGAATGAGGAGGAATGAGTGATTAGAATGAACAGTAATGGCATACTTTAGACATTGGTAATATGTTCGAGCCAACTTTTGGCTTCAAAAATTCACAATAATTTCAATTTAAGGAATAAAATTACCAAAAAGTTTGCAATCCTCCTCATTTCTATCTTCCTACATGAGGAAGATTTGCACCACCTTATACTTCTCCAAATTTGGTGCATAATCTATGAAGTGACCAATTATGGGCGCCTCTACTCTACTCCACAAAAGCCTAACCAACGACATCACCACTGTGTTACATGATCTTCTGAGCCACCTACTAAGCATGACTAGTCAATTTATATGCAATTTCCTCTTATCCTAGAAATACTATGAACTCATACCATCGTTCCATGGATTTGCTTATCCGGAGTTTATCTATGTTAACGTGAGAATTATCCTAATTCAACAAAAAGTTTTCTGAGGGTCTAACAATAGGCTTTGATACACGACATAGCTACGAGCTCTCAATAGAAAGTTTCCTCAAAGAAGGATGAAACCACGGTTTCATCCCTCTTTGAGGAACTTTATGGACAACTCCATTGACATAAAACTTTGAAAATATATTATAGAGCTTCAACTCCGTTTTGGTGTCACGTGAAGTTGTTTCTCTCATGGGAACATATTTAGTGTATTTGAAAGGGTAAAGGTCGGGTTTTGGGTTCTATCTCTAATATCTTCTTGAGGCCCCTTTATATGGAGATTGAATTTGGGCTGTACATACATATGTGAATTCCTTTCACCAATTGTACACACAGAGATTGAATGAAAGAGTTGGTTCAGCTATCATTGTAGATTGTGAACAGCAATCATCACTTTCATAAGGCACATTTGACATTTTTCGATTGTACAGACCTAGGTTTTTGATGCTGTAAGAACTGTTTGCTGGTTACTTCCAGTTTGTTGAATGGAGATTGAATTTGGCTGTTGTATATAAGTCCTTTTCACCGATTGCATGCAGTGATTGAATGTTAGAGTTGGTTCAATTGCAGGGACAGCAGCAGCTGCAGCTGTAGCATCTGTGTCATCTCCTGCCGCTGCACATGTAGATCCATCTGCAGCTGCAAGATATAGGGACTCTTCTCGCCTTTCAAAACCATCCCCAGGACCTCACTACATAGATGAAGATTACGACCTCTGCACAGAAGACTTTGGAACTGGACGTGACCTTTCATCACAATTGGGAGGTGTGCCCTCTCAAGAGGAGGCTGATGAAGCCACACGGGAATTAAGGGCAACATTTGTTCAAAAGTACGATCCTTAACCCATTTTCAATACTTTTTATAATTACAGTGCTAATCCCAGTGCAGTTGATGATGTTTTTCTTCTCAAAGGATCTGTATTGTTACTTGATAATAATTTCTGTGCGGAGCTGAATGATGATAATGTATAATTTCTGTGGTTAGAAAATGTAGCACCCTACTACTACGTGGACAAACTGTTCCTTGAACAGTAGGTTGCATCAGAAGGTGTGTGCCAAGAGCTTGCAGGGGCAAGGGTGTACAAAGGGATGCGGGCCTTATGTGGTCACTCTTCTTAATCGGACGCTTGTTATTTGAGTGGTATATGGCAAGGCTTGTTCTTAGGAACGTACACCAATGGGCACACATTGGACTGTGTGCTCAGACTATAGACATAGTTCCAGGTATAATCGTTAAACCTATGTATTCAAAGATTGCCATTAAGCTCAGCTGTATTCGATTGTCTGTTGACAGATCATTTGAGCTACTTCACAAATTGAAGTTGAACATGTGCACCGCTGACATTTGACGTACTACAAGATGTAAGGTGTTTTCTACTCACTGTAATTTGACGGGATTTTTTCTGATTCACCTTCATCATGTTGCAATACTAATAGCCTGCCTCATGTGGTAACATGGATGGGTGTGTAGATTCGTTTGAAGATGTTCCTTTTGGGGTGCCACTCTGGTTATGACGGAGTAGGTATGTAGCCTACTAGGAAGACAAGAGGATGATGCACATGGGCAACTTGCAGGTGGTGGGTTGAGTTAGATAGGTACGAGAGAAGACATAAGGGGGGTGATGTAGCAATCTCATCGACAACAGTAGCACCGTCATGCTCCTGGTGGCTTTTTCTGGTCGATTGTTGCTTGCTTCACCTGTTGCTACTGTAAGTAACAGTACTCTCCGTAATTTGTTGGCTCCATAGCCAACGAGTCCCTTAATTTTCTGCAGGTTAGCCTTGTCAAAGAGTAGCAAGCACACCTTGTTCTTGTTCTTGTTCTTCTTCGGCGCACTAGTTTACATAGATTAGTTCCTGGAGCATGGACTGCGGATGCAAGTGGTCATCTTCTTTAGTTGGCCCTATTCCATAATTGCAGTTCACCTTGCAATTCCTCCTTTCCTGATGTGTTGTAGTCAACGAGGAAGACTCACATAAACCAGTGCGAAGAAAGTTAACAGAAGCAGAATTTAAAGCCCAATGCGCCCAAGGTATAGCTAACTTTTCTTCAGGCTTTTCTCAGACAGTGTTGATCAAGCTCATGACTTCTTCTATATAGTGTCTTTGAGTTTTATAGAAACTAGGATTTACTTGCACCTCATCAATATCAACGTAACCAAGCTGGCGATATTTATTCTATTCATCTTGCATCATCAATGTGTTTTATTTTATTTTTGGAAGGGGGGTGGTCAGGGTTCAAGATTGAAGTCTCATCTGCGTGTCATTTTGAAGGGCTCTCAAATTTTAGTCTTTCAGTTGAAGTATTGGTACATCATACTGAAGATTTTTTTGAGGCATACATCAGAGACATGAATGTGTTTATAGACCCAAAGGATGTTGACTCTGGCGGGTCAGTAGACTCGGACGAGGAGGAAAGTCACAGTAAGGAGGTGTTGTCCTTAAATTCGGACACCTCCGCTTCGGAGAGCCCATGTCGCCCTCCCCTGAAGATTTACTTGAAGACGAATAGGTCAAAGCGACCAGAGGGTGTAGAATCCTCTGCAGACGGTGTGAGCGATTCCATTGCGGTTTCCCAAAAACGAAAGTGGGAGAAAGAGGTGCTCCCTGCAAAGGCTAAAAAGAAGGTGTGGGACAAGGAGGTTGATAATGTTAAGAAACTCTTTGTAAAGGAGGACCAAAGGTTGATCAAGAAACTTGGTGTTAAGCAATGGAAGCATTTAGTCCTCAATGGTGAGGACGGTTTGCAGAAGGTTAGTTTTATTTGTCTTTCATTTGTCTTTCAGTTGTCTTTAATTTGTCTTTAAGTTGTCTGTAATTTGTCTTTCAGTTGTCTTTAATTTGTTTTTCGTTCGCCCTTATGTTTGTTGCTTTATTTTTATGATGGTTTGTGCCGCCTTTTGATTGCATTTCTTTCTTAGATGTTAGTTGTCAAAAAACTTTTTTATAAGGTCCTTTTAAATCCCCTGCTTCAATATACACCTGCACTTGTTCAAGAACAATTAATCAGTACAAAGGATTCTAGAATTCATCACATTAGAGTTATCTGCATGGTGCCTCTTTGAGGGACTACCCTATTAAGAGTTCATTAGAGTGTCTTGTGTCCAAGCATAATTTTGAAAGCTGGGTGAAGGTCTTGGACACATAATACAAGTCACATAATAAAACATTAAATCTTTAAACATGTAGTAATAGAATTTTGCGGAAATTCTCCGGCTTTAAAGATCTCAGAAGTAAACTAAATCAACATGTGAGGGATCTGGATGCTGATCCATCCCATGCTTTAAGAATTTTTCTTTTTAAATAGTTCTAAACAACTATTGCATAGGTATGCCCAAAATATGTTGACTATTTAACTTGGAATGGTTCACATCCTGCTTGCATGTATAAGGAACAACTTAGAGTATGTGTTGACTAGGATTTTTACATTTGGACTGGGACCCCAATTATGCTGAGAGCTGGGAGCTTTTGATTTTTAAATTCTTGTCCTTAGGTAATGCTCAGTATTGTTGTCTTTCAATGCTCAGCACACATTTATTTAATTTCTTATTAGGGCATGTGACAATGCAGCAATGGGGAGTAGCTATCATTAAATTTAGTCCACTTATTTGAAGAGCAAGTGGTTCAATAGAATTTTAAGAGGGTGAATTTGACGAGACCTGCTTTGGTTTCTAAAATTGTTCTTGAATGTATGAATGTCTTTTGATGCAGGCATGGCAGTATTACTCAAAGTTTGTTAAGTTTTAGTTGTGTGTATAACATAAGGTTGGATTAGGGGTTGTACTTACAATTGCATGTTATAACTGTAGGTGACCGCTGGAAAAGAGAAAATCTACAGGTGCACGATGACGAATTGCAGGACAAATTGCGCTTGTCTTTATACTGAATCAGAATATAAAGACCTCATTGTTGAGGCTCACCACCACTGGAGGGATCCAGTGAAGCACGATGATAATAGATACTGGTTCTGTTGTAGGTATTGTGGATTGCGTTTTAAAGATAAGAACAGGTTATCCTTTCACAGGTACAATGACGAATGTGAGGGTTGGTCCGGTCCATATACATTGAAGATGTATCCTACTTTTGATAAGAATGACCATGCTATATTGAAGGCAACCTTGGATGAGCGAGGTTTGAAATTTCCCTCAAAATATGCTGGAAGGGGGATCAAGGATTTCCAGAAAGTAGAGAAGAGTAAGGTTTTAGATGTTGTCCAAACTCAGGTTCAATTGCATTCTTCAAAGGCAGGTGAAGATGGGGCCGGAGGGTCGAGAGGCCGAGAGAGGAAGATGATTGAGGAAGACAACCTTTCAAACATCGCTAATGCAAAGAAAAAGAGAAAAATAACAACCAGGGTAGATTGTGAAGCTGATGGTCGTGATAGTGGGAGAGAGATACTTGAGAAACGTGGTCGTGATAAGAAAAAAAAAACAAGTTCTCCCATTATAATTACTTCACCGGAGATTTTGCTACAGATGAAGAAACCTCTCATCCGAGAGAACCTGTGTGGTGCAACCGAGGTGGATAATCAGCTTACGGAAAAAGTCCCCTCCCCTCAATTGCCTCAACAGACTATGCCTACTTGTCTTCCAACCAAGCCCGACTTACAGGACAAGCCGACGCGTGAAGATGTTGAGGCGAGGGCGAGGGCTTACAGTTTATCTTTTGAAGTAGATGTGAGCAACATTCCACAGGTTCCGAAGGAAGTCCAAACTCCGGGATTGTACTACTTACTCTCGGAGAACAGGTCGTCCGCGATTATGGATCGCGGCATCTTACGCGATCCCGATAAATGCATTGAAACTTTACGGGTTATGGAGCAGAACAAGACCCTTGAGGCCGCAATGAAAGCGGCATATTTTGACTGGTCTGTTCATGACCGTAAATTGGTAAGTCTTATGTAACATTTCTTTAATGTGAATTGCTTTGATTTTTCAGGAGAGGAAAAATCAGACCTTAGCATCTTACTTTTAATACCCAAATCAACCGAAATTTACAAGTGGATGGAGAAACACTCATCTGTTTTAATGCTACACTAAATAAAGAATCTAGCTTATTGTCAGTAAAAAAACAAGTACCTTTGTCTTTGCTGAAGCCCATTAACATCAATTCTGCAAGTGCAATACTATCCACAGATCATTTGGATTGACTGCCTAAGCTTGCCTACACACATTCAAAAATAAGTAAAGTCTTTTGAAACCTTTGAGCAAAAATGAGCAAACTATGAGATTGTCTTTCAAATTTTTTAAATGTAAAATCATCGTAGCATGTGTCTTTTTGTGCTTTCTTAAAATACAAGACTTGCCATATACCCCTCAAATACAAGTGTCCAGTTAAGAGTGACCACATAAGGCCCAAATATTTCATTGTTGAGAAAATAATAGTCTCTACGAAATTCAGGAATAAGTTTTTAATGGTAAAAACCTACCTGAAGAGTGGCAAAGGAGGTAGGATTCATCAACATATCCAAAGTCAAGTCCCTGTCATTGTCACTTTGTTTAGGGACCTCAGCCGCTACTCTTCTCTTGTACCTGTCATGCCCACTCATCCATCTTGTTATGTATCTAAATCAGTCTTCATTAACTGATAGCACATATAAATTTAAAATTGTTCTGGTCTTGAGCATACTGGTAGAGCATTCTTAAGTAGTCTACTAGGTTCTGATGCAAATGGAATTGTTCTTGGGTAATCCAAATAACCTAAGAATGTAGCATTTCTTTAATGTGAATTGCTTTAATTTTTCTTTACTATCATCTATTGCCGTGGTTGTCTTTCTAACCTAGTCATTGTGCTTTAGATTGAACGAGAGAATAATGAGCATGCGAGGATATCGGAGGTCGTTACGACATCTATCGGTCATTGGGGAGATTGGGATAAAAGAGATGGCTACTACGGCAGGTGTGAAGAGATTTCAAAGTTGAAAGACTACCTTGAATTTAATGCAAGACAAGAGCAGTACAAGGAAGCTGTAAAGTGGGCTGATTTAGAGCTTCAAGAAAGACGAGAGGCTTATGTGGATCAACAACTCAAGCTCTACGACAACGCTCACCTTATGAAGGAAGAAGATACGGTTTGGGGGTGGTCGCCCCTCTATCAAACCTTTCTTAGAGATTTTCCTAAGATAGGACCACAGCGCCCTTGGCGACACACGGAGGAGGAGTGGGTGCACATTGTTGAGGCATTGCAGGTAGAGGGTGCTAAAGAACCAATGACACTAGAGTTAGAATGTCCTCACATTGTGCGTGCATTAAAACTTTATTCGAGGGTATCCTCAGGACGAAATACTCCTCTCGCACATCCAGAAAGGGGTATGACAAGGCACAATGTCTTAGGCATCGCAAGGGACTCCTACGAGTCAATGAGGTTATGTGTAGCAGCACAAGATGTTGTTGATTGTGGTTGGGTACTATTTCCATGCGTTTCCAGTGCAGGAGTGTCATCTGTATTGGACTGTAGGAGGGACTTCCTAGGTCTTGTAGGATACGAAGGTACTGAACAAGAGGCAGTCTTGCGCCAGATAGAGACTTTCATTGTGAGGGTGGCCCGGAGATCAATCGTTGATATGGTAAGGAAAGGCAACACGGAGGAACTAGCGACCATGTGGTACAAGAAAGAGTTTGATGGACTCCCTAGACCACATTGTGACCAGGTATTGCAGAACATTTTTTATTGCAATACAAATTTTATTGATTGATATTGTCTTTATCGCATAAGGGAATTTGTTGCTGAATGTGAATTGTTTTTTTCAGGTCTTACGCATGCATATGAAGGTCAGGGAGGACATCGATACTGGATGGGGAATGTTAGGATTGGAGGAAGCTGAAAATTCTAAACCATTGCAAGATTTAGTGGACAAAGCCGTTGCCGTATTGAACACCCTGAGGCGTTTACAACTGAAAGTGACATTTGAGAGGTTAGGACTGAACGTTGAGGATGGTTGTAGTAGCAAAAATGTGCAAACAGATGATTCAGTCACTGAGCTCGCGGAACAATATACAAATTCGCAAGTTTTTAAGAACGCAAGTGTATCTCAAGGAGCAAGACAAAACGAGGAGGTCGAAAGACAAAGACAGGTCATGCGCAACCACATAGCCAGTCCTGCTCCGGTTGTGGGCAATCTTGGATCTGGTGGATTTAGCAGAACGCCCCATGATGTGGCTCGTGAAATAGATCTTACTGGTCTTGCATTAGCTATTATTCCAATCCGGTCATTGACCTTTGAGCCAACGGACGGGGATGGAACAACAGATGATCAAGAATTTGCAGTGACTACAAGAACAAACAATATTGTCTCCGAAGATGGGCTCTCATTGCTTGGTGAAAGTGCATGCAAGACAACAGAGAGTAAAGACAGTAGGTAGTTAACGCAATACCATGTACCTCTTATAGTGATTGACTTATAATGTGTAATGCTCATGATTTCATTGTCTTCATGTATTTTGTTGAAATTCAAAATTTTCACGAGTTGTATCCTACATTATGTTGTTGTAGCACTTTGTCTTGATGTCATGTTATCTTGTTGTTATGTTATCTCGTTGTTATGTTGTCTTGCTGGCATGCTTTGTCTTGCTGGCATGCCTTGTCTTGCTGGTATGCCTTGTCTTGTTGTCTTGCTGTAATGTTGTCTTGCAGACAGATTTATGATTGGGCACATGTCCACAGTGCCCAGGAGGTCCTTGAGCGGCTTTTTGAGAATGATGCCAAACAATTTGATTCCATCGAGTTTATCCGAGGGAAGGATACGACAGTTTTAAAGGCTATTGACTTACACACTTTGGAACAAGACGAAGGGAAACTCAGCAATGACACAATGGATTGGTTTGCGTTTTGGTTAAATCCACAAGTGTCACACTTGGATGTTTCCGTTGTCAGTCCTTACATGGCGTCCCAACTAATCACACTGATGAATGATGAGAATTTTAGCATGGATATGATCGAAGGGTTTTATCGCCGTTCCAAAGGATTCTGGCAGTATAAGAGCAACACCCTACTCGTCCCTATTTTAGATTCTGATCATTGGACTCTTGCTGTGCTCTCTAAACGCCAGTTCTTGAAATTCGACTCAGTTTATGATGGGTCCTGGCATGGAACAAAGAGACTCCATACACTTCTGGGAAGACTCTGGGCATTGCATGTTGGTGTGGAGGAGTTTGAAGAACGGGAGAATGCCGGCAATATGCGGTTGTGGAGGCATGCCGCATGTTTGCAACAGACTGGCAAAACTGAATGTGGTTGGATGACGATATGGAACATCGTGGACTATTGCGCACTCCATGGCTTTGGGGCAGAGTGGAAGGAGAAGGCTCAGTGAGTGATCGAATGACCATTTGTGTTGTCAATGTCCTCATGTGTGTAATACAATTCCGTCTTGATTGCAAATACCTCAATGTAAGTATGTTGCAGTGTTGTCTTATCTCACTCATGTATGGACATGTTCATTTACAGATCATTCCCCGGTGGCATCGTGTTTGGCGTGAAGGACATGATATCTACGGCAATTGTGGACACACTAGTCCCAAGAGAGGGAATGATTAGCCGTTGTTCATTCAAAATTAAGCTAGAAGACAGGAGAGGAACGACCAAGATCAAGTCTGAAATGAACTTCTACTCTCGCCGGTCAGAGAGGGAGCGCAAGACTCGTTCTAATAGTACCGCAACCACTATTACAACTATGTAGGACTAAATTATATTGTGTGTTGCTTGGAGGCATTGAACCTTGGTCACATCATATATACGACTCTCAGCATATTTGATGGTAACTTACTTTGATGAAATGAATGGTGTAGTCAATGTCAAACAAAGTCTTCCATTTGGCTGTTGTAATGACGAGTACAGTTTTAGCTTGATTAGAGCAGGGGCAGGATACTCAAAGTTGTACTGTAACTTGGCACCAATTTCCTGCACACCGTTCAAAATAGGTAGAACTGACCGGTGAAGTTTGAGAATAACCAGTTGAAGTTCAAGACTTCAGGAAATTTACCAATCATTCTAGAGGAACTTTAAGAACATACCTCACATTAGTAAAGAGAATTGAAAGATGTCAGCAAGTAACCCAGTCGGACTTGGAAACACTAGGATCTCAACCAATTATGCCCAAAAATATCCCGGGGTCATTGCATTGAGGGATGTGAAGAACTGGATAGTTGCACAAGAATGAAAGAATAGTCCATATCTTAGTACACCGCTTATGGTGATTAGTGTCATGTCCACTATTTGTGAAGGGCCTAAAGTAATTGTCTAGAGGTTTCAAAATGTCATGCCCGCTAATTGTCAATATGAACATTACATTCTTCTATTTTTTCTACTATAGATATCATTTTAAAACCAACAAAGGTCAAATTGGTTGTTCAAACACTATAAAACGATAACATCTTTACTTGGTAGAAACTTACATTAACAATACAATGTTATAGCAATGTGTTACCCCAAAACAATACGTGACACTAAATACCACCAGCGGGGTAGTGAAATAGGTCATGACATTGTCATTTTAGTTATAATTAGGACAAAATAGGTGTTACTATCAATGTACAAGGACGACCGGTGAAGTAGATAACCAACCAGTTAAATTGGCTAAACAATCAATTTGTATCTCGAATTGTAACCCCTCAATGCCTAAGAAGCCAAAAAGGGGTTGCAAAGTCTTTCTAAACATATATTTCTCAAGGTGAACTTTATAAGCTCAATTTGCAAATTTCTTCACCATCTAGAGCAAACCAATAAGATTATATATTAACGGCTCTAATTTATAGAGCTTAAAGAGGTGGGCACCCTTAAATTTCTCATTGTTACAATGTTTCCTATTTTAGGAAAGTAGCCATGTCAATGACATTAATATTTTTGGCCAATTTAACCAAATTATGAATTATTTTTCCTTTTAGGCAATCACATCAATGATGAAGTGATTTTGACACATCTTGATTTTTTTTAAGAAGATGCTTCTAGATTGATATGGAAAAGATCAAGGATAATGATCCTTACACCAAATGCACAATCTCTCTATCAAAAGAAATCTCTTGTATGCCAACATCAAATAAGGTCTCTAACAAATATCTAATTTATTAAGGCATACCCAATATTATATTTCAAGCCACCAACATATTGGAGTGGCACAAATCCTAAGATGTTCCCAATGGTTGGATTTGTTTTGAGTAGGGACTCTTTGTGAACTTCCAAACCATGAGTCTTGTCAGTTGCATATTGATAAATTATGCATCAACATCTTACATGTTTGAATTTACAATAACATAGACAACCCTTATTCAATGACTTTAACATTCTTATTAGGACATTTATATTTAGATGAATGTAATTTGGTGTAGCTTCAAGAATGGACACCAAAAAGACATGTATATGAGAAAGATTGAACGACTTTGCTTAAAATATGCCATCTATTTTAAGCTCAATACTCAATATTTTTTATTTTTTTTGGGGGGGGGGCTATATGATCATTTGAAGAGCTAGAATCTTCACTTTCACTATGGTAAATATTATAAGGAAAGTTGACACGAATTTAATTTGGACTCACCAGGTAAACATCTCATACTGATCGTGTGTTTCATGTTTTAGGAGAAGTAGGCTAGCTGGATAAAGTTGCCATTTAAAACCCAAAGGCCAAATGTAGAAAGGGAAGTCACACTTTGGACCCGATGCTAAGTGAAAGAAAATCTACACTATGACATTTGGAGCTGCACATTGACATATTTTAGATGATAGTCTTGCGTTTTAGTATGCAGTTAATGACAAGTGTCATGTGTTTGTGTTTGAGTGTGCAAGAGGAAAATATTGTTGAGGATACTAATGACAAGTGTAAGTTGTAATTATTTTAGTCAACTTTTAGACCATTATGTAACATAGGCATACACCTCCTAACAATATTGAACATGCTCATGTCCCAAGATGTTCGTAAGCACACATGAAGCCAAGTGTCATGAGATGACAATTACGATGAAGTTGTTAACATAAACATACGCCTCAAAAAGGTCAGAAGTCTCATGTACGCACAATATGTAAATATCATTTATGTAAAAGAAACATTTATCAAGCATTGAAACTGTCTGTATTGCAGAGCAAATGTACATGCTGAAGTTTTATTCTCAAAATCCTATAGTCTTGGGTGATAGAGTTTTGGATATATGATTGTATGACTACACCTACATGACAAAGTTCACCCTAAACCCTAAACCCCTGTCCTACATCATGACTTCTTCACCCTTCTGCACTTCCTCTCTAGTGGTCCCTGCTTCCGCTTCAAGGAATTGTCCCCATCTCTGGTGGGGAAAGTAGGTTGAGTTGGGACTTGCTCGCCTGATGCAACCCCCCTTGCCATCATCACGTTCATCTTCCCACGAATGTTTTTAAGCTCCGCAACAAGGTGCTCTCGAAGGTGAGAATTATGTTCTGTCTTTGTGTATATATCATGGAATATGGCCTCTGGGTCGTTTGCAGTAAATTTGGCTTTCCCTGAAGGTGGTTTTGATATTGAATTTGATGTCTGGGAGAGATCAACCGCTTCTTCTATTGAAACACCTGTGCCATTGCCAAAATATACAGTGTCCACGAGAGTTATGTCCTCAACATCACTAAAGACAATTGGAAAATGAACTTCACCTAGGCGATCATGTTGAGGCTTGTCCTCCTTTATCACATCCAACATGGGTGGATTATGTGATGTAGAGGCTTGGCTGAAGGTCTGCGACATTGGCGTAGTCTTATTTACCCCATAAGTTGTACCTGCCTCCCTCAGTATAAACCCAGTTTCTAATCCAGGGTTGATCATCCTGAAAACCTTCATTACATGCATGCAAATCATGCCTTGCAAAGAAGTTGGGCATTCACACTGTGCAAAAGACGAATTAGGACTGTGGACGGCCCATACATGGCGTTTTTCATCAACAGACATGACCAACGCTACATTGTCACCATCCGGATATAAGTATACATGATCATCTGGAATTCCAAATGCTTCTTGTATGGCACTCGCAACAATAACCTCTTGGTTGATGTTCCGAATGAAGCCATTCCCCTTCAAGACACAATGGTACCAATAGTGACTATGTACTTTCGTAATGAGACTATCAATGCACCAGTCTAATCTGCGTCCAACTAGGCGATGTTTCTCCAAGAACATGATTGTCTTTAAGTTCGCATGATACGCCTCGATTCCAGCATTTGTATTTTGTCCTGCATGAGGGAGATTCCGGGTTGCAATACACCACATGACAATCTTTTTCCGCCACTCTTTGTCCATGTAGTTCATGAACCGAGCAGCCTCCGGTCTTCTTGCCCTAATGTCATCAAGTTGGGACTGTGCCCAATGAATAGGATCATCGCCATGACGGAATCCAACACCATACATGATGTTACCCACTTCACAAAGAATATAAGCACGGTCTTCAATCCTTGATATCTTCTTGGAAGCATTTTCCACCCAAGCCTTGCGTACGTGCCAAAAACATAGGAGAATCAGTGAATCTGGCCAAACCGTCCTGCAGGACAGTTTGAAAAACTTGAATTAATGACTTGACATCTTTAGTTTCTTAATAAACACACATGTTTGTATTGGGGTGGGGGTCATAACTTACTGTAGAGCATTTATCTCTGCTTGGGCGTTGTCAACTATGATTGAAGACGGCTTCCAATCAGGCATGGCCGCAACTATCTTGTCTTTCAATGCTGCCAACACAGGAGTGAGGTCTTCTTCTTTTGAACTGGACGTGATGAACCACGCTACTGGAATCCCATTTCGCCATTCATCAAACACCATTATAGTATACAAAGGGTACTGCAGATAGGTCATGCAAAACATATTTCAGCACGGGTAGTCTTGGTACATTATCATGAAAAATGTCATACTTTTGACTTAAAAGGAAATGTCTTACCCTTGTATCGCTTGTTCCAAACGTGGCATCCATTGCAAGTGCATCTCCATGGCCGTACTTCATCATCTGCTTGAATTGCCAGTCTGTTTGAATACCAATTGTGAATGGGGTGTGGTCTTGCTCCGTGGCGTTGATGTTCAATTGTCCATGCTCTTGGTAGTTGAAGACTAGGTCCTCATTAGCCTCCTTCCACATGCGAACACTCATTGTTTCATTTGGATGTCTCTTCCACAGATCTGATGCCATCTGATTAGCCAGATTTCGGACATCTTGGGGCATGACAAAGGTGTCTCGTGTAACAGGTGCATTTTTCAATGCCATGTCACATACATGTTGTCTGTGTTGTTGCATGACTTGGGTGGCAGTGAAGCCTTGCCACAAAAGGTTGTTTAGCTCATCCTTTTTGTGTGCAGACAAGGTTGTACCCAATGCATGTCGAAAGCCTGCAACGTTGACACCGTGGCATCTATCACCGTTCTTGTTTGCATGTTTTGTCTCTCTGTATATCAGTTGGCATAGAGAATTATCCATGTACACCTGCTTGGCATAGAAGTGTCTCTGGCAACCTCTCTTGATGGACGTCCCGGATTCAATTTTTCCCATTCTCTTGCCCGTGTGTCCAACCCTCTTGTGTTGCCTAAAAGCATCATAATCTGGCACCACCTTCTTCCCTCTCTTCTTCTTTACAAATGACGATTTATCTTGATATCGCTTCCTTCTCCTTTGGGCTGCATTCAGAATTGACTTCAGATCTGAAACATAGACGTTGGAATGGTCCTCTGGTCCAAAATTGCAGTGATATCTGTGCATACAGTGGGCAAACTGAGATTAGTGTTGCATCAATACTGCAAGACAACAAAATCCCTCATCCCCACTGTCCTTATAATATAACAGTCTTTCAAAGATTATAGAACCCATATGAGACGCAGTTTACAAGGTAGGTCACCCCAATGGCAAATCAAGGAGTTCAGTTCTGGATAAGTACTTGATTTGGACACTGCAGGTATTGGGACGCACGAGCTTTACAGAGCCTAAGGGGTTTTTTTTCAGCGTCTCTTTTGTGAATCTACATGGAAACTTTGGGTTGTTGTTCTCTCCATCAACAAAGTCTTGTAACCTCTCCCAAGGAATGACAGCCACATCATTTAACCTACGGCGGCCGCCACCCTGTGATAGGATAGGCCTCCACAATATGTCCTCCTTTTTGAATGGTCCTGGTGGAGGGTTCTGCAACATCCCCCTCATTTCTTCCAGAAGTACTCGCTCTCTATCAGGGTCGTATGGAGGATCTTGGGGATCAGTTTTCGCTTCCATGGTGAGGTCCACATTTGAGCTACCATGAGCATGCCTTTGCCCTGGTCTACATGTTCGTGTAGTGTGAGAATCATCATGGGTTTGAGGAGCATTGTGGCTCCCATAAGAGCACCCATTGATATCAACTGTAAGATCAATATACACATGATTCTTACCATCCATTGTAAGTACGACAAGAAAGAAAAGGACTGACAGGGCTTTAGAGAAGCCTCCACTGCCTTGTTCACTAATGTAGGAAGTGCAACACTGCAAACAAATGTTGAAGCAAATGGGACACAAAACATTACAACAAAACAAACCTTAAGTTTCCCTACAACCTACACCAAAAATTGCAACCACAACAACACATAACCAGTCACTTCCAAAGCAAACCCCCAACCAAGGCCCCCAAACCCTAAATTGTTGAGCCGCCGACCCTGAACCCTAAGTCAACACTTTTCAGATCCACATTTTCCGACAGGACAAGATCTGGTTTTGCAGGACAAGATCTGGTTGTGCAAGACAAGATCTGGTTGTGCAAGACAACAAAATTTTCATTGACGGATGGCACTGAATTGTTGTCAACGGAGGCTTGGGAACGTTGTCGACGGGAACGAGGGAAGCGGGCAGTTGAAAAATACCAAGCTGCCCGACGTCGCCAAAATTCCTCGATTTCGGGCAGATTTTCCCGGGCAGCAGCCTGACATCATACGGTGGAAGGGGGGTGATTAATGTGAGCCATATCATCAAGGTGGCGGCTAAATCGGCATGTATTACTCACTTACCAAATTAGAGCAACTATAATGCCGATTAGGAGCCAAAATAGGTGTCCAATTAAGGAAGCTAATTGAATTAGCCTCATCTACCTTAACAAAATAGATAGATAGAGACGTTGGCTTCATAGAGAAGCAAGCGTGAATGGAGAGCCTCTTTGCCAAAGGGCTACTTCCCCCTTTTAAGTTGGAACCACTTGGTAATAACAAAGTAGAGTCATGTCCATGTTGGCATTGCCTAGCTACACCAAATATGATATTTAGTGTCACCAATTCTAATTGTCTTCCTCAATACTAAATCTCACCAACACTAAGTGTTAACCCAACATTATTTGTCATTCCTTGTGAATTTTTTTTGGGATTATAGATTTATAGTGTTGCAATTGCTATCACTTACTAAGTGATTTTTCATCCAGATGTGAATCATCCATGACAATATTTCATCACAAGTTGCTGACAAGAGAAGGTAGGATTTTGGCCAATGGATGAACTCATCCATCATCCACGACAATATTTGTAAACTTATTCATAAGAAGTGTCATCCAAACAGTTCCCATAGTGACATTAACTATTGACATAGAAAATGGTCCAAAAGTCAACAAAGCAACGTGGCATTTAGTAACTCAACCTTCTTTGCTAAGTAATGTTAAAGTTTATGCCATTGTCTCATGTGGAGACCATACACGTTTGAAACGCCAATTTTGAAATGGAGACCGGTGGGCCAAGGTAAAAGAATGTTGGTCTTGACATGTGCCTAATCTCAAGGAGTTTGGTTCCATGTCGGTCCCTCTCTTTATCGGGTATATACGTTTATTTTGAACTTTGATCCAAGATGGTGATTTTGTAGGACTTAAACTTTTCAAAACAACAATAGAAGGGATTACCTTGAAACCAAACCCCTCAAGATTAGACACATGTCAATGCCAAAATTCTTTTACCTTTTCCCACTAAACCCCATTTCAAAATCAATATATTTTGAACATGTGTGGCCTCCTGTCACTCAAGAAAAGGCTACACACGAAACCAAATGTTTTGAAACTTATGGTTACACTACATGTGCAAATGAGCCACCGTTTTCGTTAGTGTGATGACATATGACATGGTGAAGTGCCACAAGGTCCTATACATCTTTACCATGTGCTTTGACCAAATACTAATAATTTAACTCAGTTCCCACTTTTTTTCCTTTATTCAAGATTTAAGAAAATTAAGAACAACTCTGATAATACCATGGAGGAGGGGTCATTGGAAATTCTCTCTTCATCACTCAATATTTGTCTTCTTGTGAAATCAATCGACCCTCTCATGTTATTTTTGCTCTCCTTTTTTTTGTTCCATGACGATGGCATGGAACAAATTCACATTTAAATTTTATTTTCATTGGAATTAACCTAGCTATCAATCTTATTCAACCTATAAATATGTTCTCTAGTTGGTGTTATGGAATTGGGGGGGGGGTCTTCAACGACGTATGAATATGAAGATGAATGTGCATTATTTAAAATCCTACCAAGACACGGAGACATCAATTCGGGGCTTTATGTATCCTTGGAATTGAGATCTATACCAAATTTAGTACCTTTGCATTCATCAACTTTTACCACATTGGCAGTGAAAAACACCTTACTTCCAAGGTCATATGTGTTTGACAAACCCATGCTTTTTTTTGGAGTAGCTCTCCACAAGTAGTCACATTTGCCATACCATGGCCATTCCAATGGCAACCCTCCAGTGACCTTGACCACCATGGCTAGTTCATATTTATAATATTTCTTACACCAATCGATCTTGGATTGAATGTTGCTAATGGTCTAGGCTTTGTCAAATTTTCTTGGTTGAAAATATTGATAGTCTCCAACCAATACACACTTTCAAGTTGTTGCGATTAATGTGAGTCGCACAAAACTCTTTATAAATTTTGAGCAAAGAGGTAATTGTTCATCTTCCCATTTCATTGTTGAACTCATCGTAGTCTTGGAAGTCTTGGGAGCCATGATGCTACGTAACAACTACAAATCCAAAATCCACAAACACAACCCAAATTTTGAGAATCAATACTTGATATAAATCTCAACAAAATAGTATGATCTTTGATTCTTTTGCTTGTTCGAGTCAATAATTTTGTTGGATTAATAACAACAATATCAAAATCTCTACATACTCGCAAAAATGGAAATTAGTGTAAGTTTCGACATAAAATTTTCCAACCCTTTATCTCCCTCACTTAATGAAATTCAACAAAATAAAATATAGCAGAAACATTTTCAGAAGTAGATTAACAAAATTCAAAACATCACCAAAAAAAATCATAAGTTTCAAACCACAAGTATATTTGAAAGTTGTTGAGCTTTAGCTTGTAAGCAACCTTGCTATATGAGTTTCCAATGTCACTAAAGACTTCTTTAAGATATATTGAATTATGGGCTACTTAGTTGCCGGTACCAACCGCACCTCAAAGTTGACTAGTTAACAAATCGACTAAAATAATAATTTCAAGCACATAAGGTCTGATGTTGCATTCTCATTGGCCGTCTTTCCTACCCACCGTCTTTCAAGAGCTGACATGCTGAAGGGGAGGCAAACCCCCGTTCCCAATTGCCAATTCATGACTGGTGAAGAAGTGCACCGGTCAATCAAGAATTTCCACCCAATACAAGGCTATTTGAAGCAACGGTTGTTATGACGGACAAGATGGAAAAATGAAAAATGAAATGCCTCAAGTTGGAATTCTCCAGAGGTCAAGTTTCTTGTCTAAGGGTTTAAGGTTGCCTGTGAGGCCAAACCGCCCACCCTTAAGCGTCCTAGTCCGGGTGAGGGAATGGATGTCACATTCGTTTCGCATAGCTCCCTCTTACCAACTTCATTGGAAGTCATTACATTTCTCATTAATTCGTACACACCAATTTATTCCATAACAAGGTTACAAGTGTTAAGAAACACTCTTCTCTATCGTGGTGCTATTCGCGTGCTCAAGTACACTCCCCCACAACCGTACCCCCGATTACACGGAGAGCTAACTACCTAGTTAGCCCATCCATTTACCTTAGGGTACTAGACCTAACTAACCCTCCTTCTAACTGCCCTTAATCCAACTGCTCCTTAGTCTGTCGCAGCTCCTTAGTCTGTCGCAACTCCTTAGTATTCTGTCGCAGCTCCTTAGTATTCTATCGCAGCTCCTTAGTATTTTGTCGCAGCTCCTTAGTAGTTGGTTGCAGCTACCTTACTAATCTGTCGCAGCTCCTTAGTCAGCTAATTTTCTAAGCTCCCCCTAATCAAATCTATTCTCTAAGTTCCCCCTAGTCAAATCTATTCTCTACCACACTACACAACACACACACACTCACTCACACACCCACACGAGAGAGAAAGAGAAAAAGAGGAAGAGAGGGAGAGAATGAGAGAGGGATAAGAAGAAGAGGAGAGGGCACCCAAGACCACAAACCCCTCAACCTTCTCCTACTTAGTAGGACCTTATCCTATCCACTAACTCCTTACCCCCTAAACCAACAAGAACACGTTCTAATTCAAACATTTAAATCCAAGGACCTCCCCCTTGCTTCATCAAACACTACTCACTTAGCCAAAACACTCCCTCATGTCACTAAGCTTCTAATCAACCACACAAAATAGGCTTAAGGCCTAAAACATCAACCACACCAAGCCTCACTCTTTTTATACTTTTGATTGTTTCAATAACGACTTCGAATGCAATTCTAAGTAAATTCTAAACATAAAACAAATATGAGCAACCATTTTGGGCTCATATTGCCCAAGAAATTTGATCCTTGGAGAACTCCCTAGCAAAAAGTGTTGCCATGTTGGCATCCACGACGTTTTTTCATTCATGCTTGAAGTTCTTCACTGAAGAAGTCTCGGCCGTAGAGTAAACCCTGGTGAAGAACCCATTTCATAACCAATCATATTGCTTCATTCCCCTAGAATTATTGACCCGTGCATTTCTTCACCTGACCTAAATTGATCCTCATTAGGAAATAATATTCCATTTTTATTCCTTGAAAAAAGCAACAATGACTGCCACCACCTAAACTGCCAGTTAGTGGCCTATATGGCCTCCCTTTCAAATTCTTTTTCAACAAATTATAATTTTGATTCTTTGTTTTTGTATTGCCATGTTGGAATTCTTTTTATTTTAACATCCCCTTCCTAATGCCATACGATCAAATGATGTCAGCGAAATTCTCGAAGGTTCGCCTTGCAAAGGGAAGCAAGTCGAGACCCGGTTTGGGGACCCGAATTTGGGGACCCAAAAGGCTTCAACACCTGGAGCACTCACACGGAAGACGTTGGGAAGAGGAGTTTGGGAACAAGCTCGAAGGACGTCCATAGCCATGATGATGAAACCCTAGTCCCTTCCCCGCTTGCTATGGCTATGGCGCTGTTTCTCGCAGCCTAGATCCCCCGCACCGATCACTCCCTTACCGACATCGCCAGCACCGGTTCCGCTCACGTGCCTCCTACCCCGCTCATACGTCTTGTGCTTACGGCGTGCAAATTGGTCGCGTATTGACGAAGTTGGACTGTTTCTTGAGGTGCATATTTATCTTCCGGGGTTTTACTCAAAGTTCGGAGGTTTCGTGGAGCTAACGGGGAGCTTATTCGTCTCAGCAACGGTTTCGGCTGAAGATCGATTGTATGCTGGAAGTAGGCATTGAGTGAAAGTGTGAGATATTCGAGCTCTGCGAACAAGCTTGCAGGCCTTGGAATGATAAATTAGGTGAGTGTTATTAACCTTCCTCTGGATTCTTGTCTCCCTGTTGACATGATATGTTCCATGCGGACATTGTGGCTACTCGGTTTTGCAATTTAGCTACTCGGTGGTGGGATGGACGTCTTAATTTCATGACCTCTTTTTAAACTGTTCATGTACTTCGGGAATTTCCAGTCGTACAATGTGTCACCTCCATTTCGTAAGCTTCTCGATTGATTCTTCTGTTGGATAAAATATATTCCTTTGCTGCCGCTTTATTGGACCCTGGGCTCCCTGGTTAACAAGTCCTGGAGCACTATTATTCAATCTGATCGTCTCACATTGTTCTGATCAGAATGAAATAGGCGTGGATATGAGATCTTCCAGGCACGTCGTGACCTCTTTAACGAGGACCTGCCAAATTTCAGAATTATGTGAAGATGTCAGGACGCAATTTTGAGTTTTCATTAGCTTTTCTTCACGTTCGCAGCTGTGACAGCACAATTCTTTTTACCTGCAACAGTTTGAGTGGATATAACCTTATTTGAATAATACGAGTTTATGCAGAGAGGCACTTGCTCTAATGAAAGGAGCTGTTTAGAGGTTGAAGGTTAACGAGAGCATCTTTTTTGTTGACAAAGATAGATCTAAAAATATGGTAATGTAACAAAATTGTTTGCATGAAGGGCACCTTGGGCGAGAAAGGGGTTGTTCGATTTCTTGTTGAATTTAGGGTTTTCGATTTCTGTGCCAATTCTATTCTCAATTTTCTCGAGGAAGTGTTTATGGTTTCTTGCGAGAGCTGTATAAGTTGGTTCTTTTGCAATGAAACTTTTGGGTGTGATTTTCATCATTTATGTGCTGCTTTCGATACTGCATTGTCAATGCAAGTTAGAGTTCAAATGTTTCTGTTGCAATTGAAACTTTCAGGTGTGATTATATAGATATCCAGAGTGTGCACATAATTTATCAAAGTCTCCTAACCTCAGGGTACCCTGTCTCAGCAATTTGTTGTTATGGACTCTGCTCCTCGATTTGTTAGGTACTTCTACGACCAATTTTATATCCTTACCTCTTCAAGGCAGTGAATGCTGATGGATTTCACAAGAGTAAGAATTAAGTGGTGTGTCTTCCAACTTCTAGTATCTCATATGTGAGGTGAGTCTGGTTAAGTCACTCAGGTTTTTGCGGCTAGTGTGTTGGTATGCATAATCACTGTAGAGGTTACTTTTTATATTTTTTGTTCATACGGTAGTGAGGAGCTTTAGAAGCTCATTTGTTTAGTGTTTTCTTCGTTCACTCATTTCCTTCTACTTTCTCAGTATCCGGTGTTTGGCCTGCATTTTATCTTCTATGGGAATTGGCTATATCTTTTGTTACTGAAGTGGGCAGATATTTTCACAAGGGAGCCATGAGTGTCTGCTGAGTGTGACCCATTGTGTAGATGGGCCCTGTGTTTGAGTGTGAAATTTTGTTGGTACAAGTTTCATCCAAGTCCCCCTGTCCTACCATGTTCTTTTCCCTCTTGAATCAATTGTAAGTATTATATGCAGACTATTGTACCTCATGCAGCAATTGTTGTACTTGCAGAGAGCATGGCCGCACCAGCCTGGCAGCCACAGGGAGGTCAACCCCTAGGTGGTCCTCAAGGACATTGGGGAGCTCCAAATGCATCTGCCAGTCATCCACAAGGATCTCCACATGGGCCTCCATTTACCCCTCCTACCACGTTTTCTGCCACTCAACCTGGGACTGGTCCTTCCTTTGGAAATTCTAGCCAGCTGAACTCTGGGTTGGGCAATTCTCTGGTTCGACCTGTAAGTTGTTTCTTTGTTGCAAGTTGCTTGACCTGAACTTGTTGTGAAGCATCAGGACAATCTCTTCTATGTGACCATTCTAGCAATCATCAACTAATAGGGATTCCATCAATTTTCAAATTTAGGGACTCATAAATTTGTGATATTTACCAATGTATAGAAAGCACTTTGTCATCTCTTTCTTCTATGCCCATGCTATCCTGCTAACACATATATAGACTTCTTTGAGTTGAGCTGATGACGATCTTGTCTGTAAACTTGCAGATGTCCACCACAGTCACAACACAGGGTGCCCAATATGTCACACCTCCTCAGTTGGGTTCAAATTACAGCATCCCTCCAAACTCCTACTCAGGAACTAGGTGGCCTCCACAGCAAGCTGGCCCAACCCCTGGATCCACAGCTGCTGTGCCTAGTCCAACTGCTACTGAGGGTGTTAGGCCAGGGATGTCACCTACAAACTTGGTGTCTCAAGGACTTCCCCAGGCTGTTCAGAGTGCCAGTGGTCCCACTCACCAGCCCCCATATCAAGCATATCCTTCAAATGTTGGGCCAGGTCCTTCCCAGCAGATGGGGCCTCCTTGGATGCAACCAGCTCAAAATTTTCAGCGCCCCCCTTACATGCAGTACCCGGGAAACTATCCTGGGGCTTTCCACGGGCAGCAGATGCGTCCTCTAGGACCTCCTAATGGAATGCCACCAGGACTTGGTCCAGGTGTAGGACCAGGTTTTGGATTGCCTGGGAGTGCTCAACCTCCTGTAGTATGGGGGCAAGGTTCTTCTGGGACATCAGCTGCAAGGCCTCCATTAGCCACTTCTATGGGCGATTCAGGTGCTGCAAATGGAACTGGTAACATCAGCAAACCAGGTCCTGGAGCTCCTGGTGGAAATGATCCTACTGGTAGTATGGCTGGTTCAAAGTTAGAGAAGGGTTCAAGTCAGGTAGTGATCGAGCCTGCAGATATATGGACTGCACACAAGGCGGAGGGTGGAGCGGTTTATTACTATAACTCTGTCACTGGCCAATCAACTTATACACGACCAGAGGGATTCACAGGGGAGGTAACATGGCAGGGCTACTCTTGTCTTCCAAGTTTGAAATTTGAAGGTGATATGTTCTATTCATGTTTTTAGGCTGGCTCATCAGTACTCGTCTACCGGATTTCATTTCAAAGTTGAGCATTTGTTCCAGACATTGCCAGCATTGAGGATTCTTGTTGTAATTGATGGCAGTTAAGAAAAGCATATTATTTTAATATTATTGTTCTCTGGTGTTCTTGATAGTAGGCCCTACTTCTCTCAAGGGTGTACCCTCAGATCTTTGGTTTGAAAATTTGTGCAGGCAGACAAGGTGACAAATCAGCCCACGCCTGTGTCTTGGTGAGTGAGGACTTTCCGGCTGTAGCCTGCCTTTTGCTCTGGAGAATCATGCTGATGCATATCTCTGATCATCTGGTAATGAGTGCCCTTGATACATGGCCTTCTACTTAATGTGTAGGTGCAATTAGCGGCTCATTTTATGATTGTAAACTCTTCTCAACCTCGGTTATTGGTTGAGGAATCGACAATACTCAAGTCAGTGACAATGTTGACACTCAATAGCTATATCTTGCTACAATTTTCTAAGAAGTTCATGAGCTGATTCTCTTAGGATCTGTACCAGGAATTGATTTGCAAATATCAATTAATTGAGTATTAATTTGTGGAACAGGGAGCGGTTGAGTGCAACTGATTGGGCTTTAGTGATGACCAACGATGGCAAGAAATATTATTACAACACAAAGACACAGGTAGTGATTCATATACTAACCATGTCCATGTTCTTGGACATTGGTGTAGGTGTGGTTTTGTCTCTGGATTGCAAAGAACAAGAAATTTCAAGAAAACTGGTCTAGGTCTAGGGAGTGTCCATGTTATTGACATTAGTGGGAGTCAACTTGTTTGGTGTAAGAATAAGCATACAAACAAACATTTCTAGTGAACTATTTCTATGAGAGGTGATTTAGGGGATTTACTAGCATTTATGTTTGTTGGTCAGCAGAATGTCAAACAGCACTATGTATATTTGGTTGGCTTCTCCCTGTGCCAGTCTACAAACACCTACTGCAAGAGCTTCTATGGGGAGTTTCAAGTAGTTTTCATCAAGTTCATCTACATATGTGTATGGCTGCAGGCAACAAGCTGGCAGGTTCCACCTGAGGTTGCTGAGCTCCGAAAGAAGCAAGAGGATTCTGCTCCAAAATCAGTGATTGATGGACCATCAGTGACTGCTCCAACAGCAGAGAAGAGCCCTGTCTCCTTCACTCTCCATATCCCAGCAGCCATAACTGGGGGCCGGGAAGCAGTTGGTCACAAAGCTAACTCAAATTCGGCCTTGGATCTGATAAAGAAGAAATTGCAAGATTCAGGTGCACCCATCACAGTTTCGCCAGCAGCTGGAAACATCTCAGGAGTAGTGACTGCTGGAAATGGTGGACCAGCTGTTGATGTCAGTAATGGGAAGGGTGTAGGAGTAGAGGGAGGGAAAGAGAAGCTTCATAAAAGTGATCATGCTTCTTCAGATGAATCATCAGATAGTGAAGAGGAAGACCCAGGCCCAACTAAAGAGCAAAAAATAGCTGAATTTAAGGTGAATTCATGATACCTCTGATGTGTATTAGTTATTTTATGTGATCATCTATATTAGTGTTACAGAAGCTACATCATTGTGGATCTTTATCTTATTTATTCTCTTGACATCAAGGTTGTCATTTGAGTAGGAGAGACTTATGAGTCCTTATCAGTTACTGCCTCCTGTCTCAGCTCTGCAAAGAGCTCCACCAGAGATGAGTGCAGTCTGTCATCTTAGTAGTTATCATCCCAATCTCAACTTAAGTTACTATTCTCTTGAAGGGAACCTTGTCCTGGGGACATGCTCTATGTTTTGTGAATGTGTGAAATTTCTGAACTCTGGGAAGTTTGTACTCCAAAGCTCTGTACATGTATGTTTCTTCAATGTGAGTCTAAATTAACTTGTATGGACTTGCATTCAAGAGTCTACTTATCAAGTGCTTATTGGTCTGGCTTTATCCCTGTGGCAGGAAATGTTGAAAGAGAAGGGCGTGGCACCTTTCTCAAAGTGGGAGAAAGAACTTCCAAAAATTATCTTTGATCTTCGTTTTAAGGTGGGTGAAGTAATCTTTGTTGTTTCTGCTTTTCTCTATGTACTGCACAGTTCCCATTGTACTCTTCTTCATCATTAAGTGACAAGACTCGTGAAGTGAATGTTTTTGGTAGACAGTGATCAGTGGCTTTTTGTGGCTCCATTATGGTGGGACATTTGAAATTCATTCAAGCTAATGGAGAACAATATGCGATTTGATAAAAAGCAACCTCAAAATCTGAAACAGAGCTTCGCCTTGAATTTTTTTTTAAAAAAAACCTCTTTTATGATTTTGTAGGCCATACCAAGCCATACAGAACGACGTTCGATATTTGAGCATTATGTACGAACAAGGGCTGATGTTGAAAGGAGGGAGAAGCGTGCTGCTCAGAGGGCTGCCATTGAAGGGTTTAAACTACTCTTGGAGGAAGCAGCAAAGGTTGTCTATTTATTTCCTTCCTCCTCTCTTATATTCAGACAGTTGAAATGATCAAAGGTTGCTTCTGTGTGGAGGATTAAATGGTGTGTGTTACATCTGATTTCTAAGAAGAGAAGCTCACACTTCTATTTTTGAACATCTATCTCTACTGGTGGATATTCTTCTGATGGTAGGGTAACTTGTAACTAACAAAGGTCATATCTGGTCCTGTTCTCTTACCTTCTGGCGTTCTATCAACAAGGGATGTCATTTTGGTGCAAAATGTGCATATTCTCATTGTTTGGACGTTGCCCTGGAAGACCTTGAAGAGTTGGTTTCTCGTGCAGAGGTTTCTTCGGGAAGGATGTCCATTTATAAGCAGCTTCCAACTATACGTAACTTTACCAAAGTGTATAGTACATCGTTTAGGTCAAGTAGTAATATTTTACTTTGATGCCGTCACTATAGAACTGTGGACGTTATCATTGTCAAGTATTGGGGCGAGTGAAAGTTGTCACCCTTTGGTGTTTGCCCATATTTGGTTAGTTCATAGCATGAGTAGCTTCAGAGTATAGGAGCCAAAGAGCAGAATTTTCTGATGCTTTTGTGTTGGTGTCTCTCCACTCGTACGGTTGATGAACTTCCACCTTTTTGTGGACGGAGGGTCAGTGATGGATGGGTGTTGTCTCTTGCTTTTTTCAGCTGAAAATGTTGCAGCCATGACTTGGCCCTTATACATATTTGGTCTTTTCAGCAATTTGCAGAGATGTGGCTTCTCAGGTTTAAGCTCAGTTGTCTGCTTACTGCAGCCTTCTGGTAGGTTGCAATCCCAAAACAATCAATGTTCTTATAACCCAAGTCTTAAATGGGCTCAGTTGCCATTCTACCCTCAGAAGCTTTTATTTAAAAATTTTGAAACCGTTTATTGGAGAACTTTTGCAGTTCTCCTGGACGTGTTTTGCTTCAAAGAGGTACTACTTTCTGTATTATAATTGGTAATAGAAAGAGTCTCCTTTTGGGAGATGCCTCCCTTGAGCTTCCAGCTTCATCCAAGTTAAACTCACTTGTTATATTAGTGTCATAAATCTACAATATTATAGATTCTATACTTAAATATGGATATTTGTTTTTATGCAGGAGATTTCACATGCAACTACGTATGACAGTTTTAGCAAAGTTTGGAGTGATGATCCACGCTTTGAAGCTTTGGAGAGGAAGGATCGAGAATCCTTGCTGAGTGACAGGTTTGTTGATTCCCTTCTGTAACCTTGGTCAATTTGGTCTCTCTGTTCACCTTGGAAAAGATTTTTGCTCATTGAATGATTGCTTGAGGTGTGTGTTGGATCAATGTCTGCAACCAATGGTGGCATGTTTGGTGTTTGGTATGGTGATGCACTGTTACATGTCCTTGCACTCTTTTATCTGAACAATTCCTTGTCTGGGACCTGATGATGTCAGTGGGGGCCGTTTGGAACATGTCATAACCATGGTCCATTATGGGAGTAAATCTGATTTTGGTTCAATCCATTTGTTGTGACAGTCTAGTACAAGTCTGGACTGCTACGATTATTTTACTCTGGTTTATCCTATATGGCCATCTGGACCTTGTTCCTGCATTCACAGTGGCACACCTTGCAGTGCTTCTGAATGTGTAACATAAGAACCAAAAAGAAGGTGGGTCATGGAAAAACAACTTACTCACCACAATTTACGTTGATAGTTCAACCATCCCTTGTTAGTTGACCAACAATATCTCTAGTATTGGTTGCACATCAGTCAGGAACTTCTAATCTGAAAACTATACACATGAAGGATGGGCCATAACCACTGTGGACAAAAGTCGTGTATTCAATAAGGGTCACAAAAGTTGGAGTTTTTGGCTGACGTGGGATGTGGCTCAATGTTTATGTGGATGTTAAAGAAGCAATTCTATCATGGTGAACCCTGACCCACTTTGCGATGTTGCCGAGGCTTGTGTGCCATCAGGTATATATTTCCCTTTTATTGCGACTTAACATCCACCATTGGCGCAAATGTTATCGCTCTGTCACCGTTTGGTTGAGCTCCAACTCTTGTTTTTGTATCTATTTTTCTCATTATCTTGAGGAATGTGCTTCTTGCCTTCAGTTTGGGACCATCTTGAAGTTCTCTGAACCCAATTTTTGTGATGTTCTGCATGGATGTATAATATAGTCTGCTTGTGTCCTGGTCACATGTTTCATTCCTATTTCAGTTAATAAACGTTGCATAAGACCACTTTGAGATGTAGTACATGTGGCACTTCATTTGCTGGTCATTCTATGGCTTGTTTGTTCACAGCAGCAGGAAAGTATAACATACCTCCTGCATTGTTTTCTTTGCTATTGTTAAGCTGATCAGGAGCTGAAGTGCAGCATTCAGCAGGACAATAATGTTAGAGTAGAAACTACTGGAATTTTATGTTTGGAATTAGATTTGCTTAGCATCTGATACCAAAATGGTATGTAGAGAATGGAAGAGAGAAATAGGAACGTAGAAATTGTCGTTTTACATAGTGATCAAGCATGATTTCCATGTTAATATCATTTGAGTCTTCCTCTAGCTGTCAAATTCTTTGTATGAGGGCGTTGCCTTCTTTTCATTTGTGCAAGCAGATGTGAGGGTGCCTTCTAGTAAAATCAAGATGAGTGTATGTGGAGGTTATTCTTTGATGACTTTGTTAGACTATAAGAGATTAACATCAAGAGATTTTTGGCCAATATTTTAAACTTTGAACATTGAGGTCTTGAACTTCAATTTGCAGGGTAGGACCACTCCGGAAGGCAGAGGAGGATAGAGTAAGAGCTGAGCATGCAGCTGCTGTGGCTGGCTTTCGATCTCTTCTATCAGAGAAGGGTGAAATCACCTCCTCCAGTCGCTGGTCTAAGGTACACAGGTTAACGTCCAGAATAAATGAAATCTTTCAAATGTACAAGTTGTACACACCATCTGTTTTGTTCTGATCTTTTTGAGACTGCTCTTGTAAGTTCATTTGATGTTCTTGTTCTTTCTTTTATGAACAACATGCCTTTTTTGGTGGTTTGAAAAGTGTCGAATGTAACTTCAAGAAAGTTAACATGACACTATGTTACGTGTGCTTAGGTGAAGGAAAGCCTGCGGGCAGATCCCCGGTACAAGGTTGTGCAGCGAGAAGAAAGAGAAGACTTGTTTAATGCAATCGTTACTGAGTTGAGGGCTGCAGAGTTAGAAGTTGAGAGAGCAGCTAGAGCAAAGAAAGAGGAGGAGGTGAGCCCAATTGCCTGAGTATGTAACTGTATTCATAGGTCTGGTGCAAAAAGAGCTATAACATGATCTTTATTATAGCTGGATTTGGAATGTGACAAGTATATGTGAAATTGATTTTGCATTGCCAATGCAAGAAGTTATTGTTGTTATTTGCTGCTCTGAACAATATTGTGGAATCTGTTTATGCCACAGGAGAAGTTGAAGGAGAAAGAACGGGAAGTGCGCAAGCGCAAAGAGCGAGAAGAACAGGAGCTAGAGAGAGTGCGTGTGAAAGCTCGTCGAAAGGATGCAGTGTCTGCATATCAAGCTCTTCTAACCGAGAAGATCAAAGATGCTGAGGTAATTTCTCAACAGTGACATTTTCTATCAGAAAAATGATCCATCAGACTCATACAATTTATCATGGAGGCAGTTCTGTGCGCACATGTGTAGAATCATGAGGCTCGTCACTGCTATTCTTGAAAGCAGATGTATTCTAAACATTTTCTGAGATACATCATCCATTTATCTGATTGGGAATTGACTTGTGGTTTTGAACTTGCAGGCTTCATGGACAGAAGCCCGGCAAAAGCTAGAGAAGGATCCATTAAGCCGTGCCTGCAACCCAGATATAGATACAGCAGAGATGGAGCGCATCTTTCGGGAGCATGTGGATGAACTTTACAATGTAAACATCTCAATCCTAAGCTTACAATTCAAATACTACTTCTTTCTTATTGCTAAGTATGGATTGGTTTGTGAGAGTAGCCACTTACAAATTTGTATGCGTGTCAGCACCTAATGACTTTCTTGATTGTTCCTAATATTTTCACTAGTGTTATTCACTGTTCATTATTGATATTAAGTTGCATTTATGAGGATAAGTTCATGGACCAGTGGATGCATTTGTATTGGATCAGTATCATACAGTTATGCTCTTAATAATTTTTTTTCACTTGTTGTATGGATGGGCCAGCGCTGTGTACGGGAGTATCGGTTATTGCTTTCAGAAGTAGTTACACCTGAGGCTGGTGCAAAGCAAGTTGACGAGGGCAAGTCCATCTTGACATCCTGGCATGAGGCTAAGAAGGTCCTAAAATCCGATCCTCGTTACAGCAAAATGCCACGCCGAGAGCGGGAGTCATTGTGGAGAAGGCACGCAGAAGATCTGCAACGAAGAATAAAAGCAGGAGATGCAACTGGCAGGGAGGATATTAGCAGTGGAAGAGCTGCATCTCCTACCAGGGGTTCCACTGATCACAGAATGCGGTCACCTGCAAGACGAATCCGGCGGTAGCCTTTGTTCTTTTAGGGCATGTAACTAATGTAAGTGAAGAAATCAATTCTCTTCACATGTAGAGCATCTTTTTGGGATCTTTTCTTTCACTTTTTTTTCCCTGGATGTCAGCTCTGATGTTATGTCTTCAACCCCTCTACACCACCATGAGATAGGAGTGGCTATCAACTGTGTCAAGTTTCCGAGTTGGGCAACAATACAGTTTGTTCACATCAATGCTGAGCAGTGAGGGTCTGGTACTAAACTTTTTCCTGTTACACTACAGTTACCACCCTTGTATGCATTTGGCTGTGTCTATCCTCAAATGAATGGTCATGTTTTTGCTCGTCATGGTTGCTAGAATCGAATGGAGATGTGTATGCTTTTGCCAGTTGAGGATTGCAAGCTGGGGCAGAATGGAGATCAATTATGGTCATACAAAATGGTCTTGGTGAACAGAATAAACTGTGGCTGTTTGCTCAACCTTATCATCTTGATTTTCCTCTCTTTGTGTCTGCGTTAAAACAATGAAGATGTTATTGGCGACATGTATCCTCTGCAATCTTAATAAATCAGGCAAGATGCTCTTAAAACCATCCGAGGCCCTGAACATGCTTGTCATCAATATATCGAGCTGCAAAATTACCCATGATTTTATGGAATGGCATTTTGGTATCTGTCATTTTATCTGATGCAAGTCTTCTGTCAGCAAAATCTGTCGTAACTTTTTAGATTGGTGAAATCTGAAGAGCAGCTATAGACCGACTTGCGCTTCTTTTGTAAGAGGAAACTAGTTGTGACATAATGTGTCGAGATGATTCTTCAATGCACCAGGAGCTCTTAGCTGTTGTGAGGTGGCCTTAGAATCACAACTTTGGCTACAGTGATGCATGGAATCACAAGTGCTGGGCTAAGTTCATCCTATGATTGGCAGGTTATGAGAGTTAGAAATGGTGGTAAGACTTTTCGTCACTTTCAGTTGGTAACATTCTGTTCACTCGGATTCTTGGTTGTTTTAATCCAGGAGTAAGCCACATGGCAGATTTCTGAATCCTGTCAGGCTGCTATAGATAGAGCCTCTTTGGTAAAAGTGAAACTAGTTGCGACATAGTGTTAAGAGGACTGTTTTATGCATCAGGAAATCTTTGTTGTTGTGAGATGACTTTATAAGTGCTACTTTGGCTATAGTGATGCGCTGGAATGGAGTTACAACTCACATCTTCTGGGCTAAATTGATCATACAATTGTATGTTCTGCAAAGTGATGTTAAGACCTATCATTGTTCAGTTTAGTGACATGCTGTCCGCATATATTTTAATCCAGGAGAAATGCACACTGCAGATTTGTGAAAGTTGAAACTTGTCAAGCCGCCATAGACTGAGGTTATTTGGTAAAGGTGAAATTAAGACTTTATATGATGTGTCAAGATGACTCTCAAGTCAATATATCAGGGATTCTTCATTGTTTCGATGAGAAAAAATTATCTTACGACCGTGTGTTATGGGGGAGCGAAACGATGGTAAGAAGTGATGGTAAGACTTATCTTCGCTCAGGTTGGTAACATGATGCTGGCCGCTCGGATTCTCAATTATTTTATATAATCCAGGTGGAATCCAAATTGCTTGACCTGCCTCGTACGCTTTCTAGATTTCCATTCATGCTTTCATTGGACCAGGTTACGGAAGAATGAGAACAGGAGAAGTGTCGTTCAATGCTGTTTACAACAAAATTTTAAAGTTTAGTTTCTCCACTTGACTCGTGTCCCGCTTCTGTGAACGAAAAGGGTACCATGGACCTCAAGAACCGCCGCAGCTGTCACCCACCAGATGTTCATCATCGTCATTGAAACAAATTATTATTTTCGGCCTGCACTAACGTCATCTTCAATTCGGAGCGCCGACCCATGATTCCCAGCTGCGAGTCTTGTCTGGTTCGCAACATGCAGGGATTCACTCTGTCACAAACTAACAATGCGCTTGGAATTTTCTTTCCGAAATCTCACGTTGCAACGAGACACAGGAGCTTCCATGTGCTCTCATTAGTTGCACGAGCTGCTCTGGTTCAAAGACTCCGTACGAACAATGGCGATGGAAAAATCTTCGTTCACCAGCAACGCAACCCTAGGTTGCAAAAGGTAGTGGTAAAAGTGAAATTGGGTGATGGAGATTCGACGACGATAAGAACAACAACGTCGAATGTGAAATTGGGTGACGGAGATTCAACAAAAACAACAACTGAGGCATTGGTGGAGGCAGAAGAACAGGGTGGGTTGAGCGAGGGGCTGAAAGCGAGGATCTACCTGTTCTTAGTCCCCTTCATGTGGGGTACTTATGGACCTGCGCTGCGCTTTATCTATTCGCAGCCCCTGGCCCCCTCTGCGAGCATCATCACCTTATCCCGCAAAGGTGGGCCTTCAAATTTTCGATGCAAGAGGATGTAATAGTACAGAGGTTTATCAATTTAAGGAGTATCCGCAAACCCTTGGAGTGGATGTTTGATGCGTGATTTGTCTTTTCCGAATGGTCACAACATTATTAAGCCTCATAACTGGGTTCCGTGGGGCCGGATATTAAAGGTCTTCGGATTTTCGATGCTAGAAGAATGTAACATTGCCGAGGTTGATCAACACATAGAATTTCAACAAAATTTCGGAGTAGGTATTTGATGTGTGATTTGTCTTGCCGAATGGTCATAACACTTATAAGCTTCATAAGAGGGTTCGTGGGACTGGGAATTACAGGCACTTGGACGCAAGCACCAAAAGCCATATAAGAGAATGTTGTGCAGTTTTAAGCCTTAATTTGAGAATATGTGAAGTGTGAAGTCTTTATGTATTAAGACAGGCTCACCAATTACGGGGTGACGACTAATAGGAGGTTGCCACTTGACTATGCTCAGCTATCATTCCTAGAAACGAGGACCCGGATTCATGGAGATTTGTTCCTCGAGTCCAAATAGAAAGAGAACGAGCTCACAAGCTTAAAATTGTAATGGTGCATTGCAGTGGCGTCGATAGCATTTTTTCTACTGCTTCAACCCCTGGAGAAAGCGGTGAAAGGCACGAGGAGCATTGAGGAGCAAAGCAGGGCTGTTGCGTCTAAAGATGAGTTTCCAGCAGCTGGAATCTCACTCCGAAGCAGTTGGGGCCCTGCCGTCGAGCTTGGATTTTGGACATTTCTCGGCACTGCGCTTGAGGTATGTAGATGTTGCAACATCTTTACTGTTGTATCCCCACATTTGAAATCAGCCAGGTCTATGTAATCGAGATTTTTCCTTTTCTTGATATCATTCAGGTACATGAATTCCAAGAAGATAATGTATTTGATACCGGCCGGGTCTATGTACGATGCAATGACCTCAATACTCGGCCAAACTACACACTTGTAAAAATATAGTACTGACATAAGTGAGTATGGTATAAGATTATATTTCAATCCTATGATGACAACTGTATCAACCTTTTCACGATAGGTGTTGTGATTCTTGATACCAGTCGGGTATGTTCTCACATATCAATGCAACAGGAGCTCAAGCTTGAGCTGTGTATGGCTGGGCCTCAAGAGGGTTCAAGAGAGGCTGCGTTCTCTGGGGTTTTCTAGAGAATCATCGCTCCTGATGAATTTTGGAATTGCAGACAAATGCACTGGGGAGTACAACCGCAATCCGAGCTGGCTTTATTCTTTCAACCATCACGGTCTTGGTTCCTCTCATCTCTGCTGCGTCTGGGGGCCGTGTGAGCACAGTTACATGGGGCGCTGCGGTCATCGCCTTCTTTGGTGTCTTCCTCATGAGTGTTTTTGGAAATGAAACTGGGAGCCTCTCCACCATATTGTGCAGGTACACTTCATTCACCTCCTGGCCTGTCAATGTGAAGTAGCTTGAAAAGTCTATGTGAGGTTTACCCTGTTTCTGAGATTTTGATTGCTTGGTAGAGGGACAAGGGCTAAATCCAGTTTGTGATGTGAATGCATCGGCAGTGAAGGCTCCGCAGGTTGTCAGACGGCGACCTTGGGAGACCTGGAAGTTCTTGCTGCAGCAGTTTTCTATGCTATCCATACCATCAGGTTGGGAGTCCATGCAAAGAGCATGTCAGCGTTGGAACTCTCAACTAGAGTCATGATTGTATCTACTGTTTTCACTTTTGGTTGGGCAGGTTACGATTACACAACTGCTGCACTTGAAGGTGTGATATCTTGTCCCCTTTCAGTTGCTGGTTTGATAGGTCAGTGAGTATCTCATCGTGTGTTTTTTGAAGTAGAATTGACACAAAGGTCATATTCCTGGCTGCAGAACGTGTTGCACTGGTGTGTGTAGCTTTCTTATTGTGGTTTTCTTTGAATTTGGAATGCAGGAAGGGACGGAGGGTTAGCTTGGCAAGGCTTGACCAGCCCTGAGGTTGCAGGTGCAACAATTTTTGCTGCATTTGCTCCGGGAACTTTGGCACACATTGCCCAAGCTGTGGGACAGAAAACTATTCCTCCCTCTGAAGCACAGGTATACTGCTACATTTTCAGACACCTACATACACCTAGCTGTATATGTGATCAACTGCAAGTATTTTCTATACTTGATAAGGTCTGAGGATGGTATTCGGTTACTTTTCTTAATCGGACACCTATATTGGATTGGTGTGTGGTTCAGTGAGGATCAAAGAAACAACACCATAAAGACCCATGTTTAAAAGATATTGAACTGCATCTTCAAATCTTGTTAACTACCCCATACTCAGTAGTGAATACAATTGGGAGGACCTATGTATTTATGTTTCATTGTGTAAATCTAATCAGAAGAAGTTGGAGAACATGAAAAACGAACTGAATAACACCCCGATACCTTAATCATCCTCTCTTTTGTGATTACAGTAAACCAATGTAATCTTGCATGTTTTGTGGCTGTGGTATTCTAGTTGTACATACCAAGTGGCTTAACCCAAGAACTCTTTCTAGTACACTGTATTGTGAAAATATAATTCGTGATCCTCAGTTGTCAGGGGATCTAAATCTACTGAGAATTTCCTGCTGTGACCTTGAGTCTCTTGAGATGGTTGAGAAGAGAGGCTTGACATTTATAGAGGTGGGGTGTTGCAGGTGTATTATTCATTGGCACCAGTTTGCTCGGCTTTATTTGCAGCATTCTTCCTCCACGAGTCCTTGACTCCATTGGGTTGGGGTGCAGGAGGACTAGTTGTTCTTGCCACCTTGTTAGCTAGTACCCAAAATTCCTCACCTCAGAAGCAATAAGTGCATATTCTTCTCCCCAACTAACCCTGTTCCCCATCCTTAATGCTAGTTAGTGTTGAGAATTTGAAACCACACTCAATTACAAATTGGTCTGTAGTTTACATTATACATCAAACCTCTGTAGAGGATATTTTTTTTGTAGAGATTGGCACGAGTAACTGAGAGTTCGTGATGTATATAGTGATTATCTAGGTTTAACATGTGTATAGTAGCCTAGTGTGGGTGATACTTTGGTGGAAATATCTTGGATAGAAGCTGTGACGGAAACTCTATATTTACTTAACCTAAGAAGAATCGTGCAAAATAGGAACGTCACAAGCATGTAACTTATCACATTCCAATGAGTTCATTTAAACATCTGATTTATTTGTGGTGTTAAATTGGTGTGCCATGTTAATTAGAGTGGTCTTTGTGGCTTGCCATGTAGCACCGTGTCATGTAACACTATATCTAGTTGCCACACAGTGATTGCAAGGCAATTAATTTGGATTGGTGATAAATAGTCTGTGCCACATTAATTCAGATATTTAGGGTAGTTACAATAGTTGATATCATTCCTCCACTCTGTTGAAGATTATTCTTACTTTCTCATTCATAAACTCCAGCCTACCTACAGTAAACACAAATAATTGGTGGATCAGATAAATGAATTCTACAGTATACTTACTTAGATTCCTTTTTCCATGTTTCTAAAAACAGAGGTTAAGCTCATTTTACAAGATTGCTAATTTCTGTAGACGTTCCCGTTTTCTTGATCTGTTTGGGAGATGGTGACCACATTTGGTTTTGATTCAAGAGGAAATGTCATCAAAGTATCATCCACCAACCCAATGAGCTCATTTCAGAAATCTCTGAAATCCACCTTCATTGCATCTTTCCAAACCATTGATTTTGCTCTGCCAACCAATCCAATCTTGGTTGGTGACCATCTCTGCAATTAAACTTTAGCCTCTTTTTACTTTTGCATCCCAAATCGATTTTGAAAGTGGAAATGAGAATGTGTGTGATTCTAATTGCTAGCCAGATGAGACAATCCCATGCTCGATTCCCATGCTCTAAACCCTAATCCCATGCTAGATGCCTTTAAGGTTGAGGCATCTATAATCGGTAAAATAAGAGAATTTGCATCTATATAGGAGAAGTAATAGCAGGGAATTATTTTTCTTGCAGAGAGAAACATATTCTAAGGAGAATGCAATTCTCTTTTTTTCTTTTCATGAATATGGAAATTGTTACAAATTTCAAAGTAGTAAAGTTTAGGGTAACACACAATTGATCTATAGGTCAACCCATAACTGCTCATCTAAATGCTGATTCTTGGATACGACAGTTGTCAAAATTCTTATGAAGGTAATCAATCACAAGCCACCACCACATAAACCTTAACTCCATTCACCTAAAAAATATAGATCTTATCCATGTCGACATTACATGATTATGGTGAGCGGTTAAATGGACCTGATCGACTATGGATGCCTCGACCTTAAGAGTTTAACAGTGCCAATAAGATTGCCTTGCATATAGTTTCTTTCTGAAAGCCAAGTCAGTGGCACACCTTCAAGTGTTACACAACTTGGAAGAATTTCTCATTTTTTCTTGGATTATTCATATATGTACCATCTCTTGATTTGCAATGGCAAGAGTTAGAATAACGCACTGGGAGTTCTTATAGGCGGGAACAAACTGGGATTCAAGTAATTAAGGCAAAAGGTTTCTCTAGAAATTATATTGCATAAGAGGGTATCATATGCACCCTCGATAAATGCATGTTGCAAAACAAAGTATTCGGGAGCATAAAATTGGAAACATATGATGAAAACCCTATATATACATATTCTGAGAAACCATGTGGTCGAAACACCACTCTAGATGTTTTTGGCAATGAAATAAAGCATTTCATCTGTCTTCACAAAAAAGAAAACACGAAAAAGAAAAACGTGACAACTTTAGATGTATAATTTTCACAAATAACACAATGTACGTGGGGTGTGTGTGTAATAAAAACACGTTTACAACAAGAACTTTGCACATATCACATCTAAAACAATAAGGGATTATACTTGAGGCAAGGGTAATATATGTGAAACATACATGGAAGAAATATTGGATAACAATGTCCTTGTCAAAATTTCCACGTCAACGTCAACAGAAAGAGTGTTAAAAAGATAAGGAAAGAAGTAGCGCATCCCACAATAGCCCAAATCCTGGCTACCAGGATTTGATTGGCCCACCAATTTTTCTTTTGATTTTTCATCGGAGATGTGTTGATCGATATCAACACACTCTTATATCAACATTGATACGTTGATATAACATTCGTAGCCTCTATCCACACACAATGTACATATCAACGACATAGGTGTTGATAACTACCCTTGTACCTAATAGATATTTTCTCCCAATTTATTATGGGCCCCGCCGATAGAACTACATATACAAACAATTTCATAGTGTCCAAAATTCATGCGTGAGTCTAGATTTACTTAACAACCTAGTTAGCATGAGAGGTAACTTAGACCTGAGATCATTGCCAGAGCGCTGCCAAGAGTTGATGAATCTCCGTTTGTTTAATAAAGGTGGTGCGGCAACCTCGCATGAGGAACTACAAGCAACGGCTCGGCTTTCTTCAAATTGAACTGCATCGTGTCACTCATGTCGAGAGTCGCGGGATCTTGCTTGTCAGGGAGAGACCAATCGAAGGACTGGAGAAAACGGGCGAGCGTGAATTGGAATATCCGCGTAGCTACGCGGTTACCTGGACACATGCGCCGGCCGCTCCCAAATGCCTCGTTCAAATAGGCCTCCCCAGCCATGCCACCTTTCGGGGGCAGCAACTCCTGTATAACAAGCCAGGGCATCAAACGACATCAGGCTCTGGCAACTTATAAGAACGGTGCCCGGGGAGATTGCTGGGCAAAATCGGTGAAGATCCGAGTGTTTCCAAGTCCAACCGGTTACATGTTGACATCTTTCGGTTTTTCTTCATTAATCTGAGGCATATTCTCTAAACTCCTCTAAAATGATCGGTAATATTCCTGAAGTCTGGAACTTCCACCAGTTCTTTTTCAAACTCAACTTCATCTGTAACTCGGTCCGAGACGACCCTAAACTACTGGATGATGGTGGAGAGATACCCAAATCTCAAGGAAGAGGTTGGTGGTTTGATTCCTGGTTGTGAAATCTCCTCTCTACTTGACAGAAGCTTGCTAGGTGGTCAACTGCCTCCTGTGCTTTGGCGCTAGCCTGTCAGCCTTCTGTCTCAAAAAAAAAAAAATTCATTTGTAACTAGCGGTCGGTTCTCCCTGTTCAATATAAGAAGCTCACAAAAAAAACATGTTCAAGTTGTTATAATGAGGTTATCAAATGTAACTATATAAGGTATCATAAGGTGTAATAAAGCATATGGAATGCCATGAGCAAATAGTCTTGACCATTTGCGTCATGTTTCCGGTGGGGCAAACTTATCAGTAGAAGATTCAAATATGTCCATTATGATTATCTGGTGCAACTTGTACATTATAATTCATGGCGAACAAAATGCATAAGTGAATCATTTTGGTTTGTGGTTTCCAATTGTCCAAATATCGCAACCAAATCTCCAATTGACAACCAAGACCTCCGGTTGACAACCAAAGTGATTTTTTTATGCATTTTCTCATTGTGAGTTGCAACTGACAAGTTGCAACATGTGGTTGTAATGACCGAGTTCTCTTCTAGTGAATGTATAATAAGCCAAGGCATGCATCGGCAATATACAAAGGGTTTGGCAACTTACATGAAGCTCATAAAAAACATGTTCAACCTGTTATGATAAGGTTATCAAATGTAATTGTAAGGTATCATGAGGTGTAACAAAGCATATGCAATGCCATGAGCAAATAGTCTTGACCATCCGTGTCATGTGGGAGCAACTCATTAATAATAAGCCGGGCATGCATCGGCAATATAAGGGTTTGGCAACTTATAGTAAGCTCACAATAAAGTATGAAGGATTATAATAAGGTTAGATCACATGTAAAAAAGAAAAAGAAAAGGTATGATAAAGCAAAGATTTTTTTATTTAGTAAGGTTCTGAGTTCCCTAATTATATCCTATGACCCATTCAAATTCAGGTTTTTCTTATTATTCCTTTTAACATCCGATACTTGTGGTGATATGGAGGCCAACTATGTCAAAGAAGGTATAATTGGGGGTAAGCCCAGGGCATTAACACAAATGCCATTGGAACTCCGAGGGTAAGTTGCCTTGGGCCATAGTAATGCTCAGATGGGTGACCTTCCTAGCTTTTATTTCGGGTGCAACGTATCGCTTTGATCCACCCAATCATAGTGGGTGTATCTAGCTGAACTGGATATTTCAACCAACCATATGGGAACCTAAAGACTTACCTTTAGAGGTGGTTAAGTGCACGATGTCTTGCCTTTAGAGAAGGTTCATGGTGTTCACCTTTGAAAGAAGGCGATATTGTTCAAGGCCCCTCTAATTCTCGTGAGTCCCTTTCAATATGTCTAACTTCAAAATCAAGCTTCATCATAAATCACGCCGGTGGCAACTGTATTGGAGTCATCTCTTCTTCTCCTCCTTCTTCTACTACTATGTATCATTGAATTCAAGTTTTTGAGCTCAAACTTGACAAGAAGATCGGATTCCTTTGAAAATTGGTTGATGTACGAGAGAGAAAAAGAAACCATGACAACAACAACAACAACAACAACAAAATTGCTTATTATAAAACCTGAGTTGCCCCCTTGGGGTCATGTAGTTGGTCGCTCCTTAAAAACTGCTCTGGGTTGAACTCGTTCGGGAGCTCCCACACGTTTTTGTCTCGCCCGATGGCCCATTGGTTGATGTACACACGCGTGTTGGCAGGCAAATCATAGCCTGCCACTTTGCATGGCTCATGAGATTCGTGGGGGAAGATAATTCCCGTTGGAGGGTGCATGCGCATTGTCTCCTTCATCACTGCTTCCAAAAAAGGGAAATTGTCGAGGTCCGACTCCTCCACGATCCTTTGCTCGGTGCCTCCAACAACACCGTCAATCTCTTGTTGCGCTCGTTTCAAGCATTCAGGGTTCCGAATGAGCTCAGCCATGGCCCAAGTGATTGCAATGGACACAGGATCTGTTCCCGCCGCAAAAAGCTCCTGCAAGTTATAGGCCCTTGTGTACTATTATAATGTGCACCTCATGATTCATAACCGGCCACTCATCATAGAACCTGGAACGGTTATCAAAATTCGTTATAATTTTCCATCCATGGAGGCACGAGATCGTCCATAAGTTCCAGATTTTGTCTATGAGTTGTGTGGTTTTTTCCTCCTAGCTTTGAATCATTATCGGATCTTTCATAAATATCAGATCTCACTCAAAGTTTCTTCACTTTTTAATCATATAAGCAGATCTCCTCTAGTTTTTCATCTCTCTCGGATCTCTCTTAAATTCAAGATCTCATTCTTTGTTTCCTCACTTTGAATCATTATTGGATCTCTCTTAGTTTCCTAACTTTAATCAATATCAAAGGTCTCTTAGTCTCTCAACTTTCTCCTTGTTATCACTTAATCACGAATTTCTCTTTTGATCTTGAATCTCTCAAACATCTCTTATTGTTTTCAAAAATGTCTTTGCATATACCCTGATATGGGCATATTCTGCACCATCATTCACTACAATTGGAATTAAAATACAACATTATAGAATATATAAACATAAAAAATATTATTATTTTATACACTAACATTGGACCGTTCAACAACTTCAGTTATTGCAATTGAAGTTAAAACCAAAACAAAACATGAACATAAAATAAGTACTGACAACTCCTTCATATGTAAGTTGTTTTTTTCATCAACACTATCTTGAACTTAAACTAATTATCTATGATGTAATATTTAGCTATATGACTTGTATTAGAAATGAGCAATCTTCGTCGGTAACCTCTATTGATCGTGGAACCATGGCCTATATTACCATATCATTTTATATTGGATCAAATTTGTTGATAGCTCATCATATATGCATGTTTTCCTCTTTCCTTTGAGATTAGTAGAAAGGGGACAAGGAGGACCTACCTACGAACTTGCAGCTCACCCTCTAAAACAAGCCCAACGCACACACCCGATGAATATTATTATATATGCTATGCCAGAAATAATACCCCTTCTTACACTCACAATAGTTAGTACATAGCATGAAGAGTCCACCACTGGGGACAACTGTCGGATCTCATGTTCTAACCTAAGATCCATGAGATCCCTTCTAATACACATTTCTTGTTATTTCAAGAATCTTTTCCAACGCCATTGTCCCTCGGACATGGCCAAGGATGTTCTATGAACACACACTCTATTCACTTCGGCCTCCTTCGGAGATCGAAGTTCTTCTTCTCAAGAATCTTTGTTGTACACGTTGTTAATCACCACTGAATGGAATCTTCATCATTCAATTTGGTTTCTTTTTCTATAATGACGCTCCTTTCCAATGCCTTCCTTTTTGGAGTTATGTACATCTTGTCTAACTACTCTCCTTTCCAATATCTTACTTTTTGATTTGATAGTACCATCTCTTGTAAGGGCAAAGTTTTGTGACACCTACCAAGGGGGAAGATGAACTGCAAGAGGGGGGCGGTGAAAACTCTAATTATTATTGTAGAGCTTGGAGAGTTTTCTTGACTAAGCTTAGAAAAATTACCATCTACATCAAGGTCAGAGACCCTGAGTGAGTCTAATGAAGTTAAATTGAATCGAATCGACAACAAACCTATAAGGAGTAGGTTTTCCAATTCCCCCTTGGTAGGTGCTACAAAACAAAATTCCTCTTCTCAGTCAAGGGAAAGCTGCCCCACGGAATTGTTGAGCTAAAAAACGGACCATTCAACATGTCATGCTAATTCGAGCCCATCTACAGACTACTGCAAGGTAGAGAGTACCTGATTTGGGCGAACCAACCCATACACTCATTCCTTGTTGGATGCCTAAACCCTTGCCTCCAAGGAACCAGTGTACATGTTGGTTCGCCCCAACCGGGAGTACCCCCACCTTGCACCAAGGGGACTCTTGAACAAGGTAAAGCTGATGGGCTCAATTTCACATTGGATTGCCCAACATTGGTTTTTCTTTTTCTGGCATTTCTCTTTCTCACAATTAGGGTTACCCTAGTCTTTTTTCTTTTCTTTTCTTTTCTTTTGAGACAGAAGGCCGACAGGCCAACGCCAAAGCACAGGAGGGAGGCAGTTGACCACCTGGCAAGTTTTCCGTCAGGTAGAGAGGAGATTTCACAGCCGGGATTTCACACAGGAAACTCGGGGTGTGTTGAAGATCTTTTTGGAGAATGTGATCCGTGATGCCGTGGGTTACCCTAGTCTTCCACTTCTCCTTTCCAAAACTTCTACCTCGAGGCATCAGCAAGACAACGGAGGTGCCCTCCACTACTTATAAGTAACTTGCATGTCGGGCAGTCTGACTACGAATACGGAACTGGCAAAATATTTCCATTTGATAATCAACTCATCACTTACCATGATCACCACTTCAATCGTTTCGTCGTCCAGGGGTCCTGTCCCCTCTTTGTTGGGGATGGTGAGAAGCGTGTCTATGAAGTCCTTCTCCGATTCTCGGCCTGAAGCCCTGTGCTCTTCAATCAATTGGCGGAGGAACGCTTTGTATCTTCGATTACCTTGGTCCATGGACGCCTCTGTTCCTTGCAGCTTCGGAACCCAGCGCAAGGCTGGGATGTAATCAGAAATCACAAAGAGGCCCATCCAGTCTAAGCACTCTTGGATTATACTTTGGAACCTGTGCGCTTCTTCTTGGCCCGCCTCGTCCCCTCCAAAGTACCTGCCATCAATCATCACCCAATCTTAATTAACATTGTCAAGGCACGGGTATGCTCATTGCTAACCCCTTTGCACGAACGGGGTTATGGGTAGCTTATGCACGTTGACATATCAAAGCTGAGTAGAATTCCTATTGATGAGAATGGCCACATTGATTTTCAACCCACGCCAAATCTCTAGTCCAAAATTAGGGTGCCACTACACACAGATTCCAGAATTTCCGACCGCTGACTCCAATCATGTGCCAATGAATTCCCCACAGATCAAGTGAAATTAGTTGTTGTTCATCAACATGCACTCCATGTTGTTGGCCAAGCACGTGATCTTTCTAAGTAAGTTAGTTTCACCATGTTGCCGTCCTCCCTAAGAACATCCCCACAAGGCCATGCCCAACCAAACTTGCGAGCTTGAGCTTGAGCATGAACTAAAATTGTGTGTGACATGTGGCAAGAGCATCTATCCCATACTAGGTATTCTCAAAATCGCAGCAAAAAGGCGAGGTATGTGGTTTGGTGTGGATCAAAGAACGGACACTAAAAAGACTGTGTTTAGATTGGAATACGTGCTTAAAATATGCTAACCATTCTAGGCTCAACAGTCAACATGACTCAGGGGACCTATATGACCAGTTAATTCACTCTGATAATGAATAAGACATTCATATGAGCTCCAAAAATTATGAGGCAAATCATGGCTACGGGCATGATTTGGATGTGCTACTCATCTCGCACTAATCGCACGTGTTCCATATCCTACGGGAAGGAGGCGCCGCGGACACGAAAGCATCGAAATAACACCACGCGTCCACCAAGTTACCTTTTGTTCATCAACATGCGCGTCATGTTGTTGGTGGCCAAGCACGAGATCTTATACGAGAGGTCCACGACTTTCCCTTCCTCCGCGAGAAGCTCCCGCACAACGATACTCAACTCCTCTGCCCGCCCCGACGGATCCTTTGCCAAGCTCCCCGGGCCCAAAAGATCCGACCGCGCGTACACCTTGCGCAAATGCCGAAACTCTGCGCCCGACGCAAAGAGCATGCTCCGGTAGTTGTTATGGTACACGGCGCCTGACAGGAACCGCGGCCGGTGGTAGAACACCTCATCGTGGGTCTTCAAGAACTCGCGGGACCAGGCGGCCGAGGACACCACCACCGTGGGCACGGATCCCAGGCGGAGAAACACGATCGGGCCGTACTGCTTCGCCAATTGTGTGAAGAGCTTGTGTATGTTGTTGGAGCCCGCATGTGTGAGTAACGGTAGGTTGCCCACTACCGGCCAACCCCTCGGCCCTGGGGGGAGGGTCTGTGGTTCCTTCAGTTGAAGGTGTCCAATGATGGCGAGAAGACATGTCGCACCAATTATGATCACCATTGTAGCTCCGACGGCCACGGAAACCAGCTGCAACGTGTTGATGGAATCCATGGCCACTGACTGACCGTGCGATCTAATATAAGTTCAGTTCCGCTCCGGTTCAGTAGTCTAGCTAGGAGCTTTGCATGTCTCGCAGCTCGATCTGGTGACCTGCCTCCACACCCAGATTACCGCAGTTCAATCTGGTGACATGAACATCTGCAGCAACGTTATATGCGGCAAGTGTTATTTGGTTACTTGATTTCTGAATTGGACACCTATAGTTCATCAGTGTGTGGTTCAGTGAGGATCAAAGAACAAACACCATAAATTAAGACACGGGTTTACGAGAGATTCGACTTCGTCTTCAAGTTTTATCAACTACTCCACACTCAATATATAGTGAACACAATTGGGAAGGACCTATGTATTCAGTCAAGGAATCAACAAGCATGCACTTCCGATAACCACAACTGAATCAGGGGAGGTCCAATTTTCGATCCAATTTCTCACGGATGCTTCATCGTATATTTGCAAATGCGCGCAACACAAGTTTCGATGTGTAAATCCAAAATTGGTAGAATTTGGAGAACATGATAAACGAACCAGATGACATCCACATACGTAAGTTTAGATTCCTTGCAATTGAATCTAACTTGTCTCGTCTCCTGGCTTGATTTGGTGAACCTGCTCGCACCCGGATGATGAATCGGCCGATCGTGCAGCAGCACCTTCAGCAACGTCGAACGGATTGTTGTGAACGCTACTGCAGCTGCCATTGTGTAGAGCTAGCAGTAACTAAAAGACATTAGTGGAGGAAAAGGTCGAATTTGTTTAAGTTATAGTGGAGATACTATGTGGCATGCGGCGCCGTGCGTATGCTGATGCGGCCATAGAAAGTCTAAGTTGGGTTCTGGATTGGGACTCAGGCTCAACCAGTGAATATTTTTTGGGCGATTCTTCGCACTCAATGCTATAACCCAAATGACGGCACGAAAATCCCTATTATAATAACCAAAACTAACTTTAATTAAATCGTCCATAACTGCCCTAAACAGCCCACACTTCAAACCCCACCCCGTCCCCGTGGACCCATTCGGGCCCCGGCCTCCCGCCCCCTGGCCCCCTTCGCCTCCCAGCCTCCCACCCTCTGGCCCCCTTCGCCTCCCAGCCTCCCGCCCCCTGGCCCCCTTCACCTCCCAGCCTCCCGACCCCCAGAACCCTTCGGCCCCCCGCCTCCCCTGAGCCCTCTCACGTCGCCCCCGCCTCCAACCTCCAGATCTGATAGACGTTGCCGTGCATGGTTGTTGTGTTCAAGTGTTGGAAGTTGGAGCCACATTCAATGGTGTAGGGTTTGTTTAATATGCAGGTTGCACTCACTAATGAGGGTGGGTGTTGGTGTAGAAAGTGGGCGTTGCGCATTTGTGAGTGGCGGCATAAAATTTATGGAGGTGGTACTGGGTTTGGATTAAGGGAAGTAGGTATGTGCTTCAGATTTTGTATATTGTGCTTTGTGTTTTGCACTGTGTGCTTTGTGTTATGTGCTGTCGCGGTTGTGGCGATCTTCTCCTTCATAGTGCATATGCCCCGCTCCTTGCCCAAAACTGTAGGAGTGGAGGTCGTCGCGCCCGACATCTTGATTAAGGTACACAGTCCTGCATATTGCCACATCTTGGCTAGTCTTCCTCGTCTTCATTTTAGTTGTCTTGGCAATGAATGTATATAATAGTGGGGTTTTGTTCCTCCGATCCAGTGTTAGTTTAGGGTAGATTTCCTTTGTTGTTAGTGGACATACTGTAGATCTTAGAGTAGTTCTTGTTTAGAAATCCCGGCCGCCTCCCTCTGGCCCTTCCCTGGAGTTTCTAGATTTTGGCCTTCCCTGAAATTTTCCGGTGTCGCCCTCCATCCGGCCTTTACCTGGCTCCCCTTGTTTTTGCCTCCTCCTTCGAAGCTCTCTCCTTGGAGGAAGTCAAGACGGGAGTGGAGAGCTCCACAAATGAGCTCTCCAACCGGGGGGGGGGGGGGGGTTTATACTCCGCGGGTTCCCGCCCATGTGCGAACGTTCTCATTTCCCGCCCATTCCTACACCTTCGATTGAACTTTGCGGGCTTGTAACTTCTGGTGGAGGTAAGCAAATGAATGTTTGATTACACCATTGGAATGCTATTGCTCTCCTCTTTTTTCTGTGAAAAAATGTTTTTTTTTTGTCGACAAATTTTTTTTTCAAAATTTTTTTGAAATTTTTTGGCTAAGTATTGTTCTGGTGCTCTTTTTTTGGCTCAGCCATGGTCGGATCCAAGCGTCCTTCCTTCAAGCAGAGGGTGTTGATGATCACCCCCAGGGGAGAATTATCAACTGCCACAATGCAGGAGGTTTTGGCCACGAAATCAAACACCGTGTTGCTACCCACCTCCTACGTACCTCCATCCAAAAAACAAAAAAGTGCGAAACGAAGGTACGTTAACCTTAAACCTTTGCTAATTTTTGGGTTAATTATAAATATTGCGTTTATTTCTCTCTTGATCTTGTTTTGCCTCTCTTGCTGTTGTTCTCCATGTCCAAAATTTGATTTCCTCCCATTGTGTTGGTCTCATTGGAATTCCTGTAGGTTCCAAGAAACCTGGGCAGCAAAATACCCCTGGTCTGAGCAGGACCCTGAAGGAGATGGTACATTTGATAGAGTTCGATGTGTAATCTGTTTTAAAGTGAATGGCAGAGACAAAATATTGGATGCAAAAGATGACAACCTAAAAAAACATCAAGGATGGAAAAAAACCCTCACTGACTTGCCTTCTTTGAAGGTCAAGAAAGGTGAGTGGTTTTGGGACCACAATTCAATGCACAAGCGTGCTGAGAGGTCATTTGCAACGATGCCTGTTGGTAATATCCAAACCCTAGTTGCAGCAGGGGCTCCTCCAAAACGCAAGGAAATGCAAATGGCAGTCATCTTTCATTTGTTGCAATTTGGAAGGCCTATGACAGAGTACCCGCCTATGAAGGAGTTGTTGCATTTTTTTGGTGTCCCTAAGGTCAGAATCTTTCCTTTCCTTCTGCATTGCGTTTATCGCATGTACCATTTTGTTTTGCAATGTCATTGTGATTAGTAATGGTACTTGAATGTATGTGCAAGTGCCATTGAAGCATTGGACTGAGGGGTCGGGGTGGGAAATGGCTGAAAGTTTGTTCAATGTTGTACAAGCAAGGACAAAAGAATTAGTAAGTGCAGCCTCTTATTTCTCTATCACTTGTGATGAAGTAACAACAGTAGACAACCAATCTTGGATTAGTATACATGCTTACACAATTCAAGATTGGGAGAGAGTGTCATTGCTCTTGAGCTTACAACGTGTCACAAAGGGTGGGGGTGCTGACAACATAACGAAGATGGTTCTTGTTGCACTAACTATCGAAGGTGGGCTGACCCCACATCAAATTAGAGACCGGTTCATGACATTTGGTGCAGATGGTGCATCAGTTTTACAAGGGAAGAGAAATGGGGTCACTAACAAGCTGCAGGTTTCTCATGCGCCACACATGCAAGGCATGCATTGTGTGGCACATCGAAGCAACCTTGCAGTGCAATGTCTATCCGATCTGGAGATGGTGGCTAGGATAGAAACCTTATTGGCTGCCTTGTACAGGTATTTCAGTAAATCTCCAAAAACGGCATTTGGAGCTCCAAAAGCTTGCTGAATTGCTTGAGTCTAAAGGTGACAAAATTCTTCAAAATATAAAAACGAGGTGGATTTCAATGTTGAGTCCATTGAAGCGTGTTTTGTCTGAGTACCGCACCCTTTTGGTCAAAATGTACTCTGATCAATTTGTGAAACCCGCAATCCCTGCAACCAAGGTAAATTACGAACTCATAGTTGACATCAAATGTTTGTTGACCCTGGCTGCAGTGGTACCTCTTCTAGAGGCTGTGAAAGCCTTGGTTGTTTTTGCCCAGTCCCCCAATGTTTATGTGTGTGATTTCACAAGGGCATTGAGGCTTTGCATTTCAGATGTAAATGACTTCTATTGCATAGAGAATGCATTCATTTCAGATGCATTTTCATGCTTCAAAAAAATATGTGAAGTATCACATGAGAACATTCGCCTAAGGTGGCATCCAGAAGTGAATGATTGTGTTGAGCATTTGATTTTTGAGGCCCATTTATCCACTTCAACCGGCTCCTACTTGAATGCGACATGCATTGATCCTATTACTCACATGAGGAGCTTTGTAACCAAAGACTTATTTGATATAACGATATCAGAGGTGAAGGAGGACGTTGCAGGTATGAGTTTGTTTTTTGTTTTGTTTTTTCTTGTTCATTGTTTTGACATCTTTTGATTCTAGTTGCATCTATGTGCATAGTTCTGATGCCCTAGTTTATTTGCTTGCAGATGCTGCAGCCCTGATGGTGATGGAATTGGAAAGTAGGTTTCCCGCCAGTGAGATAATGGATGCACTCTCCATTGTGTACCCTCAATTTTGGCTTGAGCCAGGGCATGAGGACAAGATCACAAGGTACATGAACACTTTGAAGCAAACATATGGTCAACCCAGGGATATCTCTAGTGCTCCTCATGTTTTTGAAACAAGTCCAGCAGTGTTGAGTGCGATGGTACTTGATCAACAATTCCATTGGTTTGCCGTAGCAATGGTGAACAACTCTCCTCATGCAATGAGGGCTGTGGACCTACATGTTCACCCCTTAACCAAACTATGACGTGCTTTGGCGCAATCTGGCCCTTTGAAGGGTATGTTTCCTGAGTTCTTTAAGCTTGCAGAAATTGCGATGATCCAGGTAAGGTTTTATTTTATTTTTTAAATTTTGTTGCTTCATTGAAATTTCTCCACCTTTGTGTTTTCGTGTTTGTGAATGCATGTTGGTTTCTTGCTGACTTTGTCTCATTGCATCCTATTTTATAGATCCTTGGGAGCGTAGAAGACGAAAGAACATTTTCCAATGTTTCTTTCTTGAAGAACAAACTCCGCAACCGCTTAACTGAACATTTGCCTCTTGCTACAACAATGTTCGCACAAAAACACTACACATTGACATCATTCCCATACAAAGAGGTCGTTTCAAATTGGAGAGCTTCCAAGCCGAAGCGGGGTCGATATGCACTTGGTGTTTGATTAGCATATAATAAAACATTTAGGGGGTTTTTCCCACTTCTTTATTATTGTTCCAAATACAAGGATATGTTATAACTTTGTAATTGGCAATGCATGACATTCTCAATAAAGAAGTGTTTTCCTCCTAAATTATTTTTTGTCGAGATTTGTGTGGGATGCAATTTCGTATTTTTACTTATGCATTCTCTTGTTGAAATAGTGGTCTTGCAATATTTTGCATTTTTCACTTAGCTAAAGTTCTCCCTACCACTCAAATAATTATCGCATTTGTAATTCTCCATGGCCATTATAAAATAGTGCCCATTTTATTCTACAACACATCTGATCGCAAAGTTTACAATTTCATCATCTTCTCACATACCGTAACACCATAGCAGGTTCGCCACCTGGCGAACGAATATTTAATTTTTTTGAAAAAATAAGGTTCGCCTCTCAAAAACTGAATTTCTCAATTTTCGTTTTTTAGCAAAAAATAAATAAAAATGACCCTAAATAGCTTAGAAATAGCAAAATATTTCAAAAACTAATTTATTCTATTTTCGTTTTTTTTTCTTCAGAAATTTCTAATTTTTACGTTTTTTATTTTTAGAATTATTTTAGGACGAACCTGCTATGGTACTACGGTAGCCAACTACACAATACAACATACCACTAAAATAGACATTTCACCTCCCACTAAAAAGTGAAAACAAATTCACTGGGCTCAACAAGCTACGGTTGACCGACCATTGAAAGATGGTGTAAGATCATTGCATGGGGGTTGAAGGCTAGTGGGAAAGCACTGTAGAAAAGGCCTCATTTGGTCCCTTTTCGGTAAATGGAACCATCATTTGAGTGGAGTGGTACTGTACATCCTCAACAGAAGGTGGGGCCAGTGGTACTGTTCTCCCTCTTTATGACAAGCGGGAAGTGTGTGGGCATAGTCGGTCAAGATCCTAGTGATTTGGTCCGAGACGACCTTAAACTACCGGATGATGGTGGAGGCACACCCAAATCTCAAGGAAGAGGTTGGCGGTTCGAATCCCGGCTGTGAAATCTCCTCTCTACTTGACGGAAAAACTTGTCAGGTGGTCAACTGCCTCCTGTGCTTTGGCGTTGGCCTATCGGCCTTCTGTCTCAAAAAAAAATTTTTTTAAAGATCCTAGTGATTCTAAATCCAACCGGTTACATGTTGACATCTTCCGGTTTTGCATTATTCATTTGAGGTATATTCTATAGATTCCTCTAAATTGATCAGTAATTCTCCTGAAGTCTCCAACTTCAACCGGTTATTTCTTTTCTTTTCTTTTTTTGGAGACAGAAGGCTGACAGGCCAGGGCCAGAGCACATGAGGCAGTTGACCACCTGGCAAGTTTCTGTCAAGTAGAGAGGAGATTTCACATCCGGGAATTGAACCGCCAACCTCTTCCTTAAGATTTGGGTATCTCTCCACCATCATCCAGTAGTTTAGGGTCGTCTCGGACTCAACTGGTTATTTCTCAAACTCAACCGGTTCATATGTAACTAACCGCCAGTTCTCCCCAAGCCCTGACAAGAAGTGCAAGAAAGTGTTGTATTCTCAGTAAATATGATAGTTTGGCCTCCAATGTCGTATTGTCATAACATTATTAAGCAGTGTGCATTTGTTTCATGAGTCTTGAGAATATAACCATGGGATGTCCCAAGCTAGTGCAAGGAGACTCGGATTAAGTCTGAATTTGCACTAGCTTGGGGCATCCCATGGTTATATTCTCAGGGCCCACATGAATGAATGCACACTGCTTCATAATGTTATGATTGAGGTTTTCCAAACAAATAGCCTATTTCAATGTAAAATGCCATTATGTAGAAGAAAGAAGAGTAGCATCAATGTTTTTGTACACTGACGTGAATGGGAGATTGTTCACCCTAACCTTGATCGTGTTTTCCCAAGCTTCAAGGTAAGCTCACTTCCTTCCTTTTGGAAGATGGGCCCTCTTATGTAATATAAGCAAGTGTTGCGGGGTTTGTTGCCCTATAGCAGGTCCACGGGGGCTTGTTTGTTGTCAAGTTTTCTTTTATGTATGGCTAGGTAGGTGAGGTATTTTGTGGATATTTGATGTACATGTTTCATGAAATTTTTTATTTCTTGTTGAGGTATGTTGAGATTTTAAAGTGCTTGCATTGATGGCTTATGGATAGCGCCTCTTCCGCCAACCATGGTGGTGATAAGGGGATTGACTTTCCAACCTTTTGTTCTAAGGGTTTGAATGAGTGGGTTATATTTGTCAGCTTTTTCCTTAGCCGCGGTAGTGGGGAATCTGGGGGGGTGCACCTTTCATTCAAACCAAGAGTCATGTGTGTTCACAACATACTCTAAAAATTCCCTATATTCAAGTTGTATTTTTGTAAATCAAGTAGTTCACAAAAAAAATCAATGATAAAATACAAATGACAATATGTATACATAAAAAATGTATAACATTCATATAATTTCATTAACATTAGTATACAAAGATACTTTTGAACAACAATAAACCCCTATCATATGTATATATATAATGAAAAACCCTAGCATTCATCAATAAAGTCGTTGAAGACTTTTTCATCTCCTGAGATGTAACTCATAAGCATCAAAGTCTGCAATATATATCATAGAAGCTAATGCAATAATTGTTTCTAAGTCTATCATCAATAATTAGTAGGATTGTAAGTCCACTTGTTGTTGGTTCCTTTTTGATACCAACATAAGTCAATCTCCATGTTTGATGGATAGTCCATCAAGTCAATTAAATACATGCACTCCACCCAACGATTATCAAATTCTCAATGCATCCTATAAACCCTCCCAACAAACCAAACCTTAACTGGAGCTGATTTTTTTGGTCTACCACATTCTTTTGTTAATTTTATCTTTAGGTGTGTTAAAAAACATACACCCACACCACTAGAGCAACTCTAATTGGATCTTGGGGACCTATGAGCATCATTGGGTGGCAAACGAGCCTTTCCTTAGCAACAAGCATCCACGATTTTGCATGTTTATGTGTTGGTAAAGGGATCACAACCAATTGCACGCTCAAACAGTCCATTGGGGAAACTCCAAGTGGGTAAGTAAATGGAATCATATGCTGCTTCTGTTGATTATCTATTCTATAAAAAAAGATCATGTCGATAAGCTCAGTGACTGGTGACATGCATAACCTTCATTGTCATTAGCCCAATGACGTGACGATGTCAACCCCTAATGTCCTATGCAACCATAATATGGTTGTGAATAGTTCGCTCTGACCCCTTTGACACCAGTTCAGATGGTTTTTGGATTGTTTCAACTACTCCTCTTGTTCATGTTCAGGTCTACTATGTCATGCCACGTGGATCATTTTGATTCAACAGAATTAGTTATTTTTGGATTAATCCAAATAGGAGATGGGGTGCTCTCGACTGGTTTATAATGGAACCGCTTCACAAATGCCTGCTGGACATTTTGCACCTCCATGGTTTAGGGGTAGCATATCCTAGACATGTTTTTTTGTTGATCCCTATGTGCAAATGATTCCTAATTGATCTGATAATTTGCATGACACTCAAACGCAACATATCCTAAACATCTACCATTGGAATTTTTTAGTTGGACATGTGTTGGTGGGTGTAAATTCATATGGAATGTGTGCAGTTGTGGCACCATTGCCTCAAATTGTAAAGCTTTCCAAAAATCATAAAATAAGATTTGTAAGTTGATTTGAGTAAGGTATGTTTCCCCTCTTTTGAGTGAGGATAACATTTTATCATTTGAATTTGAATGAAAGTTTGATAAAAATAAAATAAAAAATAAAACCTCAATTTAATTTCTAAATTGTTGGTCCTCAAGACCACTATTGACATTCCTATTAGGTTGGTTCATGTAGCTCATATTTGACTCTTCACATCAGACTCCGGGAGATGTTGGGGCCGGCACATCATGCGCACAACACTCCACTACCCTACTTGGCAATGGAATTTGAAAAGCGGACCTACTCATTTCTAAGTTACTAATAGACTCTACTTTCCTACACCTTACACACATGCACATGTGCACATTACGCAAATCGTATCTTATATATATTATATATTCTAGGTGTAACTAAAGTAGATGGGTTTTCAATGGTTATTTTCTTTGACTAGCTCACTTCTCCTAGGATATGAAACATGCAATTAGTACAAGATGGTTAGCAAATCCAAATCAAGGTTGTAGCCAATTTTCTCATAATTTTCAGAGCTCATATGAATGTCTGAAACATTTTCAAAGTAAGGATTCTCGTGCTCATTTATTGGTCATATAGGTCCCCACCAATTATGTTGATTATTAAGCTTTAAATGATTTGAGCATGCAATCCAATCTCTTTAAACAACATGTATTTTGGGTATTTGTTTTTAGAGCCACAACATACGACTCAAATATAGTTGTCCGATTAAGATAAGTAACGGAATCAAGCATGTCTGACTTAACCAAGGTAAACCTCAAACATAAACGTCAAGCAAGGTTAGATGGGTGTGTAACTTAGTTGATGATTGGTAAAGAAATGGCTTTAAGAAAACATATTCAACATACCTTTAGTCTCTACGCAAAGTAGGGTTGAAAGAGTAGACCACATGTCATGACTTGATCATTATAGAGGGTCCAATTCACTTGCATTGTCTATTAACGGAGGTATGTGGCCCTATTGTGGATGCTTTGAACTCCACAAACAATTTGGGTTGTGGGATCCAACTAGGAAATGTCTCCTCCAATAATTGGCAATTGGTGATTGCAAATCATGATGATTGTCATTTTAAGTCATAAGAGAAGTTTAGATGCAAAAGTTGTAAGAGGCCAAACTAAGGATCCTCTTTCTCTTCAAGTGGTCATATAGGCCATTTGTGTTAATAATTGAACTTAGGATGTTTAATATATATTGAGCACATAGTCCAATGATCAAATTTCCCATTATAACACATGTCTTTATTTTCTCATGTATGTTTCATAGTCACAAGTATTGCCATAAACCTCTCAATTACATTTGTCCAATCAAAAAGAGTGAGCACAGAAGTCCACATGTAGTTTGTAGATTTTCCACATTTGAGGTTAATATTGGACTAGTTGTAAGAAATTACTTCTATTGAGTGTATCAAGAACCATTACTCCATGAATGGAAATGATGAAAAATGGATAATTGCACATAATGACTTGCACAAACCATGAGGGCATGCAACAATTGCCACATGCAAAGAAAATTGAAATTCTAACAAGGTGGTTCAAAGATAAATTTTGAATAATTCATGGGTGACTTGCACAATTTATGTTGAAACTAAAAATGAAAGGCTTATCTTTCACAGACATAAAGAAGAAGTACTCTGAGAGTTAGTGGATGAATTGTTATTCATGCACGAGGAACTTGCACAAAAGTTGGAGGTAACATAAAGGGTTTGTAGTTTTTTCACTTGTAAGATTCTTCACTTTATGAGGGTTATTCGATAGATTGTAAATTCATGCACAAGAAAATTTCACAAAAATTGGAGGTAACATAAAGATTATTTTGTCGCATACAAAAAAATTATGCTATGAGGGTTATAGACAATTTATGAATGCACGAGTAACTTAGTACTCAAACGTTGGACATAACATGAAGGGTATGGTTTCACATATAAAGAAAACTTCCATGGAAGTTTGAGGTAACATAACCATTTATCCTATGGGGGTTATGAAATCAATTGTAAATTCATGCATGCATGACTTACACATAAGTTAAAGGTAACATGAAAGGTCTGCTTTTCACATGAAAAGAAAAACTACTCTATGAAGGTTATGGGATAAACTTAGAACTCACACCTGAATAACTTATGGGTAATTCCACAAAAGTTAAAAGCAACATGAAGAGGTTTTCATCATATTCAAGATATTTAAGTGACAAAATTAATGACAAATATGTATATAGCTTTTCCCTCGGAATGAACAAATAAAAATAAGTTCTTTGAGAGCTTGTAAAATTGGTTACTAAATTAGAAGGCCACTAAGATCCAAAATTAGACATTTTAGACATTGGAATGGGTTGAACAACCGTTAGAGGCCAAAATTTGGTGTTGAAAAGAAGCTTAAATCAACACATTTGTTATATCAATGAGTTGCGTTGATTAAAGTGGTAGAGAGGCCCATTGCCGTTGATAACCCGGCCTATTCCTGGTAGTGACTGATGTTAATCCAACATATCAAATATGTGAACATCTACTTCAGGGTGGTTTGCAACGAACCACTTCATGAAAGTGACATTGACCTTAATCAACCAAGAAAGATGCTACGTTTTAAGAGCCCAACAACAATATATCATGAAGAACGTGCCCATAATATGAAAGTCCTTGCAAGTTGAAGAATTTTGACATCGTTATATATGCATAGCTTAAGTGTGTAATGGACTAATTGGGAAATGTATTGTTGAGGATGGGGAAAAATCGCAGGGATGAATGTCCAAGACTAAGGAGCGTGGATGAAGGGGAAGTCGATGGATGAGAAGTTGGATGACTATCATCTATGTAAAAGAAAATAAAAGTGATCTACGAATATAGAAGGAGACTTCAGTCTATGGATAGAAAGACTTGAGACTTTTAAAAGTATCTCATGGATACTATGTATATATTAGGCTCGGGGGAAGGAGAACACATGTTATGTTTTGTGTGTGTCTCCAGGTTGGGAGGTGAGCCTTTAGTCAATAAATAATTGTTTATTGTTTGCGATCAGTTTAACGAGGTACGTTACAGTCCAACTCCTATGTTTCTTAGATGGTGAATTTATAATTTGGAGTAAGTGCCACTGTCACATAACATGGGCCAACACACGGCTAAGACAAAACAACATGTACACTAGTTCCTTGGAGGCAAGGGTTTAGGCATCCAACAAGGAACAAGTGTATGGGTTGGTTCGCCCAAATCGGCCAAACACATGGCTCATCAAGGGAGTAGCATGCAGTAACAATTAGCCAACATTACCATATGGTATTGAGAGGCCTACATGAGCAAGAGAATCTTGCCTCCATCTTGTCGATTTGAAAAATCCAAGAAAAATTTCCACAATTGCAAATATCAAAAAATGCGATTGCTATTTCCACAAAATGCACAAATTGTAAAATAAATGTCCTATTCACACCACTCTACCTTGACTACCATCATGTAAGGTAAACGTGCCTAATTCCAACATTATAGCAGTAATTTGGACATCTATATTTTAGTGGCATGTGGTAAGATGTAAATCTAAAAACGGACACTAAAAAAGACATTTGTTTAAAAGAAATTGGATTATTTTTTCAACATACGCTAACTATTGTAGGATCAATAGTCAACAAAGTGGGGGGACCTATATGATCATTTAATGAACACAAGAACTTTCACTTTGACAATAAATAACATAATCATATGAGCTCCAAAATCTATGAGGTACATGATGATTTGGGTTTGCTAATCATCTCGCACTAGGTAATCGCATTTCATAACTTACTAGAAGTGGGTGCAGAGAGAAAGTATCCAAATTAGGCACGTCTACCTTAAGGTAGACGTGCCCATTTTCGTTACCGTAAGTAATTTTGCATAAGTATAGTGCATGTGTGATACTGGAGTGATTTTTCACAGATATGGGAATTGATATCACAATGTTTAACAAAAAAAATCACTCTTTAATTCCAAGTTTTGGAATTACCGTAAATTTCCAAAGTCAAGATTCTCTCCCGACTTGTGCGTATTCACAACATACAATAGGTTTCCCTATTTCCAATAATTGAGAGATCAAAACTTGAGTATAATCAATACCCAAATCTATGCCCTTTTAACTTACTTTTTCCATCATGCCAAAAGTGAAAGCTACGTTTGTGATTCTTCATGGCTTTTTCTATTATGTTAGAAAATGGTCTACATGTGTGGAACTTCATGGCTTTAGGGGACTTTATGTATTAAGGGCCACTTCCCACACGAGATTGAGAGCCTGTGACCATTGCACTTCAAGCACTCTCATTGGTGGAAAAGGAGGAGCTGGTCCAAGTTTACTTCACACTGCGCTTGAGGGACCAATGGAGTATTTGAATGTAAGATGTATGTAAAGTGTACATGGATTCCTACATGGTATTGAATGGATCATGTTTCATGATCACTTGGACTATTTTCACAAAACCACCTATTGGAGGTAGGCCTAACATAAAACTGGGAGACCATGGCACTCCGAACGCTCACAACCGTTGATTTATTCTATTTTAAGGACCCACATGAATAGAAATTCATTGAAATAACATTTGGTTGAAGGCCCGGTCACATATGACTTCCCATTACACTTGAAAGTCCACGACCACACTACATGATTTTGGAGGTGTCTTGGGACGGCCTTTGGACACTTTCTTTTGGGCTCTCACAATTTCATGGTCACGGCTCTTGGGTCGTGTGTGAAGTGGCCCTAAGATTGGGGTTATCGGAAATGGGTCTATCTACAATGCACCAAGATCAAACACCGTGCTTACGTGGCACGTGACTCATTGGTTTGTCCAAGATGTCCCAAACAGCCAGGGCTATCTCCGAATTCTGAAGATTGGTTCGAATTTGGATCTCCCGCGAGCTCCAAACCCTAACCCGAGCTTTTCCCTCTCCTACTTAGCCTCGCACTCCAAACACTCATTCACTCGCATCTTCATCCTGGAGCTCTCCCCCGCTGGTCTCCAGATTTCTCTCACTGTTGCTAAGTTACATCTTGTGCTAAGTTACTCATAGCGTTCTTGCCGTTGCAGTGATCAGCTTCTCCAGGCGTCCGTTTCTCTGTAGCCATGTCGGGACGCGGTAAGGGAGGCAAGGGTTTGGGCAAGGGTGGTGCCAAGCGTCACAGGAAGGTGTTGCGCGATAACATCCAGGGCATTACGAAGCCCGCCATCAGGCGTTTGGCCAGGCGAGGAGGAGTGAAGCGTATCAGCGGCTTGATTTATGAGGAAACTCGGGGTGTGTTGAAGATCTTTTTGGAGAATGTGATCCGTGATGCCGTGACTTACACTGAGCACGCCAGGCGCAAGACTGTGACTGCCATGGACGTGGTGTATGCGTTGAAGCGACAGGGAAGAACCCTGTACGGTTTCGGAGGCTGAAGAGCGCTTGGTTTGAGCTTCCTTGTTCACAAAACGGTGTTATTTAACACCACCTATTTCAAGGATTTGTGTCAATTCAACGGCTGATGTGGTGTTGAATGAGTCGGTCAGTGTATTTTCTTTCATTGCTATTTCTACGCCTTTATTTCTGATAATTGGATGTAGTCAGTCTGTTGTAGCTCTTGGTGATGTACTAACAGAGGAAGTGAGAAACTGTCTTGGACGATTGGTCACCGATATTCGCTACATGCCCGTTTCACATACCAATTAGAGCGTCATTCTGATCGGAAGTTGCGTCGTGAGGTATTACGGGAAGGATCCAGGTAACAGTGCCTAAAATCTTAAGATGGTGAATAGTGTGCGCTAACACAAAGGCGATAGTATTTGGCTTTATTATCTACAGCGGAACAGACGTACTGCAAATATTTATCTATTTGCAATCAATCGTGTGTTTGCACTTAGTTAATTGCTGCTGACGAAATATGTTTCACTGTCTCTCCTGTTTAGAAATTACTCTCTACTCCAAGAACCTCCGTTCAAATTACTCTGTTCGAAACATGTGACATTTCTAAGTGAAGATTAGAATGCTCGATACACTTCATCTTCGTCGACTGTGTACATGGGATTGAAGGCCGAGAACTGGCATTGTTCTTGAGGATCCGATGCGCTCTAAATTTTCAGGCATCGACTTGTGATATGTATGTACTATCTACATAATGGTACCAAACGGACAAAGAAAAAAGGGGTGTGGAATCGGTTTGTATTTGTGCCGCCATAATATTCCCGCCATTTGTTACTATAGTTGTAATTTTCTTTGAAAATATCATATGTAGTGCAACAACCTATTCCGAGCATTTGGACAGCTCACGATTGCGACAGCTCTGGACTATGAAGTTACAGAGGATTCCTTTTGGACACCTGCGAGATGTACCCAAAGCTGTAACGGAAATTACATACTGGATATGTCCCACTGCGTATGCATGACCTTGCTAAACATATGTTCCAGAGGTTCTAGAGCCATGTGAATCTCTGTGAGTCAATTTATGCTGTTCTCATCTATATAGGTGCGACCTTGTCCACCCAACTTGACATAATGCTTCACAATTATGCTTCGAATTGGCTATGTTGCTTCTGCAATACACTATGTTATGTTGACATTTGCGATACAAGTATATGGCATATCCGATGGACATGAACGCTAGTTTGAGAGGCAGTAGTAGATATTATGAAATTGTTGTTATAGGCAACTCAATATTGTCCAATTAGCTGTGGCGCATACTTGTTGGAGTATAACTTCACGCACTTTTTTATCCGATATTTGGTGCCTGTCTGTTCTGATTCACTCTCTTGACCTGGTAATCTCTCTGTAGAACAGAAGATCTATGCAAGACATAGGAGATGTGCTTATGGGAGAATTGAACCAGACCCACATTCGTCATCCCCATAAGGAGGTTATGTTTCCGTGACTGATATTCAACCGTTGTAGGTTATTTTCTCTCTTGGATCTCGAAAACTGTTGCTTCCGTACGAGCATTCCTTGCAATTGTATTGTACTCTAGAGTTCATGAATATTAGGTATTTATGTAAGCACGTCTTTAATTCTTTGAACTAAGTATGCAAGGAGGTGGATGTTAGTGCAGTTATTGCTCTGTGTAGAGTTTCATCTTCTACTCAATATGGAAATTAACTGCTAAAACTGCATAAAGAACTGTCTTTCTGTCAAAGATATGCAGTTGAGTTAATTATGTAGGTTTTGCAGCAAGGAAGAGTGTTATGATGTCAGTGCTTTGTGTTCTCACCATTGGAGTGATATATACCAGTTTACAGTTCTTGCAGTGTACTAAGATTGTGCTAATTTGCATCTCTTTCGTGCAGGTTTCCTCTTACGTTGTTTCAGGAATGAAGTTCACATATCAATGGAGACCCAGAAGGACGTATTGGTTTCTTGGTACTGCAAAGAAATATCCGACTTGCACAATGCTCAATTTTTACGAATCCTTGAAGATTGCATACCGCTTAAATTCACCTGCAAACCTAAAGATGCCGAGGTGAACAGAGAGTTGAAAGAGTCGAATTGTGTAGAGAATACCTTCTGTTGGGTCTCCTATATCCCATTTGGATTGCAGATGTTATGAATGCCAGGGGCAATCAAGTAGCTAGCGCGAAGGATCTAAACTCACTTACCTGGGCGGGGTGTATCCATTATCTGGAAGGTGGATGGCCTAGAGGAGCCTGCTCCATTGCACTTCGGGCCGGGTGACTCTAGTATCTTCCTACGGGAGGCATACACGTCATAATTTGTGGCAGCGGGGGCTCGCGTTCGCGCGGCCCCCTCCTATCAATCATTGAAGCAGGACAAGTCATAAACATATCAACTATATTTTTGCAGTACCATAATTTTCCTCAATTTGTTTTAAAATCTCACGTGTTCCATGACGACGTTGTGTCATTTTGACATTTCTAATCTAAGTTTATGGTATATCTGCTGGGCAGCTGAGGTGGTTTTAGAGGCATATATCTAAATCCCTTGACCTGGGAGTCTTTTGACACAAGATGCTACACAGGACATCAAAGTTGTGCTCATGCAAGAGTTGAACCAGCTGATCCACATTTGGCATCCCCACAAAGAGGAGGATATGTCTAAATGATTGAGATTCCAGCGTTGTAAGTTATTTTCTCCCTTCGATCCCAAACACTGTTTTGTCCATTCATGCATTGCTTATATGCAGTAGTTTCCTCTTCTAGAGTTTGTGAATATTAGGTGTTCATCTAAGCACGTCTATACTTCTTCGAAGTGTGCAAGAAGGTGATTGTTAGTGCAGTTACTTGTTAGTGTAGGGTTTAATTGTCAAGTTAAAATATGGAAATCGACTGTTAAAACTGGACAGAAAAGAACTAGTTCACTAGATCTTGTACTCTTATCAATATGCTTTAGAATGGCCATTAGTCTTTTTGTCCAGGACATCAGAGTTGATTGTGTGGATATTATCCTTCCATAAAGATTATCAGCAACAAAGAGCTTGTGAAATCATCTCTCTACATTCTCAATAGGGTTTATTTGTACCATTATACACTTCTTGCACCAACTCGATTGTGCTAATTTGCATCTCTTTCGTGCAGGATTCCTACGAAGTTGTGTCAGAAAGGAATTTCACATATTATGGAATACCTTGGAAGTATGTTGTGATTCCTGGTTCTACAAACAAATATGTGACTTGTAAAGATAGTCAATGTTGTCAAAATCCTTGAAAATTGCAGAGTACGTAAATTGAACTCCAAACCTGATGATGCCGTAATGAATGAAGGATGTTTCTTATTTAACCCATTTGCATTGCAGTGGGTATGACTGGCAGTGGCACTCAAGAAGCGAGCACGAAGACTGCAAACTCACTTACCTGGGCGGGGTGTATCCATGATCTGGAAGGTGGATGGCCTAGAGGAGCCTGCCCCATTGCACTTCGGGCCGGGTGACTCTAGTATCTTCCTACGGGAGGCATACACGTCATAATTTGTGACAGAGGGGGCTCGCGTCCGCGCGGCTCCCACCCAATTTATCTCAAAAGCCGGAGAAGAATCAATGAAGAGGAATTCAAATGTAGCCACTATTGTCTTGCTTTATTGGAGTTCCTTGCCATTTTTACCATGGTGTGATTGTTTCGGAAAACATCATATGTATTGTAGCAACCTGCACTAAGCTCGTTAGGCACAAGATAGTGACACATACTCTGTGTGGAAGTTACAGAGGATAACTGTCTCTGGTTTTGGACGCTTAAGAGACATACCCCAAGCTTTAACCGAGATTACATACTGAGCTTCACAGATAATGTTTTTGAGATTTCATGCATCTTTGTTCTCACTTCCTTGTTATGGTGATCTCTTTGAACACAAGGTACTATGCAAGCCGTCAAAAAATTATGTGCTTATCCAAGATTTGAACCAGACCCAGGATATGTTTAATGACTGATATACAACCGTTGTAAGTGATTTTCTCTCTTGTATCTCAAAAGCTGTTGTTTCCATACAGGCATCCCTTACATGCAATCGTTTTCTCTTCTAGAGTTTGTGAGTTTTAGGTATTCATCGAAGCACATCTTTAATTCTTTGAACTATGCAAGAAGGTGGATGTTAGTGCAGTAATTGCTTTGTTTAGAGTTTAATTTATTACTCAAAATGTGGAAATCAACTGCTAATACCGGATAGAGAACCGTCTTTCTGTCAAAGGCCTGCAGAGTTGAGTTTGTAGGTTGTATACTGTCATCAAGATTTCCAGCGATAAAGGAGTTGTGATATCATTGCTTTACATTATCATAAGATTCATTTATACCAGTATACAGCTCTCTGACCAAGATTATGGTAAAATGTATCTCCTTCGGGCAGTATTCCCTCTAGGTTGTTATGTTCTCAGAAGGACTCATGTTCTCGTTTCTATGTACCGCAAAGAAATATCCGACTTGCACAAATAGTCGGTGGTGATTGCATACTACGTAAATTGAGCCGCAAAACGAAAAGATGCCAATGAACGAAGGATTTCCAGAGTCGAAATGTGCAGAAGAATACCCTCGAACAGGTGGATTTCCTTTATCCCATGTGGATTGCATTTGTTATGAATGGAAGTGGCATTGAAGTAGCCAGTCTGAATACCGTGAATTCACTTACCTGGGCGGGGTGTATCCATGATCCATAAGGTGGATGGTCTAGAGGAGCCTGCCCCATTGCACTTCGGGCCGGGTGGCTCTAGTATCTTCCCACGGGAGGCATACACGTCATAATTTGTGGCAGGGGGGCTCGCGTTCGCGCGGCCCCCTCCTAGTAATCTCATAAACTGTAGAAGAATCAAACCTAAACACTGCACTAAACCTTAACAATTAAAACACAGTTTTAACCTAGTAATGACAGGAGCGTCACTTGATCCTGCGAAGAATTTGCGCTTCTTAGGCAATTAGAAAATGCTTCAAAAACACTCGAAATCCCTCACCACCTTATGTGTATACGAATTCATGTTTCACCACTGTCTTCGTACATATTTCTGTGGTTTGTTTGGTTTTTACTTGTGTTTGGTGAAATTGCTGTGACTCCCTATTCTTCTCATCTTCATCGGGTACCTGATTCAATTCTAGATTCAGATGGCAATGTCTGGAAATGTGTCTACATCATTTGTTTGCTGACGGGTGTTGCTCTGTTCAGAATTCAAGCTTCCAACTTACAAAGTAATCCAACTGCAAAAACTGGATAAAGAAACACCAGAGAATCGACTTGTCAAAGGGATGCAGAGATGTAGAATTTTGTGATTTTCCATCAAGTTATCCAGCAAGAAAGAAATTGCGACTGTATCATTGCCTTCACACAATTCTTCTCATAGTAGTTCAATATCAGTACCCAAGGATGTAAGTTCAAATCATTACTGAATAGGTAGGAGGTAAGATCATATTTGCCTTATTTTCTTTCTTGGCGCAAATCTAATTATGTTGATGTTAAGTTGTTTCCCATGTTAAGTTTCAATAGGCGAATTGTTGAGAACGTTCTGATGGTTTTTACAGCAAGAACCTTCTTGACTTGCACAAGATGTCAAAGACTTCCAAATTCTCGAGAATTGCAGGATACGAACCTCAACTTAACTCTAGAGATGACCTTGAAGATACGGTAACTTAGAAGCGATGGAAAGATCTGGAGTAGGCGATGAATTCCTAGCTTTCAAGTGGCGTGTCTCATTATCCCATTTGGATTGCAATGTTTATGAATGGAAGTAGCATTCAAGTAGCGAGCTCGCAGACACTCAATTCACTTACCTGGGCGGGGTGTATCCATGATCCTTGAGGTGGATGGCCTAGAGGAGCCTGCCCCATTGCACTTCGGGCCGGGTGACTGTAGTATCTTCCTACGGGAGGCATACACGTCATAATTTGTGGCAGCGGGGGCTCGCGTTCGCGCGGCCCTCACCCGAATAATTTCCAAAACTGGAGAAGAATCATTGAATGGAAGTGAGAAATGAAATAGCCATACTGAGGACTCTTTGATCATGTCGGTGAGGGCGAATCATATCTGCAAAGAGCTATTGTCAACATCGAAAATTAGTCTTGGCGTTTAGGGTTCAGGTCTGTGTTGAGAAGGTGGACTGAGGGATGGGCAATGGAGTTCACATGTTGACGTTGTGCTACCAAACGCAACATGAAAGCCACATACCTTGCCTCTTACTTACGCTGACTCTAAAAACTGAGTCAATCAACAAAAACAACAAATTTTGGGAAGCCATAACTGGAAGAGATTGATTTTTTTTCCAAAGTGTAAGTTGGGTCAAATGCACAAATAAGTTGGCTATCATCTTTCAAAATTCCAACTTGTAAATTGTAGCAATGAGAGAGAAATTGCATTTCAATTGAACTTAGGTTTATTGTGTGAATTTCGGAACTCTTTTCATCACTCACCTTCAATTGCAAGAATAAGTTCACAACACTACGTAGGGTTCTTACTCACATCTGGTTAGTAGTGTGGTCTCTTAAGACATTTTCTCTTACGGTTGTGAAGGTTTTCTTTGCCCATGAGAGCATTGCCAGAGGAGAAGAGGTGTAATGCTATGGCCCTGTTGCCGCATGGGCGTAGCACACGTGAAGTGTCAGAATTGTTGGCTATCTCTCAATCTATATGCTCTAGGATTTGTAGAGAGTGTGTTCCTCATGTGGAGCCTTCAAGAGGAGGGTGCCCAAGAAGCATGACCCCTTCTCAACGATGAACATGTGAACGAGCCATCACAGTTGGTGGACTAGATAATGTTGTAGACGTTAGGAATGCTTTGAGTGAGCAGTTGAATGTGGTAGTGAACACCAACATAGTTAGACAATTAAACATGGAGGTGGTGCAATTTTTGTGAGGGGTTGTATGACTTCCCATGGCATGGCTTCCATGTGCAAGATAAAGGGGAAGATAATACAAGCTCTGTATCGTAGCATTCTTCAAGATGGGGTCATGAAAACAATTGAATGAAGCTGTCACTTCTCCTATCATATTTTAGCAAGGTAATGATCCTAAACATATTGCAAAATTAATCAAGTAGTGGTTGTCAATGCAAAATTTTGATATAATTACTTGGCCTCCTCAATCACCTAACCTAAATCCAATGAAGCATGTGTGGGCACTTGTGAAATGGAAATTAAATGAGTATCCAACACCAGCCAAAGGAAAGCTTCAAATGTGGGAGTGTGTGCAAGCTTCTTTCCATTGCATCACTCCTAAGTAGTGTCAAAAGTTCTATCATAGTGTGCCCAATTGTATCCAAGCCGTTTTAGCTTCAAAGGAGGGTGGACAAATTATTCATCTATAGGTAGATGTAGGCAACAAAACTGAGCCAATGTATATAGTTCTCTTCACATCACTATTTCTCCATGTGTAATTTTGCAATAACATGAGAGTTTGGACATGATTTTCTAGACTATTACTATTAACTTACATAAGTGAAAGTTTGTATGCTATTATTTTTATTTGCATGGCATTGTGTGTGAAAATTGTTGTAGTGAGTCACTGACTCAGTTTTGAGAGTTAGTGTAAATACTTAGTGGTGATGAGATGGCTCCCAATTGGGTGTCATGTTGGATTAGGAGTCGTCTCATCAAATTACCAAAAGAAATTGTAAACTACAAAGATTGTCATTTAAAACAAGATTTTAAGTAATTCTAGATTATGTATGAGTTTTGGACACAATTGAAATGTACATATGCAATTATATTTTTAGGTCTTATAATAAAGATGACAAAAACTAGCCTTGATTGTGGATTACATGTGTATTTGTGCAAACCTTTTGGTTGCACGTCGCTTGTGTTATTTGTAAAAACACACATTTATAGTGGTGTTCTCATAGTATGTATAATTGAAATACCCATCATTATATTTTTCCTCCCCCAAATAATTTGTTTTGAATTGTGCAAGTTTGACGGCACAAACAATGGTAATCTCAAAGGCATTTTTTTGCTTTTCTTTTCTATAAGTTGTTAAATTAAGTTAGTTATAGAACAAATTGAGATGCAAAAAGTTATAAGAGAGAATTCAAGACTTGTTTTCTATACAAACAATCACATCTAACCTCCCAATTGTGTTAACTAGTTAACCTACTACCTAGAATGATGTCTACATTTTTTTTGCACAAAGTCGAATTTCATCATGTCATGTGTATTGTTATTATCCATGTTTACATTATATTATTCTTCAAAGTTCAACAACATAGCCTTCACCCATTTTTCCATTTTTGTTAACCGGATTTCTTAGATAGGCACTTCACAGTAGGATTTTAAGGTTCACAGTTGCTTTTGAAGTGATTTTTTAGAAGGTTCTTCACTTAGATAAGAAAGGCAAAGAATTGTAGGCCAAGAGAATGGGAGCCCTCGGACGCTGCTTGACCCGAAGAACACAAGAGGCAATGAGGGTATAGAAAACTAGGGGATAAAGCTATTTGAGCTGGGGTAGGGACCTATTAGGTCATGTATGGATTCTTTGGAAAATCACGACTCGCATTGAAACTAGATTGAAGACTGCATTTGATAATTAAGGTTGTCAATGTAATTAACCTTGTGTTGTCCATATAACTATACCGATTATGGTATTTAGTGCCACCTACATCAAACTGAAGTTCATCCACAATGAACCAAACCTCATCCATAGTGATTGAAATTACATTCATGTTTCCAACAAACCCCCACAATTTTCGAGGAGGAGGCTTGAAGTGTTGTCCAGAAATGCCGCCCTCTGAGACAGCCACGTCGTCCTACATTCCCCACGTTCCCTGTGAGAGTGAGGGGCTGATTACACTAGCTAGTTCTAGCACCATCTGTCGGCATCTCCGGCTGTAATAGTGTGAAAAGTGGTGGGCCAACATCTATTTCTCAACATAATCTCCAACAATTTCACAGCTGGAATTGGACGGAAAGTTTGGTGTGATCGGGGCATGAGTCATGTAGCAGCTCGCAACGCCATCGATCACCATGCCTCTGGCTCGCATCGGCGATGTCGCCTCCGCCTTTGGCCCCGCGGGCGGCAGCCAGGCAAAGCACTCGCACACTCTTATCTCTCTTCTTTCTGGCTCCGAATTGTATCCTCCAGGGTTTTTGATTCAGAACAGGGGAGCTCGGCCTAGGGTTTTGTGAAGGGGTCATTCTGATTGATTGGTTGATGCAAGTGACAGGAGGAGGCGTGTGACAATTTGAGGTGGAAATTCTGCGTCACTTGCTCACCTTCTCTCTTTCTTGCTGGCAATTAAATTTGTGAGGGTCGATACGACTGAGTAGAGCTCGAAGTTAGGGTTTGTACAGCGTGTCAGGTTGATGCAAATTATAGAGGCAGGCTGTATGGGGATGTGATATAGGAATTAGGTTTCCACCTCTCGTCCAAAGCTTTCTCCTTCGCGGCATTGAATGCTAAGGGCCACTTCCACACGAGACTGAGAGCCTGTGACCATTGCACTCCAAGCATTCTCATTGGTGGAAAAGGCGGAGCGGGTCCAAGTTCGCTTCACACTACGCTTGAGGGACCAACGGAGTATGTGAATGCAAGATGGATGTAAAGTCTACATGGACTCCTACATGGCATCAAATGGATCATGATTCATGGTCACTTGGACTATTTTCAAAAACCACCTCTTGGAGGTAGGCCTAACACAAAACTGGGAGACCATGGCACTCCGAACGCTCACAACCGTTGATTTATTCTATTTTATCATGTGTGAGGACCCACATGAATAGAAATTCATTGAAATAGCATTTGGTTGAGGGCCCGGTCACATACGGCTTCACACTACACTTGAAGGTCTGTGACCACACTACATGATTTTGGAGGTGTGTTGGGATAGCCTTTGGACACTTTCTTTGGGCTCTCACAATCTCATGGTCATGGCTCTTGGCTCGTGTGTGAAGTGGCCCTAAATGGTTGATTTGGCTCAGCAGAGCTCGAGGTGTAAGGTTTGGGGACATTGCGTATTGGATAGTGGCCATTGGATGGACCCGGTGCCGAGCTGAACGGCGGGTGGCAGTGAGCTGGGTCCACGCAGGGGACATTATCTAACGTAGTTTCCATGGGGGAAAGTGATTATGTGCATCATTGACCAAATTGTTGAACTTTATGAATGAGGTGAATGTGTTGAAATGTGTGGGCATAATCTCTTCCCAATGGAAATTATGCACTTGTCAGTGTGGGTCGTTGGTGCAAAATTGTAGGAGGTGTTTGGCAACGTGACAGGATTATTGTTTCCATCTTCTCATCTGCTTTCTTGCGTTTGGGAACTGAATGCTTCAAGGTTGCTCGACAGAGCAGAGATTGGAATGACGTAGGGTTTTACGGGGATTTGTTGGTGCAAATTGGATAAGGTGTATGGGAATGTGATTGTTCAATTAAGTTTCACCCTTTCAGCTCTCCTCTTCTTGCTTGGAATCAATTTGTCAGTGTTGATTGGGCTCAGCGGAGCTTGATGTAAGATTATTGGGATGGCTTGGGGGGGCTGATTGATACATTGTTTTTGAAGCAAGGTCTACAGGAATGTGAGGTACTAGGAAGTCTCAGCAGAGCTTGACATGCGGTTTGTAGGAACAATGTAGGATTTTACTGGGGTTTGTTGGTGCAATTTGTAGGAGGTGTATGGGAATGTGATGTATCAAATGAGTTTCGCCCTCTCAGCTCCCCTCTTTTTCCTCGGAATTGAATTTGTCAGTTTTGATCTGGCTCAACAGAGCTTGATGTAGGATTTGTTTAATGGCACATGGGGGTTGATTGATACATTGTTTTTGAAGCAAGGTGTACAGGAATGTGAGGTACTAGAAAATATGTGAGATTGGACCCCGTGCTCAAAATATGCTAACCATTCTAGGCTTAATAGTCAACAAGATTGGGAGGACCTCCATGACCACTTAATGACCACAAGAATTTTCGCTTTGATAATGGATAAGATATTCATTTGTCAAGCTCCAAAAACTAAGAGGGCAAATGCTTACATGCACAACTTGGGTTTGCTAATGATCTTGCACTAATTGCGTGATATAGAGAGAAAAACATCCCTCTAACTTTCTAAGGCACGTCTACCTTAACCCCTAACTTCCAAGCAACCCATTTTGGGTTGATGGATGATTTCTTCCCTACATTAACCCCACCTAACTCAATTATTTACAATCCAAATAACTATTAACATCGAGCTAACATGGATATCTACCTATAGACACATGAGCTGTGCAAGTTGGAGATGATTAGAATGTGAAGGAAAATGTCAAAGTGGGAAGTGGTCATGTTTTTGTTGTGGTGGGAGCTCATGTGAGGGTGTTGATTTGAATCAGTGGTTGCCACTCAAATGCAAACTTTGCATGAACATCAATGATGTTTATTTTGGTTTAAGTGAAATTGCTTGATGTTCATGTAAAAACGGTCTTTGTGCTCACATCGACCATTCAATTCAACATTTGGACACTCTTTGGTTTTTAGGATTTTTATTTTTATTTTTTTATTTTTTTTGCATATATGTGGTAAGAAATATGGGACAATCTGCATACTCCAAATGCAAGGTGGCTAGCCTATTGTGATTTGCACATTTTGACATGAGAATTTGCGGAGGTGCTCAACTATTGATTTGTTCCCACCTAGTGGATCACACAAGCATTCCGCTCATTTTTTAGGTGAATTTGATTGGTCAAAGGTCTTTTTTTGAAGAATAAAACATGGCATATTCTTGTACACCTTTCTTCAATTCTTATGATCTAAATATACAAAGGGTTATTCATACCCATTTCCCCCCCTCCAAACAGCTCATCGCCCATGTTTCAAAATCCTACGGATAAATCTCATTTTAACCTCAAAACTTGTCCATGAAAATTCCACAACCAACATTGAGTGAAATGCACTCAAAACAACCCTTTCATATGCTTGGGAAATTAAGGTTTGATTCCAATAATTGCTTATAACCAATTCCAAGTACTACCTAGCTCAAATGGATCGCAAACAAGTTTGTATGGATTGTGAGGACATTAGAGCCGTTATAATTGCGCCTATGACGCAGTTCGTCACAAGGACGTCACGTATACTGCATCGTGACGCAGAGGACAGCTCGTTCAATCCAATGAGATAGTTGTGCATGAAAAGCTTTACTTTATAAGTATGTCTACAAGCCCGGCAGCTATCCAGGAAATGAGATCTGGGATGCCAGAATAAAATGCAGGGATCGACATAGCACAAAGATGCCTTGACTAGCAACAATGCCTCAAAATGTGTGGCCATTGCCGGATAGCAATGAACGGGAATAATTTAAGTCAACTTGGTGACTTATTGTCAACCGGGTCATAACATTATTAAGTAGTGTGCGTTTGTTCATGTGGGTCCCGAGAATATAACCATGGGATGCGATAGCTAGTGCAGATTCCGTCCGATTCGCCTTCAACTCAATTGACTGCTAGTTTGTCATCAAAGCGTTGGTTGACTTCAACCTCACCCTCATTATAGCGTCTAAAAAATTGGTGGTCATATGTAGTCATACTAGGGTCCAGTGAACGGGGAGTTTATGGGTTGACTCGGATTTTTACCCCTTTCCACATGTCATTCGGTGATTGTCTATGCTCATCCGGTTGATACCTAAGCTTAGTAACTCAATTCGGTGAAAAACCTAACATTTTTTTGGCTTCCCGGTCATTTTCCCTAAGTTTCTATAAGTAATCGGTTACAAAATTGACAAATAAAATAAGAACTCGGTTCACATATTAAATTTAAGGCAATTTGCACACTAATTCAACTTTGATTACTACGTATGATAAAAGATCATTTCAAATCATATTTTGAAAGAAATCAAAAGTATTCAAGTATGAAAACATGAAACACCCTCAATAATACATGAAAACAACAACCAAAAACATCAAATAGGCACTCAAAAATATGAAATCAACACCCTTAAACATCAAATGAACACTGCAAAACATTAAAACAACATTTAATAGCTTTGGTGCAGTCCCGCCGTGGCGCCTCGTACGTAAACCCTAAACGACATAAAGAGGCAGATGGACGATTCAAGGTAAGGTGTGGGAGAACCGGTTATAACCGGAGATACCCTCAGGCGACCCAGCTAAGAACCGGTGGGAGATGGTGTCGGGCAGCTAATATCCGCCCACTCTTGAATGGGAACGGATGAAAAACCGTCATCAACTTTATAGAACCGGTTGATTTCCTATACACTTGATTTTTCCTTCGGTTATACGGCCTAAAATATTGAAATTAAACCGGTAATTTATCAATTTCACTTGGCTGATTTTACATTAAACTTCGGATTTCCCCATTCACTGCTAGGGTCATGCGAGGTTTTGACGCAGGGTAATTTGCATGGGTAAAGAAGCAACCCTATTGTTGAAGACAACCTAATTGCACATTGTAGGTATTAAGTAAGTATAGACTTACAAATTGGACATAATGAAATTGTGAACCTGCAATTCTACCAACGGGCCCTATAATAGAAATGGTAGAAAAGAGTCTTAGATGTGGAATACATCTCTTGTTGTAACATGTTTTACTTGCGTACATACTGTGTAATTTGTCTAAAATGCAAATCTAGAGTTACTCCAAATCGACCACATTGCTTCTACCTAGGATTTAAGTATATTTGGATTTATGCATAAATTCTGAACAATTCCAACCACCAATATCATGTACACTTGATTGCAAACTACACAAATATGGTGGTTGGCGAAAATGGAACACAAACATTTAAAGTTGTGGTTGTTGTGTAACTATGTTGTTGCTTTTGATGTTGTCATTTGATGTTTTTGTCTCCACAAGTGCACATCCATTATTATATTTGGACAAGTGGTTAGTCCAGATATACTTAAATGTCTAGTTTTCTCAAAGCAAGTACAATTGAAATTTCCATCATATAATCCTAATTTTATTCATGTAAATAATTTTTTTTACAATTTTCATGTCTCAACAACATGACGTAAAAATTACTCTCAGATGCATTGTTGACTTCATGTTAGGGGTATGGTTAAAACCTAGTACCTCTAAGGTAGACAACCCTTATTCGGTTACTTATCTGAATTGGGCACCTATGTTTGAGTGATATGTGGTTTGGTGTGGCTCCAAGAACAAATATCAAAGTGACATGTTTTTTTATAGAGATTACACTAGTAGAAAACTATGCCAAAAAGAACCAAAGCCAAATTCGATTGCGGTTCTTTTTGGCATAGTTTTCTACTAGTGTTAAATTGCATGCTCGAAATATAATATCCATTCTAGGTTCAATAGTCAAGAAATTGGGAGGACCTATAACAATAACCATTTAATGAGCACAAGAATCTTCACTTTGATAATGCATAAGATATGCACGTGAGCTCCAAAAATTATGACGAAAGTGCCTATGGCCTCGATTTGGATTTGCTAACCATTCCATGCTAATCATGTGTTATATATCCTAGGAGAAGTGGGTTATTTGGAAGAAGTAACACATTAAGGCCCATCTACCGGGCATCTACCTTACATGTTCATGCCCAATTCATTCCAAACTTAATTTCTTTGGATGAACTGGGTGTATTTGATGCTATTTCCGGAGTCAAATATGCTAAAAGTAAAGAAAGTGTCTAAGCTGGGAAGGATTCCCAATGCTTTCACTCTCAACTTATACAACTATTAGGAGCCCTAGTTGGCCGGGACTTCAACCGACCTTCTAACGAGGAGATTTCAAATGTGTGTTTAGAAGGTGATTTTGAAATGGAGATCGGTGGGCCAAGGGAAGAGAATTTTGGCCTTTCAACATGTGAGACCTATGGCGGTAACCCGGGTTATCACTGTAACCCGGGTGTACGCGGATTACGATAGCTACCTCAAAATTGGTCCGAATAAGAAGAAAAGGGGCTCAAATTGTGGGGCTCGTCAAGTTCTATTTGCCCTCAGAACGACAACAATTTTTGAGACTTCAGTTTTTGAGACTCTGCCGTACTAGAAGAGGCTGAACTTCGACCACTACGACGTTGCTAGCAAACAAAAGAGCAAACACACACACAAACCCCAAAAGACGCAATGATGAACCTTGTCCCATGTCCATGTTGTTGAGACTGCATTATTCGCAAAGTGCAAACCAAATGTTGGTCCTATTTTGGTCACCCTCCAGGAAATTTATTACTATTATTTTAATAGCATTCACGCACTTTTTCAATTCAGTAACCCGCCCTCCGGAAAACTAATTAATTAATTGCTTTACACACTTTATAAATTCGGTAACCCGGGTTACCACCATAGGTCTCATGTGCCTAACCTTGAAGGGAGGCCACATATGTTTGAATTGTTGGTTTTGAAACGGAGTTTGGTAAACCAAGGTAAAAGAATCTCAGCCTTGACATGTGCCTAACTTCAAGGAGCTTGGTTCAAGGTTAATCCCTCTTTTCCTTAGGCTAAAACTGTCCGTTTCCAACTCCGATTGGGAATGGAGGTTTTGAGCCTTACAAAACCACCATCTTGGATCAGGGTTGAAAATAGACGATTATACCAATAAAAGAGGTACCAACTTTGAAACCAAGTTCCTCAATATTCAATATTAGGCACATGTGAAAGCCGATACTCGGCGTTTTCGAGTAAGGTAGAGGGTGCTAAATCCAACACCCCATCCAAAACCAACACCTATAAACGCCTCCCAATTGCCAACACTCTACAACCTTGAACCATTACCCGGCGGTGTAGGAGTGTCTGGGCCCACGGAGCGACGGTTTTAGGTGCCATTAGTGGTGCCACCTCATAGCGGCCTCCACTACTTCCACGTAGGGTAGGTAACGGGCTCCACTCTATCTCGGGTTGGTTCAAGGTGGTATTAGGGTGGCTTGTCAATGCCTATTCTAGCCATTCTATTCACAACGCCAAGGAGGTAGGCCCACAAAGCACAAAAGGGTCATTCCCCGAGATGCAAGGGGGTTGGTTCCCGGGATGCAAGGGGGTCGGTTCCCAAGATGCAAGGTGATGGTTTTGCAAGCGAACCGGGTGGGATCATGGAGGTAGCCGTGTGGCTTTGCATATCATTACTACTTGGGCTTTGATGTAGTTTGGGTCTAGTACCCAACTATGTTGTGATGGTTCTAGGCAATGAAGGTGGGGGTCCTCATCATATGCAAGGTTACCATACATGGGGCCTATGGATTGGTTTAAGGAAGCTAGTAGTTTTGACTTTGAATATTCATCAAATATTCAATTGAGACTAAAAATATTTTTTCTTTCTTGATACCTATGTTTAGCCCAAAGGCTAATATGAATGTATATTTTTTATATCAACCACATAGCCATATGTATGTGCAATAGCTTAAAGTGTTGGTTTAAGCACCCTCTACCTTATGTGTGTCCTCGCCATGATGAAGGGTTGTCATCAGAAGACAGGAATTCGGTGGTGGAACGCAGGGTGTAGACTTTTTGCACCAAAATGCTGAGAAGATGCAAGTCAACTTAGCAGCTGAACTGGCCGTCGAGAGTCAGAGCCAGCTCCCTCGAATATTGGCTGCCAATTGATCGATACATAACAGCGAGTTGCGAAGTACTTTTGTCGACTCTGGCGATGGTGCATCCATCCGGGCCCGCGGAATGATCGGAACCTACTCGGAACATTTAGTGAAAGGCCCCACCCAAGTTTCTTAATTAATCAATTAGTTAGTTTCTTTCTTTCGCTTTCTGTGCACACTCAGAGTTGGATGCATGTGCTGCACTAAGCTGCTTCATGGGTTGGCTGTCGGCACGACTGCTCAGATCGAGGTCAAGGCCATAGATTAAGGAGTCCCCCGACGCCCAAATCCAGGTCCCTTCAATCTGTTCGACGAGTCATGTAGTTCTGGAGAGATCTGCAAATTTGCACTGCAGCATCATTGGGTGCATTTCGAAGAGCCCAAAGTCATCAGAAATCCCTTTAAGGTGTAACTGTAATTTGGACCTGCTACTGCAGTAAGGTATGTGGGTGTTATTCGGTTTTTTTTTCATGTCCTTCAACTTCTACCGAACAGATTTATACAACGAAATTTGTGTTGCATTAGCAAATCTATCAGGAAGCATCAGCCAACCCTGGATTGAAAATCGGACCTTCCTTGATTTAGTTATGGCTGTTGGAAGTGCACGTTTGTTGATTCCTTATTAAATTGTGTTCACTATTGAGTGTGGATTTGTTAATCAAATCTGAAGACGTAGTCCAATATCTTTTGAACATGTGTCTTTATGATATTTTGCTCTTTATCCTGGCCGAACACACACCAATCAAATATAGGTGTTCGATTAAGAAAAGTAACTGAATAACACCCGCGTGCCTTAGGCTAATGCATGTGACTCGTCGCTCATTTTAAGTATCTTTCGATTACTTGTTGGCACCACCGCACAGCGCGAGGGGAGGTCACCCGAGAATATCCTAGAACGTAAGAAGTGTCCCGACGCGGCCTAATTCAAGCTCCCTTCAATCTGTTCGATGAGTGTGGTTGCTTCTGGATCAGAAATCTTCAATTTTTCACTGCAGCATCATTGGGTGCATTTCGAAGAGCTCAAATTTAACACCAGAAATGTGATCCGGTGCAGCTAAAATTGGACCTTAACTAGGAGGCTAATAAGGACTCAGGGCCCTGAGTAGCTGATCCGGGATGACCATCAGCTTCTGCAAAGCATAACATGACACTCCCACTGTTCCATGTGTTAGTAAGTGAAATACTGTACAAGTAACGCGAAATTACCGCTAGATGAACAGAGTAAGCCACATTATTGGAAAAGATTGACACACTAATCATGAGCCTAATTAATGCAGAATTAGAAGCAATAGCCTTCTCAACTTCTTTCATTCTGTGCACACTGGATGCATTTGAGTCACTAATGTATAAGCACCTTAATGAGACTGATGACTGTCAGCACCACTGCACAGCTCAAGGGGAGTTCGCCCGAGAATACTCGAGAAGGTGAGGAGCCCCCTGACACCCAATTTAAGCTCCCTTGATGATTCTGTTCGATAACATACTTCTGGAGAAATCTTCAATTTTGGACTGCAGAATCATTGGGTACATTTTGCGAAGAGCCCAATAACATCAGATCAACTGTGATCAGGTGCAGCTGTCATAATCTGGACCTAAGTAAGTTAGTACACGCTAATAAGGACTCACTCAGGGATAACAGTTAGCTCCTTCAGATTATAACATGATACACTCACACAGCTAAGTTAATTCATGTGTCAGAAGGTGAAACTGACTTGGTTGATAATTCAAAAAGTTGGCACACTATTGAAAAGGTTGACACACTATTCAGCCTAATTAGTGTAGATGAAGCATTAGACCCCACCCACTTCCTTTTTTTTGGGGGGGGGGGGGGACATGTTATGGGACTCAGTTACTAAGCAGCTTCATGGGATTAATTACTGGTGGCTTACCATTGCACAGCTCAAGTAGTTCATCGTAGATTAAGGAGTCCCTCGACATCCGATTCAAGCTCTTTTTGAATCTGTTCGATAGAATTAGAGCCCGATCAAAGACATCAGGAATGTGATCAATTTGGAGCCTACTGGTATGTTATAGGATTTGGCTGGTCGCCATAAAGTTTCTACTGGGATTATCAATTTTTATTAACTAATAAGACACACAACTCAAATGCACACCCTTCCTTTCTGCACAACCTGAAATGTACAGGTTGTGTACATGCAAGGGGGTTGTGGTGGCCCCCAATCTCCCAACATAGCCCAGCCGATCATAAGTGAAGGGGAGGCCACACACATTCCAAAACGTCAGTTTTGAAATGAAGTTTGGTAAGCTACAGTAAAAGTATTTTGACCTTGCATGTGCGTAACTTTGAGGAACTTAGTTTCAAGGTTGGTCCCTCCTTTTTGGGTTAAACCCATCCGTTTCCAACTCCGATTAGAAACAAAGGTTTTAAACCTTGCAAAATCGATGTCTTTGATCAGGAGTAAAAATGTATGTTGATACCCAATAAAAGAGGGATCAACCTTAAAATCAAACTCTTTGAAGTTAAGCACATGTCAAGGCCGAGATTATTTTACCTTGGCTTACCGAACTTTGTTTCGAAACCGGTGTTTTTGAATGTGTGTGGCCTCCCCTTAAGCTAGCTCTCGGGGAAGTCACTTAGTGTATTCTTTGGGGACACATGAGCGTACAACACATATTTTTTGGGGGGCTATGTAGCTCATTTACTACATTTTAGTGGACCCTATATTTTTTAATAATTCTACTTTCTTCAATTTCTTACCACCCTATGTGTAATTATAAATTAAAATCTCCATAATATTTCAGACCCTTCATTATTTATATTTATTTGAATTTTCCTTCGTGGATAATAACATTGTACTGTATCATTAGAAATGGAATTCATCACACAACAAAAATTAAGCTGTGTATACAAGAAGCATGTTATTTACATAATTGGTTACATGTCTAAGCCCATTGATAATGGCGCTCGGAGAAGTCACTTAGTGTATTCTTTGGGGACACATGAGCGTACAACACATATTTTTTGGGGGGCTATGTAGCTCATTTACTGCATTTTAGTGGACCCTATATTTTTTAATAATTCTACTTTCTTCAATTTCTTATCACCCTATGTGTAATTATAAATTAAAATCTCCATAATATTTCAGACCCTTCATTATTTATATTTATTTGAGTTTCCCTTCGTGGACAATAACATTGTACTATAGCATTAGAAATGGAATTCATCACACAACAAAAATTAAGTTGTGTATACAAGAAGCATGTTATTTACATAATTGGTTACATGTCTAAGCCCATTGATAATGGCGTACTCAATTGTTTCATCCAAACACTGAAAGAAGTCCACAAATTCCAAAACAAACCAACATCACTAAAGTGTCCATAATGTGTTCACTAACACAGTTGCACTAACATTGCACATGTTATCATGCAAAGTGTGAAGACAATTTGAAATGCCTACTTATGAGTCTTATGTGAAAATTGAGAAACGATCATCACAAAAGATGCCACAGCCTCTCGCCTAGAACATATCCATCAATCCACCATAGATTCACCAAATATGGCCCCACGGAGCTCTTTAAACACGTAGGGGTCAATGCACGATGATAGAATTCTTGTCTTGCGTGGGAGGAACAACCAGAGAATTATACAAACGTCAATGAAATGTTCCTCAAAAGTGCACTTAATAACCCTCATCCAACGAGTTCATCCATTTTGTAGATGGATTTGTGATCATTTTTCATCTAGTTCTTAAATTTTCCTTACCCTAAACCCAACCTAATAATAATAAAAATTCCCTACCAATTACTATAATGCTATTTTAGAAATACTATAAACATAATTTTGGGTATTACAAGTGACCCTATATTATATATAATGTGCTACCTCACATTTCTTCAAGGCTATGGTATATCAAAAATATATATAATTTTTATCAACCATGATTAAATGTCACCCTATATTTGTTCTCTCATAGTTATCTAAATTTTTGATAGTGACTTCTCCGGGTAATGGCGTACTTAATTGTTTCATCCAAACATTGAAAGAAGTCCACAAATTCCAAAACAAACCAACAAGGTGTAGGTAGCATGCTTCTTGAGCTTACATAGAAAAAAATTCAATTAAAAAATAATAATTTTGCAGTGTATATTGGAATTTTAGGGTTTTGAGCTTTAAAGTGCTGTAAAATACGTAATTTTAACAATTTTGAGGAATGCTAGATTGAACTAGAAAGTAGATGATAGCCCCATACTTTCTTAATTGGGACTACTCTCATTTAAAATTAGGAACTAGGTGAAAATTAGTGTTTGACAAAAATACGACCAAATATGGCCCACGGAGCTCTTTAAACGCGTAGGGGTCAATGCATAATGATAAAATTCTTGTCTTGCATCGGAGGAACAACCAGAGAATTATACAAACGTCAATGAAATGTTCCTGAAAAGTACACTTAATAACCCTCATCCAACGAGTTCATTAATTTTGTAGATGGATTTGTGATAATTTTTCATCTAGTTCTTAAATTTTTCTTACCCTAAACTCAACCTAAAAATTAAAAAAATTCCCTACCAATTACTATAATGCTATTTTAGAAATACTATAAACATAATTTTGGGTATTACAAGTGATCCTATATTATATATAATGTGCTACCTCACATTTCTTCAAGGCTATGGTATATCAAAAAATATATAATTTTTATCAACCATGAATAAATGTCACCCTTTATTTGTTCTCTCATAGTTATCTAAATTTTTGACAGTGACTTCCCCGGGAGCTAGCTACACTATATATGCTATTTAATGTCACTTACTATTTGGATTCACACAATGTTATATCTTCTTACTATTGATGTAAGCTTTACTAAGTAAAGTTGTAAATGTTCTATAATGTCCAAACAACCAATTTTAATTTTATTGGTAAAATATGAGATATTATACAATAAATAGATATAGCATTGCATAATTCCAAATGGTCAGTAACACTAAATATCATATTTAGTGTAGTTGGTGCGTCCCAGTACCCGAGTTGTGAATTCCTCAATCAATTAACTTAAATATACATAATTAAGTTAACATTGAGCAGCATAAGTGTTAATTCAACCCCTGCAATAGTAGAAAACTTTGCCCAAAAAAATCGCAACCGAAATCGGCTGCGGTTCTTTTGACCAGCCTGATCTGCAGTCACTAAACGACTACAGATTTTTCTTTTTCGTTTTGCGAGTGCAATTTTAAGAATGTGGGGGCGTGCAATATACCGTTGGAAAGGAAATTTCAAGACCTTTCCAACGGTATATACACGCCCCCAAATTCCTAAAATTTCAATTGGTAAACTAGAAAAACAAATCTGCAATTGTTTAATGACTGCGAATCATGCTGGTCAAAAATATTGCAGCTGATTTCAGCTGCGGTTCTTTTTGGCATAGTTTTCTACTAGTGCTGGAAGCTATGATCGGGGAGAATCGGCAGTTAGTTACAAATGAACCGGTTGAGTTTGAGAAATAACTGGTTGAAGTTCAAGACTGCAGGAAAATTACCGATCATTTTAGAGGAATTTATAGAATATACCCCAATTTAATAAAGAAAAACCGGAGGATGTCAACATGTAACCAGTTGGACTTGCGAACACTAGGATCTCAACCGATTATGCCCAAAAACCTTCCCAATCACTGGTTGGAAGACCAACTAATTCGAAAGGAAAAATGCCCAGTGGGTATGAGGAAAAGGTTTATTTCATTTTTCATTTTCTTTAGTGCAAAGTAACTTACCATTATTCATATCCGTAACAATGTCCTGTGGGACTGACATTATTCTGCAAAATTTTCCATCATTTAGGCTAAATGTGAGGAATATTCCGTAAAATATTGTCAGTCCCATAGAACATTGTTATAGGATCTGAATTATGTTATGAATTGGCAGGGTTTTGTTTAACAGAACAAGAAATGCCTGCAAAATTCCATGCGTACATGCTCACTATCCACTGTCCATGCGGAGCTAAATCAGCACCCAGATCTAACCTCCCCAATAAGGTAGAAATACCATAAAGCGTTAACCACCCAATCGCGGTGCACTAGACCGCCTCATAATGGTAAGTGCCATGTCTTAAATGGCGCGGCAACTTCAATGCAGTGTAGCCAATGGGAGGCAAGATCTAACGTACTCATGATTTTAGGTGATAATCTGTATCGAAATGCGGAGAGCCTAGTGAACCGGAAGTGGGTTGGACAAACTTTCCACTTTGAAAAATTGTGGAACTTTTTGTACAAGGCAGAAAAATACGAAACAACTTGCATTCTTCATGAATCCTTCTCGTCTATCTTGGAAAATTATCTCATGATTGTCAGACCAGATCTTCAATGCGAATTGCCTTATTTTAACGGTTTATGGTATTTCTACCTTAATCAATGCTTGCCTGTTTTTAACCCGAGAGAGGCTATCCATTTGCAAAAGATTCTTGGTCTTTGCTTATATATTAATTGCTCCTGTCACCCATAAGCAGTGATTGGGGAGATTTTTGGGCATAATGGGTTGAGATCCTAGTGTTTGCAAGTCCAACCGGTTACATGTTGACATCCCCCGGTTTTCCTTCATTAAATTGGGGTATAATATTATTCTATAAATTCCTCTAAAATGATCGGTAATTTTCTTGAAGCCTCCAACTTCAACCGGTTATTTCTCAAACTCAACCGGTTCATTTGTAGCTAACTGCCGGTTCTCCCCGATCATTGTCCATAAGTGGCATAGGGGGGACATTAAAGACCCCCCCCCCACGAACTTTTCGGGGGAGGTAGATTCGGGCAAGGGCAGCCGCTCGTCCAAAAAACCCAGATCTTCTGGACCTGACCGAAAAATGTTGCCCGTCCGCCTGACTTCGAAAAAACCATTGCCCTTGCATTCTTGAAGGCCACTTATCCACAAATCTCATATTGAGAGTACTTCACCTTCAAGGTCCAAAATCTAATATATATGTTCACTTCCATTGAGTAAGTAAGCAATTGATTGGGATTTCATTTTCAAAGTGAAACCACCAGTAAAGCATGTAATTAACTTGGAAGTCAAAAATATTACAAAACCCTCATTAGCTCTGAGGTTATAATTTTTATGACTTACGATTGAAAGAGTCTTTGTCATTCAAAAATGGAACTAAAAATAGTGTGTATTTTTAGTACGTTTATTTTATAATATTTAAGTTAATACCTTCTACTTTCAAAGTTTTCATACGCATTTAAACTAATTAAGTGTGATTGAATGCAATTAAGTCTATTTTGAATATCCATAACCACGACTACAAAACACAAGAACTATTTGTAGACTGTATTCAGTAGTTACTACACAAATGGATTTACTGATAAGTTTGTTTAACTCGAGATAATCACATGGGCAAAGAGGCGAGCTATTCACGAAGACAACCTAATTGCACACACCAGTTTAGTAGGAAGACCACGTGATCTGCACGGTAACTTAGTGCATCCCTGTGATGTGAAAGAGCCGATGAAATGAGAGATGATCGACTCGACTTTTTTTTTCTTTTGGAGACTGAAAATCGACATGCCAGCGCCAAAGCACAAGAGGCAGTTAACCACCTGGCAAGTTTCTGTCTAGTAGAGAGGAGATTTCATAGCTGGGAATTTTTTTTTTTTTTTTTTTTTTGGAGACAGAAGGCCAACAGGCCAACGCCAAAGCACAGGAGGCAGTTGACCACCTGGCAAGTTTTCCGTCAGGTAGAGAGGAGATTTCACAGCCAGGATTCGAACCGCCAACCTCTTCCTTGAGATTTGGGTATCCCTCCACCATCATCCGGTAGTTTAGAGTCGTCTCGGACCATATAGCTGGGAATTGCACCGCCAACCTTTTCCTTAAGATGTGGGTATCTCTCCACCATCATCCAGTAGTTTAGGGTTGTCTCGGACCATATCGACTCGACCTTAAAGTTTTGATACGGTACTCCAGGATCCGGGTGAAATGGGGGTGGAGCCGCAAGAAAGTGAATATTGGGATTAAACAATAGGATTTTATATATACATGTTCACGTTTGCCCCCCCAGCTAGCTACATAGATTTTAATGCCTGCCTATCGATAAGATGAGTAGGTAGGCTATGAATAGAAATTGTACTTTGAATGTGTACTATTAATAGAATGTGCACTTTTGAAGCTTCGGAGCGAGCTTGCTGATGCTTATACTGTAGTAGGAACCATGTCACAGTGTGAAGATTCTTTTGTTACAGGAGTGCGAACTAAAACTCGGGCACATCCGAGTCAAACCTTGAGATTAATTGACACTAAGTCAACCACTAAGACCCTTAAAGCAATGTGGCCTAGTGAGTGTCCAACCCCACGGGCAATCACGGCCGTTGGCTCGGATCAGGAACTGTCTCATCCAGAACTACACTGGTTATCCCAATTAGGGCGTGTTACTATTCGGAGTTACGCAATGCTATAAGTATTCAATGAGAATGGAATATTGCACTAGGCAAAGTCATTTATGGTGTATGATGTCCGAACAATCTTTTGAACTTCCGTCGTTAACAATTAATCTCTTGAGCAAGACGTTATTGCACTACGCAACCCCCAATAGTAATAGACACTAGTTAGAATAATCAGTGTTGTTCTGCGGAAACTAGGTTTATCCACTCTTGGAAATTGTTTCGAGTCACTTCTATTTGAATTTTATTTCCAAACTTCAGTGCAGGCACATAACATTATTTAGATCCATAAGAGTGTTTTGTAGGACTGACAGTATTCTGCAATGGAATATTCCCCACATTCAAAGTGAATGTGGAGAATATTCTTCAAAATATTGTCAGTCCCACAGAACACTCTTATGGATCTGAATAATGTTATGCAAACTCATTAACAGAGGCAAAACCACAGCATTATCTCTAATGAGCTGCTGGGTGTAACTCAGGTCCTGCTTGATATTTTCGACTACACTTGTCATCCATCACACGGGCCTTATATTTACATCACCTCTCTGCCCCAATATCTAGAAATGGAGCAGATGTGTCCCTTTTACCAGTGCTACCATCTACACAATTCGTAGATAGTAGATGACAGGTGACGAACCTGATGACCCTTGATGAACACATGCTTATTGCTCGAGAAACACGCTTGACATATTACGAGCTTGACTGCTTCTTATCTTGAGCGACTCGTGCACTGAAGGTTCACGAGCAAGTGCAGTTTCTCTTTCCCCGGACTTCGAAGTAAGTAAAGGTCGATAAGACCCGCAGAATTACTTGAGATTCACCTCCGCGAAATCGAGAATTGCAGCAGACATTGCTGAGGTAGGATAATTAGTCAAGGCACGCAGTTTCTTTGATTCCGTGAATGATGCGTTCAGAAATCTGTCCTTCGTACAAGGCGTCACAGCGAATTATCGTTGCTGATCAGCAGACAATTGCTGTTGCGACCAGCTGCGGTGTCACCATGGGTCGGGAGTACACAGGAACTAAAGGTTCTGGTTCTCAAAGGCTCCTGCAGACGTAGTGTGGATTTGGAATTTAAGAGACGTAGCTGGCTCTGAGCCTTTCGGCATGCAGGACGATTGATTTGATCTTTTTATTTGCAAGAGGTGAGAACAAAATGTCTTTGCTCGCGGTGCTTGTGCTGGCGACATGGCTGCCGGTGATGATGATGATGATGATATCCGGTGCAGCTGGTCAGTCGGTGGCGATGAGCAATATGACCCTGAGCTCCACACTACAGGCAAGCAAGAACCAGAGCTTGGTGTCTGCTGGTGGAGTTTTCGAGCTTGGATTTCATAGCGGAGTGCGTTACGGTTCGACTTCTACTGTTTACACACTTGCGATCTGGTACGCTCAGATAGCTCCTGTGAAGACAGTGGTCTGGATGGCAGACCGGTCCATGAACCTAAGCAGCAACGCCAATCTAACATTGTCGAATCAAGGAGAGCTTCAAGTAAACGATGGCGGATCTGTCATCTGGACGTCCGGTACAACAGGAGTAAGTCAGAGGATTTTCATTTTAATTCGGGCTTTGTTCGGAGCCGTAGCCAGGAAGAAATTCTCTGGAAATGTCTCGCGTGTTTGCTGCAAGATTTATGGTTTGTTTTATTCTTTTCTTTTTCTCCTTTTTGAAGCGGAGAACTGATGGTTAGGCTATGGCTTTTGCAGCTGAATGTGACCCGGGTCGTCCTGTTGGATACGGGGAACCTTGTCCTCCGGAACGCCAACAACAGTAGCGTGTGGCAGAGCTTTGACAGTCCTACAGACACTCTCTTGCCCGGCCAGGCGTTCAACGCATCCTCCAACGTAACTCTTTATTCATGGCTGAAGCGCACTGACTGGTCGGAGAGTAAATACACGTTGAATTGGACAAGTGTTCATACACTCAATGCCTGTTGGAACTCTCCTTACCCCTGGTCGGATGCAGTAGGCAAGGACTACTGGAGCTATTCGACACCCTCGTTGTCCGCCGTTTTGACATCCCAAGGTTTGTTCCAGGCAACGAATGCCTCCGGTCTATCAGGCGTGATTGGAAACAGCTCCGACTCCGGCTTAAGCAATCGACTGCGGCGAGTTACTTTCGACGTTGATGGCAACCTGCGTATGTACAGCTGGCTGGTAGGGACTTCAACAAACTGGAGTGCTGAGTGGGCAGCAATTTCCGACGTCTGTACCATCTATGGATTATGCGGTCCTTTCTCAGTCTGCATAGGTGAGGGACAATGTTCCTGTCCTTCCGGATTTCGATTTGTTGATCCAAACGACCCGAGCCAGGGTTGCACACGATTGCAACCTATAACTTTTTGCACCTCCGCCCACCAAACTCTGTCCGTTGTTGACTCTGTGGACTACCCTAACGGTGGCGATTACGGGTACTACTTCGCGCCATTAAGTACATGCCTGGCACTATGCGAGAGTTCCTGCTTCTGTCAAGCGGTTTCAGTGTCAACGTCTGAGACAGGTGAGAATTACAGTTGCTGGCTCAAGAAGGATTATCTCCTCAACGGTCACTACAACAACCAACGTATAACGTACATACGAATTGCACAGACCGCACAGCCAAGGGGCCTCTCCAATGTGCAGAAATTTGAACTTCTGGCGGGCACGCTAGGTTTGGCGGTCATCATTCTTGGAGCTTCGTTGTGCATCATCGGATGTTTCTTTGTCCGTCGAAGAATTCGACTTCTTCGTTTGAGACAGCTGGAGAAAAAGTGGACCAATTCTTCCGGCACCGTTATACGGTTCACATACGATGAAATTGAACTCATGACCAGGAACTTTGCGGAGGAAATCGGTAAAGGAGGTTCCGGATCCGTGTTTAAGGGAACTATAGGAGCCAAGGTTGTGGTGGCCGTGAAACGACTGGAGAAATTAAGCCCTGAGGAGACGGAATTTGTGAACGAGGTCGACATTATTGGACGCATACACCACGCCAACTTAGTAGACCTCCATGGATACTGCTCTGAGGGTCCACACAGAGTACTCGTTTACGAGTACATGGACAGAGGCTCTCTTGACAACGTTCTTTTTCGAGCTCAGAAAGCCAGACTGCCTATTCTCGAATGGAGGTCTCGATTCAAGATCGCTTTGGAGACAGCGAAGGGCCTCGCGTACCTGCACGAAGATGTTCGAGGCCAACGCATCATCCATTGTGACATCAAACCGGAAAACATCTTACTAAATTCTATGTTGTCGTCCAAGGTGGCCGACTTCGGGTTGGCGCGAATCATGAACAAGGAGCAAACCCGCACCATGACCATGCACATCCGGGGCACATGTGGTTATCTGGCACCGGAATGGACATCGGACCACATGGCCATCACCGCCAAAACCGACGTGTACAGCTACGGAATGGTGTTGTTGGAGATCATCAGTGGCAGGAGAAATTTAAAAATACAAGACATGGATGTGGATGCCGCTGATTGGTACTTCCCTCTTTGGGCATTCTCGAAGGTTGAAACAGGGGCGTTCCTTGAAGTTGTGGATCCCTTGCTGAGCGGGATTGTGGATGGTAAGGAGGCCGAGAGAGCCTTGCAGGTTGCATTCTGGTGTATCAACGACAAGCCTCATCTGCGGCCTTCCATGGCCATGGTGGTGCAATTCCTGGAAGGCCATGTCCCTGTCGATCTGCCGGTGGCGCGACCTTTATTCTTAGACGAAGGCTATGGTCCTTCCCAGCACATCGGATCCCCAGCTTTCACAATGTCGTCCTCGGAGAAGTCCGAATCTGACTCACTTTGGAAACAACCCTCCAACCAAGACATTGTTCGGTAGCTCCTCTCCTCCAACTTCGTAGAACGACAATGTGCGATTCGCACATTTCGGACCACAGGGACGCCATACCCGGTGCTGATAAAAATGTCAGACTTGTAACTATAGATATAGGGGCTATCAATTTCTACATTATTGCTAGAAACCATTTCTTTCTACAACGCTGCATTGATTAGTTTGATCTAAACTGTTGGCTCTTCTGTTGGAAACCTTATATTGTACGTACAATTATCCTTGTGCAGGAATAAAGATTTCGTGTAAAACCGATTGAATGAAGGATTTATGGATACAGATTGAAAACTCGCTTTCAAGTGAGTCTGAGATACTGCAATAGGTTTGCAAAGGGACAGATGAGCAGGGTTGTATTTGTGCTTCTATACTTTCATTATTTGAGATTGATCTTCTGAAATGCTGTGCCCACTGAAAATTGCCACTGCATGATGAGAACGATGCCTATTTCCAGAGCACCCAACCCACAGAGTGTGGCTTAAAATCAGAAACTCGTACTCTGCGCAAAGAATTTTAGCGCCTTGCAAATCTATGAGTATCTTCTGGATTCTGGAAGTTTGTGCCAGTCATTTAATATAGACTATGTCTTCAATCCTTAGGGTGTCATCGGTAGCAAGTGGTGCCGGTGGAACTCCAATTCTCGTAGACAAACAATCGATAGGCGAGATTGCATTTAGAGTTCGAACACTTCCAAAATAAATGGTTTTGTGGACGTAATGAACCAGATGTCATTGAGAAGAGGTCCGAGCATTTGAGACATACGGCGCTGTCCAAAGTCTTGTAACTTCCATCAAGAGTCTTTGTAACCTTTGAGCACAATGCTCTACATTAACACCCACGTGCTTAACGTTTCAACATCAGTGTTACAAAAAGGATATGAAACCACGACTCTTTCTCCTTAGGAATTCTATTAGTATTTCTCATTTGGGTGACCTCATTTCGGCGTTGCGAAGCACAAGGCACTTGCTGGTGTTAGAAGTATTCCAACAATAGGCACATTGAATCGTACATAAAGTGGCCGGCACTCCAAACCTTGCAAGTGATATTAAATGGTTTCAGCACTTTCTGGATTCGATGATACTACAAATTATACTACAAATTACTGAATGGGAATAAGAAAGAATTGTGGAAGCACACAGAGTTGCCAAGCAAAATATTTGAGCAGAAATCGAACTTCAGTTGTGTATCGGGAGAGATAATACAGTATGTGGTTGAGGTCTTTGTTTGTTGACCTTATTGTCCTCCATAGCCACGCTAATACCTATTGACGCAACAAGTTTCAGTGCGAGTTCCTCTATGGTATGCATTGAAATATTTTTTCCGACCACTCGTGCCTCTCACCTAAAATCAGACGATTGCAACTTGCTGAGGTCAAATTTGGAGAAGTGATGCACGTCCGTGTCCCCTTCAGACAACACAGCAGATAGTAACTGTTGACGTTCTGTGTATCGCAGGTTCAGATGCCAAGTTTGTTACCATCACTGTAAGACGGCCTTCATCAAACAAAGAAACCGAGCCAACATCGAGTGCCACGATTCGCAGCATACCCCTGGATAGAATCGGATAGATCAGTTCTGCTAGCACTTGAATCAAGAATATTTCAACATTCAACTTCTCCTGCTTCAGCGATTTACTAAATAAGGGGCGGGCGAACACGAGCAGCCTCCGCTGCCGCAAATTGTGGCAGAGTTCTAAGCCCTCAACTCTAAACGCCTTGAATATGTCATCCCGTTTCAGGTGGCTTCGTTACCAGAATTCTCTCCGATTTCTAAAATTACTCGGGTAGAGGCCGCGCGAACGCGAGCCCCCGCTGTCACAAATTATGACGTGTATGCCTCCCGTGGGAAGATACTAGAGTCACCTGGCCCGAAGTGCAATGGGGCAGGCTTCTCTAGGCCATCCACCTTGAGGATCATGGATACACCCCGCCCAGGTAAGTGAATTCTGAGTCTTCTAACTCGCTACTTGAATGCCCCTGCCATTCACACCCACCACAATCCGAATGGGATAAATAAGAACAGCACATCTTTCTGCAGATGATTCCGACTGTTTCAATCCTTCGTTCATCTTGGCATCCTCAAAGTTGCGGTTGGACTTAGGTTGTAAGCTTCAAGAATTTGACAACATTGACTATATGTGCAAGTACCTAGAAACCAAAACACGAGTCCTTCTGGGTCTTCCATAACATGCGAACTTCATTTTCTGAAACAAATTAAGAGGAATCCTGCCCGAATGAGATGCAAATTAGCACAATCTTGGTGCAAGAACTGTAAACTGGTACAAGAGACTTCCTATGATGAGAATCGAAAAGCAATGATATCACAACTCCTTTCTTGCTGGAAATCTTGATGAAAATACAAAATCTGCACAATCATCTCTGCATATCTTTCACAGAGAGGCTAATGGTGGCCTTTCTACAGTACATCCCTAAGAGTACACGGTCTGGTGAATTAATGTTACTGTCCAGTTTCTAACAGTTGATTTCCATAATTTGAGTGGAAGATTAAACTCTAAACAGAGCAATAACTGCACTAATTCCCTTCTTGCACAGTTCAAAGAAGACGTGCTTAAATGAACACCTAACATCCACAAACTCTAGAATAGAATAAAATTGCATACAAGGAATACATGTATGGAAATAACAGCCTTTGAGATGAGCGCAGGTGAGGATTTGGACCACATTGAGTTGCCTATTATCTATAATAGTTTCGTAACATCAATGCTAGATTTTGAAGCATTATCTCGAATTAGGGGCGCACCAATATGCTTTGATGACGACAACTTACATCACCTCTCACGGAAATAATACCACGGGTGATCAAAAACTTCGTTTCGTACCGAACTTTTAATACAATTGTCCGATCTCTAAGATTATTCGGGTGAGGGCCGCGCGAACGCGAGCCCCCGCTGTCACAAATTATGACGCGTATGCCTCCCGTAGGAAGATACTAGAGTCACCCGGCCCGAAGTGCAATGGGGCAAGCTCCTCTAGGCCATCCACCTTCCAGATCATGGATACACCCCGCCCAGGTAAGTGATTTTAGAGTCTTCGCGCTCGCTACTTGAATGCCACTGCCATTCACAACAAGTGCAATCCGAATGGGATAAACAAGAACAGCACGCCTCTTCTGCACTTGATTCCAACTCTTACAATTCTTTGTTCAACTCGGTAGCTTCAGCTTTGCGGGGGATTTAGTATGCTATCTTTAAGAATTTGACACCATTGTCCATTTATGTAGGTCAGATATTTCTTTGCAGTACCTAGGAACCGGAACATCCTTCTGAAGTCTTCCCTAATATGCGAACTTCATTTCTGAAACAACGTAAAAGGAATCCTGCACAAAGGAGATACAAATTTGCACAATGTTTTTGATACAAGAGCTGTATCCTGGTATATTAAACTCCTACGAGAATGCTAAGCATGACTTCGCAGCTTCTTGCTTGCTGGAAATCTTGAGAAAATACACAACCTACACAACCAACTCTGCATGTCTTTGACAGGAAGACCAATGGTGACCTCTTACAGTTCATAACATTTAGCAGAAGCGACATAGCCAATGCTACATTGTGAAGGATTATCTTGAGGTAGGTCGACAAGGGAGTACCTATGTAGATGACGACAACATACATCGCGTCACACAGATTCACCTCGGTATAGAGCCTCACGATCACATCTGGAAGAACAGTGGACACATTCATCAAAAAAGTGGTACACACTCTATGTAAATCTCAGTTAAAGATCGGGGTGTCTCCTAGGCGTCCGAAACTATACGGAGTTATCCTCTGTCACTTCAGAGACCGTAGCTGTCAAAACCTTGCACCCAGCACATGATGTTTTCCATTCAAATCACGCGCAAATCTCTGAAACTCTGGTGAGCGCGTATATTTTCTTTATTTTGTACACGCTTTGATGCCACCTCTCCGAATTTTACGATTGCCTTAGTGGGGGCCGCGCGAACGCGAGCCCCCGCTGCCACAAATTATGACGTGTATGCCTCCCGTAGGAAGATACTAGAGTCACCCGGCCCGAAGTGCAATGGAGCAAGTTCCTCTAGGCCATCCACCTTCCGGATCGTGGATACACCCCGCCCAGGTAAGTGATGTCAGAGTCTTCGCGCTCGCTACTTGAATGCCACTGCCATTCATACCAACCACAATCCGAATGGGATAAATAGACAAGCCACATGAAGGCTAGGCATCTACCTAAATCCAAACATTTCCATCTCTTCCACTCTATCTCCAAGGTCATCTTCAGAGTGAAGTGGAGGTTCGGTCCTCCAATTTTCGAGAGTTTGTAAGTCTTTGACGTCTTGTGCAAGTCATTAGGCTTTTTCTGTAATAAATCATCACAACCTTATGCAGTGTGTACATTGAGACACCAAAACTTGATTTCCCTTTAAGGAACGACTTGACAGCTATCCCCGATTTGAATTGCGACAAGAAAGAGAATTAGGTGAAAGAGACCATGCATGCCTCCAGACCTTCCAATCGCTTATACTTCATCTTGGTCATCTCTAGAGTTAGGTTGAGGTTTGGTCCTGAAATTCTCGAGAATTTGGAAATCCTTGACATCATGTGCAAGTCAGTAAAGTTTCTTGCTGTATAATCCATGGCATCGTTCTAAACAATTTGCCCCTCGTCACTCCAACATGTGATTTCCCTTTACGAAACCGCGTAACATCTATCCGGAATTTGAATTGCTGCAAAAATGAGTAGGTAAGAAGAATCATGCCTACTCTCCTTATATACTCGGTAGTGATTATGTATGCTTGGATACTGATCTTGAAGTACTTCTATCAGAATCATGTGGAAGCAATGCCGTCACAATTGCTTTCTAGCTGGCTGAATATTTTAATGGAAATTCACAATCTCTAGACAATTTACGAATCTGCACTTCTTTGACAAGTCACACAGTAGTTGGTGGCCCGTGTGTGATGCTCGAGTCCACAAAACATCATTTTCTGGTGTTTCTCGTTCCACGATACATTATGCAATTCTCGAGAATTTGGAAGTCTTGACTTTTGTGCAAGGCAATAAGGTTTCTTGATATAGAAACGTAGAATTCTGCACCATTCGCCCCTTTAGGTTCCAGAACGTGACAGCTATCCCGGACTCGAATTGCGGGAAGAAAGAAAAGTAGGCAAAGAAGATCATGCCAGCTCTCCTTATACCTAGACATCCTCGTATATAGGCAATGATGTCGCAATTGCTTTCTTGCTGAATAATTTCATGAAATTCACAAACAATTTCCACAATCGACTCTGCATCTCTTTGACAAGTCATTTTTCTGGTGTTTCTCTACCCATATAAGTTGGAAGCTTAAATTCTGAACAGAGCAATAACACCACCGACACCAGCTTCAAAAAGTCATGTAGACATTCTCCAGCTTTACACAATTCCAGACCATGTCATCTGAATATGGAAGTGAATCGGGTACTGAAGATGAGAAGAACAGATATTCACAGCAATTCCACCAAATACAAGTAAATGCAGAACAATTTACAGAAAGATGCTACGAACACAGTGATGCTGCATAATTAGGTATACATAGAAGCTTTAGTGAGGGGGTTGCGAATGTTTCTGAAGCATTATCAAATTGCCTGTGAAGCGGAAAATCTTCACATGATCAGGTGACACTTCCATCTGTAAGCAACTCTAAACTGTGATCATCATCACATGAACACGTTCGTAATATAGTTTCTCTTCCTGTCTAATAACTACCGCTGTAGGCAGGTATGCCACAAAACTTATCTCTGAACTAAACTTTCTAGCAGCAGAACGACTAGTGGCAGCAACATAACCAATGCTAGAATCTGAAGCACTATCAAGAAGGCAGAACGAGAAGCTTAGACCTATACAGATGACGACAAGACAATTCTCATCCTGATTCAGCTCTAGCGCTTCACACAAACACGTCTACATTATCATTTGAAGCGCTCGTGAAAACTGTGGTGCTTAGGAACACCATTCTGCGAATCTGGATAGAAGCTTTGAGCATGTTCCTTTAGCCTCCAAAACCGTAGAGAGTTCTCCCTTGCCGCTTCAGAGCATACACCACGTCCATAGCTGTGACTGTCTTGCGCCTAGCATGCTCAGTGTAAGTCACAGCATCGCGGATCACATTCTCCAAAAAGATCTTTAACACACCCCGAGTTTCCTCATAGATCAAGCCACTGATACGCTTCACACCTCCTCGCCTGGCCAGACGCCTGATGGCGGGCTTGGTGATGCCCTGGATGTTATCACGCAACACCTTCCTGTGACGCTTGGCGCCACCCTTGCCCAAACCCTTGCCTCCCTTACCACGTCCTGACATGGCTACCGAACTCCGAAATAAGAAGAAAACTAGAAGAAACTAACCCGAATGTATGCAGAGAGCGGACCCGGAGGAGGAAGGCGAAGGCCTGAGAGAATGATTGCGGCTATGGCGGAGAGGGGCTGATCACAAGAGCAGAGAAGGAGAAAATAGTAAAGTGGAGGGCGATGCAGAAAATGCTAATGAGAAAGCAGCAGTGAGGATGAATAAATATAGGAGGAGCGATGGAGAATAACCTGGATCTCGAAAAGAGGGACAGGTCAATGCCGGTCCTCTACAAGAGAATGAGAGCCTCAAGGTGAAGGATTGTCGAATGCTGGTCCAATCGAGACAGAAGCGAAGGAATAAAATGGCGAGAGCGATCGAGCTACACTGCGATGCAAAATTGAAATGTGAAAGCAACACCAAGAACGCATTATATAGGAACGATGGACATAGACTGCATCTCGAATAGAAGGTCGGCCTTCTATGTTCAACATGTCCTCGAGAGGACAGTGAGTCTCGAGGTGAACGATTTCTAACGATTTAGAACCTTTACCTACTACGGAAGTCACCGACATTCGGAGTTCGTATATTGCGTCATGGCGACGCCAAGAGATTTGAGTAGAGTGGACCTCGGAAGGAAGAATTTGCGTACATCACCGATTCTCCGGCATTCGGAATTGCTTGATTGCGTGATTGCAAAGCAAGACGAGGCACACAGAGCATGCAGAACAGACTTGAGAGCACCATTGGTCGTAAGGTTAAGATTGCCAAGAGATAGTTCCTGCCGTGTCGATGAAGCCAACTGTCCTCAGGCATGTGGTCTTGCGAGAACTTAGATAAACAAGTTCTCCATTTCATTAGGAATTCAATTCTTTCAAACCTAAGTTGCGGGCTTACAACACCAGTTTCAAAGGCATTTATTGCTGTAACGTATGCCAAACGATTCGCACCCTAGAGGAAGAGAGCGATTACGCAGTAAGCGCTAGTATCGGCTGTCGAATTGAATTGACAAATCGTTTTCGGAGGAACCATATTTGAGTCTACTAATTCTCATCAATACCGCTGTCCGATACATCAGCCACAGAGCGGCTACCATTCAATTTATGAACAGCAAATGCAATCCCAACTCACTTGGTAGGAACTGAGCCCCAGCACACAATGATAACATCGTGTTTTATCCATTCATAAGCCTTTCCATTCAAGGGCACGATAAATATATACCACGACTCAATAAATATTGCGGAAGCTCCGGTGTACGAATGCTTTGCATTAAAATTTCCAGTGAATACTGTACAAATCACGTTTTAAGAAAGTGAAATAAAGATCTGCTGCTCACTTACTAGTCTATATCCAAATCCCTAATTGCAGGCGACTTCGACATTCCAATAACCACCCATCATGACAACTCATCTACAAGACAGGCATACAATCAAACGCCAAGACCTGCACAACATCCAACTACAAAAACCCCCACAAACGTCAATGGGAAATTATAAGGTCTCAACAACTTTACAGAATCGATACAAGTTCTTCAGAGAGGTGGTGTTAAATAACACCATTTTGTGAAAAAAGGAAGCTAGAACCAAAGGATCTTCAGCCTCCGAAACCGTACAGAGTTCTTCCCTGTCTCTTCAACGCATACACCACGTCCATGGCGGTCACAGTCTTGCGCCTAGCATGCTCAGTGTAAGTCACGGCATCACGGATCACATTCTCCAAAAATATCTTCAACACACCACGGGTTTCTTCATAGATCAAGCCGCTGATACGCTTCACTCCTCCTCGCCTGGCCAGACGCCTGATGGCGGGCTTGGTGATACCCTGGATGTTATCGCGCAACACCTTCCTGTGGCGCTTGGCGCCACCTTTGCCCAAGCCCTTGCCTCCCTTACCACGTCCAGACATGGCTACAAAGCTCGAAAGCGTAAAAGAAAAAAAAATTAAGAGTCACGGGACAACTCGAATATGAGGACACAAAGGAGAGGAAAGACGAAGCGCAGACAACAGCAAAAGCAGAGCAAAACAGAGACTGATGAAAGAGGTGCGATAGCGAGAACTATATAGGGTGAGGGACGGGAGGGGAGGAGACGCGGGGGAAGAAGGGAGGGAAATTCGAATTTTGAAAGAGACGAGGTCAAATCTATGCCCAGTGATCCTCAATCTTCGAGGATGTAGATTTATGGTAACAAGTAGGGTTGCGACACCTGGCTGAACTCCACAATGACTGCATTATTACTGTGAGTTATCATTGCGAGGTGCCATCTGATAAATCTCGGACTCCAAGGGCCACTTCACACATGAGCCAAGAGCCGTGACCTTGTAATGGTGAGGACCCTTGACTCTCATCCAAAGGCCGTACCATGGGTGTTGGGAAAGCCGTTTTATGTAGTCATGGGCCCTCAAGCATAGTGTGAAGTGAGAATGGACTATGTTGCGGGACCATTGCATATTTTGTTGGCGGAAAAAGAGGGGAGGATTCGGTTTAATAAAATATGTCTCAAATTTTATCAATTTAAGAGAATTATTTCGTGGTGTTTGTATGTCCTGGAATCTGCTCGAAAAATTTTCCTAAAATTTGTCCTACTAGAAAAAATATTAAAGAAGTCATGGTCTCCCGGAATTTGCGTCAAACCCACCTCTTGGAGGGGGCCTGACGCAAATTCCGGGACCATGCACCCTTATCCACAACCTGCCATGTAGGACTCCATGCACAGAAGAAATCTTGTCCATTTCAACCCTCCTTTCGACTAGGCCATCGCGACTCCCACCAAGAAAATGCATAAACAAATCAATTCGGTTGGGAATCGGGGGGCACCTTCCATGGGTACACCACGGGTACCTTCCGGTTGCCTACCAATTGAATTGTTTATGCATTTTCTTGGTGCGAGTCGCGATGGCCAAGGGTTGAAATGGACACGATTTCTTCTAGTGATATAGACTTTTCATCCACAAACTTTTCTTTGGGCCTTTAGGCCTTCACCTCCTAGTGTGAAGTGAACTTGGACGGTCTCTGCCTTTTCGACCAATGAGAGCTTTTACATTGCCATGTCAAAGGCCTTCAACCTTGTGTGTGAAGTGGCCCTAAGGTAGAGGGTGCTTAAACCAACACTTTAACACTAGTGCACACACATATGGCTATGCGGTTAATATTTTAAAAAATCGTATTAGCATTTGGGCTAAACATAGATGTCAAGAAAATAAAATATTTTTAGCCTCAATTTGATATTGGATGAATATTCAAAGTCAAAACCACTACACTAAATAGGATATTTAGTGTTTGATACACTAAATACAAACGCATACACTAAATATCAATAACCCTATGAAAGTAAGTAACATTAAATGTAAATTCAAACCCTAAATATCAACTATGGTAATATGTGGAAGTTACATGCTTGAATTTAGTGTCGTCCCTTTGCATCCCGGGTATCGACCCCCATGCTACCTGAAACCAATATAGAGTCCATATTTTGGAAACATCCCCATATTGACATAAATACAAGTTACATGGACGTGATCATCCTTGATGGTGCATCGTCATTTCACATATCTAACAAGTCTCAAGATATATTTTCTTTGCAAACATGTCACGTATGATCATTCAAAGGTTTGACATTGTGAATATAATTATATCTCAATACATTTAACCATGATTTGATTTTATAACTTAAATTATAACAAACATGAATGATGTGTACTACACTAAATATTGTATTCAGTGTCACTTACTATTTGGAATTACACAATGCTATAAGTAATTATTGCATACTCATTTTTTAATTTTTTTCTTTGCCAACAATGACCAAATTAGTTGTTTGGAGATTTTAGAAAATTAACATTTTACTTGGTGAGAAAATACATGAATAGTAAAAAAGATATAGTATTTTGTAAATCCAAATAGTATGTAACATTAAATACAATACTTAGTGTACTTAGGGGTTCAAATGTTGAGAACACCCATCCGTGCCATGAGTTGAGAGGGTGGCTTGGCTTGATTTTTCTTATTAATAATCGAAAACAAGAGAAAGCTTTACCTTTAAGGTCAAAGTGCTCGAAATGAAAAGACTTGTAGTGCTCAAATGTTGCTTACATCAAAAGTGGAGTTGCTATACATTACTCAAGGACTATCTCTCGTATGAATGAAAGTTAAATTCAACATCTAACTATGTCAAAAAAAACAAATTTTAGGATTTTCCCATTGCAAGTATTCATAAACACTTCCTAGTGAGGTATTATATAATGAAGTTGTGACCCAAGGATCAATGCATGTACAACTCAATTTGAGAGTAATTTAGAATACATATAATAATGTGTAGAAATGGTGGGTCAAAATACTAGATATTGCATAGACTTGTACATTCCTTCACATACTTGAATGTATTTGCACTGTAATTTCAACTTTCTTTTTTCAATCGGAGAATCTTGCAAGAAAGATACAACTATTTCAACAACAGGTACTTTCTATGGAATGACTAAAGATCATTGAATATTTTAGCAACATTTTATTATTATTATTTTGGTTTGTTTCCAACCCCATAAGGCGTATTTTTTCTTGACATTGAAGGGTTAACCCCTAAGCATCTAAGCGGCCTAGATTGGGCATGTCCAAGCACAAAATAGCATATTTGAGCTACATATTTTCCTTTTTAGCTAGTCATGTTAAAAGTGAACCTATATGAAATCAACTTATTTTTCAAGTGCACTAATTGAATAAGTTAAACACTTTGATATTATTAAAGATATAAGTTCAAATACGCATTGGAATATGCCTTCAAATGTAGTTGACTACTCCACATGAGTCAACAATGTATACAATTGGGAGGACCTACATATTCAGGGCCACTTCACACACGAGCCAAGAGCCACGACCATGAAATTGTGAGAGCCCAAAAGAAAGTGTCCAAAGGCCGTCCCAAGACACCTCCAAAATCATGTACTGTGGTCATGGACCCTCAAATGCAGTGTGATGTCATATGTGACAGGGCCCTCAACCAAATGCTATTTCGATGAATCTCTATTCATGCGGATCCTCACACATGATAAAATAGAATAAATCAACGGTTGTGAGCGTTCGGAGTGCCATGGTCTCCCGGTTTTGTGTTAGGCCTACCTCCAAGAGGTGGTTTTTGAAAATAGTCCAAGTAACCATGAATCATGATCCATTTGATGCCATGTAGGAATCTATGTAGACTTTACATCCATCTTGCATTCACACACTCCGTTGGTCCCCCAAGTGTAGTGTAAAGCGAACTTGACCGGCTCCGCCTTTTCCACCAATGAGAGTGCTTGAAGTGTAATGGTCACGGGCTCTCAGTCTCGTGTGTGAAGTGACCCTCAGTAAAGAAATCAACAAACTTGCATTTTCGATAACCATAACTAAATCAGGAAAGAGGTCTATTTTTCAATCCCATCTTTGCTGATGCTTCATTGCAGATTTACTAATGCAATACAATTTTCGTTGTGTAAATCTAATCGGTAGAAGTCGGAGAACATGAAAAACGAACAGAATAAAACCCACAAACCTTAAGTACATATGCTTCAGGTGGCTGGCCTCAGTATCCCATTTGGATTGCGGTTGTAGTGAACGGCAGTGGCATTCAAGTAGCGATTGGGAAGATTTTGAATTCACTTACCTGGGCGGGGTGTATCCATGATCCGGAAGGTGGATGGCCTAGAGGAGCCTGCCCCATTGCACTTCGGGCCGGGTGACTCTAGTATCTTCCTACGGGAGGCATACACGTCATAATTTGTGGCAGCGGGGGCTCGCGTTCGCGCGGCCCTCACCTAATTGATACTGAAACCGGAGGAGAACCTTTAAAGAGGTCGGAATTGAACAAATGTTAATATACTCTTGCTTAACCTGTGATGTTTGATCTTGACATTTTGTGGCACACCTGCCCACAGTAGTGTCGTAGGCAATTTTTTCTACTCTAGTACGAAAGTGTTCAAGTGAGAGGAACACAGATTATAGTTGCTAACAGATGGGAGTGTCACTTGATCATGTTAAGATGTTAAGCTTGAGAGGCAATTTGATAAAATGCTTCAAAAACATTCGCAACCCCTTACTAAGGTTTTTTGTTTTTGTTTTATGCGTACTTAATCATGGGGCCATCAATGTGTTTGTAGCAGATTTCTGTGGATTGTTTACGCTTACTTGTGTTTAGGTGAGTGAATTGCTGTGGTTGTCTGTTCTTCTCATCTTCTTATATCGAATGCGTGCATGCAAACAACGGCTTCTGAGCTCCAAGAGGGCAGGTAACTTACAATGCTTGAAATTCAATCATTTAGATATATCCTCCTCTGTGGGGATGACGAATGTGGGTCAGCTGGTTCCAAAACTTTGCATAAGCACATCTTTGATCCTGTGTAGCATCTTCTGTTCTTTCGAGAGGTCACCAGGTCAAGGGAATTAATGAGAACAGACAGGCACCACGTTTCAGAAACAAGGTTTGCGAAAGATTGCGGTATGTCTCTTAGGCGTCCAAAACCTGCACACAGAGTTATTCTCTGTCACTGCATAGTCCATCCCTGTCTTGGTGTAGGTTGCTGCAACAAACGACCCCACAGGTACAACTACTTGGATATTTGGTAAGCCAAGGGAATGTTTCTAGCTTCCAATGTAGTACCCTTCTACAATTTCAGTGATTTTCGGGAGGGGGCCGCGCGAACGCGAGCCCCCGCTGCCACAAATTATGACGTGTATGCCTCCCGTAGGAAGATACTACAGTCACCCGGCCCGAAGTGCAATGGGGCGGGCTCCTCTAGGCCATCCACCTTTTGGATCATGGATACACCCCGCCCAGGTAAGTGATTTTGGAGTTTTCGCGCTCGCTACTTGAATGCCACTGCCATTCAGAACAACTGCAATCCAAATGGGACAATGAGACCGCCACCTGAAGGCTAGGTATTCAACCGCGTTCTCCTGACATTCCATCTCTTCTGCTCTATCTTCAAGTTAGGGTTACGTGGAGATTCGGTCCCCCCAATCCTCGACAATTTGGAAGTCTTTGACGTCTTGTGCAAGTCATTAAGGCTCTTGCTGTAATAAACCATCACAACGTTCTGCACAATGCGCCCATTGAGACCTCATAACGTCATTTACCTTTATGAAACAGCTTAACAGTTATCCCGGACTTGAATTGCGGCAAGAAAGAGGATTAGGTCAAGAATATCATGGCTGCTCTCCTTGTACACTCAGTAGTGATGACATATCTTTGGATGCTGATGTTCAACTCCTTCCAGAGAATTATGTGGAAGCAGTGCTGTCACGATTGCTTTCTTGCTGGATTTCTTGATGGGAAATTCACAAAACTCTAGACAATTCACTCTGCATCTCTTTTGACAAGTCACACAGATTGTTGGTGGCCCTTGCCCAGTGCTTCCACAAGATATCATCTTCTGGTGTCTCCTCTATCTGGCAGCTTTTGCAGTTGAAACCTTGACTTGAGATCTTCAATCAAGTCATATAAACATTCCCCCAACGTTACACATTTCTACACACAATCCTGCTCCAAGTGTGTGGAGTTCACGAATGAGGATATGTAGTAGTTACTGTATAATAAGTAGATCTTTGACGTTGGGTATAGGAAACTGTCGTTTGCTCTTCTCGAGTTGTGACTTGTAGGTGTTCATCTCAGCACATCTTTACTTCTTTGAACTGTGCAAGGTGGGTGTTAGTGCAGTTCTTGCCCTGTTTAGAGTTTATTCTTCTACCCAAAATATGGAAATCGACTCCTCTAATTGGACAGAGAAAGAATAAATTACCAGATCGTGTATAGTAATGGATGTACTGTAGAAAGGCCACCGTTAGCCATTCTATGAAAGACATGCAGCTGAGTTGATTGTGTGGGTTGTATACTTTCATCAAGGTTTCCAGCAAGAAAGAGGTTGTGATATCATTGCTTTACATTCTCAATGTAGGAGTTATTTATACCAGTGTACAGTTCTTATACCGAGATTGTGCTAATTTGCATCTCCTTCGTGCAGGATTCCTCTTAATTTGTTTCACATATGAAGTTACACATTGTGGAGGATTCAGCTGGACTCATGTTCTAGTTTCAAAGAAATATCCAACTTGCCCACATAGTTAATGGTATCAACTTTCTGAAGATTGCAGTCACCTTAAACCCACCTGGCAACCTGAAGATGCCGAGATGAACGAAGGTTTGAAAGAGTCGGAATTTGTAAAGAATGCCTTGTGGTGGGGTCTTTTTATCTTATTCGTGCAATTTTTGTGAACGGCAGTGGCATTCAAGTAGCGATCACGAGGACTCTGCAACTTACTTACCTGGGCAGGGTGTATAATGAACTATAAGGTGGATGGCCTAGAGATAGCCTTGGTCTAGAGATAGCCTGACAGTGATGGTCTGTGTGGAATCATCGGTTTGGGGTTTCTAGTTTTTTCCAATTTCAAATGTTTTGAAGTATTAGAATCTAGGGTCTTATTAGATTGTGTTTTGTGCAAGTTTTGATATGACGAGGGATTCTCCTATAGGAGAGGAAGTCCCAAGATTTCTTTCATATTGGATTTGGCAATCATTGAGGAAACACAAATTCCGACACGAATTGGAAGAGACAATTCCTTTCCCGATGGAAGTGTCTAGGATTAATCTAATGATGTTGATCAGAGACCTCTACGATCCACATAAATGTAAGAAAAACAGAGAGTTAATCTTTTGAAACTAAGACACCCTTGAGCATTTGCTTGAGGGACAGTGGAGCTCATCTACAAGAGTCGAAATGGGGTTTGGGATTCAAACCACGTGTCCTACAACTAGAATAATTCAAGTGGCCAATTGAGGAGTTGAGATTTAACATCCGGACGTTGGATGGTATTATGTAGCAGGCAAACAACGAACCTAGACAATTCAAAACCTATTGTTAAAGTTCACGCAAAAGTTTTGGCCTTCGTTTGGGGCAATGTCTTTGAAAAAACCGCAGCATATGCTTTTGTAGAAAAATTCAATCTTTGGGGAGAGTCACCATCAACCTTGCATATATTTTGACTTAAAAAGTGTCCAGTGACTACAAGTATAATCTACACATGAATAAAGAGGCTGGGGGGGTGAAAGGAAGATCATCAGCGTATGTGACTTCCTTTTTTAAGGTTGGGTGGAGAACCTTCTTTACATCTCTCTCCTCTCTAACACCCTAAAGGTGAGTTTTTAGAGACGAAAACTATTTTCATTCAAAACAGCACACACAGGTAGGACGTACACAACAGAACATTAGAAAATTCCCTTGGTTTTAAGCAGTATGAATCTTTAGCGACACATAACTCCAAACAGTAAGTTATAGGAAAACCAGAGTAGTTGATGAACAAGACTGAGATTCAGAATATACCTCCCCAGCAGAAGCCTCCAGTCCCTATGGACCTTATGCCTCGATCCTTGAATAACTGGTGGATGTTTCTGGTACGTAGTCACTTCCAAATATGCTTCAAGAGTAATCGGGGATGAAAGCTCCTTGGCTTGCCTTGAGAGGGAACGAGATAAAGTGTAAACTTGAACATTCAGGCGTGAAAGGATAAAGTGACTGTGTACCAGAAACATCCAGGACCAAGATGAAAGCAGCCACAGCTGAGGATGAACCACTAAGGTTCACTCACAGACTACCCAGTGTGCCCTCATTTCCCTGCGAGATGTCTGTGGCTGGAGGTGCAGTTGTGCAACATGCTTCTGTAGCCATGTTCACTTCCTCTGAAAATTCAAGACAAAAACATTTGTTGTACTTCTCTCAGGATGAAGGCTGAAAGTCAGTACCTGTAAGCACCTGAAATAGAAAGGGGAGAGATCATTGAAGAAAACAAGCAAACAAGAAAAGCGCACAGGAATTCACAGAGACGCATGATCTATATGGTGCGGACCTTGATGTTTCAAGCCTTGATATAAGATGAAGGATGCCCAAGCTGTGTGTGTGCATTGTTCATTGTCAACATCCTCATTCCATCACTCGAAGCGAACACAGGAACGTCATTCAAACTAAGGTAAGTGGGCACAAAACGGACACTCTTGGCTCTGCACCCACTTCTCCTTGCATAGTGAACACGTGATTAGTATGAGATGATCAGCAAATCCGAATCAAGGCCCTAAACATCGTCGAACTCTCTTGGTGCCGAGAAATGAAGATGCTCATGTGAAAGTAAACAAGCCCTAAAATAAACCAATTCCCGAATTCACAATATACTAACAAGGTGCATGAGATGGAATCATGTACCTCAGTACGAGAAGGCAAAGACCACATAAATTCCATCTATTGGAGCAGCCAGCACTGCGATTGGCGCACCAAGTCAAGATGACGTTGGGCAATACCAAGTCAAACGTACACGATGACTTGGGACTAAGTTTTGTTTTGTAGGGCACTGAGTCCCAATATAACGGTAATTTTCTATAACAGACCAGTCTACTTCACAGATGGATAGGCTTCAAAAGATTCTGAGGATTACCAAGGAAACGCACAAAGTGTGCTGCCACGAGAACGAATCCTCACTTCCTCTTCAAGCAGAAGGGAAGAAAACCTCCTAATCGAAAGGAAACCAAGATATGCACCAAATCAAACGCTTATCTCATTGCGAGATACAGATTGAGTTCAAACTTCTGATTGAAAATGATTCAATACACAGAATGGATTAACTTTTCTTCTGTTAGATTTCAAAAGGTGGGCACACTACAAGAAAGAGGAGCGTCAAGTCAACTAACTGCGAAAAAACGAGACAAACTACCTTCTCACCTCAACTCTTCGTAGAAACCAAAAGGTCGAAACGATCACCATTCATTACCAATGCGAAACTAAAGTCTTCTCAACTCCTGTCGACAAATCCACCAAATCGACATTCCCAATCGGACACTCTTAGCCCGTGTACAGAAAGTGAAATCAATAAAATCAAGAACCCGCCTGCCTTCAAGATAACATTTAGATAACTATGGGAGAGAATGCGCGCACAATACAGAGACGTTGTTATAGTTACACTTTCCAGTAGCCCTATGGCCACGAGATTATGACAACCACTCGAATAGAAATGATACTCTGCCTTACCAATATCTGCAGAGTATACTAATAATATACTGAGTGTGCCTTACCAAGTAATATCTGCAGAGTATCCAATTTCATATTATTGACATAGGAAAGCACATACACCACGTAGAAGTAAACACGCAAAAAAACTAAGCCAACACAACTAAGAGCTACAAGAGGCTGATCGCTATCAAGTATCTACAAACGAAATGAGAACAAAACCCACTCTTCTAGGCGTTGTATCCTGGATCCCTCTTAAAACACCTCACACAATCCAATTTCGAATCAGATGTACATAACTACCCTGTATGTAAAACGTACATAAGGCGAACACTCTTTATCAATTGTTTGCAAGACTCTCTCCCTCTGGCATACACCACCAAAAGCTACAACAAACCTACTACACCCAATTATCCACAATGAAAGAAACAGCAACAAAAGCAAAGACGTTGACCAACTCATCCGACTCCACATCAACCACAGAATTGACACAAATTCTTGAAAGCGGTGGTGTTAAATAACACCATTTATGAAAAAAGGAAGCTAGAACCAAGGGATCTTCAGCCTCCGAAACCGTACAGAGTTCTTCCCTGTCGCTTCAACGCATACACCACGTCCATGGCGGTCACAGTCTTGCGCCTGGCGTGCTCCGTGTAAGTCACAGCATCACGGATCACATTCTCCAAAAAGATCTTCAACACACCGCGGGTTTCTTCATAGATCAAGCCGCTGATACGCTTCACTCCTCCTCGCCTGGCCAGACGCCTGATGGCGGGCTTGGTGATACCCTGGATGTTATCGCGCAACACCTTCCTGTGGCGCTTCGCGCCACCCTTTCCCAAACCCTTGCCTCCCTTACCGCGTCCCGACATGGCTACAGAGCTTCCAGGAACAGAAACAAATCGAGAGTACTAATCGAGAGTTCACAGATGGAGGAGCAGAGAAGGTCGAAAGAGAACGATTGTAGCTATGGCGAAGAGGAAGCTATATACTCAGAGAAAGCGAGGGAAAAAGGATTTGAAATTCGAAAGAGAGTCTTACCATAAAGAGCGCCAAAATTTACTATATCTCCGATGGCATATATTCTAAGCATCTACCAATTTCCTGAAGTTTCAATACAAAATCTACATCTAAGCCGTCAAGAGCGCCAAACTCCATTATGTCCCCTCCGGTGTAATTTTCACGCATCCACGAATTTCCTGATGTTTCTGCGAGGAATCTAGAAATAAACTGTCAAGAGCGCCAAATAACTATTATGTTCCAATGGCATACATTCACGCATCTAATACACTGAATACTGTATTTAGTGTCATATGGTGTTTTATGTCACTGTGGTAATTATTCTAATGACACTTGGTAAACTTATAAAAAAAAGTCTACAAGTATTGTCATTCAACTTAATTTTAGTTCAGACACTTGTAGTTCATCCGCTTTTAGTTTGGTACTCCCTTTGTCCCAAAATGATTGTCCGTGTTCCGAACTTTGGTGAGATTAAGGCTCGCTGACCATTGACCAAGTACGTAGTTGTAAGTATGACTCTTAGAAAATAGCAACTACTCTGAAACGCCCCCGAAGTTGCAGTGTCGAAAGACTTCTTGATGATGAAAGTTTGGCGTGAAAATATGTGACTTTGAGCCTCAAATTTCCAACCGGGCAGATAAACCGGACAATCATTTTGGGACAAAAAAATTTGGGAGGTAGGACAATCATTTTGGGAGGGAGGGAGTATATTCTACGTCCTACCATTTCTGCAACAAAATATTGTCATAGATGATTAAAATTTGGATGAAAATCTACTTAGTAAGTAAGTAATTGCAACATTGTAAATCTATAATGACCCATATTTTTACAACAAATGACAAATAATGTTAGGTTTACATTTAGTGTTAGTGATACTACACAGGCCGTCTACAATTCGTATTGAGCAAGAAAAATAGAATTGGTGACACTAAATACAATATTTAGTGTAGTTTACTCAAGTTTATGAGAATACTCTAGATCTAAACCGTCAAGAGTGCCAAGCTACATTATGTCAACGATTTGAACTATCTGTCCGGAACGTAGATCTGAACCGTCGAGAGCGCCAAAACTGCATTATGTCCCAGGAGGCATAATTTTCATGCATCTATGAGTTCCCTGGAGAATCTTCTGGAAACCTAGATTTGATTCTTCAGAGTTGAGAGGGTGTTGATTGGCTAACCGGCAGTTCTGGTCGATATCTTTATCCACGGATGAATGTGTCGATGAATGCTTTGGGAGAGTAAATTAAGGATCATTTCATTCATCATGTAGATCTAGATGATGCACATAGATCACAAACATCTATGATGGTATGCATCAAGTATCTTGATGGATTGAAGTGCAAACATCGATATTAAGGTTTTGTTTCTTGTTTCTACACCCTAAACTCCGTAATGTCAACCTCCATAATGTCACTCACTCTCTAATATCCCGAAACCCTAGGGAACGGATGTGCATAGTTCAAATCTCACTCCTTATTGTCACCTTTCTCTCTCTTATATCACAAATTTTGTCATTAATGCAAACCACCAAAGAAGTCAACCCACACCCTTGCATTGCGCCATGTGTCAATATGTGGAGTGTCTTCTTCTTCTTCTTCTTCTTCGTTTTCTTCTTATGCCACTTGTTGAATGTTGGTGCATGCATCCGCCACATCGCCCGGGAAGGCGAAGCGGAGTGGACCACACCACACAGTTTAATATGTTGCACTTTGTGTTATTCCATAGTGTCACATGCTACACTAATTCACTAGTATCACACATCCATGTTAACACTACAGAACTCCGTAGTATCATGTGCACTTTGGTTGCCACAAGTGTGATACTACGGAGTTTAGAGTGTATTTCTATTGATACATTACAATGCAAAAAACTCTAATTCGTCAATTAATTTGACAGGCAGAACCTCATGTGCATGGCACCTTGTTCCTTTAGCTAAGGGGCATTTCACACTAACACAAAACACCTAGAACTAACATTGAACCTAAATCCATTATTATCTACTACTACAGTCAAGACTCTATAAGTGTTACCCCTATAAGCGTTATAATTTCATATATGTTAAGAAAATTTTACTCCCCTACAAAAGCACAATTGGTAAGACTTGTGAGTGTTATGTGTTAAGTGTTATAACATGCTCTACTCCCTTCTTTGTTAATTGCACCTCTCTAAGTGTTAATTTTGAGAAAATCAAGGTAATAATATATGAGAGCATACATTTTAAACATGTAATCACATTTATCCCATATTCTTTGCGAACAAGTCAAATATTCTCTCTTATTTAGAGATCCTTCCTCCTTGTGCACTTTCAAGCAATTTGGGAGAGGAGATGGCAGACATAGAAGGTTTGGGAGTTTGGGTGTTGGAGGCACATGGGTGTTCTTTTGATCTCTATTGAGGGAAATAGACGAAGCTAGGCGCTTGGTAGAGGTTGATGAAGTTGCTACTCTACTTCATCAACTGATGTTGTTGTCATTTGATAGTGAGGTGGGTGACGTGATGAATGCTCATGAATACCTCAATTATGAGATGGAGTTTGATTTAAACAACCCCTATGAACCTACCGATGAGGAGTTTTTGGATATGTATTCCTCAGAACATCAAGAAATTGATGTTGATGAGGTTATGGTTGATGTGGTAGAAGAAGTTGTAGGATTCAGTGTTGCTGAGCATTCTCTAGAGACGTTGAAGAAATACTTTGAACAAAGACCAAATGATGCCCTATCACACATCAAGAGCATTCAAGGACTTCATAAGGAAATTTCATCTCATCATTTGGAAGTTTATCGTCAGACTACTATAGACTCTTTCTTTCGGTTAGTTTAGTTGGAAGAATCTCATCAAGTTACTACTATATAGATTATTTCTTTTAGTTAATTTAGTTGAATTATGTATTATCATTTGTACTTTCATTTTTTATTTTTATAAAATGTTATGTTCTTCATTTTCAGAAATTTTAAGTGTTATTTCTATAAATGTTATTAATCATCGGTATGAATTCTATAAGTGTTACTTGTTATAATTCTATATACGTTATTTTTTTGCTACTCCCAACCTGTAACATTTATAGAGTCTTGACTGTATCCTACATTTGAAGCCCCTAAAGATGGTGTCAGTTGTTAGTATAAACGAAAATAGGGGGTGGACGCTTCGGTTTTGTGGATATGGATTTGGAAATGGTGGGCTTGCTCTAAAAGACATTTTACACTACTTTTGAGGGCCCATGCCCACTGAAATCTAAAAAAAATTCATTGGTGGAAAAGGCCAAACCTATCCCTTTCACTTTACACTAGAGCATGCTTGAGGGAGAGAGGGAAAATTATTGTATTTGAGCATACTTCTCATCCATCCAACATAAAAACTTGACCCCCTATAGGTTTGTTGCCAAATCATCTCAGATGACCTCGAGCCAACTAATTCGTAGTCTTTAAAGCTAATTCCAGTGTCAAATTGACTAAAAAATGAAACCTCCATACTACATACTATTTCGGGGCTTTTGTGTTGGATGAATGAGAGGTGTGCTTGTATACAATAATTCTCTCTCTCCATGCTTGAGGGACGGAGCAACCATGGAAGTTTAAATGGATGAAAAACTTACATTGGGCCCTACATGACATGAAATAGATGATGTTTCTTTTTTTCTTTTTTTGAGACAGAAGGCTGACAGGCCAACGCCAAAGCACAAGAGGCAGTTGACCACCTGGCAAGTTTCTGTCAAGTAGAGAGGAGATTTCACAGCCGGGAATCGAACCGCCAACCTCTTCCTTGAGATTTGGGTATCTCTCCACCATCATCCAATAGTTTAGGGTCATCTCGGACCAAAATAGATGATGTTTCAAGGTGTCCCGAATTTCACATTTCAGCCCATATCAAAGAGGTGGGTCTAACACAAAACCAAGAGATGCTGACATTTGAATATCTTACAATCGTCATAACTTATTACGAGGGAAGGCCCCCCATGAATAGGATGGTAATGGAATAGCATTCAGTTGAGAGCCTGGTTGTGTGTTTAGTATTTTACACCGCACTTGATCACACAAAGTTAAATTTCAATTTTCTATGGTAGGGCCTGTGGATGAGTTTCAAGACCCTCACAATTTCATGTGGCCATGGTGTAAAGGGGCCCAAGTTTTGAAGTAGAAAATGTGGAATCGGTTTTCAAAAATGCGTTGCTGGAGAGATGCAAGGGATGTGGGATTATTGTGGACATCTACCTACAAGTCTTCGCATGCTTGTGTGAGACAAGTACACATGAACAAAAATTTCTTTCATTATCAAATACACAAGAGGGCCAATGAACTTGAATCATAAATTTTGGACATCATGTGATTCTGATATGAATTTCGGAAGTCAAGATGCTCAATGACAATAAACGGTTTATGTAGCCCCCCACCCCCCCCCCCCCACTTTCTGATTGTTTGAAGCTCAAGTCACATGATACAGCCCGTTAAACTCACAAAGCAAGCTCAAAATATTGAAAACAGGGAAAAGCATCTACATTGAGAAACTGGCCTTTAACATTCCTACTGAGAAATTGGTTTGTTCCTGCTGAGAAACCAGGCGTTTCCTTACTTTACATCTCTTTCTAACAGAGTTATTCTAGAAGGTAACTTTAGGGCAACCCTGTATACTAGTCCAAATCCTTGCCTTGATGGCCTCTGGTTTGGGATTGTTCAGTACCTCCAGTGGTGGTTGCAGTGTCTTCAAGCAAAGGCTCAAAATCACCACCAGCTTCCGCAACGACGGTGTCGGAATCCACCATACCACCCTCCACCTCCTGATCAGCTTCCACCTGAGCCAGCAATTGTATGTCACTGGGACACTGATCGCTCTTTTTAGTAGCACGAGGTTTACAGAAACACTCGGGCCACGGGTTCGTATAAAATGACTCCGGTTCCACTCGTGCGTGAGGTCCACCTATCCAAGTGCTCTGCATTACAGCCCTTGCTTTGCTCTCAAACTCTTCATGGCTGAGTGTTCCTTCCTCCCGCTGAATGAAAAGTGGGGCCAGTGCTTTCCTATCAGGTCGGATCGTTGTGCGGAACCCAAAGTATAGTCGATGTCCCAACAAGTTATTGGCAAAGTTACTGGGACCATCATAAGTAGGCACGAATATGTCAGACAGAAGACACACCATATAGTCCACTGCAGGACCAAGTAAACCCCTGCCCTCTGTGGTTATTCTCTTTAGTTCAGCTGGAGTGGCCATTGTAGTCCGATTCTCAAGATGAGGGAACAGTTGGTGCAATGGCTGCATGAAATGTTCTCCGCCGAAAATTTTACCTGGAGTGTGAGGAACAGCTTAGGAAAACAGTGCGGACTTCCCCAAAAAAGGTGTTTTCTATCCTATGATTGCTATGAGATGTTTTTGTCAATCCCAAATTACATAATGATGACAGAGAGACTAAGCATAACCTCCACATCTGCAACTATTATGAGGTTTCCTAGCTTATCCTCTACTTGAGGAACTAAATGGAAAATCCAGAGATGCAGGTTGAACAGATGAAGAATACAGGACACCTATAACCTTTCAAAAGAGATAGGCTCCATCCATTACTATTGACATGCATGGTAGGCATCACAATTTTCCAGGGAGTTTTGGACTAACCTGCAGCTAGATATATCCGGGTGGAGTTGTCATATCCCAGTGACCTTAATATTAACCCAACCTGATTCACAACAAATCACCAAAATTGACATCAGGATTGACAAACTGTCCATTTTTTATCACTAAAAATATTTGGATTCATCCTACCAGTCTACTTGCTCTGAGCAATTCAGTAATGCTGCATGTTACACCAAAACTATTAACATACTGTAGTTCTAATCATCAGAATTTCTTGTCAACAAATCATATGCATTAGTACTTTCACCCAGATGTACAGGAATGCAAATATTACAATCATTAACACGATCAAATTGTCACTGACTCGCTAATAATCTACAAGTCATATAGCAAAGAAATGGTGTCTGGCCAATACAACACAAAGAAAGAACATTAAAAGTGGAAGAGGAAAATTTGCAGATGTAAGGTGCTTCAAACTGTCGACTCTTGGCTTGTCAAGGAAGACATGACGTTATTTTATATAGATGTGTTGTGAGTTGGGGAGGGCTACATACTTCTTCTGGAGTGAGAGGACATTTCCCTATCAGGCGTCTCTCTGTGTAATTCAACGTTTTTTCAGCAAAATTGTCTTTCCGATATTTCATTAGGATTGCCTGCTCTGCAGGTGGGAAGATGTCCACACATCTGTGTTTCACAACACCAACATGTTAGTCACATATCATTTATATTGCACAGGATGCACCCATAGTTTAAAGTGTTGAGCAGAAACTCAAGGATGGACTACAGAACTGTACGTAGGTCCAGATCACCTCTCATTAACAACAACCAAAATGGTTAATCAGAACAGCGAAAAGTTAAGGAAAAGAAGCCTCCTGTATAGAGACTTCAAGTTGAAATATGAAGCCATCTCTTTTATAATACTCCTGTAGATAAGCAAGCTGTCAAATGTAGAGAGGGACCAGACTCACCCTGCAAAAGCAAGCATATCCATTTCAAACCGGAGGTGGATGGCAAGAAATTGGCCTTCTGCTCGTAACCGCGAAACAATTTTGCTACTGAGTTCCATTACATCTTCCCGAAAACGCAATGCATGAAAGTTGACCCGGCAGCGCAATCGTTGATACTCATGGTTATCCAATGCTTCAGTCAACCGATGGGAGAATGGACTCAGAAATATAGCTCCATGCTGCCGCATGCTTGCAAGAGCAACTGTCTGATACCATGACGGACTTGCATCTCGTGGAGGCCTCAGCTGTCATTTGGACATAACCCTCTTATCAGCAATGACAGTTTGAGCGCCAGAGCAGAATAAATATGGACTGAATACATGAGTTGCTGAGTTGCAGAACAACCCTTACACCAACACCTTGGTGAGGACAACTTTTCTGTGCTTACAAAACAAATCTGTGTGGAATGAAGATAACATCATCTATAAGAGTTTTTGGGTGCACTCTGTGTGCAAATTTTAATTATATGTCAACAAACCCATTGCATCAGGATCTACTCGAAGGCTACAACACATCATGTGCCAACATTTCCCCATGTAGTGAAACATACATGAAAAGGCTTCATCCTCCTTTGCCTCTTGCGGCCAAGAAGGGGTAGGGCTTTAACAACGGTCACATCATTGGCAAGGGCAGCTATAAAATGCTCCGTGTCATATATACCTGAAAAGCCACTGAAATGGAAGAAGTGCAGTCACTAACTTATACAAATTTGCCATTCCGTTTCCATCAACACAACTATTATGAGCAATGGATCTGAACTGTCATTCATAAACTGCAGGACCTTCAGCTCTATTTGCAGGAAACCTCCACCCAATCGATGAGGTTCAGGATAACTACCACATTATCATTATAAACATTGTGATCCTCAGAAGCTAAGAGAAAAAAGGAATGGGTAGATTACATGAACATGGGGTCCCAATGAGCATGCAAAATTTCACCACACAACTTTCATTTCCACCGCTTGTTGTAATTGATTACCATGCACTAAAACTTTTCTCTTCCATATGGGTAGAGAGTGTGAACACAATAAGAAAACTCGTAAGCACAGTCATACCTATTATCATGCCAGAAGGAGTTTGTATCTAGCTCTGGCAGAACCAAAGTTGCATTCATTATCCTTGCTGCTAGCACTGCATTGCATATCTACATGCCACAATGGGTTTCTTGTTAAGCACAAGTGGAAGTCTCAGCATAGAAAAAGATACAAATAAGTATCCAGGGCAACACTGAAAAAACAGAATGAATGCTGGAGGCTTACTGCACCCCGTTGCTGGTTGAGGCCTCCATTGCATCGAACAACTAAATAGCCATTGGTCCTTTCAGGTGGTGCTGCAATAGAACAGGATTCCGCAAGTGCAAGAGTATCAATATTTGCTGACGGAATGGTAAAATGTATAATATCCACTAATATTCGTGTGCACTAAATAGAAAAACTGAGATTGCAGGATCAGGAGTTTGCCAACTACCTACGTGGCCAGTCAAGATTGCGCACAGCTGATGATGCTTGCCAGCCCAATGAGGGAGAGCTGCTCTGCAGTCTCTCGGCAGTTACCTGCACATCACAAACCAAGGTTCCACTTCTCTTATAGACACAATCGCAAATAAGCCTCAAATTGATGGAAAAGGAGAGCAAGAGAACACAGCTGCTAAGGACAGGTCACCAAGTGACAGCAAGCAGAACAAGGCTCTTGCTTAAATAAGAGGGTACTAATGGACATGCAAAAAGTGTCTGCCAGTGCAAGTTTTGATTGCTCCAAGTCATGCAGAGGTGCTAGGATATATAGTGATATCCACCAACCTCATCAGATAAAGAAGCACAGGAGGATGTCTTGAAAATTCAGGAGAATGCAAAGGATGTATTCCAATTCATCAACTATCATATGCAACATTCATGTCTCACCTGTATTCTAAATTCATCTGAATGTGCTAAAGCTGTTGAACCACTTCGTCCTCTCCCTGGACCACCTTGAACAGAATCTACATCCTGCAGGTAACAATCCACAGAAAAAAATCGTATCACAATTACAAAAGCAATGAAAACCTGTATGATACAGTGCAACGCGATCAACAAATATGTTAACAACTATCATGGACGATTGTCTGCCACATATCCTCATTTAGCATAAGCCACTGCATGCATATTTGTCATAAAGAAGTAAGACCTGTACTACTGGATACTAATGTCCAAGACCAACGAACCATCAAAATATACACATTTATTTAGTAGAAAGAGGCACAACGTGAGTTTCATTATCTTTTGTTTTATCTCTTAACTGCTTTTAATGAAGTTGCACTAGGAGCTAGTCTTGTCATGCACAAACCTTCACAAAAAGGAGAAGAATGACACTGATTGAACACCTGAGCAGTAGTAATTGGCAATCGGCACTCTTTGGTGAAGTAAAAGTTACAATCATGTAAAAATTCTATTCATCAGCCTTTAATGCAAGATTGTTACATACCAGATAAGTGAATTTCAATTTCTCCTGCCTCATTCGAAAGAGGAGAGAAATCATGCACAGGAGGAATACCACGCCTGGTGCACTCCGGCGTTTGCTTAGCGCTTTCACTTTGGAACTCCATGGTTGCTCCGCTCGAATCTCTTCCTCAGTGTCGCGCCCCTTCAAAGAAGCTATTCTGTTACAGATACAGGTGTCTTTTTAACACTATCTCCTAACGAAAAATATGGCATAGTCATGTTTGCAATATATAGCACGCGAGATATTCACAAGCATGAAAATCTAGATGAAAACAAAAAAATTTAGAAACTCAGATCGAAGTGAAAAACTGTGTTTCACGTTTGTGTTTTGCCAGAGTTTCTACTTTCTTTTGCATGTATAACAATTACGCTATCAACTTGACAGGATTCCATTCAGGTCCACCATATTGTTTACTAAAATGACTAATAGGGACCACCTCCGACAGGAGGCAGTAGCACTTGTCCCGTAGCCCTGCTGAGTTTCACATATGAGCTAGCGGCTACGATCAAGGTGAAGCCTCCCTCATTCACGCCAACACTAGAGGTTGGCGTCGTCTCTCTCTCCTAATCGAAGAGCCAAAGGCTGCAAGTACGACAACCAGCAGGAGATTGTCTGATCCCAGGTTAATTTTGAATAGAAATATTATCAGGAGATATCTTAGTAGTATTTTGACTGACGATTCAATCTGAAAGGACCGTGACCTCCAGGGTGCATAGCAACAACAAACTGCTACCATAACCAACTGAACTCATTGATTTACAGCACAAACATGAAATTGTTCCTAAGAAATACAATTCAACACAATCTCTACCAAACGTATTTACGGTACAATTCCGAGAACTCTATGGCCGGGGATTCGTGGCACTCAAGTATAATCATCCATGCGGATGAAAAAAACGCAGGAATCATCTAAATGATTATTTTTAGGCAATTTGATTCCGGAAATAGAGTCAAAGGCCCCGAATTAGTCTAGTGATGTCACATTGGAATGAATCGGCCCTCAACCCCATAGGAGGGCTTTTTTTATTGGAGCCACTTCATCCACGATATCTTGGATGGATGTTCCTTAGTGAGTGCCACGAATCCCCAGCCGAACTCTATGGCAATAGAACACAATTGAAGGAGTACCGGTGGGTAGTGTATACGAAAAAAGAAAATCTACACGGGCATGAGGCCTGTTTGTCTTGTCAAAAATCGCATAATGGAGTACTAAAACGAGAACCTAGCGAACACTACAATCAAAGTCAATTCGAAGAAGGAACAGAACTTCATTCATTTAAACAAAGCCCATGTATTGTCAGTAACAATTTTATTACTAGTGATGCACAAACATTTGAACCTGCTGCTGTCTAAGGCGTCCAGGCCTTCAGCTGCATCTGGTTGATCACAATGTGAGGAACTCAAAGCCGGAATCATAGTCCCCGAACGATCAGACCTTCCAGATTTTGTGGACTGATTTATGATACTATTTTGTCCAACAGGCACCAAAAGCTTCAGCAGCTGCTTCAATTTCCGAGCACCATAGAAACACTCGGGCTAGGGACTGCCTGTTATTCTACAATTTCACTCAAGCGTGAATTGCTCCGCTGCACTAGGACGAATTTAGACTTCAACCTGCGAGGAGAATCCCTTTGTCGTCCCCGTGAAAAATCTGGACACAACAAACCGACTCACTCCCCGGTGTGCGCAAGACAGCAAACTAGACCCTAACTTGGTGAAAACTAGCCCGATTCGACACATAGCGAATTCGAATTGGAGAAAGAAAAAATAGAAACAGAGAACTACATACTTACCTGCGCATGCCGAGCTCGCGGGGATGGCAGGCAAGCAAGCAAGCAACCGCAACGGCTTACTAACTAACCACCTGCCCTGGCCGTAGAGTGGAAAACGCGCGCTGTCCGTGTAGCACCGAGACTTCTTGGCCTGCTCCTGTCTACTACGAAGCACTTCTTGATCATGGTAGATAGACCCCTACAACAACAAGACGCAGCCACCAACACTAATCACACCATACAGGTAGGTAAATACTAACTTAGGCGGTTTGCGTATTGGCGAGAGCGGCGACAGCAATACAGGCTTCACGAGGACGAGGCACATAAAGCTTGAGTTCTAAGTTAAGTTTGCTCCCATTCTCGCAGGTCCCTACATACTGCGACTGTGCACGCGAAAATGCGAATCGTCAGTGTGTCCCAGAGGAGCGAGACGGGACAGCATTGGGAGACGTCCTTCCAAGTACTTACCGCTTAGGCAAGCTTTACAGACTCAACTACTTTATGGCGCAGAGTGCTCAGGTGACAGAGGTAGGTGTGTATGTATGGGTGTGGGAGTCTTCGGAGACGAAGCGACTTCTTCCCCCCTCACTGGAACAAGGGATGGAAGGTGCGTTTATCACTATGGGGCACCTTTTGTTGTTTTGTTTTTTTTTGAGACAGAAGGCCGACAGGCCAACGCCAAAGCACAGGAGGCAGTTGACCACCTAGCAAGTTTCTGTCAAGTAGAGAGGAGATTTCACAACCAGGAATCGAACCACCAACCTCTTCCTTGAGATTTGGGTATCTCTCCACCATCATCCAGTAGTTTAGGGTCATCTCGGACCATACTTGAGGCACCTTTGATACTCAAGAATCCACACTAAAAACAACTGCGAGAGGGGATTATTGCATAAAGCATGCATGTGTTATTCGGTTACTTTCTTATTTAGATAATTACATTTGATTGGTGTGTGGGTGGGTGGGTGTAAATCAAAGAGCAAACACCATAAGGACACATGTTTAAAAGAGATTAGACACTTCTTCAAATCCTAACTACACTAAATATGATATTTATGCCCCCTTCCCACTTGACTTTAGCTAAGCCTAAAAGTACGTTCTAAAAACACGGCCTTCACACCATCGACACTATCTAGTCCCGAGCCTAGTTGGCAAATGATGTGGCATGGTTTAAAAGTGGAGGTTTCAAGCTTCAAGCACCGACCCTCCCATCGGTACCTAGAGATGAGGCAAGAATGTAGGACCTTTAAAAGTGTCGCCTCCGGGCCTTGTGATTGGTTGCTTTTAGTCTTAGCTATGAGGCCACAAGGAGCTCCAATAACAAAAACCAATGGTAAGATAGATGAGTAGTAAGGCATTTGGGGATGGGATAAAAACTATCCAACATTCATTGCTTGGTAGATAAAACAATGAACATGTGTGAAAACTAATTAACTAAAACCTACTCGAAAATATCCGGAGCAAGTTCTTGTAGGTGCATTGGGATAGGCACATGCCTCCGCTATAACCGAGAGAGCTTTACCCAATTTTTAGAAAAAACTTTGGTTATTTGGTAAAAGTCAGGTGGGAAGGGGGCATTAGTGTCATATGGTATTTTATGTCACTATGGTAACTTTTAGGACGACACTTCTCATGAATAAGTGGACAAATATTGTCATGGATGATGGATGATTTCATCCATTGACCAAAACCCTACCTTCTTTTGTCAGCAACTTGTGATGAAATATTGGAATGGATGATTGAAATCTGGATGAGAAATCACTTGGTAAGTGACAGTAATTGCAACACTGTAAATCTATAATCCCCAAAAAAATTACAAGGAATGACAAATACTGTTGGGTTAATATATAGTGTTGGTGACACTATACCGCGGTTTACAATCAATATTGAGCAAGACAATTAGAATTGACACTAAATATCATATTCAATATTTATTGTGTGTACATCACATTTAATAGTGAACAAAATTGGGAGGACTTATGTATTCAATGAAAGGGATCAACAAACATGCACTTCCAATAATCATACCTAAATCATGGGAGGTTTGTTTTCAATCAAGTTTTTATTGATGTTTGTAGATTTGCTAATGCAACACAAGTGTTGTTGTGCAAATATAATCATTAGAAGGCGGAGAACATGAAAAAAAAATTGAATAACGCCCACATACCTTATGAGCATACCTCTCATCCATCTAGCATAAAAATTGAACCCCCTATAGGTTTGTTGCCGATTCATCTAAAATGACTTGAATTAGACTAAGTCGGGTCTTAAAAACTAACTCTAGTGTCAAATTAACTAAAAAGAGATTCAAGAGGCATCCTATTTTAGGGATTTTATGGTGGATGAATGAGAGGTACACTTGTCTCTGGTGATTCCCTCTTGCCAAAAACAACAAGATGATACTATGGGTGCCTATACTATGGATGATACTATGGGTACTATTGTTTACCAACCCACATTGTGTTCACGTTGGGCAATCCGACGTGAATTTGAGCCCGTTGGCCCTACCCTACTCAAGAATCCCCTTTTTTTCTTTTCTTTTTGAGACAGAAGGCCGACAGGCCAACGCCAAAGCACAGGAGGCAGTTGACCACCTGGCAAGTTTTCCGTCAAGTAGAGAGGAGATTTCACAGCCGGGATTCGAAGAATCCCCTTAAGGTGTGAGCACTTTGTGAGGTATATATGAAAACTATTTGTGGAATTATATGACCAAGGTTTTGGAGGTGATAGACAAGTCTAATGCTATGTCAAAAAATTTGTAACGTTTTTTAAAATTTATTATAAGCAAGATACAATCATTTGAAATTGAGAGATCCATAATTGAACATTTAGACTATTAAAAGTTTAAGAAAAAACTTAAAAGGAAAATGGTGTGTAGTCCTAGATAATTAGATAAATTTAGTATTCTTTGTGATTGAGAAATATATATGTATAATTATTCAATACACATTATTTTCAATACTCAACAATAAGTATGGACCATGGTTTATCATTAGATGGTAACACACTGTGAGTTGGAGAACAGTGTGGCCCACAATGTTTACCATAATGAAAGTGATCAAAAGCTCCTCTAATATATATTTATTACACACCACGAGCTAAATAATAGGGCTTGCGTAGTCCCCATGATCGGGGAGAACCGGCAGTTAGTTACAGATGAACCAGTTGAGTTTGAGAAATAACCGGTTGAAGTTCAAGACTCCAGGAGAATTACCGATCACTTTAGAGGAATTTATGGAATGTACCTCAAATTAATATAGAAAACCAAAGGATGTCAACATGTAACCGGTTGGACTTGCAAACACAAGGATCTCAACCGACTATGCCCAAAAATCTCCCCGATCACTGCCGTAGTCCTGAATAATTTACATGAAAATCTGACTACAGCTTCCAAATTGATGGACTAATGATTACCAAATAATGTCCACGCAACCTACCCGCCTACCTGCCTGCCTACCTGGCCGTCTCCGATGATGTGAAGCATAATTATGCAATTTCTCTTCTTAACTATCAATCCTTGAAACTTACTACACCTACGCTAAAAATAGTCTAGTAGTGTGGCTCCACGGTGATTAGCCATGAATGCCGTGTACAGTTCAGAGGACCTAACTTAAATGTTATGCTTCCAAATGTTGTCATGAAATGCACCTAGTCATGCATCTATACATGAATATTCCTGCAAACTTGACTAATGAAACATAAGTAAGCTGATATAACCTATGTGGCTCTATCATGGGCTATTCCAGCTCACAGACGATTCCGGCCGTTCTAGTCGAATCAGGAAAAATTTCACCCAGTAAACAATCGCAGATCATGAAATTTGTAATGTCAAGTTTCATAAGCTTCAAAATCGGGTTGAGATATACTTAAAAGTCATGAGTGAAGGCTTTTTTCGTTGAGTCGAGAGATCACATAGACCCTTCTATTGTGTTAGCTGTTGAACCTAGCATGGTGTTTACATTTTTAGGGTATACTCCAATCTCATCATAACAAGTGTCTTTTTGGTGTCCGTTCTTAACTATAAGTCTTGCCATACATCAATCTAACATGAAGTATCTGATTAAGAAGAGTGACCACATAAGGGTCATTTACCTAATACGAAGATTCGATCATGTCTTGAAAGTCCTCAAAGATAACGCTTCAAGTGATTGACATATGCCACATGCTGAGGTAGAATAGTTGTGATAAGTAAAGCAGAAGCTCATGGACCAAATGCACACTTCAAAATTCTTCACAATGTTTGTATTTAGCCCTACTTTCAAGGTCTGAAGAGCTCATGAACGTATGTGAAGTAGACAACACTCGAGAATCCCCGAGAACACCTAACTTGCTGAATAAAAATCAAGCCATGGAAAATGTGGTAGCTTGACAGGATTCTACTATTTGTTACAATTCAAAGACAGAAATCTGATAGAATTCCTCATAACTTTAAGAATGTGCATGTGGACCAAAAACAACAAAGGTTGAGATTAGGGTTGCATCAAGCTTGTGCCAACATCTTCTGATCGACATAATCCTAAACAATTCAAGCCCTCATGAATAATACTACTCACGTTAGGTTCAATTAGACCGTACACTCTTAGATTCGAAGAGCTCCGCTAGCTTTGTATAGAACATGGAACAGAGTTCATAAACACAAACCCACAACCACTTGTGCTGAATCCAATCCTGTCCAACCATACCTGGCACGACGCTTTGTATTTTGGAGACATGTCTCACTTCAAGTGTAGCCGAAGTATTTCAGTCCTAACCCTAATATTGTGCACATATCGCAAAATAGGACCGTTTACCTAGTCTGCACTCTACTCGTTTAACTATCAATGACAATTACATGTCATCCATCTCCCACAACGTGCCTCAACTGCGTCCAACATTCCAAGGACCTTCCAGTCAGGCTGCAAATTAACGGCAAGCTTTAAGAGATGCACCGGTTACCATCTAAGTGTACTTAAAGTATTTTCTACTCTAGCCTATGAGGTTCTACTTGCATCACTAATACACCTTAACATCCTAACTCAACCCAAGCGAATTACCTTGCTACAAGGGAGGCTGTATAAACCTTGCTAAATATCATAATCTACGATGACATGCCTATGAGAAACGTATGTATCTTAAGCGACCTCCAACTCCATCGTGTGACGAGGATAGAAGAAAATGCATCAACACAGCTGCCACGGACTGAACATCCAGTAGGAGATTTGTTTTTTTTAAAGGAGTTACAAAGAATTTATGGAATGAAAGTTGAAATTCGCATCATCATTTGATTAAAAGACATCGGGATGAAACCGACCAGACATCGTCGTGGATTCCTGCGCCATTCGCAGATGCATCCTCAAGGAGTAATTGTTCAACTCCAACATACGCACTTGCTCCTGGTACTGAGCGATCACCTGCTTCGCTTGTTGCAACTCCTGGGACAAACCTTCGTGCTTCAGTTGCCGCTCATGTTGTATCGCCACTGCCCTTTTCAGAATGTGGCTCTCACGAAGTGACACCTGAAGCTTCTCTTTCAAGTCCACGTTCTCCTTTTGCATTCCTTCCATAGCCATCGAAGATCGAGATGCGAAAACCTTCTCCACAGCTTCCAGTGCATTCTTACCACGCACTCGCGCATCGTTCAAGTCGCTCGCACTCATCATCTCCTTCACCAGATGTTCCACCCATTCCTCGCTCTCAGACTGCACATGTTGAGTGACATTCTCCACTTGGCCTTCTGTCACAATCCTCTCTGCTTGACCGGGAGACCTAATCGGAGATCCACTTTGTGTGAGGCACATGCGTTTGCTCCTTAGCGGGGAGACCTGTTGTTCTTCAAAGAGTGACCGCTTTCGGCTCACCGCCACAGACATTGCTCCTCGCTTGAAATGGTCCTCTTCCTTCACCTTTTCCTCCAACCCTCGAATCGCACCAAAGCACAAAATCCTTTACACAAATCACATGTTCGGGCTGTCTTTGCAGTACAGTATCCACCACAGATTCAAACCGACAGGAAGTGTCCGCAAAATCTGGCTATAAGAAACAACCCCGCCGCCCCTCTTGAAACGCACAATATCCAAAAACACTCCTGAAAATTTCCCTCGATGCACAGCAATATCACTCACTGCAATTCTCTCTGGAGGACCATTTAAGCAACCTGAAGCGAGAGAAAGAGGAGCAGCACAAAGACTTGAAGGATTGAAAGATTGGTGCAACCCTTGCTGGCTGCTTTCACCGATGACTGTAGCATAAGAGAAGAGATTTCATTCCTTCAACGACTCTTCGGAGATCCCGACGCATGGCCACAAGAAACAGATGTATGCGCCCTAAAATTCACCACAACCGGATACCCTAACCTACACGAAAGGGCTCCGGCAGAGAAAAGGAAAGGGAAGAGCGCCTCACCCTAACTTAAACCCTGGAACTCAGGAGCCGTGACAGATTGAAGCACTGGACACGCTAATCTTATGGAATTTGATCGTCAATGCACATCGTCAATCCCTTTCTTATTGGCCACCTACTTATTATTATTACTCGTTCAATCAACGACCGCCATCCCCCACCGTCCAGCATGTGGGAGCTTCGAAGGGAAGTACATGAAGACGATGAAGGAGAAGAAGAGGGCAAACTGGCTGCATCCACGATCTTCGCTCGGCGTATATTTCTGGTCCTAAATGTAGCCATCCTGTAGATTTCGTCGCGTGCTCAGGGCGCGGGCATTCATCCGGAGCTTGCTTCAATAGGACTCCTCCATATGGGCTCTCTCACACCACCGACGAACAAGGCTGGAGGCCGTCGATGTACGAGTCAGTCCGTTCGTCCAGTCGGCTGGTAGTAAGTTACTACTGCTGCGATTGGATTTCTGCGAGGCTGGCCTAGGTGTCCAGATAAAGATGTGTGGTCCACCTGTCATGTCCAATTGGATGATTTCGGATGGATGAATGTTGAGGAGACACGGCCGGAACTCGGCAGTCGCAGACTCGGCCCAGTGTCTTTTATTTTTACCATATCAACGTTATTGTTGCACTTTCCAAAGGGCCCTTACTATTTTTTGGAGATATTACTAATAATCGAATTTGAATTTTTCACATTTAACATCGCTCAGCTTATCATGTAGAGAGGGAATTATGGTATACCACCATACTTCTCATCCATCCAACATAAAAACTTGACCCCCTCTAGGTTTGTTGCGGATTCATCTCAATGATCTCATGTACATTGGTTATGGGTTTTTAAAACTAATTCCAATGTCAAACCAACTAAACAAAGTAACCTCTGGATTCCATGCTAATTCAAGCTTTTACGTTGGATGAATGACAAACACATTCGTATACGATAATTCCCTCCCTCTCCACCTACCACCTTTTCCCATCAAATAAATAGTAAATTGATACATAAACCCCAAACAAGTCTCCCTACCCTCTGAGATTTTCATATGCAAATTACATACTGCTAAAAGTAGTTCCCAACCAACACCACCCACAGTCACACAATTGTTGTTTCAAAATTATGAAATGGTTGAGCATCAATGGTGGTATGTTGAGCCGACGGTTTGGGGATGGTCTGACGTATCTACTATATAGTCTGCAAAGGTTGAACAACAAGAGCACATATGTGATGAAGCCGTCAATGTTCAACCTTTCCAGCCATCAATAACACGTTCAAATGGGTTGGGATGGCAAGAATCCACCCTAGTAAGGTCGAGGCATCCACAGTTGACTATGTCCATTTAACCACTCACTAGGGTCATATAATGTTGTCACATATAAGATCTAAATTTTTTGGGCGGCAACTTGTGAATAATTACCCTCGTAAGAGTTTTGACAACTATCATGGCCAAGCATTAGCATTTAGATGAGTTGTTATGGGTTAACTTAAAGATCAACTATGTGTTACCCTAACTATGTGTTAAAAGAGGCTTCGAAATTTGTAGCAATTTCCATATTCATGGAGAAAAAAATTTCCTTTCTCCTTAGAATTTGTTTCTCTTCAGAAGAAAAATCCCCGCTATTACTCCTCCTAAACAGATGTGAAACTCTCTTATCTTATCGGTTGTAGATGCCTCAACTTTATACTAAGGTAGACGTGGTTAGTTTAAGTCATTTTTCTCTCTACACCCACTTCTAGCAAGATATGAAAGATGCAATTGGTGTGAGATATCAAAATATCTTATTTGTGCCCCTAACCATTTGCCTAGACTTTTTGGAATTCATACAAACATCTTGTTCATTATCACATACAAAAATATTCATGCTCATTAAATGGTCATTCAAGTCCCCTCAAATTACTCCTTTGGTAAGATGAATTCACATACGTGCAAACTCAATTTCATGATTTTACAAACCAATTTGGCAAGAGGTTCTACCAATTTCATTGGAATCATGAACCAATTCACTATATAGACAACCAATTTAACTTGAACTTCCAACCAATTTCACTACATGTTGTGAACAATTTCATGATTTGGCACCCATATTCACAACTTCACAAAAATCAATTTCATGAATTGTATAACTTTATTTCACACAAAACTTGTTCTACACTACGCTCACGTGGTCAACACCCTTCCCAAAATCAAATCCACGAGATTGCACATTCCAACTACATTGGGTTTGTGTTGCTTGCTTTGATGTACAGTAATCAAAGACCAAAGAAGAACCGACATTGCTTGCTTCTGGCTTTGAGGTATTGTAATGAAAGACCAAAGAAAAATCAACGTAAAGGCTAGAAGCTTCTAGGTAAATACAAAACAAATAAGAACCAATGAACACCAAGACAACAAATAATGCTAAACAAGAAGGCGAGAAGTTGAGAATATGAAGACTACAAAGCGCGAAAAGATTTATGAAATTGGTTTGGAAGATTCATGAAATTGCTATAGATAAAGGTCCACTATCATAAAGTTGAGGTGTGCCACATGTCAAGTCGATTAAGAAGAATCATGAGCTAATTTAGAAAATTCACGAAATTGATAGAACACTACGATAACATTGGTTGTAAGGCTTAGGAACTAGCTTGGAACCTTCATGAAATTGAGTTTGCACATATGTGAAGTCATCTCACCAAAGGAGTATACTCACTATTGAGTTCATTCGTGAATCTAAAATGATTATAGTTGAACAATCTATTCTTGATCAAGATCCCATCAGGATTATATGTGAATTTTGATCAAGCTAGGATTGAATTTTGCTCATGCTGAAATCCATAGTGCCATGACACATGTACTTGATTTTGAGTGCTAAAGCGAGGAGGAATTCATCTCAAAATGAGCGGTTATGGTAGACTCTAGACATTGGTAATATGCTCGGGTCAACTTTTGGCTTAAAAAAATTCACAGTAATTTCAATTCAAGGAATAAAATTACTAAAAAAATTGCAGTCCTCCTGATTCCTATCTTCCTACATATAAAAAATTAGCACCGCCTTATACTTTTCCAAAATTGGCGCATAATCTCTTAAGTGATCGGTTATGGGTGCCTCTACTCTTCTTTCATCATCTTGGTCAGGTTGTGCAAATTATTGACCACTTTCATTATTAAAGTGGTTGTTGAGTGTGGTCGAGTTTTAATAGGCATGGAGAGCTATCTGCGGGGAAACTTGCAATTACAAGAGTTCCTTGTGGTTAACTGCAAGTCCAATTTGACCACAAAGACTTCAATTTGCTACAACAGGGCTCATCTCATGTACAATAGCAGGCTACCGTAGTCTTTTTGAGCACATAGTCTAATCTCTTATGAAAAAATGTCTTTTTAACGTCCGTTCTTAGATCCACACCTAACCACATATCACTCAAATATTGATCTCTAAATTATTGCTATGTTGGGATTAAGCACCTCTACCTTACAATTGGAGGACCTATCATTGTTTTTTTTGCATCACTTATTTTACACATCTCACATGCTCACTTTGTGAACTGAGATCCCAAAATTTGACATCATTTTATATGAATGAACTAAATGTAACTAATTTAAAAAGTTTGAGAGCAGCCAAAAAGGCTAATGGACTAAAAGTACATCATGATGGTTTCAAACCAATTAATACTCTAGAGTGGCGGAGTGATGTAGCCTCTGTGAGATAGAGGCTAATACATGCCTCATTAAATTAGGCGTTCTATAAATAGACGCCTAAAACGCCTAAAATAATTTGAGCGGTGCGCATAAATTAAGAAAAAAATCAAAAATGCCCAGAGGTTGTGCAGTCCAACATGCAGTTTAGGGTTTAGGGTTGGTCGTCTACGTTGATCACAACCTTCTGTCCCGCCATATAGATGGGAGCGTGTCAACACAATAAAACATGCCACACACAACACCATACAAAACACACTCCAATTGTCCAATTCCTAGCATTTTCCAATCATTTCTTGAAAAACGCTTATTTTATGCGCCTCGGATGCACATTGCGCATAAATTAAGCTAATATATTTAATTTATGCGAACGCCTAATTTTATGAGGCATGGGCTAATGTTAACTTGTTGGTTTAATTAAAAGAAAGACTTGAGGCTCCTTGGAACTATGTTCTCAAATAATGATGGAAACTTATCTCTCTAATGGGGTTGTATAGGGGACATTCCAACACAAAATGTGCCTTATTTTCAATTGCATTATAGGAGCAAAAGTGGCATAGTCTAGTATCTCTAGAGATAGGGGATACTCGTCCATCATCTAGTTTCGATGGCAAGTCTATGGTTCGAGATGTAGTAGGCAACAAAGATCTTGTATTGTGTTGGAGTCAATGGTTGCTTCAAGTATAATTCACATTCGTATTTAAGAAAATCCTTGAAGTGGAGGTAATCTAGTTTCTTCCCAAAGAGATGGAAAGAATTCAACTCATTAGCAAGAAAAGCCTCCTTGATATCAACATGTGTTGTTTTTTATGTGGTTGGGTAGTCATGGGTTTCCCAATGACATAAATCCCATGATGCCTTCCACATGGTTGTCGATTTGTACCAAGTGTTAAACCCTTGTTCGACCAGGCGTTGGGATAGTGAGGTTGCTTTACTGACTAGCCAAGAGGGGGGATAGGTGGGTGAGCCATTGCTGAAAGCCCATAATAAACTTGAGAGCGTAATATTATATGGGATGTTCTCCGAATTCGGCTAGTAAGATATGATAGGTAGTCGAAGAACACATTTTGACATGAGACATCATATGCATCTTCATGCCCTTCTCAAAGTCTTTCCAATGAGAGTTTTTTAAGTCGCCTCCCCAACTTTCGGTGCCATACGTGAAAGTAGGAAGCATTAAAGCCTTGAATAGGTGAAATTTGAGTTCCCAACATGTGACACTGACTACCACTTCTTTCCTTAAAGTTCCCATCAAGGCTTTCATACTTGCGATTCCTTGCCTTTCACTAGATTGCTCAAAGTAACCATGTGAATAAAAATCAATCCCAAGGTGTTTGTATTCACGGGTGATCTCAATTTGGTCCTTGTCTAGGTAAAATGCCTCTTGGTTTTATTTCCTTTTGTTGCGGCCAAATATCATGATTTCAATCTTAGCTAGATTGACTTCAAGGCTAGAAGAAGTGCAAAACTCATATAGCTTGCTCAAAAGTTTTTTGTAGGCCTGTGCTTGATCTAGAGAGTAGAACAATATCATCAACATAAAGAAAAATGGCAACCATTGTGTTAAATAAGCACGGAGAATCCCTGTTGATCTCGTCCAAATATGTTTCAAGTTCATCAATGTACAACCCGAATAGTGTGAGGGAGAGGGGACATCCTTGTTTAACACCAATGTTGGACATTACTTCGCCATGTGTGTCACCATCTATTTGAACTTTTGCATAGACTGCAGTGTACATGGTTTTTGCATCCTGTTGTAAACGAGGTGGTAACCCTAATCTTTGGAGCATTCCCAAAGCTTGTCACGCAAGATTGTGTCAAAAGTTTTTTTTTGAAATTGACAAAGCAAGAATAGAGACATCGACCTGCAAATATCTCTTGTTCGATTAAAGTACTTAGTGTAAGGATGTGGTCCAAAGTAAATCTACCTTCCCTAAAACCTGCTTCTCCTCTCGCCCTAACCCCTTTCAATTCTACCCATCAACTAATTATTTTTCCTAAAAAGAACCAAAAAGCTTGCCAAAGATTGTTCCTAGCATTATGGTCCTATAGTTCCATGGGGAGCATCTTTCACCAGATTTGAAGATCATTTGAATGATGTTGATAGTCCATGAAGTTAGGAAACCCTCTTTAGCCACCAAATTGAATAGTTGTGTGATTGGTTCACATAGGTCATTGGCAACCCATCTTAGAAGCTCGGGTTTTAACCCATGGATATCCCCGGCCTTGCGATTTGAGAGGTCTTTCATATGGGCCCATATTTTCCCCTTTGTAAAAACATCAAGAAGCTAAATGGTTGGAACAAAGTGATCATTGATACTTTGACATGAGGTGTTTAGTTTTGTCCAATAATCTACTACTTGTGGCGTAAATGGGAGAGTCAAATCATCTTTTGCTTCAAAGCTCTTCCAAAACAATTTTGGGTCACTTTTGGGTAGATGTAAATCCTTTCGTTTGCGCTCCAAGTGAGTGTTTCTTGTGCCAGATCATCATGCCGTACTTTTATGAACATTTTGTTTGAATAACTAGAGTTTAACACCATATGAAAGTTTCGCCAAGCCTCTCAACAATTGTTATCCAACCATGTATTGGACTGTCTACCATGTTGTTTGCCACCACCTAATTTTTTTCAGAGAAGATTCGTTGAGCTGCGTGTAGTATCAAGTGTAACCAGGCTTGAGCACAGTCGTCTAATGAGGTGTAAGTCCTTGCCTTGCACATAAGTGAGTTCATGTTTGATATTGAGAACATATTGGTTTGCCTTCTTGGGATTGGGACGAAGAACTTGACCTTGACTAGATGGGGCTAGAGGCCTTGAACCTACACTATTACCTATTGTGAAGAAGAGAGGGCAATGATCTAAGTCGTGTTGTTTATTACCTACAAAGAAATCGGAGATAGAATTGAGAAGGGAGTTGGGATCACCTATGAGATAATCAATTACATATGGGTCTCTTGAGTGTCTTCAAGAGCCTGAACTTTGAGTTCATGTTTCAAAATTTTGACACATACCTGTTGAAGGTGCCTGGGTCCCCTATCCAAAAGTTTTTTTGTTTGTTTTATTTCAGGCATTAGCTCACATCAGGTGCTTTTTGCGTTGAAGTGAGGAAGGAGGAAACAGGACCCGCAATACATGGATTTTCAGATGCATTGTGAAGTTTATTCACAGTATTTGGTCGAGTAAATGGCACATAATACAAATTTTCCAATTAGCTTGGTGCCAGCCACAATTGTGAGAAGTAATTTTAGCAGTCTCAAATAGATAGGTACCGTGAAGCCCGGGGAGAGACTTCCCAAATAAAACCACCAGCACAGCTTATTAGTAGCCTATATGTACTACTATCTTCTTTCTGCATAGAGGTGACATACCACCTCCATGGATCTCATGAGCTCCAAAGAATGGGTGAAGAAAATTGCATGAGTGCATCCCCAGACTCTTGCATCTCAAACAGCAGAGTATTGTCAGTGTCATAATTCTCAATACTTTCAAAGTAATACGAGAACCTTGAAGTGTACCAGAGAGCTACATGACCTGGTTACAGGCATATTATTAACTCTGTCCAAATAACTTATCCAACTCTGGGGAGGCAGAGAGCAATCTCAAGCACATTCTCACAAACAAAGCACATTGTTTTCTATGGAGGCTGACCCTGAGAAATCTCCTTATTGAAAATATGTTTCCATATCCCGAGTAAAATGTATGTTGTACACAGGGGATGATGGGTGCCAAAATCACAATAGAAGCCTGCATGTCCACAGACAGTATCAATTTTAGCAAAGGATGACTGAGGCATTAAACATTATCATATAACTCTAGATTTGAACGAATAGAATTGACAGTGCAGCCTGAATTATCAATGAGTGGGTAGAACACCATAGTACATTAGATGAAACACTCCTTGTGAAAGTCTTGCAAATGAAGACCAGGTTGAAAGAGTAATACCTCACTGCCATGCAAGTAAAAGTCCGCCTTGTTGCAATCCAAGTCAGACAGCTAACCTGCACAAACAACACAAAGAATGAAATGCACAGTAGGACATCTTTCAGCTATGCACTTGCTTCAGAACTAGAATTGGACAACCACATTCTTTGCCAGGAACATCCTGAATACAAACATTTTCACCGATCTAGAAGACATTCACCCATGTTTGTGGACCTTGTAAACATCATAAGCCTTCAACACTAACAGGAACCACATGCTCTGGGGTTTCTGATGCCCTACACTAGGTGCGAAAGATAGAAAGAAGGTGGAATGCAGGTGCAAGAGGAAGGGGAAATTCAAATGAACAAAGGAAAAATTCAGCTGTACAAAGATACAGATTTTGAATATCTGGCTTGTTTGCCATGCAGGGCAAGCATAGTAGGTATACCCTAGGTCTTGCTACTACAACAACTGCTCGAGTTTTCTTGATAGAGGAAAACATGTTCTGGAACCACTGGGCTCCAGCCATAGAAGGCGAGCGGTAGCCCACACAGTATGACTTGCAGGCCAACCGCAACTGAGAACTCTGCAGAGAGTCAAAGGCCCCATAGGTTTTGCTACCCCTGCTTTGTCGTTTCTTCTGTATCTCCGCTATAGCTTCAGCCGAAACTCCTTCCCATTTCTCCCACTCCTCTGTCAAGTTACAAGAGCTGACAAACTTCGTCTCTGCACAGTAAATACGACATGCAAAAGGTGAGAGATAGAAAAAAAAACCTTTTCAGTGCAATTATGATTGTTACTGATTTCTCAAAAATCCTACATAGACAATTTGTAACCTCCATACTCAAAAACATCTAAATTGACAAATGAGTTGACCTTCATGACAAAGGATACCTTCATGACATAGAACCAACTTCAGTGAAATTGAAGACGCTTTCATCTCATGATGCACACTACAGACTGCACCTTTGGCAAGTGACATGCTTCATGTCACAATTTGTTGCATTGAAATGCAGATCTCAGTACCTGGAAGAGCAACAGCTTCATTTGCTAGTCGATCAGCCACTGAATTGAGCTCCTGCAATAAAGGCAGCACAAGATTATTGTCAGAATAATCAAGGACCTACGCTCTCAAAGTCAACCTCTTGATAGCAACAGGTACATAGAGCCATATTGTACCGACACACATACAAATTGCACAGGTTTAAAAGACAGATGTCATGCACATTTTAGTTGATACTTTAAATCTGAAATTGAAGTAGATAAGGTTTCTAGAATTGTATAGAACGTACCCTGTCAACGTGCCGGATGGAGAATTCTGAGAAATTCAGCATTAAATTCTGTGCCTCTTTACATAAAACTTGAAGTCTAGGGTGGTGGGCCTGCCATCTTCCTAATACCTGCACCAGGTCAGATTGTATTAGTTTCTGACAGACATAATCGCAGGTAACTATGAGCATCACAGAAGTGATGGCACTAGCAATTTGACTTCATGAAGGTGCAGAACAACTTTACAAGGAGTTCAAAAATTACTTGTTCACACACGAGCTTCGAATCTCCCTGGACTCTCACACGATAGATGCCTCTGTCCAGAGCACCACGTAGACCTAATATAAAAGCTCTATATTCAGCAACATTGTTTGTTGTTGACCCCAAACCTTCTCTGAGCTCACAAACCTGTGGTGTGCCCGCAGCCAATCACATGTATCCACCGTTACTTTATGGTTACTTTATGTCTATTCAATAATGCACGTGATACATCTGTTGTAATTGAAATAGGTGTCACCTTATGACACTAGCTTGAAACATGTGGAAATTAAATTTATAAACTTGTAAACTTCATGAATACTTTACACATTGGAAGGAGAATCAGTGCAATTACATCTCACCTAAAGCTAAAACATTCTATAATTTCAAAACTGATGAGACATACCACAGATCCATCAGGATGCCGAAGCAAGGCCCCAGCACCAGCTGGTCCTGGGTTGCTTTTTGAAGCACCATCATATTCTACTTGGTACACATCATCCTGCAAAGAAGAAATTGATGTATGTGAGAATCCCCACAGCCAACCTGAAACTAGTCAGTATTACGATGTCCAGTGCTTCTCTTTCCAGAATGGCTACTTTCCAGTTCACCCTTGAAGAAAATTATCCGAGCATCAGTTCAGGGACCCCCTTTCTCCCATATTCTCATATATCTGACTTTAGAAAATGCACATAATGGAGCTATATGTCAAAATTCATCTGCTTGCCTGCTCTATCTATCACTGAAATAAGAAACAAAATTCAAAAGAACCCTTTGTAATTCTTCCATAGACCATGATTGCTATGTGACACACAAATGGTTTTAATGCCAAGAGTTATCAGCAAGTACATTTATGACACCCTAATTCCAATCAAAAACCCTCAGATTGACATATACCATTACATACTTGTACATGTTCCACCCAAGGTATGTGATGCAAACCTGAGTTGCTGGAATGTACGTTTCTGGAACCTGAGGTGAAGGAGGTTGAGCTACCATGGATGTATTGATATAAGAATGCTTTCGCTTTACACTTAATGGTGTTGGAGATTTTGGTCTTTTTTGACCTGTTTTTTGTACTGTTTCTGACAGTGCTGGTTTCTGCAGAAGTGAGGGTCCTGATGTACTGGGCTTAGAATCATCCATGTACTGCTGCGCTTCAATACGTGAATTGAAGCTTTTGAACATATTCCCTTTAAATCCTTGGACCTGATCACCCCACATACAAGTGCACACACTAATCAACCTCCATGCTCTTGAGTATATTCTAATTGAACCCTGCCACCTGTCACTTTGAGAGAAAATTGTGTACCTGGTTGCTGCAGTCTGCCCAGGTGGTGTAGATGCCCGGGACATAGCCCTTCTTCACCGCGTAGAACTTGGTCTTGGACGCCATGTCGGAGGATAGGGCAGGGCCCAATGGCTTCTTCCGAGCGCGAGGCATGTAGCCAAGCGTAACTCACAATTGCATTGAGTGGCGAGGGCAGAGTAAGTAAAGCTTTTCTATTGCCTGTGAGTCTGGCTTCTCCGAGAAGATTGCGTTCGATGCTTCAATACACAAGAGAGTGAAGACTGCGAGTGCGAAGGTGGCGTTCAACACACAGAGAAGAACAGGAGAGAGAGGGAGAGAAGAGAGAGGAGAGAGAGAGAGAAAGAGAAGAAAGAGGAAGAGAGAGAGTGACCGTGGTCCGTGCTTACTGTTCTTATTCCCCCTTCCCACTTGACTTTAACAAAGAACCAAAGTCTTTCCTAAAAATCGTGTAAAGCTCTCTCGGTTATAGTGGAGGCACCCAGCTATCCCAGGGCTGGGCGAAACAACCCGTACACTGGTCCCTTGGAGGCAAGGGTTTAGGCATCCAACAAGGAATGAGTGTATGGGTTGGTTTGCCCAAATCGCTATCCCAGTGCACCTACCATAACATGCTCCAAAGATTTTCGAGTACGTTTAAGTTAAGTAGCTTTCACACGTGTTCATTGTTTTATCTACCATGCAATGAATGTTGGATAGTTTTTGTCCCATCCCAAATGCCTTACCACTCATCTATCTTATCATTGGTTTTTGTTAATGAAGCTCCTTGTGCTCTCATAGCTAAGACAAAAAGGGCCGGAGGCAACACTTTTAGAGGTCCTACATTCTTGCCTCATCTCTAGGTATCGATGGGAGGGTTGGCGCTTGAGGCTTAAAACCTCCATTTTTAAACCATGCCACATCATTTGCCAACTAGGCTCGGGACTAGATAGCATCGATGGTGTGAAGGCCTTGTTTTTAAAACAAACTTTCAGTCTAATCTAAAGTCAGGTGGGAATGGGGCATTAGGCCTTCTCAAGGGTTGGGCACATGGCATGGGCTTCCACAGCCCAAGCAGCCCTTGAAGGACATGGGCCGCAACAGTAGAAAGTAAAAAAATTAACGTGGTAGGTAAAAAATTGGTACAATTTTCTATTGTAGGGTAAACACATGCAGTGTGTTTATTGCATTGGGGTAAAGCACAACCTGCATTTTTAGTTCACTTTGCAACCTGCACGGTGGCTTGCCTTGGTTGCAACTATTTTTGTTGTTGTGTTGTACAACCACTCGCCTAGTTGCCTTGCCTCCCCAATGGCAAAAAAACAATTGCATGGCAATTGTTGGGCCATGTGCCTAGCCCTTTAGGCATCATTTTGAGGCTAAGTTAACACATATATGTATACTATAAATACATGAGACTTTTGTACGTGCATTGGGTGGGGCCAACATGGTGGATAAATTTACAAGGCCAATAATGGGATTGGCTAGCAGGGGGTTATAGCCTTTTCCAAGTTTGCCAGGGTGGTGGAGCAACAACTGGCTCAATGTAGGTTTGGAAGACGGTACACATCTTGGTAAGTTATTTGGAGTTTGGGCACATGGCAAGGTAATGAATGATAGCAAGGAGGACATGAATGACAACAAAATGGAGTATGCAAAGTTTGGCAAGTTGGGTTTGAACAATCGTGTGAGTCTATCTCATAGCAACATTTTGCACACAACATATGATTTTGTATGATGAAGCACTTGGGTGTTACTCTTGCCAGCACTTTGTACCACATGTGCAAGAGTGGGCAATTCTACCCGAATCCAATGTGGGTGATCCCGTTGAGGTCTGCGAGAATGGATGTGAAGCGGGCGGTATCCATTTGGAAAATCATGATGAACCCACATGATATTCAAATGGAAGACATATCCCATGTATTTTTTGACACCATCGTGAGGGTGTCCAACATGAGGTACTTTAATGCACAACAAATTGCAATTGAACATCGTGAGGAAGAGAGAGAAATCAATTGTGCATTACGGAAGGATATTGTTGTGGAGGGTAATTGGAAGATTTAAAACGCACAAGGATGGCGGAAGACGCTTGAGTTGGGATCGCGCGGAGCTGCCATTGGATGCTCCACAAGTGTTGGTTCTAGAGTTGTTGCAGCGCCTGCACAACATCTATCATCATCGGGAGTTGGTGGGAACTGACAACTTCAATGGCTACATCTGGTGGTTATCTACTGATAGCAGGCATGTGCCATTATATGTTCATGTCCAGGATCTAAGGGAGTGTAGCATATGAGGTTGTGTAAACTCTTATTTTATTTTAATGAAATTGTCAATTGGTTACTACCAATTGACATGTTTTATTTGGTGTTGATTTTTTGCATAGTTCCCCTCACCCCCCCTATTATATTAATTGATCTCTTAATAAATCACCATCCTAATAAATAAGGTGTGTGGATGTTATTCACTTCATTTATATGTTCTCCAACTTCTACCAATCAAATTTAAACAACAACACTTGTGTTACATTGGAAATTTATGATGAAGCATCAACAAAAATCGGATTGTAAATCGGACCTCCCTTGATTTAGTTATGATTATAGGCAATGCATTGTATGTTGATTCCTTAATTTACACATAGGGCCTCCTACTTGTGTTCACTGTTGAGTATGAAGATGTAGTCCAATCTCTTTTAAGAATGTGTTTTAATGCTATTCTTTGATCCTCACCAAACCACACACCAATCAAATATAGGTGTACAATTAAGAAAATTAACCTAATAAAATCCACATGCCTTATACAATGATCACAAGAACTTTATTAAAGTTTTACAGATGTATAAAGTATTCAGTATACAATGTTGAGGCACAACATAGTGCTTGAAGTATCAAGAGGCACATACACAAAGATTCCTTTCTACAAGGTCCAAGCAATTGAAGGACCAAGTTTAGAAGATTTACATCCGTACTATCTTGGAACAAGTTCGATCTTAGGGCCACTTCACACACAAGACTGAAGGCCCGTGACCATTGCAATCTCAGAGCTCTCATTGGTCGAAAGGGCGGAGACCGTCCAAGTTCACTTCACACACGAAGGTGAAGGCCTAAAGGCCCAAAGAAGACTTCATGGATGAAAAGTCTACATGGAGTCCTACATGGCGGATTATGGATAAGGTTTCATGGTCTCCCAAAAAATTTGTCAGGCCCACCTCCAAGAGGTGGGCTTGACGCAAATTCCGGGAGACCATGACTTTAAAAAAAATCTAGCATGACAGATTGCAGGACAAATTCCGTAACAGATTCCAAGACAGACAAACACCACCAAGTAATTCTCTTAAATTGATAGAATTTGAGACATATTATATCAAACCAAACCTTCCCCTCTTTTTTCCACCAACAAAATATGCAATGGTCCTGCAACATGGTCCATTCTCACTTCACACTATGCTTGAGGGCCCGTGACTACATGAAACGGCTTTCCCAACACCCATGGTACAGCCTTTGGATGAGAGTCAAGGGTCCTCACCATTACAAGGTCACGGCTCTTGGCTCATGTGTGAAGTGGCCCTTATGTCGAGCTTCGGTGACCTCTGACATGGACATTCAGATGTTAGCTCTAACAGTTGAGGTAAGGAATATAATAAATTAAAAACTTGTGGCGAAAAGCAAAATAGTCAAGTTTCACAAACATGACCATGGATAGCTAGCCACCGCCGCTAATGTCATCCCCGCGAAGTGTGTATACATATTTCCTACAAATATCTTGGATTGGTACCAACTGAAAAGAAGCAAAGTGGATGACGTTGTAAATAAAGGTTGCATCCAATGTTCAAGATTCAAGTCTTCAATGCCCTTCAAACGCAATTTGGCCCTTCAAAATATACCTCTCAAAACAACCCTTCAAAACGCAACCCCCAATTGTAAATGAAGACATCACTTGAAGTCCTCGGTATAATCTGCCCACCACAAGAACCAACAAGCGTAGGGCATTGTCACTACAAGAAGTGGAGTTAGATGGTTGATCCTTGATTCCTCACATTGTACTAGAAACATGTACGATATAATTCATGCACAAGTTTAACATGAGTTTTGTATTTCATTTCTATATTCTTGGATTGACGTCTTGGATTTGAACCAACCCTTCTACTGAACGGCTGAAATTTGAGAGCCCTTCAAGATGAAACTCATACGAGGGCTTCAATCTTGAACACTAGTTGCATCATGTGCAACGAGAATAGATTTGCTTGGTGTGTGTCTCCGTGGGACCGTACATAATTTGCATCCTATTGTGCATCATCACGTTGGCAACCATTATCATGGCTTGTCAAACCTCCAACATTTGATTCCAACCAAAGGGTTGATAGAGTTGGAGCACAAAATGACAATGAAAAGCATGCAGGTTGTGTACATCTAACTCGTCATAATAGAGTCTCCATGCTCAAAATTGGCTGCAGAAGCCTCGGAATGTTAGTTGTTGTGCCTCCATTGTAGGTCCAATAATGCCAAGGTTGGAAATGTTGGCAAACATATTTTGATATTCCAGGGAAAATCAAACTTGTCATCCATATAGCCAAGGAAAACCATGGTGCTAGGGAAGAGGTTGGCGGTTCGATTCCTGGCTGTGAAATCTCCTTTCTACTTGACATAAACTTGCCAGGTGGTTAACTGCCTCCTGTGCTTTGGCGTTGGCTTGTCGGCCTTCTGTCTCAAAAAAAAACAAAAAAAACAAAACAAAAAAACCATGGTGCTAGTAGCAAAAGTCGTAGATGAAAATTGTAGTTGCCACTCTCCATCGGCCATATTAATAATAGTTAAATATGAATTGGATACAATTGTAGTTGCTAAAAGTACTCCATAACATTATTCAGATCCATAACACTGTTATGTGGGACTGACAGTATTCTGCATAATATTCCATCATTCAAGTTGAATGTGAGGAATATTCTACATAATATTGTCAGTCCCACATAACATTGTTATGGATCTGAATAATGTTATGTCCCCTTGCAACCATGCCCATTGCATTTGGTAGTGCGATTCTTCCCCAAGGTCAAATTTTCTTGTTAAAGTCATACCTACGAATGTCTTTCTCTAGATGCTGAGAAGCAACAATAGGCATTGAGTACATTGCAAACATGAAACTAAGTAGACATACTCCGACTTTGAAGACTATCTTTCACAATATTGATGCATTTGAGAACGAGCGGATACAAAAATATAACATTTGGAATTACACATAATTCTCTTTGCACTTGGTGCATAGCGCATGCCATTGTCAATCTTTCAATCAGACCATCAATTGACATGAACCTCTGCCACTCTAGGGAATTAGTCGGTTTGAAACCATCTTGATGTACTTTCAATCCCATTAGCCTTTTTGGCTTCCCAATCTTTAAAATCATTTTCATTTCACTTCATCATATCAAATAACTTTGACCAATTCAATATAGTTTTATTTTTAGGATATATTCCATTAAATTTGAATAGTTTGGCTATAAATGGAATGCAAGGGGACATTTGACATTCAAGAAATGAACCCTAGAACCATGGAATTCATGTCTACAACTTGTCAAAGGATCTATTCGTGTAATCAACTTGGCATTTGTATGTCTAGAAATAAGCCTTAGTATATTAGTGTAGCTTGAATGTTAGTAAGTGGGCCTCAAAAATAGCTACAAGTACCTACATATTTTGAAAGTTCATAAAATCTATATATCAACAATGTACTTGTCATCCAATTTTTTGGGATGGAATTGATGCATTTTGAAAATTTGTTAGTATTTAGCTTAAATCTTCTCTATTAACTATGCTTAGCAAGCAAACATTGAAATTATTTCTCTTAAGGTAAAACATGGGATTAATGAATTAAGGGTTGGATTGTTTTTGACTTTTGGTGGGAGATAGCAAGAGTGTTGAGTAAGGGCCATAGACATGTGCAAAATGTGGAGAATTAGGGCAACGTTTTATGAGTTGGGCTATGGACATGCACACCTTGTAGCTGAGCCTCTAGCTCTTCTTCCATATATATAATTTTGGTAGGCAATAGTTAGGGCAACTCAAAGAAAGGCATGAGTGTTGGAATCCCTCTCGAGAAGAGAGAGGACTTTGTATTGTCAATCAAATAGGTTAACCATAGTCTGAATGTAGTACTGAATGTGAAGCCCTTTTTACTATCAATATGTGCTTGAGGGATTCATGATTGTGAGTGGCCATTATCTTTGTGTAATTGGTTGAATTAACATTCGTGAAGAGAGTGAGTTGTTGTGATTGTCAAAATTGTTGAATGCCATAGACTGAGCATAGTAAGAAGGTGAGAGACCGTGTTGTGTTGATCAATATCTCTCTTGTGGGTGTGACAAAGAGTCGCACATGAGTAATTAAGGTGTCAATTCTCAAGGAGAGAATAAGAAATTGAATTTAAAGTTTGCTTATTACTATTGTATGTGTGGAACTTCGGGTGTGAAACTCTTTTCCTCGAGGATTTCATGTGGGTATGACCATAATCTCAACATGAGTCTCTAAGCTATTGTCTATGTTGATGTCAAGGTGTGAAGCCTCTCATTTGTAAGGCAAAGTCTTGTGATATCTTTGTCCAATGGTCACGTTAATGTGTATGGCCATGATCCCAATTGGAAGCACGGGATGTGAAGCTATATGTTGAATTCGAGCAATAAACGAACTTGTCAATCCGGCCAAACACTATAGTCTTGTCTAATCAATCGGGTGAAATGCCATGTGAATAGTCCACTCATATTTCTATTGCAATTGGATCAAATTGTCATAGCGATAAAGACTCAATCATTCTGACAAGTTGATTGAATGATATTTTGTCATTGACAGATTTCATCAAGATCATAGTATGGGGGTGTTGAAACTCTTATTTCTAAATTGTAAATTTTGATGTGCAATCAATGTTATGGGTGGCAATTAGCTTGGTGCAATTGTTTACGCAAGTGTATGTACTTTGAAGTGGTTGGAAGAAAATTGCACATTGTCGGAACAATTAGCTCAATTAGCCGCAGGGCGTGAAGCTCAAAACCTCTTAGGTATATCTCGGGTTCATTTCATGATCTTACGTATCGCTCATAAACTGAAATCAAGAAATGACTCGAAGAATTCAATCAGGACCACAAGCAGAGGAAGATTCACAAATGGAGTGCGAAGGCCGATGCTACAAGCTGGCCATGGTCTCTCGGGAGTTGAAGAGACGTAGCAAGGGAAGCGAAGAGAGTATTGTTGGTATAGCCCAATTATCCCATAACCAAGGGGATCTACCCTTAAGTAGTGCTTAAAAGGAAGCCGAGCAAACCAACAAGCAAGTACACTTGCCCAAAGACACTTGACGATTACGCAATACATTTTGACTATGGCCTGCTGACTCATCACATGGCCACACATACATATTCAAGTTACATGATTACATAGACTTAGCTACTTTGTATTAAAAGGCTAATGGTCATTGTCGTACGAATTTTTTGATTTTTGAAGCCTAAATGAATTTTAAGTGTGAATAGCCACTTCTAGAACTAGAAAAGATGAAACTTTGTGGTGTGAAATGGCTATTGTCTTGTGGTATGTGAAACTAGGCCATGTGAAGTCTATGGCCTGGTTTGAAGAGACAAAGACGGTTATAACTACCTTGTGGAGGAAGAGAAGAGGAGAGAGGCCATTCATTATGTGTATGTCTTCGAGGCGAGAGGCCGAGAAAACATGAGAGTAATTTTGAACTTTCTGACTTGTGTGTGAATTTTGGCGAACTCATTTTTTATTAAAGTTTATTGTAAGCACATGCGTGGGATGCGCATATGCTAGAGGTCTATTGTCTGATTTTGGAAGCAAGGTGCGAGTGCTTGATTGCTTGTGACTTAATCAGTTTCAATTCTTGAATCTTAATTGTATACTGTAATTCAGAATTACTTGTTGAATGTGTTAGCTTTTTCATGCGGCATCAGTGGTTGTTTATTTTCTTGGCAAGACGATTTTCTGAGATAGATTGACGAGTCTATTGTCTGATTGGGACCTCTGTAGGAGATATTTTCGCAGGGGCTGATTATCTAAGTGAGTAACTCTTTATTTAATGGGCACGTAATTCTGAAGTATCTGTTCAGGTGTAAAACTGTAGCCAAATCGAAAGTGGATTTGTAATTCTGTCAGCCGAGAGTCTGAATCATAATTATCCGAGTAACTGGTCAGTAGTTATGCGTTACTGATTATCTGAAATACATATAGTCTGTAGCATTCGGAGAACAGTTTCACCCTCAGACAGACGTAGGCTTATATGGTACTGAATCCAGGGTTGAGCCAACAAGGCGATAGTCTGTGTTTATGAAGTCTTCAGATAATTCAGGGTGCAGGCATAGACATTTATTTCGAGCAATTTGTGAACCTTGATTAAACTGTATGCAACCCCTTAGCTTAATTAAACCTCAGTATCGGCTAATGGAAATTAAAAGTTTCAATTCAGGCTATGGTCTGGTTTGTATTTACTCATAAACAATGCCGCAGTCTACAGAGGTTGAGAGGGTGTGAGTTCTGTACTAATGAGCAATGTTAATGTTATTAAACTGATAAGCTTTACACAGATATGTATTGAATGAGATTCACTAAGTGTGATTTTGTTATTAGATTGCATGAAAATATGTGAATGAACGGAAAGGCAGCATGAATGTATTTCAATATATTATAATTCCATTTGAGTGCCTAGCATAGTCAAGAGGCTATTGTCTTTTCCTTGATACACCCACATAATTCTCAATTGCCTTCAAAATTGTTCGCACCACAAATCAATTATTATTAATGGAGTTTCCTCCTCCAAATTAAGTTGAGTAGAGAGGGCATTGTCGTTGTAATATGTGAAAGTGTTAATGAGTTGTGGCACCGGATTCCCAGGCACAATTTAATTGATCCAAGAGTAAGACTATTGTCTTCAATGTGTAAATGGAGAAATTGTTCCTATCTTTCGATGGAAGCCGAAGTGACATCATGTTGAGACCATTGTCTACGGAAGGTTGTCCAGTGGCAGAGAAGAAAAAAGGACGTGCCGATTGTTATACCGGTAATCCTTGGTTGTGAATTGCAACCTTAAGAGAATTAAGGTTAATTTGGAATTTCACCATCCTTAATAATTGAATGGCTTAACATTAATCCACGGGGGGTTCACTCCATGTCAAGTTGAACACCACGTGCGGCCAAAGTTTGCTACCCCTATATTACATGGAATAGATAAATTTAAAAATTATGATATTTTTTCTACACATACATAACCATTGATAATATCTTTTGTATATTTTTTTGAAATTTTTAGTCATTGTCATTTTTTGTAGTAATTATTTTAGTTCAATTTTGCGTCATTCTAGTTAGAAACGGTATGTTTTATTAAAAAAACAGATCATCAAATTTGGTTACTATTTTTTACTATGTAATAGATACCGTGTATATCTACCCATGAAAAAAAATTGATAAAATTTTGACCCATTTTGGTGATGCAACTTACCAAAAGTAGATTTTTTTTGGCCGCACGTGGTGTTTAACTTGACAATGGAGTGACCCCCCCGTGCATTAATCGTGATAAGGAAATGGAATTGTGAATTGAATACTTTGGAATCTAATGATCTCGAATTGGAATCTTAAATAAATGGAATGAGCTCACGAGTGATGTGAGGTTATGTTGACGCGCATATGTGGTTTGGATTCATTGCCTTGCGGAAAGAGATTGAGATTGTTGTGGCCGATACCAGGTAAAAAGACAATTGTCGGACCGCCTAATTAAATTTGAATTTAATCAAAGAAGATTGTTTATCCTGAAAGGATTACCGCACTGACTTTTCAAGTTACATTAAATGAAATTAATGAAGGAAAGACAATTGACTACACCGAAGTGCCCTTGACTTCGGTAAAGAGACAAAAATGGGTCACTATTGCAAGACCATTGACTATGGCTGTGCCTATGCTTGTGCACCGCACTTGGTCCAATTAAAATGAACTCACTGCCAGTCTATTGCCTGGAAAATTAGTGTGAGGTGTGAGACTGTCACATTTGCATGTACTGACATGGAGTGGTTTTTAGAAGTTTTTATCCCTTACCCATGAACCAATTGTCAGTCCTTATCCTAATTAAAGTGAATTAACCCTGTGTTTTCCCTAATAAACTTTGTCTAAGACACCTAGATGTTACATGAATCACCTTTTGAGACTTCCTTGATCGATTCCCTGGGTTTGTTTGTCAACCAAAAAGCTTACTACAGTCATCTAAAGTGACCATTGTCTTTTGTGTATGTCCTTTGAATTAAAGTATTTGAATCCACAAGTTTTTTTTTAAGGATATAGATTCATATTATAAAAATCTTTAATCTACAAACACAAAAATGAACTCCATAATTTCACATAGTTAAAAGTTCATTGCAAAAGGAACATAAGCCATCGATATGTGAATTATTGGTGAACCTCAATGAATAAGATAACCCCATGAAATGCACTCAAATCAAATTAAGATAAGAGATGAATGAACCATGTCATAGGCATGCATACTAACTTGTTATGGCCTATGGTTCTAGAAACTTACATGATGTTGTCCTTCAATCGGTCCAGGTAAGGACAATTGTTACATTGCCTCATCAAAGGTCATATAAATTAATGAACGCCACAACCCGTAGGGTTCGTTCCACTGATTTTTTTAATCCACTAAATTATCATGTAATTGATACGAGATCATTGTTCAAACCACGACGCCCTTGGCCCTGATTATATGTGGTTACGGGTTACTCATAAGACTATTGACGAGTTGTGACTCCCTGCATTGAAAAACCATGGTATAGCGAGTTGTGACTACTGGACTATGCATGGCCCGGGGAGTGCACTTAATGCTAAGACTAGGAATACACGTGAGTGCGTTTTAATAGCATACCCCCCTATGTACTTGACCTTGAAATAGTTTTTAAATTAAGATTTTTTAGGTGCTAAATCATTACATATATATCTATCATTTGGTGTAAATTTCAGGACCAAAAGTTTTTAAAATCTTATTAAAAAAATTATAGAAGTTTGAACTGAAATGTGTTGTTTTTCGCTTCAAAAATCAATTTAAAAATCTTTACAAATGAGTATTTTTTTGAAATTTATACAACAAGAACTTTAGATTGTGTTTAACAACTTCATATTATTTTAACAAAATTTAAATGATTTTTTAGTACATACATAGGGGGGTTGAAAGTACGCACTCACGTGATTCCTAGTCTTAGCATTAAGTGCACTCCCCGGGATGCATGGTTGGTTGTAAGGGAGAGACTGCACAATTGCATGTATTGCCCTAAGTGACCCTCATAAGTCATTCCTTAAGCTCCCAAATCTTTGAAATTCACATTAAAGAGCATTTTACATGAAGTTGACGTCCTAATTCCACTTTGAAGTCGTTGTGACCTATCGATTAACATAATAATGACACTTAGAGTTCAATCTGACACTTATTTAGTCTTCCCTATTTGGTTTTATTGAACAGAACCCAATCCAAAAACTTACCTGGGTGCAAGCATAGTAAAGTGGACCAAAAAAGTGTTCCGGTATATGAAAGCCATGATTTTCTTGGTCAAACGCCTATAAGTAGTAGCAAAATGTTGTTTAAAATAGATTATTTTTCATGATGACCTCTATTGTTAAGTTAGGTACTCAAATATGGAATATCAATATGAGATCTTCAAAACCTATCATCAAAAGTGACGCGTAAAAGCAACTGATTAAATATAGTTTTGAACGTAAATTTCATGACCTTAAATATTTTGAACTTGGAATTTCTTTTCATATTCCTTGAATTCATTATAAACTTGAGGTCATCATAAATGTTTTTTCAAAAATTCATCAATTTAATGTAATCTAATTGTATTTTAAACAAGTTTTTGACAATTATCTTTTCAATGACATCCACTTGCACCACCACTTGCACCGTCTTCTAAAATACATATACGTTGTTTGAAATTGTTTTTTGTGAACATAAATTGCTTGGCTTTGTAGATTCATATGTTTTCTAAATGTTTATGAATTTCTATTTCATAAAATTCAAAGTTAGTATATAGTTTTGGATCACTTTCACTTAAACCTGAGCAAGGATCAAGAGCTGTCCACTTTACCGTGCTTCCACCCACCTACAGTATTGACATCACATCTTGATTATATTATTGACGATTAGTGCTCGACAATAATTGCAACCCTAAATGATGCAGGTATGATGCACATGACCTTGTTTTAGTTTAAAGATACGTCCGCATACATGAAGGCATTCGCCATCGTGTAGTCAAGCTTGCATATATACATGAATACATGATACACATTTGTTTGTAGTATAACCCATTGGCATTCTTTCCCCACTATGGCATACATTGTAAGTGTTGTACCCTCCCATTTGCTCCTATGCTTTGCATTATGTGCATTTGGATCATGCCAAGTTGTCTTGGAGTACCGAGTGGTGGGGTGGGTCTTTGAATTGGATGGAACTTAGGGAATTAAGGGATTTTTAAGATAAATTTCAACATTTGATGTGATGATAATACCCTCGTGTTTTATGGAGTTTGAAACCAACATCTTCTAGAACAAACATCTCATTTCAAGTTTGCTTATAAATTAAATACCTCATCCCCAATCCACTTTTGTTATCAAATTTGAGAAAGATTTTAAAGATTTTTTTTATCCATATGATGTAGCTCATGATAATTTTACCATGCCCTAAACCCAATATGATGCAACATAGATTGCACGACAAACTTATGTACCTGGAAGTAATTACAAAAGTCAATAGTCGGAAATGCAAATAGAAAACATTACTGAACACCATAACTCATAAAAATATGAACAAACTTACAATTTTTTTGGATGAATCATGCAACTTTACCACTTCCTAATTTTATCCCAATAAGTTCTCTTGTCATAGTTGCATGTTTTTGTAAATAATTGATTATATTATTTATTTTAAAAATTCCCAACTCATCTTTAAACAATAATTATGTCTTTTTCCTAAATGCCACAAAAGACATCAAATGTCAAATCACATTATAAATATCTATGTAATAAATTAAAATCAATTCTTGAGTATTACATGAGAAAACTTGCCTCATGTTGCTACATTTTTCTTAGTTCCAAATTCTTATGTTACATAGAGTTGCAAGTGATTTGTAAACAACAACATCATTCATAATGCAAATGAATACTATTTTATTAAAACTTTCATAATTCCCCCCAAGGTTTGGATCTTTTCAACATAGGCCATGACAAGTGCCAATCTTTGATACTAAAAAGAATGTATGTCTTCAACTTGGTTTTGAACACCTTAACAACCTCAAACTTTGCTAAAAAATCATTTTGATCTAGTCCTCCGTCCACCTTTGTTTTTTTTGCTTTGTCTTTGAGTTCATGTTCTTGAGGTTGAAAAAGTTGTCTACATTTGCTCATGAACATAATCAACATCAAGACTTGTATGTTGAATTGAAGTATTACAGTAACTCTATGTCGCCTAACTATTTGGTGGTGCTGAAGGAGGCATGATTCTTTGCAATCTTGAGTCTCATAATCATATTTCACATATTGTTGGCAATGTATCAAAAACGGCTTCAACAAGGTGGAGAAAAATTGCGAGGCATATGCTCTCACCCCAATCGAACACATGTTTGAATATAATTTTTCCAAAGGCCCTTCGAAGAGGTTGGAATGAAGTTGTGTGGTGTGTGTAGTTTAGATTTTGGATACAACAAACCCAGGGGAACTCTTAGGGAAGACTTAAAAGGTGATATTTGTATCATCTAGGTGTCTCAAATAAGTTATATTAAGACAATCACATGATTGTTTCATGTTATCTTAGGTTTTGGAGCTAGAATTCATTCATTTACCCTAAGATTTCGAAATCACTCAGTCATAGAACATACATATGGTGACATCACTCAATCTCATTATTTTCCTAGAAAATAGTTTGGCAACAAGTTCTTTCTTCTTGGACCAAGTACAGTGGATAAGCATAGGCACAACAATCGACGATAATCTTGCAATAAATATCCCATTTTAGCCTCTTTACCAAAGCCAAGGGCACTTTGGTGTAGTCAATACTATTCTGTTAATTAAACAATTTTAGTGTAACTTGAAATTGTTGTACAAACATCCTTCTAGGATATTGAGTTTTCATCGATTAAATATAAACTCAATTACATTGTTTGACAATTGTTTTTTTACTTGGTCTCGATTAGAGTGACCAAGTGCCAACTCAATTGTAACCATCAACCAATACCACAAAGCTCATCAAAGGTCTATAGTTTGATTCATTTATTTAATCTTTAAGATTTTGTGCATATATGAATTTACATTTGTATCATGGTAAATAGCCACCACCAAAAATTATTCAAGAATATAATGTAATCCACACAAGTGAAATAATCACATAAATTCTTGGAATTATAATTACATCCCAAGGTAAGCTAAACATGAGTATTTTGATATAAGTTTGTACAACATGCTATTCATTTTTTTTAAATATTTCAAAAATACGAATGGTTGGCAGTTGAAAGGTAGGGTGAACTATAAAGCCCTCAAGGGTCAGTCTATTGTCATTCCTAAATCACTCTTTGGCTTCCACCCTCTTCTCAATTAAAACCAAGTATATGCCAACCTCAATTTCTACAACGACAATTATCCTTTGAGAGTCAACAATTCATATCCAACTTATCTCCATTGCAAGCCTGAACAATAATAAATTAGTTAGACAATTGTCCCTCACCGATTCCAATTGTTTTTTTCCCTCCCAACAGACATCAACATTTCTTTAAATTAGATATTCTTTCTCTCTCATCCTCACTTATCAACATATAACTTGGGGTTTGCAACTCCTATAATCAATGACTTGAATTTCTTACTTGCAGATTCAACGCCTTCAGTCAATCACAACCGCATTCCTTACATAGTACAAATTTGAAAGCATAGACCCTTCCACTTCATCACGGGGGGTTCACTTAGTGCATTTAAAAAACGACGTGTGGCATAATATGGGGAGAATTAAATTCGTTTGACATAAAATTTATAAAATAATTCCAAATAATGAAGGGTCCATTAAAAGTAAACAATCCCATTACAAGTAAGATAGATAGGTATAAAATATGGGCCATTCCTTTTTGTAAAAATAATATAGGGGTTGAAATTAAGGATCCTAGGATGTATGTTTAGTAGAATCAATTTTGTACACATGCTTCATGAGGGATGGATGAAAAATGACTCATCATTTACCCAAAAATGGATGAAATTGTAAGCCTAACCCTAACTCTCTTCCTGACACCTCTTGGTGGCTTCTAACGCTAACTCTCTTCCGGACATCTCTCGGTGGCTTCTCTCCCTTCTCTTGGTGGCCTCTTATTTTTCATTTTTCATGTGGCTTCTCATTTTTCGGTGACTTCTCTACTCCGACATCGTCATCTCCAACATGCATGTTCACTTCCAGTACCACTTCTTCGTAGAACACACGTTTTATTCAATGCTGGAGGCTTTGTGATTTGCATGTTGTCCCTGCCATATTTGCCCAACTATTTTGTTTTCTTTATTTTGCGAGATCATGGTGACGTTGCCTTCAATCCAACTTCCATCTTTGATCGCTCCAAGCTCTCCCTCATTGTGCAATCTCAACATCTTGTAGGTAGATTCTTGCAGGTATTCTTTATACCCTTTTCTTGCCATGTTTTTTTCCACCACTTTGGCATTGCATGCACTTTTAAATTAAAAAAATTTAATTAAAAGGAATGTAGACTACAAAAAATTGCAATGACATGGGCATTATAAGTGATGGTAGGGTGCAAAAAAATAGGCCATTTTAGAAAATTAATTAATTATAGGGAGTTTTTAATTCATGCCTTGGAGGTAAATAGCCCCTAAACAAATACCCCTCCGTTGCACGTGATGCACAAAAATCCTATAGAGTGATCCTCCCGTGCACTTCATCCATGTTAAGATCTTGCATACATACCCCTTAATCAATTAGATTGCGGAGTTGCAATTCTATTTGATATAAACCTTAACGTGCACGTAAATCAAATATAATTGGATGGATGGTTTTTGAACCTACTTTTTTATTAACCCTATAGCTAGTACACTTACCCAATACTTTAAAATCTAATATTTTAGTTGCTTGTCAATTTATTGTTTAGTAGGTTCTCAAGTTCAACCTTTCCTCAACCAAACTATGGCATGGCAATTCAATTTTAACATAGACTTACAACACAAAGCAATCTTTATTTATTTTTTGTTTAAAGATCCATACTCACTTAGAGACATTCAATATATTTGGAAATATTTCACAAGGACTATACTAGAAAAATTAACAAGTCAATATCCACACCATGGTTGATGTTTAATTAATCTAAACAATGGATTGAAGACTCACTCAATTTTAACAATTTTCAAAATGGTCAATCACTAATCCGATAATAATATAATTATTTAAAAGATGATGGTCATTTCGATAGGGATTCAATACTAAGTAAAAAAATCTATATTTTTCTTTCTATTGCAAAGATATCTAATCCCTTACTTATACCAAAAAATTATTATGTGTTGTAATAAGGATGCAGATAGGAGCTAGAGAGCGGAAAATGACAACAACGTTATGATGAGTTGGGTCTGAATCCCTGAAGACAACTGAAGATAAAAAGGAAGAAAAAATGGGTCAAAGTAACATTTGCATGTTGTTCCTCAAATCACTCCCCTCCAATATACGCACCTCTTCAAGATTTAAAACATCACCTCTTGAACACAGCCACGCCACCAACGCTGAATAATATAAATGACACTAACACTGCCTATATAACCCCCTTAGTCCATCTTACACACTCATCTACTGCGGAAACGCGATTTCTACGTTCTACATAATCCGATCTTTACTCATATCTACAAATGTTGATCTACATGCACTGATCCAAAGACACAATGTCAAGAAGATTATGGACTATTCAGTAAACACGAGACTTCTCTTCATGGTAGTGTCTAAATTTCCTCTCTAATACCTTCTCCTTCTCTTATATCCTAGTTCTAGATTTCTCTCAATGCTGACCTGCTACACTTTAGATGCACATAACTCTCAATTAACTCATTTTCTTTATGTCAAATTTAGTACACTTATAGAATATCTTACTAAGACTTTATATACCAAAACTTAGCACTAATAGAGCTCTAACCAAGACGTTGTGCATGATTTACTAATTTTAACTTCCTAGCATCAACGTTTTCATATAACATTTGGTTACTAAATTTTTTATAACTTCTAACCTTTAAGTCCAATGAAGCTCAAATTTTGATATATAATACATAAATAAGGTAAGAAGATAATTTCAAATTCTTATAGCTATAGCCATAATACTCTCCAAGATCCATGTTTCCAAATCTTGCTCTCCTAGTCGCCTTTATTTCTAGACACCCTTCACTTTAACTCTTCACAACTTTTTTCACACAAGGACTAAAACCTTCAAATTTTGTATATAACTCTTATATCTTATAAGGAACACACTTTATAAATTTCATATCAATTGAACACTCAAATCATCCATAATCCACGAAATTCTTCACCCCAAATTTTTTTCTCTTTTAATAACCAACGAAATGATACAAGTAATGCACATAGTACAACATATTCACTTTAAAATTCTCACTCCCACACCCTTAAGTATAGTGAAGCTTTCTAAACACTTCTCTTTATCAAATGTTTAATTCTCTTCCAAATCTCATACAAGTATCAACTCTAAATGCCAACTCGAATGCCTCAACACCCTTCTTCCTCCCCTTAAATCATTTTCTTCCTTGCCCTTTCGGCCAATAAGAAACCATTGGAGTTAGGGCTTATAGAACCCCTAAGCAAATAACCAATAAGTAACCATTGGGATTAAGGCTTTTAGAATCCTTAGGCGGCTAGGTAATGGCCGCCGCCGGTAAACCCTAACCTTCCCAAGTCCTACTTATCAAGTTCTACCTACCAAATTCTTTCTACCAAGTTCTTCCGGTCTTGAACTCAAAAACTAGTTCTTAACTTAAACAATTAACTAGAACATCATATTAATCTCTATTTTGACAATAATAATAATATACATAAATACTTATGTTTAAATTAGTAGCCGGTCCACATCACAACATTCACCCCTTCTCAACACGCACATCCTTTAGTAAATGCATATTCAACAAAAAAATTGATGAGGGCCTTTATTGGTCTTTATTTAATTGATCATCATACAAATGATCTTCATCCTCGTTCTCGATGACCGTTAAATAATCGTCCAAGTTGTCAAATAAAAGATCATTCTTATGAACAACTTAATCTTCTTGCCTGCAATCGGTAGTTTCAACTCCGTAACATCCAATTCTCATAACAAGTAAGTAATATTGTTGTTTACTTGCTTCACAACGTAAGGTCCAAATTGTTATAGCTATAGAATCTAGCTAGGCAACCTCGAGATAGACTCGGCTTCAATTAAAAGCCGTCAGTCTTAATTATCAAGGTCCAGGGTCTGAGGTAGAAGCTGGTAAGCTTAATTAACCCAACAGCCGAAGATTAAGGAGGGAAGCCGCCACGTAGATTAGGTAGGTAGAGAGTATCTGTCAGTGCAATTAATGTACTGAGGCTGAGTTCAAATATATATAGAGCACCGCCTCAGTTGGGGTATTGAAGTTTTTCACATACTGTTATTCTGTCTCTACCTACTCTGATTACTTCTTAACACGTTATCAGCACTTTCGCTCTTAGGCGCTTCTTACATCCGATCACTCCTGATTTTCTTAAGCATTTAGCTTTTAGTTTTAGATCTAGTTCTACGTCGAAAGACTTGTTTTGTTAGACCTTGAAAAACTGAGAGACAAGATAGTCTAAGTACTCTTGAGAAGTTACTTCATCAGTCTGATTTCAGCAGAAAACTCTGGAGAGAACTTCGGCAAATCATCAGATTGCTTAAGCTACTTCTTTACTACTTGAAAGTTACGCCTGATCTATCTCTAGGGAGCATCATCTCAATCCCTTTCAAGTTCTGTCTTGTATTTCTATTTCATTTGCTTTTGAAACTAGTTTAAAGTTATTTTCAGTTGCAAAATTCTTATTTTCTTGGCAAAATACTGCCGAACTTAAGTCTTTATATTTAAACCTAGAGATTTGATGCAAAGTTACACAAATTAGTTGATAGCCTTGTTAGATCAGACTATCTCGAAAGAGGGTCTGTATCAAGGACCATTAGCTTGATACTTTGTTACAACCAATAGAAACTTAGTTTGAACACAGATCAGACTAGATTAGCACAAGCTAAGTTATGCAGACTACAATCTTAGATGCCGAAATAAACACCTGATTTGAATGATAAGACGTCTAGAGAGAACTTTGAACTCAGATAGTAGCACTGTAATACCCACATACTGCCAGAAGTCGATCCAGATTTTCTGAAACCTTAGATCAGAGTTACTACTTATGCATAATGGCATCTAGACGCAACTCTAAGAAGATAGACAATCCCGTCGTTATGGCGATACAACCATCTTCTTCATCATCAGAAACTAGACTACAACCACTTATGTTTGCAACATTAAACTCTGATGGATCTAACTTCCTGAAATGACTTAATGATGCTAAGACTGTATTATCAACCGAGGATCTAGCTACCACTTTGGAGACTGATACCGAGGAGGAGATACCAACTGTTTATAAATCTCAGGCTCTTCTGATATTACGGAGACACCTGGACCACGCTCTACGGCTTCAGTACATCCAGTTGGACGATCCAGCCAGGCTGTGGAGTCTACTCAATGCCAGATTCAACCATCAACAAGCATTGTTTCTCCCGCAAGCCAGAAGCGACTGGATCAACCTCATAGTCATTGATTTCCCTGATTTTGTGTCATTTAACTATGAATTGCACAGAATAACAACCCAGCTGAGACTCTGCGGGGAGACTGTCACCGAAGCTGAACTGATCGAGAAAACATTATCTACTTTTCTTCCTGCCACTTTCATATTATCTCAGCAGTACAGGAACATGCAGTTTAAAAAACACTCACAACTTATATCGCATCTGCTGCTTGTAGAGAAGCACCAGCAACTGTTACTTAAGAACGCTGAATCCAGGCCAGCTCGGGAGGTACATGTGACCGTACCAGTTGTGAAGGAGTTTCATGCAACTTCATCTACCCTACTTGAAGCACATGTAGCAGAGGCACCGAGGAGACCACCCAAAGGATTTACCAAACGGTTCACTCCTAAACCAACCAGGTATGTGGCACGGGGGACGCCCCAAAAACCCAAACCTTCATTTCAGAAACTTGTCAAGGGCAACTGTCACAAGTGCGGCCGAAAGGGCCATTATGCGAATGAATGCAAAGCATCAGCATATGTGATAGAATTATACAGGGAACTTCAGAAACATAGAAATCAGTCATGAGAGAATTACAACCTTGATATCTAGCATGATAACAACCCGGATATCAAAAATTTCATGGCAATAAGAGGAAAATCTGAGAGTAGGACTAGTGTAGCACTTCTGGATAGTGCATCTACTCACACGATTCTCACAAATCCAAAATTCTTTCAATTTTAAGCTAAAGAGACATCCTGGCAGCATTGTAACATAGTTACAATGGCCGGAAGCCGAAAACTAAAGTTTCGGGAGGGCCGGGCAGTCATTGGCCTGCCCGGGAGATTCCCCCTCATATGTGAGGGAGCAATGTATGCTCCCGAAGCCCCTCGTAACCTGATCAATTACCGAGACCTAAGGGCTAGCCAAATCCACGTATCCACTGCGATGGATAACGCTGAAGAGGTCCTGGAGCTCAGGCAAGGGCATAGCCTCCTTGCTACCGCCCATGCGGGAGCCGAAGGCCTGTACATGCTCGTTATAAAACCAATAACGAGTAGCCCCATCTCTCTGACAGATGAGGAGGAGGTTTGTATGGCAGTCTGGGTTGAGGGCCCACGGCTAAGAGGCCAAAACCTGGCGAAGGAAGTATCAAGGGATACTACAACCAAACAAGACTTATGGCATAGACGGTTAGGGCATCCAGGAATAACTGTATTCCGTAGGATGCTACCCCTAACCTTGGGCCATAATTTGAGCTCGTCTGATGCTCACAAAGTGCATGAGTGCATTGCTTGTATCCAGGGGAAATTCAGTAAAAAACCTTCAAGATGGCAACTTCCGAGTGAATTGCCTCCACCTCTATACCGAATCCATGGTGATGTATGTGGGCCGATTAATCCTCCTTCAGGTGCATTCAGATACTTCTTTGTTTTGATAGATGCCTCAGGTAGCCACCTAGAAGTATCACTTTTACCCACCCGTAATATGGTATTTCCAAAGTTACTAGCAATCCTTATTAGATACCGCAACCATTTTCCTGATTTTCCAATAAAATACCTTAGAATGGACAATGCACAAGAATTTTGTTCTCATGCCTTTGAAGATTACTGTGTAGCTACTGGTATAACCCTGACTTACTCAGTACCATACGAACATTCTCAAAACGGTTTGGCCGAAGCCTTTATAAAGAAAGTACAGTTAGTTACCCGACCCCTACTATTACATGCCCAACTACCTTCATCTATGTGGGGACACGCTGTTTTGCATGTTACAGCCTTACTTAAGCTAAGACCAACCCTTCTGAACGTACAAACACCAGCCGAATTGCAATCTGGTCGTACCCCAGACGTGTCACATATACGGGTATTTGGTTGTCAAGTATGGGTTCCTGTACCAGAACCAAAGAGACATACGGTGAGACCACACAGGGAAGAGGGGATATACATTGGTTTCGACTTGCCGTCGATAATACGGTACCTGGTACCTGCCACAGGGATACTACTTAAAGCCAGGTTTGCCAATTGTCGATTCATTGAGCACGTTTTCCCACAGGTTTTCAAATCTGATTAAAACCAAAACCTGGAATTCTCGGCACCTGAAACGCTAACCATGAACCCAGACCCCCCAACCTCTTTACCTGATACAGAAGTGACGAAGTTGTTACACCTGAAATCAATGGCTGAGAAGGTACCAGATGGGTTTGCAATAGGTTCAAGAATCATCCGTAATTTGCTGCCCGGGACAGGAAATTCTTTACCGCAGAAAAGGTCTGCACCTACACCCATACCTGCCTCAAAAGCCACAAAGAGGAATACTAAACCGAAAGCCCTCTACACAGCTGAATCTCTAGATTCAGACCCTGGAACCCTGGATGAGGCTCAGTCCAAGGCAGATTGGCCGAAATGGCAACAGGCTCTAGAAACCGAATACAATTCACTTCGAAAACATAAGGTTTTTGGGCCTACAGTCACGGACTTGGATAAACATCCAATTGGTCACATACTCATTTTTACAAGAAAATTTGACGCCAGCGGAAAAGTAACGAGGTATAAGGTACGTGTGGTGGCCCAGGGGTTCTCTTAGAGGCCTGGGATTGACTTTGATCAAACGTATTCTCTTGTTATGGACACTATCTCGTTTCGGTTCTTATTGGCTCTTACTGTTCAAATGTCCTTGCACATTTTTCTACTGGATGTGGTTACGGCATACTTACACGGTGTATTGGATACCAAGCTGTTCATTGTGCCACCTCCTGGATTTCTACACAACGTACCTGCAGCTGCACCCGACATGCATACATGTCTACAAATCATGAAAGCACTCTACAGGCTCAAGCAAGCTGGACATACGTGGTACCATCATTTGTGCTACTACCTCGTATCCAAAGGTTTTGTACACAATCCTACACTACCCTGTATATTTACACTAGCTAATCAAACTGGTTTTGTTATAGTAGTGGTGTATGTAGACGATTTGAATGTCATTGGATTGCCTGAATTATGTAAGTATACACAAGATGTACTGGTTCAACAGTTTGACATGAAAATACTAGGTAAAATTTTATACTGTCTAGGTCTACAAATACAACATCTTACTGATGGTAGTATATTACTACACTAGCAAGCCTACATTTAGAAATTACTCAAGAATTTCAATATGGACCAATCGCATCCACTCACTGCACCTATGATTGGCCGTAGCAAAACTAAGAAAAATCCCTATCATCCCCGTTAGGAGGAGGAGGAGGTTGTTGACAAACAACACTACCTCACGGCTATAGGGGCCTTTACTTATTTAACTACTTAGATTAGACCGGACATAGGGTTCGCTACTAGTATACTGGCTAGACATAGCCAAAACCCTACAGCTAAACATTGGAATGGGGTTAAACACCTAATGAGGTACTTACGTGGCACCAAAGACTTAGGTTTACATTACAAGAAAGTTCAAAACCAGGAAATAACAAGTTATGCTGACTCGGGCTTCAAGACGGATGAGATGGCGGGTAAATCGCAAACATGATACATTTTTATTCGGAGTGGAGCACCGATATCCTGGAAATCGGTTAAGCATACCGTGACAGCCATATCAACCAATCATGCCGAATTACTGGCATTTCGTGAAGCTGCAAGAGAGGCCGTGTGGCTCTGTACTATGGAGGGGATCGTAATGAAGCAGTGCGGGATCCAGGTGCAAGATAAACTGACTGTAATTTACGAAGATAATGCCTTGTGTGTAAGGCAGATGCAATCTGGATTTATTAAGGCAGATAGAACAGAACATATCAGTCCTCACATCTTCACATTCTCACAGGACCTAGTTGATACATGTCAAATTGACATTAGAAAGATAGAATCAGAGAATAACATAGTTGATATGTTGACAAAGGCATTACCAGCATATAAACACAAAAACTAGTAAATACTGCAGATATGAAATCTCTTCAAGAACTCAGCCACATGTGAGAGACATTTTTTTCTTCATTAAGGTTTTATCCCAATGGGTTTTACTTAATGAAGTTTTTAATGAGGTCATCTCGGATTGAAGAGGAGTGTTATAGCTATAGAATCTAGCTAGGCAACCTCGAGATAGACTCGGCTTCAATTAGAAGCCGCCAGTCTTAATTACCAAGGTCTAGGGTCCGAGGTAGAAGTTGGCAAGCTTAATTAACCCAACGGCCGAGGATTAAGGAGGGAAGCCGCCATGTAGATTAGGTAGGTAGAGAGTATCTGTTAGTGTAGTTAATGTACTGAGGTTGAGTTCAAATATATATATAGAGCACCGCCTTAGTTGGGGTATTGAAGTTTTTCACATACTGTTATTCTGTCTTTATCTACTCTGATTACTTTTTAACACAAATCACCTCTTAGCAAATTTCATAGTTGTGCTATGCTGGCTATCAAAGCTACCATCATAAATCAATACCCAATATCCATTTTGAGTAGCATGAGGTAGCAATTAATACTTATGATCAAATCTAAATTTTTTTTTTCTCTTGCTCCTTTTAAATTTTTGATAGCTATTTTAGTATCTTATGGCCTTTGTCTTCTGGTCCTTGCGTATACAATCTAAAAGAATATTGTTAGAGAGCAATAAAAAAACTAAACTTTAACATGTTTATGAAAATACAAATGAAGCGGTCGCGAACCTATCAATTTCCATGGTATCGATACTAGACCAATTTTATTGTCCAAATATCCCACGTCATATTTCATATTAGAGGGTTTGTGGGCTAATGTTTCAAATAACCTTATGATTCTACATAGAAAGTTATCGTTAAGGTCTAACAGATCCCATTGTATACAATTTAAGACATTCGAGAGGAAGAAAAATCATGCCCTTGCAATTATATTACAAACAAATTGAAGACATCGAATTACACCATGAAAAACATCATGAATCAAATTAAAAAAATCATGAAGATCTTTTGTGTTAGAAGTTGTTTTTTTTCCTACAAAAAACTTCACTTTGCTAGTGTTCCCCCACTAAAAATTTGACAACTATCCCTAGTAGAGTTTGTTCTATGGGCGATCATATCCCGACATTAAAATGACTACATAACATAGACAAAACATGCCACAAGTGGTTTTTTATATTGACATTGAGGTCTCTTTCGTAATGGACTACTAGATTTTGTTCTCATTTTTCATGGTCATGCCATGTTTAAATATCACAGAGAGGACCTACGACATTTAACACCATTATCTTTCTACACGCAGTATACTAAATCCTTATCGCTGAGAATTTCACGCCGCCAAAAGACCTCTTCTTCTTCAATGGATTGTCTTTTTTCTCTGTCCACTTGACAACGCTCTTCGTTGCAGGCTTCTCGTGATTTTCTTCGTCATTCAATAAGAGAGGTTATTCTTGCGAACATCAAAAGTCAACATGACTAATATTTATAATAACTTAACTATTAATATACATCAGAAATATAGTTTTAAATAAGAATTATTATTTTAATTTTTTTAAATATTTATTTATTTTATTATAATCATTTATATGACATAAAAATAAAAATAAAAATAATCAAGAATACATTATATTTTTTATAAAATAATTTTTAAACCTAAAAAAATTGACGTATTATTTAAAATTTCTTTAAATAAAAGTCTGGTGATTTTACAATATTTAACATAAGAATAATTGACTTGATTGTGTGACAATATGCATAAGACCCAAAATTATATATTCATAGGATCAAATTTTTCTTTTAAATTTAAAGAATATTCAAAAATTTATAATATATGATTTAAAAAATTAAACTTGAGTGCTTTAAATATAATTTGAATGGTCTTACATATTCTAACTGTAATTAGAATTAAAAAATCAAAATGTTCTAATGGCAAATAAAAATAATCTAGAATAAATTGAAGTTAAATTGTTTAATAATCAACGTCAATTTATGTGAATAATATATCTAATATTTAGTTCTATATAATTTTTATTATTATTATTAATATTCGTTAGTTATAAATAACATAATATTTTGTTATAAATTTAAATTTTTGATTTATTATCTATGTATTAACAATAATTTTTTTTAAAATAACAGTTATAAAAATTAATGTTGTATCATATTAATTAAGCCAATTGAATAAGGGATTGAAGTCAATTAGAAGGTCGCTTGTTTGATCTCATTCGTAAATTGTTTTATAGCGCATAAGTAAAATTAAAAAATGATTTAAAATATATTAAATATAAAGTCAAAAAATAAATTTTATTTCATTATTTAAGTTTATTAAGATAGCTAAAATATTTTACTTTTAGATTTTTTTGAAGATTAAAGTTAAATTCTAATAAATAAACAAAAAATGAACTTCATCTTATTTTTCAAATGGCGAATAGGGAATTAGAGAAGGAAAATGAGATTGTTCAGGATAGGAAAAGGACAAATGTCATTCATGATTTACATGGTAGTGAGATGGGAGAATGGGAAGGACCTAGCATTCCTTTGGATGAGTTTGATAGAGTAGAAAAGACCAATGTTGAGAGACCGGAAGGATATGATTTGTGGGCCTATCTTAGCTCACTTAAGGCCGACATAACCTTTGATCAGTTGTTAGAGATATCACCCATGGCTCGTAAGACTCTTAAGGAGGGAATGCCGGTGACTAGGAGGACTAGGAAGGTGAAGACTAGAGTGGCCGCTAGAGTCCAATTACAAGGAGGAGGGCGTGATGTCAAGGCAATTGAGATAGAAGTTATGGTGATGGACAAGGTGATTCCGAATGTGTTAGTTGATGGAGGTAGTGGGTTAAATATCTTGCCGGAGCACACCATGAAGAGGTTGGGTCTTAGCTTTACGGGTCCATCACCTTTCATCATCAACATGGCGAATCAAACTCCTGCGGTGCCTTTGGGAATGATTAAGGATTGTAGGATTAGCATCGGAGGAGAGGAGTATGTGGTCACTTTTCATGTCATCAAAATGCATTCTAATAAGGATACATTTCTCATCTTGTTGGGTAGGTCTTGGTTGAGAATGTCGGATGCGGTGGTAGATTGGGGAGGAGTCAAGCCGTCCATTACTTATGGTCCTAAGGATAATAGAGTTAAGGTTTCCATTGGATCACTAGGAGGTTGGGTGAGAGAACAACTCTCTTCATCATCGGATGATGAAGAGGAAGGCAAGAAAGAAGGTGAAGATGGTGACAAGAAGAACGAGGCACTAGTGGGAGTCGTCCAATCAGGCGGTCGAGGGACCATTTTAGATTCAGAATCAGGTAGTTTGGGCCCTAGCTTCTATTATTTGGGCGATAATGGGGAGTATGCACAGTGGTTGAGGGACTACTCCGAGTCAGAGCATGATATCATGATGATGTCCCATCATGCATGTTTGAGTGATGAGAAGTTTAGTTCGAGGAAGGCGGAATATTCCTTGTTGGAGCTATATGAGGTGCTTACCGAAGAGGAGTGGATTAAAGGAGGATTGACACCTTGGGTAGATAGTGTGGATGAGAGCGACGTGAATGTCGTACATGTGGATGAGACCCAGGACGAGGAGGCTGTCATTGAGGCTGCAAGGTTGGAGGAACCTTTGCACTTCAAGACCACGTCAAATGGCATAGTAGTGGATCAAGATGTCAAGGATTATCCTAAGGTACCTCCAGATTGGTATAGAAACAAGGATGAGCAAACACATGTGTCAGAGGCGGATTGGAAGTATGTGGATGTGAGAATGAAGAATGAGAAGGTTAGACAAATGAAAATGGGGTCTAAGTTGGGGGAGAAAGAAATAAAGGAATATGACGATTTGGTAGATGAGTTTAGTAACACCTTTGCTTGGTCGTATGATGAGCTTAGAGGTATCCCTAGAGAGATGGTGGAGCATCGCATTCCTTTGATTTCGGACGCTAGGCCAATTAGACAAAAGGAGAGAAGTATGAACCCACAATTACAATTGTTGGTTAAGGCGGAGTTGGAAAGATTGTTGAAGGCCGGGTTTATTAAGCTGGTGGAAATTACAGATTGGGTCTCTCCAATGGTTTTGGTGAAGAAAAAGAATGGGAAGTTGAGGGTGTACGTGGATTATAGGAAGTTAAATGCTTGCACCCAAAAGGACCACTTTCCGTTACCATTCATTACACTATTGTTAGAGGAGGTAGGTGGTCATGCGAGGTACACATTCATGGATGGATATGCGGGCTACAACCAAATTTCTATTGCCCTTCAAGACATCCACAAAACGGCTTTCACTACTCCTTGGGGGACTTTCGTGTGGATAGTTATGTCATTTGGATTATGTAATGCTCCAGCCACCTTTCAAAGATTGGTGATGTACATCTTCACCGACTTATTGTTCAAGTCCATGACCGTCTTTGTGGATGATTTTAGCACTCATAGTAATGCTAGTGACCATTTACAGTGTGTTAGGGAAGCTTGGATTAGATGTAGAAAGATGCAGCTAGCTTTGAACCCGGATAAGACTTTCTTGGGTGTGAGTCGGGGAGTGTTACTTGGGTATGTGGTTAGTGAGAAAGGAAGGGAACCGGATCCGGAAAAGATTGAGATCATAAGTGGATTGGCAACTCCAACCAATGCCAAGGGGATTGCTAAGTTGCTAGGTCATGTGGGGTGGTATCGAGAATTAATCCCAGATTACGCTAAGATTGCAGTTCCTATCACTTAGTTGCTTAGGAAAGATTGTAGGTTTGAGTGGACTGAGGCATGCCAAAGGGCATTTGAGGAGTTGAGGGATAAGTTGAGCACTTATCCGGTTTTAAGGCCACCCGATTGGGATAAACCTTTCCATGTGTTTTGTGATGCTAGCAATGTAGCGGTGGGTAGTGCACTTTGTCAGTCCACGGGGGAGAAGGGTGAAGATCAACCCATTGCCTATGCTAGTAAGCAATCGACACCGGCTGAGAGGAACTATTCTACCACGGAGAGGGAGTGTCTAGCTATGGTATTCTCGGTCAAGAAATTTAGACATTACCTCATGTGCAATCCGGTTGTTTTCTTTGTGGATCACATAGCTATCAAATACTTGGTCAACAAAGCGGAGCTAAGTGGAAGACTAGCTAGGTGGGTTTTGTTGCTAGAGGAGTTTGACTACACGGTTGAATACAAACCCGGTCGTATGCATTTACAAGCTGGCCACTTGTCTAGATTGTCAGAGGATGTGGACATTAGTTCAGTTGATAATAGGTTAGTTGATGACAACCTTTTTGTTGTTACCGCACAACCCGAGTGGTATGCCGGTATAGTAGAGTTCTTGACAACTCAGCAGTTGCCAGTGGATTGGACCAAAGATGATAGAAGAAAAGTTAGAGTTAATAGTAGGCACTTTGCAGTGATAGGCCATAGGTTGTTTAGGAGGGGAGCTGAGGGATTGTTGAGGAGATGTGTGTCAGAGGCCGAAGTGCCCTCCATCTTAGCCGCGTGTCACGATAGTGCGTGTGGGGGGCATTTCTCTGGGCAACTTACAGGTCAAAAGATTCTTAGAGCAGGTTACTTTTGGCCTACCTTGTTTAAGGATGCACATGACTATGTTAAGCGTTGTGACGCTTGTTAGAGGTATGCGAGGAATGACCTCCGCATGGAGATGCCACTCCATGTATCCTTACCCTTAGTCCCCTTTTAGAAATGAGGAATTGATTCTGTCGGTGAGGTTCATCCCCATTCCTCAAAGGGGATGGCTTATATTGTGGTCGCCACCGAGTACTTGACCAAGTGGGCGGAGGCCAAAGCTGTCAAAACAGATACAGCCGCACATGCAGCCACATTTATGTACGAAAATATCATCTCAAGGTTTGGGTGCCCGAAGATTCTAGTGAGTGATAGGGGAACTCATTTCTTGAATTCCTTAATTCAAGAAATGACCGACAAATTCCAAATCGACCATAGGAAGACCACTCCTTACCATCCGCAGACTAATGGTCAGACAGAGCGTGTCAATGGGATTTTGGTGAGCATCCTTCGCAAGACGATTCTTGATTCGAAGAGGGATTGGGATGTCAAGTTGACCGCGGCATTGTGGGCTTATCGAACGACTTTCAAGGTAACAACTCAAGCAACCCCGTTTTCATTGGTGTACGGATTGGAGGCCACTCTCCCCATTGAGTTCGAGGTTGCATCATTGCGGGTGGTAGTTAATTCGCGACTCACAGATAGCCTGTCTTTAAGAAATAGATTGACAACTCTTGAGGAACTTGATGAGAGGAGACGGGTGGGAGCTCAGCACATCGAAGCCATTCAAAGGCGAAGGAAGATCACCTTCGACAAACATCACAAGAAGCGGGTCCTACGGCCAGGTATGATGGTGCTTATTCAAGATGCTAGGAAGCTCGAATTTCCGGGTAAGTTTGATGCCGTATGGTTGGGCCCATACCTCATTCAAGAGGCATTCCCAAACAACTCGCTGCAATTGGAGACACTAAATGGAGAGAGCTTCCCAATGCGCACATCCGACAGTCGGTGCAAGGAGTACAAGGCTTGAAGTGCCAACTTGCCTGCAAGTAAGAGACTCTGGATCCATCCCCCGATGGTCGCCAGTTATATGAGCCCAATTAAGTGCTCACAATTTGAGTTAACCTTAAAAGTATCCAGGCACAAGGAATTGCAATTCTGTTTGGGTTGGTTAGAAGTTTGAGGGCATGGAGAATTGGAAATGATTTAAGTTAGTTAAAAGTCGAGTGCTGCAACTGTGTATTATAAAGACGAGGAGAAAACCAAAAACAAGTAGTTGGTGTGTTTAGGTGTTAGGGATGTTTTTGCTAAAAAGGCTTGTGCCAACTTATGGGCACATTAGGACTTGATTACTATCCTAATTCTGAGGTGGGGGTGTTCGTTTTGGGCATTGAGGGGGTTCATTAAAGGGTGAGGTCGTTACTTCCGAACGGGTAAGATGCTGGAATCCCGGATCTGGGAGCCAAGGGGGTCACTCAATTCGGTGGGAAGGACACTCAAAGGTAACAGTCGGGAACCAGGGGGCTCTCTCGCGGTAGGGGAGCCCTACCTCGGTGATTTTCTCTGCTGGAATGTGTGTGGGAAGGTGTGAGCCCAAATTGATGCCCACATGTGTTGTTAACACTTGTAAAACATTACAAGTAGTATTTTGTTGATTTATGATTATTCACAAAAATATAAAAAGAGTGAAGCTTGAAGAAAACTAAGTTTGAAGCATTAGGCTTGTGTGGAGTGGATTTAAGTAGTATGAGGACATACCTTAGTAAAGTGTGGTAGGTAGAAAGCCAAGGTTAGTTAAATGTTTGAATTAGGATCTTTGTTGATCATTTGAGGGAGGAAGGCTTAGGAGATAAGATGAGAGCCTACAAAGTAGGAGGAGATTTCGAAGGCTTATCGAGAGCCTCGTGAATGGGATGAGTCCCTACTTAGAAGGAGAAGGTTAAGGGGTTGTGATTGGAGGCTCTAATCCTCTCACCCTATCCTTACCTCATGCCCTCTCTCCCTCTCAACTCAATATATAATCCCTCATTCTTTCCTCACTCATCCTCTCTTTCCTTCGTGCTCCTTAAGCACCCCACGGGTTATAAATGTGGGTGTGTGGGAAGCAAGATAGGAGCACATGTGTGTGCTTAGTTCTTAGGTGAAGAGCCAAGGCTATTTAGCCTTGAAGAGGGATTGACCTCTTGTTAGAAGTAGATTGGGTTTAAGGAATTTGGAGTTTGATTGTAAACTTCAACTTGTTGCATTGAGATTCATATTGAAGTGAGAGAGTTCAAACTTGTTTAAACTTGTGGCATTTAGAGTGACTAGATTGTACTAGGTGCATTACTTGTAGTGTTTTATTAGTTATGAACTTGAGCAGAACTTTATAGTGAGAGATTTGTCAATTATGGATGATCAAAGTGTTCAATGGGTATGAAAATTTGAGAGATTGTTTATTATAAAGTATGGGAGTTGTGGTAAAAATTTGAGAGCTTCAGTCATTGGGATGAAAAAGTTATTAAAAGTTGAAGGGGAGGGTGTCTAGGAACAAAGCAGCAGGGTTTGAAAATATGTATCTCTTAGAGGGTTATAGATATGGATACCAAAATTTGACACTACCTTCTGAACTTATATATCTATTTTGTGTCAAAATTTTAGATTGATTGGACGTAGGAGTTGGAAGTTATTAGAGTTTTAATGTCCGGATGCTTTATCACAGCATTCATACTAAGTAGTTAGAGTTAGAATTTCATGCATAACTTTTGCATATGAACTCTGTTTGTGCCAAAATTTGGTGTGGAGATTTTTAATAAGGTACTTAACAAGTATACCAAATTTCACTTGAAGAACATAAGTTGGGTGGGAGTTATACTATTCTGAAGTTTAGTAGGAAGACATTGATAGAGACTTACATCAAGAAGAACTTAGAGAAGGAAGGGCAAGGATAAGTATATAAGTATTTTTTAATACTTGTATTTAAAGCCTATGTGCTCATGGAATCCACAAGCGAAGTGTCATGTACCAATACGGAATCAACCACGATGACATGTGATAGCACGGAATCAATAAGCGAAAACTCATGTAGTAGTGTGGAGTCGACGGCAAGGACTCGATTCACAAGAGGGATATCTTTGAAGGCATGCGTGGCCAAAGCGGCCGGGTGGACATTAGAAAAGACTAAGGATATAACCTTGCCCGACATTAAGGAATGTAAAACTACATAGTGTGGTGTTAATCAAGTTGTGTATATTCCAAGGGTAGATTGGAATCATATATTGGGTTACAAAGAGAGAAGTCTCTACATGTCATTATAAACTTTTCCACTCGGGCTAGGACGAAATCGAAGGGTGGAGGATTTTTGGTGACATAAATGGTGCGTCCGCCGGGAGTTTCGAGTTTGGAGCTTGGAGCTTGGAGAGCGGGTGACAGAAGCCTTGGAAGGCTGTATGAGAGCGAGGCGTGAAGATCAACTAAGGACGGAGCGCTCGTGAAAGGTTAGTTTTCATTTAGTTATTTAAAGTTATGCAATTTCAATGAAGGAAGGAGCGCGGCAAAGGTGTGACGACTCAACCTTCCTTGGGATGGCATAAATTAAGATCACATTAATAAGATCCGCACTAGTACGCTAAGAGGTAGAGGGTTAATTAAAAATTAGGAATTTCAACTTTAAACACTCACTTGGGTGTGAGTGTTTAAAGTTCTCAACTAGGGGGTTTATTGCTTTTCAATTGCAATTATTGAAGTGTCGTTATGTTTAGCAATCACGGTCGAGAGAAGAGACTAACAAGCAGGAGGTAGTGAATTGCTTCAGGTAAGCAAACTTCTTCCAAGTGAAAAAAATTAAATAATTAAAAAAAGATTTGTGTATACGTCTTTGTCGTTGACTAACGGAGAGGGTAATTCCGGACTTATAGTATAATGTGAGGAATCGAAGGATGAAGCCTCGATTCCAAACATGGTACATAAGAATGGTCAGCCCCTCACGTGAGGTCTTGTTGCAAATGTTACGCGGAAAGGGGGTATGACGAGGTGATTCTCTCATTAACCTTGATGCTAACACGAGCTTGCCATCCCCTGATTGGGATTGTTCATTGAAAATTGTATGTCTCTATTTCCTCACCTCCAAAACAATGATCACACGAACTAAGCGGAAACATTAAAGAGAGAACTTGTGAGGCTTTTATTGGTCAAAGTAAGGGTTGATCGCTACATTATGGATACAAAGAAATACTAGATCTCAAAAGCCTAAGTTAGCATTAGGGTTAAAAAAGAATGTTATTAAGCGTAGGTTGTCTAATATTGAGGAAGTAGTAGAGGGAGTAGATGATAGTATAGAAGTTAGTTCAAATGTTGAACCATTAATTAGTCCATTAGTTGAAGTATTACCAATATCTACTCAAAGTGAGGAAGGTAATCTTCCTTCCGAATTGAGTAAGAAAATAATTAACAAGTCTAATAGAATTAGACAAGAAAACTTTGTGAGTACTAGTGGATCTAGCGAGAGAGGGTCACCTAGCACCATGGATCCTCTAGGGGGAGGTGGAATTCCACCTCCCATACCTCCCTTGCCTCCATTTCCTCCCATCGATCCATTGGTAAGGCCGAGAGGCCTACCAATAATCGTACCCCAAGGATTGGTTTCGGTAGATATACCATCTAACCTCCCAAAATTCTATGGGACCAAGGATGAGGATCCCTCTAGGCACATGGAGAGATTCGTTGAGAGGGTAATTAGTTCATTAATTACCAACCAACAATATTGGTTAGTGTGGTTTCCTACGACCTTAGACGGGGAAGCTTACGAGTGGTATAGAGATCACGACGAGGGACACTTTCAAACTTGGGATCAATTACAACGAGAGTTTCTAAATGAATTTCGACCCGAAGTCGGTCAAAGTATGGCTTTTAGAGCCTTAATGACTATGAGGCAAGGGAGGGATGAAGAGATTTCCGCCTATATTAAGAGATTTGACTTAGTGTGCGCAAGATACGTAGGTACTTTGCTCAACGATGATACCCTAATGCAATTCTTTATGAGAGGGTTTGTCAAAGCAAATACTATTAGGGGTGTGTTAGAAAGAAACCCTCGCACCCTAGCCGAGGCTAAGGTAGCCGCTAGAGACATGGAACATATCGAGAGAGATTATGAGCGGTTATGGAGGAAAGAGGATGAGTTAATCCCTCAATTCATCCCTCTCCTACCTAAATCGGGAGTGGATCCAACTAGGCCATTTAACCGTCCTCCATATGTCTCCATTGAAGCGGTCTCGCTTCCCTTAGCGGTGAAGGCTCCCCCACCCATGTTAGCATTGCCGGCCCCTAGAACAGACCCTCAAATTGAAGAAGTAGAGCAACGGTTAGGTGCTACTCAACTAGGGTTTCAAGAGGCGATGTTGAAACAATTCCAAAATCTCACGGACCAAATGGCCTTGTTAATTGAAAATCAACAACCCGGTCCTCCACCTCAAATCGAGTCGGGTAATCACTCATCGGGATTTTGGTGTACTCAATGTCAACAACACGGTCATACGCCTCAGTTTTGTAGAAATGGGCCAAATCGCAATCAAAGAATGAACAATAACGGTCCGCAACAAAACCAAAGGGGTTCAAATCAAAATCAAAACCAAGGAAACAACCGGGGTCCGCCTCCTCGAGGTCAAAATAACCAAAATACCGAGAAGAAAGAATTTCACCATCTTTGCGGGAGGTATCATGTTGTAGGACAATGTTGGTCGGAAAACCAAGGTCAAGGGTGTAGTAATTGTGGAGGTCCACATCCGTCTAACCAATGTCGTCATCCGGATAAGGTAGGTGGAGCACCAAACCCTCCAACCAACACACAACAATCGGGTCAAGATGTCATGAGAGGTTTCCATCCACAAAGTGAAGGTACTAATAACCTTAAACCTTCCAACCTCTACTATGATGGATATACAAACCTTCCGGGGCAAGGAGGTCAAGTCACACAATCACCTAGACAAATGGGACCATCCACGTCTCAAGATGTCCGATTTATGAATGCCTCCACCATTCCGGTAAATTTAGAGGTGCCTACTAATGGCCAGGGTCCATGTCCTCCACATGCTAACTCTATATCATATGAGTTGAGGGGTCTTAAAGAGGAAGTTGTGCATAAGGCCCCGGCAGTAGCCGTTACCACTAGAGCAATGAGAGGTAATGCACCATTAGAAGTAGAGGAGGAGGAAAAAGAGGAAAATCCCTTAGGAGAAATTCCTTATTTTTCGGATTTGGAGAATGTAACTAGAGAAGCTAGGAAGGCCACTAAGGCATTAGAGAGAGAAAATGAAATTGTCCATGAGAGGGAAAGGTGTAATGTCATCCATGATTTAGATGGTAGTGATGTAGGAGAGTGGGAAGGTCCGGGCATTCCCGTAGAGGAGTTTGATAGTGTTAGAAGGCCTAAGGCCCGCGTCACTGAGGCGCTGTGAACGGGCCTTGTGTGGTCGGGGGCATGGTGGATCCGGGCCGTTGATCCACAAAGGCCCATCCAAGGGCCTTAATGGTCCTAGGTGGCGGGGGCGGGGGGTGGTGCTTGCCACCAAGGTGGGTGGGGGCGGGGGTGGTGTTTGCCACCAAGGCGGCGTGGGGCAGTGGGCCTCATGTCTTTTTTCGGGGAGGCCAGCTTTAGGTTCTTGTCGGGGCTAGGTGGCTAAGCGGGCTCGGTGGCTAGGCGGATTAGGCAGCTAGGTAGGCTTATTTTCTAAGTGGCTATGCCTACTTACTAAATAACTAGTTGGTTAGGCTTACTCATTAGGTGGCTAGGCCCACTTACTAAATAATTAGTTGGTTAGGCTTACTTACTACTAAATAACTAGTTGGTTAGGCTTACTTACTACTAAATAACTAGTTGGTTAGGCTTACTTGCTAAGTGGCAAAGGACGACTAAGGCTGGGTCAATTCTTTTACGTAGTCACACATGGAATTACAACTTGAAAGCAATGTGGGCACTTCCAACTTCGCCCAACATTGTAAGGTAACCGGGTCTTAAACGGATATTTTCTTTTTGCACCCACTTCTTGTACTAGGATACTAGGATGCCAAACATGCAATTAGTGCGAGATGATTAGCAAATCCAATTTGTGCATGTAGTCACTTCCCTCATAACTTGAGGAGCTCATATGAATATTCTCTAAGTTAAAAAATATATCATTTAGACATCCCCAATTATTAGAATATGGCTTTTCTTATAAAATCTTCCGAATCGTGTAGGGTCTCATAAGGTAACTGCATGTATTATAGAATTTCTTAGTAAAAGACCCCTTCATCCATTGTGGTCACATAGGGGCATCTATTTGTGCCACATTTTATAAGAAAAGCCATATTCTCATAATCGGGGATGCCTAAATCATATTTGTTTTAACTTAGGGCCGCTTTACACCTAGAGGCCGGGCCAATTCGTTGTGTAAGAGGCTTGAAATCCTCACTTGTGATTGGCCAAAAGGCTCAAATCGGTCCCAACCCCTTGACACCTAGAGGCCGGGCCGATTTGGTGGTATGATTTTTTAAATTAAAAAATGTATGTTATGACACGGCCCGAGCTGAATTGGGTGCACCCAAAATGGAGGGCCAATTCTTGGCCTCGGGGCCAATGTCATATTTCACTAAAAAAACCTTCTTAAATAAAGTATGATTTTTTATAGCAAACTAGATCCGTTGGATTACGTGGAAATCTAAACGGCTCTATGCTAGATTATGCTAGATCCGTTGGATTATGCTAGATTTATTCAATTGGCCTAGCTTCTTGGCCCTAAGGCCTTTACATATGGGAAAATTGGCCCCCGTTATAATTTTATTATAATGTGTAGTTGAGGCCGGCCTCCAACCCAAAAAGGGCTGAAATTTCATGCAATCGGCCTCAAGGGGGTTTGGCCTGGCCTCTAGGTGTAAAGCGGCCCTTAGAGAATATTCATATGAGCTCCTCAAGTTATGGACTACATGCACAAATTGGATTTGCTAATCATCTCGCACTAATTGCATGTTTGGCATCCTAGTATCCTAGTACAAGAAGTGGGTGCAAAAAGAAAATATCCGTTTAAGACCCAGTTACCTTACAATGTTGGGCGAAGTTGGAAGTGCCCACATTGCTTTCAAGTTGTAATTCCATGTGTGACTACGTAAAAGAATTGACCCAGCCTTAGTCGTCCTTTGCCACTTAGCAAGTAAGCCTAACCAACTAGTTATTTAGTAAGTGGGCCTAGCCACCTAGTAAGTAAGCCTAACCAACTAGTTATTTAGTAGTAAGTAAGCCTAACCAACTAGTTATTTAGTAAGTAGGCATAGCCACTTAGAAAATAAGCCTACCTAGCTGCCTAATCCGCCTAGCCACCGAGCCCGCTTAGCCACCTAGCCCCGACAAGAACCTAAAGCTGGCCTCCCCGAAAAAAGACATGAGGCCCACTGCCCCACGCCGCCTTGGTGGCAAACACCACCCCCGCCACCTAGGACCACTAAGGCCCTTGGATGGGCCTTTGTGGATCAACGGCCCGGATCCACCATGCCCGCGACCACACAAGGCCCGTTCACAGCGCCTCAGTGACGCGGGCCTAAGGCCGATAGAGTAGATGGATACGACCTTTGGGCCGACTTAAGCTCACTAAAGGCCGATATCACATTTGGTCAATTATTAGAAATTTCACCGGTAGCTAGGAAGACTTTGAAGGACGGAATGCCTGTGAATAGGAGGGCTAAGAGGCCAAAGACTAGAGTGTCGGCGAGGGTCCAAATGCAAGGGAGAACTCGGGAAGTCAAGGCGGTGGAGATTGAAGTAACGATGGTGGACAAGGTGGTTCCTCATGTATTGGTGGATGGTGGAAGTAGTCTCAATATTCTACCCGAGCACACTATGAGGAAATTGGGATTAAGTTTGACCGGTCCGTCGCCATTCGTCATCAATATGGCTAACCAAAGTCCGGTGGTTCCGGTGGGGATTATTAAGGATTGTCGACTTAGCACGGGAGGTGAAGAATACATTGTGACCTTTCAAGTGATTAAGATGCACGACAATAAGGATGCATTTCCCATCTTGTTAGGACGACCTTGGTTAAGGATGTCTAACGCCGTAGTAGATTGGGGAGGACAAAAACCTTCTATCACTTATGGTCCCGTAGATAATAGGGTCAAGGTCTCAATAGCACCTTTAAGTGGTTGGGTTAGGGAGGAGATTGATCCAATGTCGGATGAAGAGGAGAATGGCGGAAGTAATGAGAAATTTGAGGATACATTGGTGGGGGTTGTTCAAAACAAGGAGAAGGCTAAAATGTATTCCTCTAAGGGGTTCTTAGGTCCTAGCTTTTACAATCAAGATGTTGATGGAGATTTTACACATTGGCTAAGACAATACCCGGAGTCCATTAGCGATGTCATGATGATGACTCATAGTTGTATCCTCCAAGATGATGTGTCTAGAGAAGATTATTTGTCCTTAGAGTCATGTGAGGTTCTCACGGAGGAGGAATGGGTGAAGGGAGGACTCACTCCATGGTTAGATGATATTGAGTTGAGTGATGTGAGTTTGGTACATGTAGATGGGACTCAAGATGAGGAGGCCATGTTAGAACTCTCAAAATTAGAGCCCGCTTTGCATTTTAAAACTACTTCTACGGGCATTATAGCGGGTCATGATATCAAGGATTATCCTAATGTCCCCAACGATTGGTATAGAGATACCGAGGAGCAAACACGAGTGGTCGAAGAAGATTGGAAGTTTGTGGATGTCAAAATGAAGAATGGCAAGGTTAGACCAATGAAGATGGGTTCTAAACTCGATGACGAGGAGATCAAAGAGTATAGCGATTTGATAGATGAGTTTAGTGATACCTTTGCATGGTCATACGATGAACTCAAGGGGATTCCTAGAGAGATGGTTGAGCATCGTATTCCGTTAGTTCCGGGCTCTAAACCGGTGAGACAAAAAGAGAGAAGGATGAATCCTAGATTGCAATTATTAGTCAAAGCAGAATTAGAGAGGTTGTTGCAGGCTGGGTTTATAAAGCCGGTAGAGATTACGGATTGGGTTTCTCCTATGGTGTTAGTGAAAAAGGAAAATGGGAAGCTTAGAGTTTGTGTAGACTATAGGAAGCTCAATGATTGTACGTAAAAGGATCACTTTCCTTTGCCATTCATTACCTTGTTGTTAGAGGAGGTAGGGGGTCATGAGCGGTATACATTCATGGATGGATACGCCGGCTACAACCAAGTAGCTGTGAGCCCAAAAGGGTGCCCACATTTAGTCTTAGACCCTTGAAACGTTAGTTGATGCACTTTGAAGTAGCATGTTACTTCACAAAAATATAAAAAGAGTGAAAGGTTAGTCTTAGAAGTACCATGTTGTAAGAGGCTAGGATGTGAGTTGTTATTGTGTTTTTACCTTCGGAAGGATTTGAGTGAATGAGGATAGGTAAGGAGAACTTGGATTGAGTAGTTAGTGAGTAGGCTAGTACAAATGGATGGAGACAACCAAAGTGACTCAAGAGGCAAGTGCATTCGAATTGGGATGAATGGAGGATCACATGGAGCGCACAAGTGGACCACCTCATCATGGCCACTTAATGGGGAAGGTCCAAGGAAGAATGCAAGGTGGAGGATAAGCAAATTCTCAAAGCACCAATCAAATCACGAGTTAAGCATCGTGGTTTGAATTAAGTGGTGAGCGACGATTTGGGAAAGTAAGGGGAGAAAGTTATGGCGGCGGAAAGCGAAGGAGGCTAAGTTTGGGTTGAAGCATCCCAAGTTTGGTAAAGTGTGGTAGGTAGAAAGCCAAGGCTAGTTAAATGTTCGAATTAGGATCCTTGTTGATCATTTGAGGGAGGAAGGCTTAGAAGATAGGATTGGCACCTACTAAGTAGGAGGAAATCTCAAGGGCTTATCGTGAGCCTTGAGGGTGCTCACCCCCTCAAGCTTACTATATAATCCCTCATTCTTCCCTCACTCATCCTCTCTTTCCTTTGTGCTCCAAGGCACCCCACGAGTTATAAGTGTGGGTGTGGGAAGCCATATTGGAGCACATGTGTGTGCTTAGTTTTTAGTTTGAGAGCCAAGGCTTGTTAGCCTTGAAGAGGGCTTGACCTCTTGGTAGAATTAGTGTTGACGTGAAGGATTTTAAAGTTAATTCATGATTCCAATTTGTGGTACTTAAAGTTCATGTTTTGAATACACGTGGTTGCAAGTTCCATGTTTAAGAGTTGAGCACTTGATGTTGTGATGAGTGCAAAAATATACTTGTGTGGATTAGTTAGTCTTAGTGAAGTTAGGAAATTCTCTCTCCCCCTCTCCTCTCTAGGATTTTAGGATTTTAGGATTAGAGAAGAATTGTGTGATTAGAAAGGGGTTGTTAGTAGAATTAGGAAAATTAGGTAGGAAGATTAGTTAAGGGCTTGAATAATTAGTGAGGTAGTTGGGGATTACAACTATAAAGTTGTGGGTTCATGAAGGAGCTGGGTTTATGAAGGAGCTGGGTTTGTTTAGTTAGAAAGTAAAGAGCTGGGTTTATGAAGGAGCTGGGTTTATAAAGGAGCTGGGTTTGTTTAGTTAGAAGCTAAGGAGCTGGGTTCATGAAGGAGCTGGGTTTATAAAGGAGCTGGGTTTGTTTAGTTAGAAGCTAAGAAGCTGGGTTTATGAAGGAGCTGGGTTTATGTAATTAGAAAGTAAAGAGATGGGTTCATGAAGGAGCTTAGTAGATAGCCTACTTAATTAGCTCATAGACAAGTAGTTAGTTACATTATGCTAGTTAGTGTTATGTGTGGCTTTCACAAGTAAATGTATTTGAGATTGACTATAGAGAATAGTGTTTTTTAACACTTGCATCCTCTCTTTAAAAATAAACCACGTGCACAAATTAATGGAGAATGTGGAGCACTCTCGCGATGGCAAGACAAAGGAAGCAAAGACCAAAGGTGCGAGGGAGAGATTGACATAAGTCACATAAGTATTTCTTAATACTTAAAGGCTTATGTACGGTATGGAGACACCAAGTGAGACCTCTTATAGTAGCGATACGGAATACACAAGTGATAGTTCAAGTGATAGTATAGAGTCAACGGCACGGACTCCATTTAGGAGAGGGATATCCTTAAGGGCTTGTGTAGCTAAAGCGGCCGGATGGACGTTAGAAGCAAACAAAGACAAAATAGCACCCGAGCATAAGGAGGTTAAAATAACATAGTTAACTTGTGCATTCTCCACATACGTATTGAAATCGTACATTGAGTTGTTAAAAGTGAAATTCCAGTTAAATCCAAGACCACTTGAAGGGTGAACCTTGCACTATGGACTCATCCAAGTCCAAATCCAATACCGCGGAGGAATGTGAGCCCAAACCCACTACTCGGACTACGGACGCTTAAGGGTGGGGGGTTTGGCCTCACAGTAGCCATAGCATTAGCGGATTTACACAAGACGGCATTTACAACACCTTGGGGGACTTTCATATGGGTGGTGATGCCATTTGGTTTATGCAACGCACCGGCTACATTTCAACGACTAGTCATGTATATCTTCAGCGACTTGCTCTTCAAATTCATGACAGTTTATATTGATGATTTTAGTACCCAATCTAGCACTAAGGAGCATGTGCATTGTGTGAGGGAGGCCTTAGTTAGGTGTAGGCAAATGCGGTTGGCATTAAATCCGGACAAGACATTCCTAGGGGTACAAAGGGGAGTTTTGTTGGGTTATGTTGTGAGCCAAAAGGGAAGAGAACCGGATCCCGACAAGATAGCGGTCATTGACGGGTTAAAAACTCTGAAAAATGCCAAGGGGATCTCTAAGTTGTTAGGACATGTGGGGTGGTATAGAGAGTTGATTCCGGATTTTGCAAAGATAGCGGTCCCTATCACTCAATTGCTCAAGAAGGATGTCAGATTTGTTTGGACGGATGAGTGCCAAAAAGCCTTTGTAGAGTTGAGATCAAAATTGAGCACTTATCCCGTCTTAAGGCCACCGGATTGGGACAAGCCTTTTCATGTGTATTGTGATGCTAGCAACGTAGCGGTGGGTAATGCCTTGTGTCAATCCACGGGAGAGAAGGGGAAGGATCTACCCGTAGCTTATGCTAGTAAGCAATTGACTTCCGTGGAGAGGAATTACTCCACTACGGAGAGAGAGTGTCTAGCCATGGTATTTTCGGTCAAGAAGTTTAGGCACTATCTTATTTGTAATCCGGTAGTGTTTTTTGTGGATCACATGGCCATTAAATATTTGGTCAACAAGCCGGAGTTGAGTGGAAGGTTGGCTAGGTGGGTCTTGTTACTCGAAGAGTTTGATTACACGGTGGAATATAAACCGGGCCGCATGCATTTACAAGCCGAGCACTTGTCTAGATTGTCGGAGGAGATGGGCACTACGCCAATAGATGATAGCCTCATGGATGATAGATTGTTTGTAGTCACGTCCACACCGGATTGGTATGCCGGAATTGTAGAGTTCTTGACCACTCAACAATTACCAACCGAATGGACGAAAGAGGAGAAAAGAAAGGTTAGAGTCAATAGTAGGCACTTTGCAGTGATAGGCAATAGATTGTTCAGGAGAGGAGCGGACACCATCTTGAGAAGATGTGTATCGCAAGTAGAGGTTCCGGATATTCTAGAGGCTTGTCATGATAGTGCTTGTGGAGGGCATTTTTCTGGTCAACTTACCGGCCATAAAATCCTTAGAGCAGGTTACTTTTGGCCTACATTGTTTCAGGATTCACACGACTATGTTAGAAGGTGTGATGCTTGCCAAAGGTACGCTCGAAATGACCTTAGGATGGAGATGCCATTGCACATTTCATTACCACTAGTTCCCTTTGAGAAATGGGGAATAGATTATGTAGGGGAGGTCCATCCCCACTCTTCGAGAAGGATGGCATACATTGTTGTAGCTACCGAGTACTTGACTAAATGGGCGGAAGCCAAGGCAGTAAAAACCGACACGGCCGCACATGCCGCCACATTCATGTATGAAAATATCATTACTAGGTTTCGAGTCCCAAAGATTCTAGTTAGTGATAGAGGTACACATTTTCTTAATGACCTCATTTCAGAGATGACTCAGAGGTTTAAGATCGACCATAGGAAGACTACTCCCTATCACCCTCAAACTAATGGTCAAACGGAGCGGGTGAACGGGATTCTAGTGGGCATTTTACGCAAGACGGTCATCGACTCAAAGAGAGATTGGGACGTCAAGTTAAACGCGACTTTGTGGGCTTATCGGACGACTTACAAAGTGACAACACAAGCTACTCCGTTTTCTTTGGTTTACGGTATTGAGGCTACACTCCCTATTGAATTTGAGGTGGAGTCATTGAGGGTTGCAATAGGGACACGCCTCAACGACAATGAGTCTTTGAGAAATAGGCTCGGGGATCTAGAGGAGTTGGATGAGAAGAGGCGGAGGGCCGCTCAACACATGGAAGCAATTCAAAGGCGAAGGAAGGTTATCTTTGACAAGCGTCACAAGAAGAGGGCATTAGAACGAGGAATGTTGGTTATGCTCCAAGATGGGAAGAAAAAGGATTTTCCGGGCAAATTTGATGCGGTTTGGTTAGGTCCTTACATTGCGGCGAATATCTTTCCTAACAACTCGGTACAATTGGAGACACTCAATGGACAAAGCTTCCCGACACGAACGGCCGGAAGTAGGTGCAAGCAATTCCACACATGAAGACACTTGACTTCAAGCAAGACATTCTAGGAGCCGGTCCCAGATGGTCGCCAATAATGTGAGCCCAAATTGATGCCCACATGTGTTGTTAACACTTGTAAAACATTACAAGTAGTATTTTGTTGATTTATGATTATTCACAAAAATATAAAAAGAGTGAAGCTTGAAGAAAACTAAGTTTGAAGCATTAGGCTTGTGTGGAGTGGATTTAAGTAGTATGAGGACATACCTTAGTAAAGTGTGGTAGGTAGAAAGCCAAGGTTAGTTAAATGTTTGAATTAGGATCTTTGTTGATCATTTGAGGGAGGAAGGCTTAGGAGATAAGATGAGAGCCTACAAAGTAGGAGGAGATTTCGAAGGCTTATCGAGAGCCTCGTGAATGGGATGAGTCCCTACTTAGAAGGAGAAGGTTAAGGGGTTGTGATTGGAGGCTCTAATCCTCTCACCCTATCCTTACCTCATGCCCTCTCTCCCTCTCAACTCAATATATAATCCCTCATTCTTTCCTCACTCATCCTCTCTTTCCTTCGTGCTCCTTAAGCACCCCACGGGTTATAAATGTGGGTGTGTGGGAAGCAAGATAGGAGCACATGTGTGTGCTTAGTTCTTAGGTGAAGAGCCAAGGCTATTTAGCCTTGAAGAGGGATTGACCTCTTGTTAGAAGTAGATTGGGTTTAAGGAATTTGGAGTTTGATTGTAAACTTCAACTTGTTGCATTGAGATTCATATTGAAGTGAGAGAGTTCAAACTTGTTTAAACTTGTGGCATTTAGAGTGACTAGATTGTACTAGGTGCATTACTTGTAGTGTTTTATTAGTTATGAACTTGAGCAGAACTTTATAGTGAGAGATTTGTCAATTATGGATGATCAAAGTGTTCAATGGGTATGAAAATTTGAGAGATTGTTTATTATAAAGTATGGGAGTTGTGGTAAAAATTTGAGAGCTTCAGTCATTGGGATGAAAAAGTTATTAAAAGTTGAAGGGGAGGGTGTCTAGGAACAAAGCAGCAGGGTTTGAAAATATGTATCTCTTAGAGGGTTATAGATATGGATACCAAAATTTGACACTACCTTCTGAACTTATATATCTATTTTGTGTCAAAATTTTAGATTGATTGGACGTAGGAGTTGGAAGTTATTAGAGTTTTAATGTCCGGATGCTTTATCACAGCATTCATACTAAGTAGTTAGAGTTAGAATTTCATGCATAACTTTTGCATATGAACTCTGTTTGTGCCAAAATTTGGTGTGGAGATTTTTAATAAGGTACTTAACAAGTATACCAAATTTCACTTGAAGAACATAAGTTGGGTGGGAGTTATACTATTCTGAAGTTTAGTAGGAAGACATTGATAGAGACTTACATCAAGAAGAACTTAGAGAAGGAAGGGCAAGGATAAGTATATAAGTATTTTTTAATACTTGTATTTAAAGCCTATGTGCTCATGGAATCCACAAGCGAAGTGTCATGTACCAATACGGAATCAACCACGATGACATGTGATATGTTAAAGGGGGTTCCCCTCTACGTTCAATCGGTACCACCCTACTTCCGGTAGTACCTTACAGGTAGTACCTTACCGGTACGCGAACAGACTTAGTCCAGTTTTCCTTACCGGCATCCTAAGGTACTGCCCGCTACCGCTTTTGTTGGATGTCTCACTCCATGCATCCATCTTAGTCTCCATGCCTCTCCTTGGGGTATCCCACGCTTCTACTGGTCTTAAGGTTGGTACACCTCTTATGCCAGTAGAGTCGACCAGTATCCCTACCGGATTCTCCTACCGAATTCTCGGAGGATCGACCAAGTTCCCTACCTGGTTCTCAACCGGGTTTCCTAGGGAATCTACCGGTTTCTCTGCCGGATTCGTGACCAGGTTCCTTGGGGGTCTACCGGTTCCACTACCGGGTTCCTAACCAAGTTCCCTAGAAATCTACCGGTTCCACTACCGGTTCCTAACCGGGTTTCCTGAGATCTACCGGTTTAGCCGTACTACCTCCAATACCGTGGTTACAAGAGTTCTAACATCCTACCACGAGTTTTCCCTTTACCCAACTTCACAATTGGGTTTAACCGTTTTTATAACCGTATTACTGTTAGCGTATTACTTACCCTACTACTAAGATAGATGATACATCCTACCGAACTCCCTTCTTAGCACTCCTGACTGTTTCTCTTTTATACTACCACTCTCATAGTCCATGTACAATCCACTCTTTACCAGGACTCAATGTTGTAGTATGAAAACTCAACTAAGAGAATACCATTCCCTTCATTCAGTGTATACATCTGGTACTACTATCCCACAAGACTTCTCTAAAGACACCCCCCTCCATGCGTTAGCTACTTGTACACGACTCTTTTGGTAACATAAGTAGTCCATTGCCAACTTCTCTTCCACACCACAATAATTACCAGAAGTAAGGCAACCACCATTACAAGAAAACCACAAGTTCCTTATCTCATACTCAACAGTATCTTACTCAAGCAATCCAATACTCTTATCTATATGAATCCTAGTACACATTCCTTAAGAATGAGAGAGAGAGAGAGAAAGACAACTCTCTCCTTAAGTACTTTCTCCTCATCACTTTAAATCCATACTAACCACTCACTGGGATTACCCTATCCACTACTCTTCTACTCCTTATCTGCAACTACGGCACCATCTTATCCCTAATTGCTATTTCTGATACTACTACCAAAAGTAACTTAAAAGCCACTTCAACCTGATATTGCTAAAATTTACTGTTTACTAACCTCCTTTAACATGATAGCACGGAATCAATAAGCGAAAACTCATGTAGTAGTGTGGAGTCGACGGCAAGGACTCGATTCACAAGAGGGATATCTTTGAAGGCATGCGTGGCCAAAGCGGCCGGGTGGACATTAGAAAAGGCTAAGGATATAACCTTGCCCGACATTAAGGAATGTAAAACTACATAGTGTGGTGTTAATCAAGTTGTGTATATTCCAAGGGTAGATTGGAATTATATATTGGGTTACAAAGAGAGAAGTCTCTATATGTCATTATAAACTTTTCCACTCGGGCTAGGACGAAATCGAAGGGTGGAGGATTTTTGGTGACATAAGGTGAGAGGCAGGGGCTTCGAGGCTCGAGGCCAGCAGCTTGAGGCGACTCTGGGGTGACTCAAAGTGAATTCTGAACTGGAATTTGAACCCAGCCGCATTGCTCTTTGGTTCGATTCTTAGGGGGTGTGGCAGTTCAATCTGAGCAACTGAATTTTGATTCAAAAGTAGGATTTTAGCCAGGGTTGACATCAGTCGAAGAGGGTTCTCATCCGAAGCCAAGAGGGGGATTTTGAAGCGGCTGTTCCGAAGATTGATCCCTGATGTGGGATTCAAACTAGCAGCGTGAACATTGAAATCTGATCGTGGAAGCTAGTCAAGGGAAGCAACCTAATTCAGGGCGCATCAAGTCTGTGCTGATGTGGGTGTTGATCTTGCAGCACTGAAGCCTAATTCGGAATTTTTTGGAAGCTGGGCTCGGAGGTGGCATTTTTGAGCCAGCGACACCGAAGTCGATTTTTGCACTTGGGTTCTGAGCCAGGGGCGTACAACCAAGTTTGAAGAGATTCTATGTGGACTCAGGGGTTCTAAGGGTTAATGCAAGGCCCCTGGGCGGTTCAGGGGGCCCTAAGCCGAACTCTGGGTCCCAAAGGGGAATGCACGGCTGTGGGATTGGACTGTTAGTTGTGAAGTGGAGGCTCCAGCCAATTAGGAGGGTAGGGGATTAGATTAGTGAAGGGTTGTGGTTGAGAAAGGTTAATGAACCTCTAGAGTGTTGGGTTTGAATTAAGGCTCTTGGAGTTAGATTAGTTAGTCAATAGCACACACATTACATGGGAGATTAGGAAGGAAAGAGGATGTTAACGTGGGTGTGTGGAATGATCACTACAAGGCACAAATGTTTTTCAATACTCATGCCCTATGGAGTTTAATAAAAAGAGTATGCTTTACATTTGAATTCATTGGAGTATGAGTATGAGTTCCTCAGCTGAGGGCCACAAAGATATATGAGCCATAGATTCCCACCCGGACCACCGACGCAAAAGGGTGAGGGTTTATGGCTGATACCCTTCCTCAACCGCATGTGGTCCAGATCAGATTCACTTCTTCCCTTTTGTCATCCCAGAAGCGAATGCATGAACATCTACGAGGCTAGCTCTGTCTTCCACTTGTTGTTGCAATGAGTGACTACAGTAAGGTGCACTGGCCGAAATACGTAGCCGAGTCCTTTCCCCAATTCTCGCCTCGACCTTGCAATGTCCTAACCACTTGTTAGGCACCAGTATCATGCAGCTCATGATTGGTTCCGCACTCCGAGGAGGCTCAGCTCTCAAGAGCCTGTGGTCTACTCAATCTTATTGACAATCCACTAGCATTCAGAAATGCTTGTACCACATCACAATGTCACCAAACACTAACCTTAAACTCAGTTCGATCTTGCGATTCTCAGCGTAACCCTATTGATGGAAGCTTGTCAGCAACCTTAAGGGCCAACCCAGCATCATTGTACTACTTCAACCTCAAGCCTTCCACCACTTGTCTGTAGCTGGGGCTCCGGTGACCTAAGGTCTGCCGGCTGCACTCAGTCTAGTGTGACTCTCCTCAGATAACAAAGCACAATGATAGTTACGTAATACTAACGCTAATTAAACTCTGAAGTGGGGAACCCAAACAGATGGTAGAGTACTTCACCGAGTGTAGTGGCCTATTGTTACCATGGTTGAGACTTGCAACCACTTCAACAAGTACCTGAGTGGCTTTGGCACCGGGATTCTCCTCTCTCAGAAAGAGCCCTTTCTCTTGTGAAGTGCCCAGTTACGCCTCCTTCACAACATCGAACTCTGTGCCGAATTGTAGAGCTTTTCTTCCTCCCCTTGCTGCCTTGCAAATGAATCTTCACCGCAGCAGCAGCAGGTCAGTTTGGCATCCACCTACTACTCAGTAGAGTCGTGCACTGCTCGTTTCTGATCTGAACCCAGCTTCATAGTCTCAGTCTCCTCTCATGAATTCATTCATTGTTCCCCTCTCTGTAAGTCTAATCCTGGTATCACAACATTACACCTCCAAGCAAGAAATTCCAGTGATTCTCGTCAGGGTATGGCCCTTCATATTCATGGAATGTAGCTTGCGTTCTTGACAAGGTTGCATGCACCAAAGCCGTCCAACTAGGAAGTGTTCCTCCGAGCGCTTACCAAACCTATCTTTCCCTTCCCAGCTTTAGTCTCCTCTCCTTATCTCAGCCGTGACGACGAGTCCAGTTACAATGATGATCCACCCGACCTTGAATCCACTGGCACCTTCCTCCCTCCCCTGTGCAGCAGTTCCATAGGAGCCACACAATTGTGCTCCTTCGCCTCGATCTGGTTCTTTTACCAACACCTCTTCTTTTCAGCTTCCACCCCAACCCAGGTCACTACGATGGATGGCCCAGCCGCATGACAATCTCCCAGTTCTACCTGCTCTCTAGATTGCAATACTCCACCTCGCAACCTAAGCAGGGCTTAGACTGGCAACATCGGAATAATGCCGGTTAAGCTACCGAATTTGATGGCAAGATCACCCTCTCCAACCCTTCAGCCCGACTGACATCGTTGGTGATCGCCCCCGTAATCACCTTAGCCGTGGTGACCCAAAGATCGCGTCGGTGCCCCTTCTTGGATTCCAACACTTCCGCTTGTTGTTGGCTGATCAATCAGCAGATGCTCTTGCAGAGCATTGGTCAATGGAGCGGAATCTTGTCCCCTCCGTGGTGGGTTAGCCTGATCATCCCCAGCTTCCCTAGCTAAGTGTTCTTCAACAAGTCTTGACTTGAGAACCCTTCCAGCAACAAAGCTCCTGCAGGACGATGGCAACACCACCCGATGTAGCACGTGGCTTTGGTGCGGCTAGCCAACGACCCTTGGGATTTCCCGCAACCGCCGCGGTGCTAGCTTATTGTCCCTTACTCCGAGGCTTCTTGGAGCTGCGATCGTAATGTCTTAATGGCTCATGCAGCAACCCCTGCTGTCGATCTCTCCCTCCCTGAGTGCCGTCGTCCTCGCCTGTTCCATAATCCCCACCTACTCCCCTGCATGAACAAGGATCCTCGCCACTTTACCCACCAACACCAGAAATCCACACAACAAAGCAACAATCTTTTTTTCACTTGCAACCCACCCCTACTTTCTGCCTTTCATTTCTTTATTCAAGATCTAGGTTGTTCATCCTCACACCTTCCTCCTGCGGAGCCCAAGGTGCAAGAATTGTCAGGACTTGGGTGAGCTTGCTCACCAAACTCTGCCAATCACTCTTTCTCCCCCGCATTTTCTCGCCTTCGATTTTTTTCCAACATGCATTCACCCTTGCCCAGGTTTTGAATCCCCTCAAGTCCTAACTCCACTACACCAGCTTCCTTGGTCCCTCCCCTCTAAGATTCATCCCTCCTCTCACTGTCAATCTTCACTTGCATCTGCTCCTTTTACTTACGCAGCCTATCATCCCATCAACAAATCCTCCTTCCTACTTTTGTTTTACTTAGAAATCTGCAAGCTGGTGCTCCAGGACAAAGGCACCACGGGAGAGAGCAAAAAAACTCCTTGTCGCGGCAGGGCTTCCGCGTACCAACCTGTGAGCCCAATATGGTGCCCACATTCGCTTTTGCATCAAAAACTCACTAAATCTCGCATTTTGGTATTTTCTCAAAGGGCTCAAAAACATAAAAAGAGTGAAACATTTAGACTTTGATTAAAACTGGGATTGGATACAAGGTCAGTTAGGGGTGTTTTACCCTTGGGGAAAAAAACCTTGGTAAGTAGGAAATTAGAACCGAAGGGATAAAAAGGAAATGCCCTTTATCCGAATCGGAAATGTTAAGGTAGTAGGCTAGTAAGTAGGTAGGTTAAGTTAGAATCATACAAATCAAAGCAAGCAAAAATCAAGCAGGCAAAAAGAGAGTAATTCCGGAAGCGGCCAAGAAAGGAAAATAAAGTGACAACTACGAGCATAAGGAATCTTGCCAACTAGGGCAAGGGGGCATGTTGCACCCCTTGCCAACAAAAAATGAAATTCAAACGGAAATAGAAAAAAAACCTTTCTAAAGGCTTAGGCAAATGGGTGCGAGGTGGCATTTCCCCCCCATTCACCACCGAGGGCTTGATTGCCACCATTCAAAGGACGGGACCCCTCGGTTGAAGGAAGGTAGAAGGGGTTCAACCCTTCATTGAAGGGTGATAAAAACCCCCCTTCTCCTTTCATTCTCTCTCTCCTTTCATTTTCAAAAGGGCGAAGCCCTCTCAAATTTTAGCTAGGAGTTCTCTCTCTCTTTTCCAAATTAATGTGCGGAGCCCTACATCTATGTAGTTAGAAGAACCTCTTTTATTTTTTGGTTAGTGGGCGAAGCCCTACATCTCTGTAGTTAGGAGAAAATCCTTTCTTCTATTAAGATCTGTCTTTTGTATTTCTCTGGTAAAAAGATTTGAGGAAAAATTCCTCTCTGCCTTATCCTAGTTAGAATGTGTGTTTGTGAACACACACAAAATCTTTCTTTCTTAAAGATGAGTTAGGATCCAAGTCAAAAATTAAGGCATTATGGACCTTAGCCACTGATGGCATAAATGCTTAGGTTACCATTTGGAACCAAAATGTAGTGTTTTCTTTCTCTTGCAAAGATTTTTTATCACTATCCATAGCCAGTCTTCAATTGCAATTTGGTTGAGATAGCAATTAGTTGTGATTTTCCAAGTCGGAGCTTTTGTCCGGCCTCCCAGGGCCGTTTTCAGTACATGTGTAAAGTTTACGGACGTGCGTCCGTAAACTTTTAGGACTAATTGCGTAGAACATAAAAAAATTCTCCCGTAAAGTTTACGGACGTGCGTCCGTAAACTTTTAAGACTGTTTACATAGGGCGGAAAGAATTCTTCTGCACAATACATGTGCAAAGTTTACGGACGTGCGTCCGTAAATTTTTAGGATTAATTGCGTAGAACATAAAAAATTCTCCCATAAAGTTTACGGACGTGCGTCCGTAAATTTTTAAGACCATTTGTGTAGAACAGAAGAAACTCTTCTGCGCAGCACATGTACAAAGTTACGAACACGCGTCCGTAAACTTTAGGACTAACTGCGTAGAACATAAAAAAATTTCCCGTAAAGGTTTACGGATGTGCGTCCGTAAACTTGGCTATGCTTTCCTGCAAAAATTAAACTAAATTGTTGTCCATCTTACTAGGGGTGCTATAAGTCACACCCGGTTGATGTATACCGAGTCATTTCATTTCATAGGTTAGGATTGCCTTGGTTCCAAGGCTGGTGCGTCTGCGCTTGGACTAGGTTGTAGGTCTAGATTAGAATTAGGTATGAATTGGATTAGTGGAGTTTAGAGCCACAATATTAAGGACTAAGGCACAACCTCCGGAGGTACTACGACGCAGATTTAATCCTCCTCCAAAATCTAAGTACTCAACTTGTACACCCACCATCCGGGTTTGGCTTGGGCACCTGCAAGTGCAAGGCTAAAAGTCGACAAAGACATGTGGGCCATAGATTTCTACATGGACCACAGACGCACAAATGTGGGGGTTTATGGCTGACACAACCCAGGGTCTCTATGCCCTCATGCATAATGAGCTCATTTCCTGGAGCAAATGACCCCTTCCGCAAGCTTCTTTTTTCCGTTGCCCGACATCTTTTCGGGCAGCCCGAGAAAAAACGGGTTTAGCTAGCTTGACTTCTTCTTTCATCACCTTTCCCTTTCCTTCTCACCTCTTCTACCTTCTAGCTTTACTTTATCTCCACTTAACTCCACACTTCTTATCTTTAACTAACTTAAGTTCCTTTTGTCATTTTAGTGGTTCCCAAGTTCTTAGTTTACTTTCGACATCTGAATATCACAATTCTAAGGTTACTAATACATATGAGCAATCTATTTGGCTCACAAAGTACATTTCAACATTAGGATGGAGTATATTAAAGGTTGTCATTCTCATAAAACCCTCAAGAATATTCTCTACTCGCATAACATATTTAAGCTCCTCCTCAAAATCATATGGATAAATACAATCATCATTGAAAAAATCATTATCTTCTTTCATGATTAAATTTTAAAACCTTGCAAAGAGTTTAAAAAAATCTTCATATAAATGCACAATGTCAATAAGATTTGTGCATTATATTGAATACTAGTTTCTATGTGGCTACAAACACACGAATAGTTAGCCAACCTACATAACCACCCACAAAAAACAAAAAACAAAAATCATATCTTTCAACCATACAAATTCTAAAACTTCATGAAGTCCTAAATTTTACCTTCAAATTCTCCAAACCCTAAGTCTCACAAGTATGAACTCACCAAAAGTACAAAGGATAATATACATCACAATATATTTTAAAACATAGTATTATTATTGTTTTCAAAGTTGCATGCTTACAAACCACACATTCAATATCTTTTCTAGACAAAAAATGATAATATGCATTACAAGTTTAGAATGTGCTTAAAACCATATAACTCCAAAGTAAACATTGACAATGTGCTTTAAAATACATACCTCTAAACCTCCAATCTTTCATGTCTTCACTTCAAAGCTCACACTCCTGCCTTGGATAATGGACTTGAGGAGTGAAATCAATCAGAAGTATAGATTGTGGTAAGAAATCCAAGATTGAAATTGGTTTGTTAAGTTGCACACCCACAAAATCACACATTTAAATTTTTTCTTCAAAGTATATGTAATTTTGATGTGGTCAAAAAGTACGTACCCGCAAGCCTCCAATCTTTTATATCTTCACTTCAAATCTCACACTCCTTCTTGAAAAATGAACTTAAGGTGTGAAATCAATCCTTCAATATATACATCACAAGTTTAAAATGTGGTAATAACCTCAAGATTGAATTGGTTGCTAACTTGCATATCCACAAAACCACAAATTCAATCCTTTCTTGAAGTACACAAAATAATATTTGTTCCATGGAGTGTCTTTATGAAACGAACCTCCAAACCACCATTCTTTCACTTCTTCATTTCAAAGCTCAAATCATGCCTTCGAGAAGGAATGTCTTCCTTCAACCTTTATTTATTTAAGAATGAGTTGAAAATAAGGCTCAAGGCAAGAAATGAACTGCCCACTGTGAAGGGCACGGCACAACAATCTCTAGCGGGCAGGTGGGTAGGCCTAAGGCCACCCAACGGACAAAGGTGTGGCCCCTCCTTTGAGAATCCATGAGTGTTGAGTGGTATGGTCAAACGACCTCCGATTTTGCGAGCATTGTATCAAAAATATGTGTTCTAGAGATTTTAAAGGTTTAGAGCCTTTATGATCACATTGATTTAATCTTTTGGTGGAATTGGGTGCTTCCATGGAAGGAACCCCTAACTCTTGAGAGGTACATGGACTTTGCCCTTGTGTTGCGAAGGGTAAGTTGGAGTTCACATGTGAGTTGTTTAATGAAGTTGCGAGATCACTATAATGGGCAAAAATTGTGGAGGCGTGAGTTTCAAGTTCAATAGCTCATGGATGGATGCAAGAGGATGAAGCCTAGGCCTTAATTTGGTGACCATGAAGCACTACAAACATATGAGTCCTAGGCAATTGACCTACACCACTAGAAGCTTGTCCTATATAGCTGGAGAATTTACAAATTTAGCACAGTGGTAGATTCATCAACATGGGACAATTACGTAGGACTCATATGCTAGTAGTGAAAGAGGGAGAGTTTGAAGCCATGCAAGAGCTATAGTGAGCTCGTTGAATTTGGGTTTGGTGCATACTACTATCGATTGGGTGCACATCATATTTGAGCCGGTTGTAAGAGATTGAATTTGAGCCTTTGGTGACCATGGCAAAGTTGGAAAATGAGGTTGGCTATCAAAGGTGAGTGCAACTTGTGGGTAGATGATTGGTAGGCAAGTTATAGGTGACATCTTCTCACTGACATTGGCAACCCTAAGTTACTTCACTTCACCCACACTAAGGGCCACTTCACACACAAGACTGAAGGCCCATGACCATTGCAATCTAAGAGCTCTCATTGGTCGAAAGGGCGGAGACCCTCCAAGTTCACTTCACACATGAAGGTGAAGGCCTAAAGGCCCAAAGAAGACTTCATGAATGAAAAGTCTACATGGAGTCCTACATGGCGGACTATGGATAAGGTTTCATGGTCTCCCAAAATTTTCGTCAGGCCCACCTCCAAGAGGTGGGCCTGACGCAAATTCCGGGAGACCATGACTTAAAAAAAAAATTCCAACAAGACAAATTTCAAGACAGATTGCAGGGCAGATTCCAACACAGATTCCAGGAGAGATTTCAGGACAAACAAACACCAAGTAATTCTCTCAAATTGGTAGATTTTGAGACATATTATATTAAACCAAATCCTCCCCTCTTTTTCCGCCCAAAAAAATATGCAATGGTCCCGCAACATGGTCCATTCTCACTTCACACTATGCTTGAGGGCCCGTGACTACATAGAACGGCTTTCCCAACACCCTTGGTACGGCCTGTGGACGAGAGTCAAGGGTCCTCACCATTACAAGGTCACGGCTCTTGGCTTGTGTGTGAAGTGGCCCTAAGCATAGGGCCCTCCAGTTCATCGCCTTTTTTTTAATGTAGAGTGTACAGATAGAAGGTAGTATTGGTGAAAGTGGTACACCACTGTTCTAGATATTGGAATAGAGGTGATGCTTTTCAGGGCCCTTATGAATCGATGAATGTGATTTGTAACCAATGTTGGTGATAGATTATCCGGAACAACCTAATCTACGTCCATGATGAATGAAATGATAAACTTTGAAAAAGATTGAGTTTTTCTTTTTCTTTTTCTTTTTTTCCTCGAGCGGTTCAATTTTTTGGGCTGCCTTAAAATATTTTTGGGCAACCCAGGAAATTTTTCAATTTGGTTGAATATATTTTATATTTTAATAATTCTTATTTTTATTAAAAAATATATTTAAATTGGATCTCACTTGTTGGGAGGTTTTTGATTTGGACACTATTCTCCATCCGATTGAAATACTGTGACCAACGACGTAGGCCTCCGATATTATATATTGTGGGTCGAATTATAGTGTGCACCCAAGTAATATCCCTGATGTTTTTAGTGTTGGTTTCTTTGTATTTAGCGTGGCCCACAATATGTACCATAAACAATGTAATTTTGCATTCATGGTCACATACTACACTCTCCGCATACAAAATTAGTCTTGGAAAATTAGGGGTCAATCGACCCAAACAAGGTTGCATGGGTAATTTTAAGTAACTTTAGAGATATTGAACAAAAAAATTCTTAGAGTTTATTTTGTTCCCACTCGCACCGATTACATAATTTTGAGAACAAATAAGCAAGTTTGAATTTCTTATGAACCTTTCAATGACATAATTTGAAGTGCTACATCCAACTAGCTATAATACTTCAAATATTTATCAAAAAATACACACATTCATATTGAAAATCTCAGTTGTAGATGTCCATTGAAAGTCAATGTAGAAGAAAATAAAATTTTCTTCAACTTTGAGCACCGATGTGCTTGTAAGACATTTTACGCTACATTGCAAGTCCTATAGTGATAGGAAAGGGAGCAATGGTCATAAAATCATTAAGCAATGTGTGTTCATTATGTGGGCTTTAAGAATATAACCAATAAACTAAGCTCCTGGCATCCCATGGTTATATTCTCATGGCCCACAGAACAAACATACATTGCTTAATAATGTTATGGGGGGCACAACTCATGTTGAAATCTTCCACGTTTCACATGCCTACATAGCTTCTAAGGGGCAACCTAATCTCCAGCACGTCAAATTTTGCATCATGGGTCCATCATTGCATCACGCTTGGCCTATTTTCTTCACCAATTATGATTTTGAAATTCAAGTCAGGTCCTAATTGGTTTTCATATTCGCCGAGCATGTAGGAAAGAAGGTGACTTTGCATTCTAAACTATTATTCTGCATTGAGATGTGCTCCAATTTGGACAAGGAAGTTGTCATTTGGTGCACAATTTGTTCATTAGGCTTTGGAGAATCTACCTTCATCTACTCTAGATGAATGAGGTAAGTAATGTTGATGCAAACCCAAAGCCATTCATCGACCAATATCTAGTCGCAATGGAAGTTAAGGGTTAATATAGTAGACCCCCTCTGGTAAACACATTAAGGTAAGTGTGTCTAAAGTGGACACTTCCAACATTTCAATATATGTAGGGGTTCGACAATCCAAGAAAACTTACATGAACACATTAGCAAATCCAAATGAGGAACATGAGAGTTGGGTTTTCTATTTTTGGAATGAAAGTACATATCTTATGAATTCTTGCAAGGGTGCTCATAGATTTTTCTTAAATGACTTTCTGTTAGATATGCACATTTCAAACTTGAATATGTACTTATAATGCTAGAAAACATTTAAGATCACAAACCACTTTAGGACTACATACCTTAGGAAAGAAACTTGGAGGAGCTCATACATCCGAAACATTATTCAGATCCATAACAGTGTTGTGTGGGACTGACAATATTCTGCAGAATATTCCGCACATTCAGCCTGAATGAATCTCAGTCAACAAAAGTGCATTCAACCATATAATAATTCTCACAGTTGGCAACCAGAGGTGGGCAGAAGCTGCACCCAAAACATTACTATCTCTACTTCACAAAAGTCCTCCCAGAGGACATCTATCTTGCACACCTCTACTTGCAAAACGCAGTTCTATGCATGTGAGTTTCTGTCCCTAGTAAGCGCAGACACTTGTGCACATTACCTTACACATACAGAAGATTGAAAACTTCAAATTTTCCAAGTTTGTCCACGGCAGTCATTTAATGTGGCCCGTGTCTTCAATCCTTTAGGGTGTCTACTGTCAAAGTCATCTGTTTGAAATTCCAATTTTATCAGACAAACAATTGATTGGCGAACTGCACACTAGACGGTTACAACCTTTCAGAGAATATGCAATGGTTTTGTGGAAGTAGGGATGCAAGCACAACTGTAATTGAATTTTAAGTTGTCCGAGCATTAAGTTAGAGAGATACAAAGCTGTTCACGGTCTTGTGAAGGGTGAGAATAACCCTCCACATTGTCTTCGAAGTGCTTAAATTTTCAACACCAGTGTCAAAAGAAGGATGTGAGCCACGAATTTCACGTACTTTTTGTTCTTTGGAAATCCATGGTGACAATAAGTGGTGACACACAGCAGATGGTTGAGGTTCCACGCATCACAACTTAACATGCCAGGTTTGTAACCATCGCTGTAAGACTGCCTTGATTAACAGAGTCAATATCGACTACCGCGATGCACAGCATACACCTTGCACATAATCATAAAGGCCAGTTAAATTACACAGGACGACAACGAAGAGAACTTCGTAGTTTTCCGGGTTTTGACATTAATCGGGTGAGCGCTGCGCTTAACTTCTTCACATGATCAGGTGACACTCCCTTCCGTAGCAACTCTAATCTGTGATCTTTCCACTTGAGCACTTTCGTACGTTAGTATCTCGCCTATAGCACTACCACTGTGGGGCAGGTGTGCCACAAAATCTCAAAACCATCACATCACGGCTAATACGAAAGCATATTAATACTTGATTCATTTTCGCTTTCCTGTCAAGGTACTTATCCGGTTTTTGTACTAATCGGTGAGGGCCGCGCGAACGCGAGCCCCCGCTGCCACAAATTATGACGTGTATGCCTCCCGTAGGAAGATACTACAGTCAACCGGCCCGAAGTGCAATGGGGCGGGCTCCTCTAGGCCATCCACCTTCCGGATCATGGATACATCCCGCCCAGGTAAGTGAGTTCAAGGTCTTCGCGATCGCTACTTGAATGCCACTGCCATTCATAACAAGTGCAATCCAAATGGGATAATGAGATACGCCACCTGAAGGCTAGCTGCGTTCTCCTGATAGGTATTCATCTGCGTTCTCCTGACATTTCCATCTCTTCTACCTGTCTTCAAGGTCATCTGCAGGGTTATGTGGAGATTTGGTCCTCCAATTCTCGACAGTTTGGAAGTCTTTTGACGTCTTGTGCAAGTCATTAAGGCTCTTGCTGTAATAAACAACGTTCTTCACAATGCGCCCATTGAGACCCCACAACGTCATTTCCCTTTATGAAACAGCTTAACAGTTATCCCGGACTTGAATTGCGGCAAGAAAGAGGATTGGGTCAAGAGGATCATGCCTGCTCTCCTTGTATACTCAGTAGTGATGACATATCCTTGGATGCTGATGTTCAACTCCTTCCAAGAGAATCATGTGGAAGCAGTGCTGTCACGATTGCTTTCTTGCTGGATTTCTTGATGGGAAATTCACAAAACTCTAGACAATTCACTCTGCATCTCTTTTGACAAGTCACCCAGATTGTTGGTGGCCCTTGCCCAGTCCTTCCACAAGATACCATTTTCTGGTGTCACCTCTATCTGGCAGCTTTTGCAGTTGGAATCTTGACTTGAGATCTTCAAACAAGTCATGTGGACATTCCCCAGCTTTACACATTTCCACATACAATCCTGCTACAAGTGTGTGTGGAGTTCATAAATGTGGATATGTAAGTAGTTACTGTATAATACTCCTTTGGTAATTAGATGACTTCACAGAAGTGCAAACTCAATTTCGTGAAGGTTCCAAGCTAGTCCATGAACCTTCCAACCAATGTTACCAAAGTGTTCTATCAATTTCATGAACCTTCTATTCCGAGATATGTGGCACACCTCAATTTCATGATAGTAGACCTTTATCTCTAGCAACTTCATGAATCTTCCAAACCAATTTGATAAATCTTTTCACACTATGTGGATTTTGTATTCTCAATTTCTCGTCTCCTCGATTCACATTCTTTTCCTTCTCATTGTTCATTTGTTCCTCTTTGTTCTGTGTTTACCTAGAAGCCTCTAACCTTCACATTGATTTTTCTTTGGTCTTTCATTACAATTCCTCAAAGCTAGAAGCCAATATTGCCGATTGTTCTTAGGTCTTCAATTACTATACATTGAAGCAATCAACACAAACCTAATTTAGTTGGAGTGTGCAATCTCCTGGATTTGAGAGTGTAGTGTGGTTGTGGTTTTGATTGTGGGAAGAGTGTTGGCTATGTGAGTTGAGCGCAAAACGTGTTTGGAGTGCGGTGTCTAGTTGTGTGGCGTCTGATTGTTGCAGCATCCAGTTGTTGGTGAAAGCCTCCAAACATTGTCTTCGTACTAGGTTTGACACTAGAATCGATTCAGAAATGATTCATACAATAGTATTCGAAGGGTTTGTTATGTGTTGGTTAGGGTTTCGGTTATGAGCATTACTCCTTTGGCAAGATGACTTCACGGAAGTGCAAACTCAATTTCATGAAGGTTCCAAGCTACTTCATGAACCTTTCGACCAATTTCATGAACCTTCTAAATTAATTCATGATTCTTCTAAACCAACCTTATATGTGACACACCTCAATTTTATGATAGTGGACTTTTACCTCTAGCAATTTCATAAATCTTCCAAATCAAGCGGTTCTAGTATTCTCAACTTCTCGCCTCCTCATTTCGCATTCTTTGCCTTCTCGTTTTGCAACATCCGGTTGTTGGTGAGAGCCTCCAAAGCATTGTCATCTACTAGGTCTAATTGTAGAATCAATTTGGAAGCAACTATGTGTGCCCTCATACAACTCTCTAGTTCTCTAGTGTGTTAATCCAGTTCTCTAGCATACTTGGGTTCCCCTTACGGGGTTTTGTAATGGTTCCCTGCCTCAAGGCTTCTTTTGCACAACTCAACATAAGTGATAGTCTGTTTTGTCTTCTTATTGCTACACCTTACAATATATGGAACTACATCAAATTCTCCCCATTCTCTTTCTTCATAGTTTATGATACTCACTTGTGTTTGGTTGTGTTTATGCTATTGTTGTAAACGTTGTTGCCCTTATCATTGCTACAAAATGGGTATTTGGACACATCAAAAACCATGTCCAACGGAATGATCTCCAAAATCATTGAACATTTAAGGTCACAATAATGATGACGTACAAGCAAACACTACAAACATGGTTCAAGGTTGGATAAGAGATGTCGATCAAAATTTTGGTAGAGCCAGTCGTGGGGAGTGATTAGGAGAATCTTGTACACAATGTACCATTCTTTGTGAAATAAAGTTATACAGTTCATGAAATTAATTTTGTGAAGTTGCGAATATGGGCACCAAATCATGAAATTGTCCACAACATGTAGTGAAATTGGTTGAAAGTTCAAGTTAAGTTGGTTATTTATATAGTGAACTTGGTTCATGATTCCCATGAAATTGGTAGGACCTATTTCTAAATTGGGTGAATTCATCTTACCAACAGAGTAAATACTCAAAGAAGATGAGAAGAACAGACAAACACGGCAATTCACTCACCTTAATACAAGTGAATGCAAACAATCCACAGAAACTTGCTATGAACACAGCACTGCCCCCATGAATAAATGCACACTAAAAATATATAAACATAAATATATGTAATTTTAAAAAACATAAAAGAACTTTAGTAAGGGGTTGGGAATGTTTTGGAAGCATTTATCAAATTTCCTATGAAGCTTAACGTCGCCACATGATCAGGTGACACTCCCCTCTGTTAGCAGCTCTAACCAGCGATCCATTTCCGCACGTTAGTGTCTCTTAGCTAGAATGCTGCCACTGTGACAGAGCATGTCAAAAACATCACATTTCGGGAAACGGAAGAGCACAATTGCAACTTTCATTCAAGGTTCTTCTCCGGTTTCCGTATTAATCGGGTGAGGGCCGCGCGAACGCGAGCCCCCGCTTCCACAAATTATGACGTGTATGCCTCCCGTGGGAAGATACTAGAGTCACCCGGCCCGAAGTGCAATGGGGCAGGCTCCTCTAGGCAATCCATCTTCCGGATCATGGATACACCCCGCCCAGGTAAGTGAATTGAGAGTCTTCGAGCTCGCTACTTGAATGCCACTGCCGTTCGTAGACATTGCAATCCAAATGGGATAATGAGACCCCACCTGAAGGTATTCTTCTACACGTTTCGACTCTTTGAATTCTTTGTTCATCTCGGCATCTTCAGGGTTGCGCGTGGATTTAAGGTTGTAATCTTCAAGAAGCTGACCATTGACTATATGGGCCAAGTTAGATACTTTCTTGAAACTAGAACATGAGTCCTTCTGAGTCCTCCACAATATGTTATAAACTTCATATGTGAAACAAATTAAGAGGAATCCTGCACGAAGGAGATGTAAATTAGCACAATCTTGGTATAAGAACTGTATACTGGTATAAATAACTCCTACATTGAGAATGTAAAGCAATGATATCACAACCTCTTTCTTGCTGGAAACCTTGATGGAAGTATACAACCCACACAATCAACTCAGCTGCATGTCTTTCATAGAATGGCTGACGGTGGCCTTTCTACAGTACATCCATAAGAGAACACGATCTGGCAATTTATTCTTTCTCTGTCCAATTAGAGGAGTCGATATCCATGCTTTGAGGGGAGGAATAAACTCTAAACAGAGCAAGAACTGCACTAATGCCCACCTTCTTGCACAGTTCAAAGAAGTAAAGATATGGTAGATGAAACATCTACAAGTCACAACTCGAGAAGTGCAAACGATTGCATATCACGAATGCGTGCATGAAAACAAGAGGGGAAATAACTTACAATGCTTGAAATTCAAACATTTAGACATATCCTCCTCTGTGTGGGGATGACGGATGTGGGTGAGCTGATTCAATTCTTGCATAAGCACATCTTTGATCCTGTGTAGCATCTTCTGTTCTTCCGAGAGATCAGCAGGTCAAGGACATTAATGAGAACAGGATAGGCACCAGGTGTCAGAAACAAGATTTGTGAAACTTTCCCCCAAACCAACGCTGCGCCACAGGTAAGACGAGAGCAGTGAGGAATCGGAACACTTTGAGGTGCCTATTACCTTGAAACAGTTTCCTAAAGATTGGGGTACGTCTCTTAAGCGTCCGAAACCTGCACAGAGTCCATCGCTAGCTGTCTCGGTGTGGGTTGCTGCAATCCATGATGTTCTCGAGAAAGACCACTCCAAAAGGTACAAATTCTTGGAAATTCGATGAGCTCGCTGAACAACTTTTCTAAATCCCATTCTACTACATCCTTCGATTTCAGTAATTTTTTGGAGGGGGCCGCGCGAACGCGAGCCCCGCTGCCACAAATTATGACGTGTATGCCTCCCGTAGGAAGATACTACAGTCACCCGGTCCAAAGTGCAATGGGGCAGGCTCCTCTAGGCCATCCACCTTCTGGATAATGGATACACCCCGCCCAGGTAAGTGAGTTCAAAGGCTTCGCGATCGCTACTTGAATGCCACTGCCATTCATGACAACTGCAATCCAAATGGGATAATGAGACACGCCACCTGAAGGGCAGGTGATCTGCGTTCTCCCGACATTTCCATCTCTTCTACTCTATCTTCAAGGTCATCTGCAGGTTAAGTGGAGATCGGTCCTCCAATTCTCGACAGTTTGGAAGTCTTTGACGTCCTGTGCAAGGCATTAAGGCTCTTGCTGTCCTAAACCATCTCAATATTCTGCACAACGTGCCCATTAAGACCCCACAACGTGATTTAACACCCCTTTATGAAACAGCTTAACTAGAAAGAGGATTAGGTCTAGAGATGTCACAATGGTTTCATCCATTTTAGTTGCATCTGTACATCACTTGTGTTTCTATCCTTAGGTGTAGTTTATAAGTACACTAAATAGACCTAATGCTGTGGCCACAGTACTTTTCTAGGTCCCGCGCTAATTCTCATAATGAAATTAATGTGGGTCACATCAATTACGACCCACGCTAATTATCTAGTTGAAAATTAGCATGATTCATATTAAATTGTTTTTCTAGAAATTATAGTGGGTGATTATTTTACTTTTGTCCTATGATTGATATTTAATGTGTTGGTCGAAAGTCTTGATAAAGACTTAGGGGAAGAACTAGGGTCTTGGACCCACATTAATTCCACCTTCACTAGAAAATCCCTATGGCCCACACTAATAATTTCCATGCTAATTTTCCGCACACACTAATAGAACTAGTTAGTGTAGTTTCAGTCTCATTTGTAAACAGTTACTTCACTCATGTGAAGTTTAGCATTTCTACATGGTATCAGAGATGGGGTATGCCATTGTAGAATCTTGCATAGTGTACTGAGGTTGAGAGCGAGAGAAGATATTGAGAGTTCATAGGTACCATGGCCAACCTGATAGCGAAGGAGAAACTGTTAGAAGGACCCTCCAACTTGAGATCAAGTAAGGAGAGACACAAGTTCAAATTGCAAACAATTGCAACTTGTCGAGCCTGTCAAGTTTGAAGAAGTGATTGACATTCATGTCCTCTTCTGACACACAACAGATGATGGTTAGGATCCATATATCACTAATGGAAAATGTGTGGGTTACTGTCTCATTTTTTGGGAGAACGTCTCCCCGCAAATGCCTCAGGTACTTGCTAAAACAGTAACGCCCAAATGTCTACATAATGTCACATTTAGTGCCTCACAGCACTTCTTGGCTGATTTTGCATGGGTCCCCTCAGATTTCAAACTTAACATGCACAAGTTTGTTACCATGATCACTTTAAAACAGAGCTGATTTTAACTGCAACAATTCACAACACACACCTTGCACATATTAGAATAAGGCCACTTGAATCATGACTTGCATGAAGAGAAATTCATACTTGTCCAGCTTAAAAAAAATTCGCTGCCACAAATTATGACATGTATGCCTCCCATAGGAAGAGTAAGTCTAGAGTCACGCAGCTCATAGGGCAATGAGGCAGGCTCCTCTAGGCCATCCACCTTTTGCAAACATCAATCTAATCATAATTTGTGATCTGGATAAGAAGAGATTTGATGCCAACCAAGTTGGCATGAATGATCAGAGGTCACAGTTCACCCTGGAGCATAATTCTAATTTCATAAGTGATTCCAACTGTGGTCTCGATACATAATAACATTACTCAGCCCGTGGAGCTTCTCTTTCTACACCTAGTATAGCCCATCCACTTGAGAATCAAGATGAAATCGAATCAAGATTATGCATCTTGCACTTTTATTTTTCAATCAACTATCATTATTCCAAGCTCTCCGTCCCCACTGAATAATCTTGAGATGAAATTCCACACTCTTTAATGAATTGGATACCACTTTGCTTTGGATTGTGTTCTGTTATTCTTGTTCAGGTTTCCAGTAGGTGGAGTCTGGATCTCCGGCAACATCTTCTGGGTATCTATTAATCCAACGGTAAAATTCCTTGTTCCGTTTGGCCTTTTCGCCCGGCGACAACTTTTGTACCCACTCAGGCACAAAGCATGGCCAGCTTGTCATTTCCACCGCAAAACCTTGCACCTTTGTGCATCGCGGGATGCGTACCTCCTCATACCTGGTTCAAGAAAACAAGGCCAATCAAATATTAACATCACATTACAGCAGCGCTACAAAAAATTTACTTCTTTTTCCTTCTGAGGAGGAGGAGATACTGATTAAGGTGTAGTGTACATAGGTAGCTGAATTCATGTCATTGCTGGTACAAACTCATATAAACTGCATTCTTTGTTTAAATGCAAAACCGAAGCAGTGACCAGACTAGTTCAGCATTACTTAACTAAAATCCTTAAAATATGAAAACACACAAAATCTTGGACCCGTGACGATGTAATTTACAATATAAAATTGAAGGGAAAAAAATGTAACCTGGGGAGGGAAAAAACTAAGTGTAATGTCATGCTAACTCGTTGTTTTCAGGATGTCATGATGTGTTTTATGACCTTTTTGAACCAGTGATGAAATTCTTCAAAAAAATCAAATTAGCCTTACAAAATGTTCCCATCCAAATAATTAAATATTTCATCACTCCAGTGATAAACTAGTGCCACTCCTGCAGTAAACTTCTCATGGATGGTTTGTAATTCAAGGATGAAGTAATGGTTTTGTGGCAAACCATTAAACCTTGGTTGCATGCAAGTTTGACCACATAGCTCTGCTCTGAATCTGGTAAAATGGAGAATCTGTGAAGAATTATGCAGCATAATTTGCAAAAAAATATTCAGACTCACAGTGCACTGATATGTTCATATAGAAAGCTCCTGAAATAGCTGAAATAGCTGTAAAGCCTAGTTCACCTCTTTATAGCATCTGGCAATGCAGTTTCGGGGGTTTGACTGGAAAACGCATGATGGAGAAGCAGTGTTAATTGATGTGCATCTTCAAAGGCAGCTCGGGCACCCATTCCAGGGCCAGGGTACATGCCATGTGCAGCTGCATTCAATTATTACAGACCAGATAATTAGAACATCTACTTTCTATGCCTTTGAAGTAATGATTTTCAAGTAATGATTGCTCAATCAAATCTAGCAAAATTGTAGACAGAACTTTAACATTTAGTGCAATATGCCAGAAATATTCCACACATAAAAATCACTTTATTAAACAGTAACAACTACACTAAATTCCTATTAGTGTGGGCCAGTTATTTTCTAGAACCCACATTAATTTTCAACTCTTGCCAAATATCTAGTTTGAAATTAGTGCAAGCCACATAAATTGTAGATATGCGCACCATAAAACTATGTCCTTTTGGTTGGACGTTTCGAGGATGACGTAGGGAAAAATGCAGGGTCTTGGGCCTACATTATTTCCAACCTAACTAGACAATTAGATTGGCCCTCATTAATTATTTCCACAATAATGTTTTACCCACACTAATAATAGGAAAATTTAGTGTAATCTTGAAGTCATGACAATGACATACTTGACTGCTTTGGAAAGAGGCAACTTCAAAATGACCTCTAGGGATTTGCCACGTAATAAAAGATAGGAAAAAGTAGAAACTTGTGTTCAAATAATTTGGCAAGTGAACCAAGTTTGTGGCAAGGAGAACGAGAGTGAAGTAACTTACCGTCTCCCAAAAGCACAACTCGTCCGCTTGGATCACTCCAACTATTCAAAGGTAGCCGATCAAAATTCCTATCTTCACGAATGTGATGGCTCTTGGATCTTTCCATGGCGGTTTTCAAATTTAGTAACTCCTCCGCGCCTTCAATCTGCTTCAGCACACGGATTTTCCGTGCCTCTTGGCCATGGACGTGAAAATCCGAAGCATAGGATTTTGTAAGCTCTCCATTCTTGTCAGGAACTCTATATTGCCAAAGCGTGTGGCTAGAACCTGCAAAACACACCATATAAATCAAATTAACACAAAAATAATATATTTAACTTATATGGTCAAAAGTTGTTTTCATGCTTGTGATGTAAAGAAAATAACATTGAACTTTGATTTTGAGATAAAAAGTGTATACCTTGTGTGGGTTAACATGGATGCCTTCAACTAGAAGTTTGATTCCTCGCACGCTAACTTGAATATGGAGGTTCTCTTCTATTTTGTGATGTATATACAAGTTATGTTTTATTGTAAAAATCAAGATTTACAATATAAACTTATGACAATGTGAAATTTTTCGTGAGTATCTAATAACAAAAATGGTTATTAGTTTCCAAATCAAGGTATGTGGGCCTTAAGCGGTGACTCTTCTTAATTGGACACATATATTTGAGTAGCATATGACAAGGCTTGTAGTCAAGAATGAACACACTTGTCACAATGCGATTGGACTATGTGCTCAAACCACATTGACATTGGGGGCAATATATCCTCTAGAGTGAAATGAACTAGTTCATCTTTGAGGCTCAAAGTCACTATGAAGGTGATGATTAAGAAGTGCAAGAGATTGAATTCACAAACTGGCTTTATGAGTGGAGAACCTGCAGAATCTTACCACAATAGCAAGTAATAGTGCCACTCATTGTTGCAGGGTAATTAATGAACTTGATCTCATCATCTTCTTGCAAATTCAGGTCCCTGCCAGAGACAAGGTCATATCTATTATATCGATTAAGGTATATGCGCCTAATTCAGTGTCTGATCTTAAATGGACACCTATACTTGAGTGGTGTATGGTTGGGTGTGAATCTAAAAATGGACACCACAAAAACATGTATTGAAAAATGATTGGACTACATGCTCAGAATTTGTTAACCATTCTAGACACAATAGTCAACATGTGTAGGGGGGACTTTTATGATCATTTAATAACTTAAAGAATCTTCACTTTGACATTGAATAGGATATTTATACGAGCTCCAAAAATTATGAAGAAAGTGGCTACGGACACGATTTGGGTTTGCTAATCATCTCGCACTAATTGCTTGTTTCATATCCTACGAGAAGTGGGTGTAGAGAGGGAAGTGTCCATTTAAGTCATGCTTACCTTGACCAGTGTCATGGGCAACTGTCACACTGTCTAGCAACAAAATGTCACAAAATCTGGTTGCATATGCAATGCGGTGGTTTGCTTCTGGTGCATTTGTTGCCACAGACGGGTCGCTAGTTAGGTTTAAAATGAACTATAAGAGTTACTTCACGAGACCAAATATACATGACCCACAAGAACATGGATAGATCTAATTTCAAGAGCATGAGGTCTACAACTATCAACTTAGGTTACACTACCACCAGATTGTGAATTTGATATGTAAAATGTTACCTTATTTGATCCACGGGCACAATACCCAACCAAGTGACCAACCCAAGGTCCCGAGGCTCATCACCCACCAACAGCTTTCGCACTCGTGACCAAACACCGTCAGCGCCCACTAACAATTTGGCTCTCACAACTTTTGTCTCCACTGCACAAGGATCACCATCCGTCACTTCGAAGCGAGTTTCTACACCCTCCTTCAAAGACATAAGTCAGAAATGGAAGAACTGAACATACTTTACTGACAAATTTCCCATCTTCTATGAATATGATAACCTAGACAAGAAGCTCAACTATGGGTTAAAAGTCAGTTGTAACCTATAGTTGGGCGATGCATAGACTCGGTTGACATACATAATCGGTGTGAGGAGGAATCGAGCTAAGTGCCAAGAAATCAAGATTTCATTTCAATTTTTGGTCTCTAGTGCACCACTTACAAGCATGGGGATCTGACAATGGGTTATAACCACCCTCTTCATAGCCACTAAAAAGACGCGACATAATCGAGATTCCTCTTCAAACGGGTAATGAAAAATCATCGTATTGCAATTAGAACAATATCAGCATAACAATATCCCTTTGAAGAAACGTGCCCCACGAATCTAGAGAGATATGAATGGAAAGAGATGATTGATGGGCACTCCCAATGTGAGATGGGTTTTTTTTTTCAATGGGGCAATAGAAGAGGAGAATAAAACAATCTCTTGTTGATTGTCAGGTCATTTAAGCATGTGAACCATGAGGAGGAAGAACCGCTTGTGGGTGAACTTAAACCAAGATATGGATATCTGCCCATAGCGAGTAGGGAAAATGACTCCCAAGTAGACTAGTAGCTACAATATTTAGATCCTTGAGAAGACAACCATGGAACAAAGTAGATTAATCTTCATGACACTTAGATGCTTGAGAAACGGAAGGTGAGAGGGCACCCAAGTTCTTCAAGACGAGTTGTCTTTTGCTCTTGTGCAATCACAAGTTTGCGCTTGAACCATGTGACATTGTCATGATGTCAACCCCATGTTTTCTTTTTATTCTTCTACTTAGAAGTATTTTTGGCATGGGAGAGGGTGTACTAGTGCTAATAAATCCAAGTTCCAATAGCAACTGAACAAACATAAGTTGATCTACCATAAACACAACAAATGATGAAACTCTTTAATATGTTTCAAAGAAGCAAACTGCCAAACCCTAATTAAGCATGTACACAATTAAATTTCATGGCAGTATAATAATCATACCTCAATGAGCTTGTAATCGACAAACCGGTGCCCATAGTGCACCACACTCGTGTTCAATTCACCAACGAGGGTGTCGAGGGCGCCCTTCCATGTGATCGCAAACATTCGATCCGACTCGGTAAGTTGTGGCGCTCGTGCAATGAGCTTCTCCTCTTCACCTGGCGTCCGGATCCGAATCGTGAATTTTCCCACGCGCTGGCCGACAGATTCCATTCTATCACTCAACCCTGGCTTGATTCCGTCCAGCGCTCGAATGCCTGCCGCATTAATAATCACACCAACGTTTATAAGATGCATGCTCTATTCTTACCAGCATGGTCAAGAATCACTAATTAAGCACAGGGGAGTCAAGAGCTCTTCAATCACATCAATTCGTGTTAAATTGAACAAGCTCGTTTGCAGAATCTGCCAAATAGAATGAACATACAACCACCAACTTGGGAGGAATCCAATTAAACCAGGACTCAAAGGGAGACTTATTAAAGTAACTAGAGCCCAAGGGGGACCACTTCTCAGAGAGGCCTCCAACAAACCATTACAGCATTTAGCAAGCCTTTCATATTTTGGATTAATACTCGGAACAAACACATGTAATTCTAAATATCCTTTACAATTTCAGTCCACATTGAAGAGTCAAACTCAGGTGTGACTATACATATTACAAGGAGAATAAGCTCCTGAAGTTGAATAATGTGATGATAACCAAATGCTATCAAAATTGTGTAGAATCCTACTTAGGTTGTCAACTTAGAGATAAGACAGGGCTTTTCTACGCTCCTCAGAGTGAGTTCTGTGCCATCCTAACCTGCCATAATATAAATCGAGGAGAGCATTCATCGCATCAACGTTGATTAAGATGCATGATAAGAATCAAGGGTTGCAAACAAACCACCAAGAAGCACAAGGAGGAGTCGGGTTGAGAGCACTGATTTGACAAGTGAATGAAATTGTCATTCAATGCTACATTCAATTGTTACGGAACTCACCATTTTGTCCGATGGACATGCCAGTGCCAAAGTGCTTGCGTTCCTTGGGTGATTTCTCAAACACGTGCGCTTGAATACCTCGGTTTCGTAAGCCAACGGCCAAGGCCAAACCTCCCATCCCTCCTCCCACGATCGCAACATCCATCTCCAACGTTGCCATCTCTGATCAGTCTTGGAGCCGGTCGGGATTTCGTGACCTAAGTCAAGTTGAGTTGTACGTGTTGCACATCTTATTAGTTAGTCCACAACCATCTAGTAGAGCGAGGATATTGAAAGAATTGGTCAACAAAGGAGATGGACACCATGTTGGGATCAACATATGGTCGGTCATCATATGGTCAGCCATCATAGAATATGTTATCGGGACTGTCACAATAAGTGCTGCTTAGGCATAAAAGTTCAAATCATTCGACAACCAATACGAGATTGTTTTATCCTCTGCTCCAACTGCCCCCAATTTTTAAAAGGCTCATTCTCACATTGGGAGTCGGCCCAAATCCAGATCTAGGAGTAGGCCCCCCTTTCTCTCCCTCCCCAGATGTCGTATTGACTTTGAGTTGAATGCCTCAAGACTAAGGGCCACTTCACACATGAGACTGACAGCCCGTGACCAGTACACTTCAAGCATTCTCATTGGTGGAAAAGACGGAGCAGGTCCAAGTTCGCTTCACACTACGCTTGAGGCACCAACGGAGTATGCGAATGCAAGATGGATGTAAAGCCTACATGGATTCCTACATGGCATCGAATGGATCATGTTTCATGGTCATTTGGACTATTTTCAAAATCCACCTCTTGGAGGTAGGCCTAACACAAAACCAGGAGATTATGGCACTCCGAACGCTCACAACCGTTGATTTATTCTATTTTATAATGCGTGAGGACCCCGCATGAATAAAATGTTATTGAAATAGCATATGGTTGAGGGCCCGGTCACATATGACTTCACACTACACTTGAGGATCCGTGACCACACTACATGATTTTGGAGGTGTGTTGTAACAGCCTTTGGACACTTTCTTTTGGGCTCTCACAATCTCATGGTCACAGCTCTTGGCTCGTGTGTGAAGTGGCCCTAACTTAGGGCCACCTTACACTAGAGTTTGAGGGCCCTTGACCCATGATATACAAATTATGTGATGCTCGAGAAGCCGGAGACAATCCAAGTCCACTTTACACTAGCCCTTGAAGGCCTAAGGGACTAAAGAAATTCAAATGGATGAAAAATCTACATGTTGCCCTACATGGCAACAAGTGGATAATGTTTCATGGTCTACCAGATGTTGGAAAAGGCCCATAACAAAGGTGGGTTTAATGTAAAACTAAAGATTGTGGCAATCAATTAAACTGCCATTGGCTTCTAGAAATATTATATTATCATGGTGGGAACCCAAACCAAAATGTATGTCGCAATCCCTCAACATGATCCACTTTCACTTTACATTAAGCTTTAGAGCCCATCAATTGCAAAACTAAGTTTTTATTTTCTCATGGTACAACCTTTGAATGATTTTCAGGCCTTTAGATTTTCATGGTAACAACTCTTGGTTTGTATATAAAGCGGCCCTAAGATACTAAGTCCACATGGTCAACTATATCTTGCACCCTTGATGTAGTTTCACCACTCATGCATAAATAATTGTTCTCGGTATATATTCTATAGCACCACAACTAGGCCATACACCCAAGTATGAAAACCCTAAAGTTGAATACGACAACAAGATGCCCGAACCAATTCACTTAGCATGGTTAAAGGGATAGACACCCACCCGAGGGTGGTCCTCAAGAATCGAACACAACACACGTTGAAATCAATAAAGACACTTTGCCACCATAACACCCAACCTCAACACAAACACACAACGTACTAGTTAATATATAACCTAAACCACTAAGGGCCCTCCATAAGCACCATTTTCACCTAGCTATCAAAAGGGACCACCTCCGACATAAGGTAGTAGCATTTCTCCCATGGTCATGCTCCATAAACCGGTTTTGGGTTCACACATGATCTTGTGGCTATGATCAAGGGTGAATCTCCATGTTAATGGATTTTCGCACTCCTTCCTTGCTCCATTAACTAGTTCGCTGCCAGTCACGTCCAAGCCTTGCAAAAACACCTCCCAAGCTAGTCCTTCATCCCTAGAAAGCTCCTTTGACATATAATCCCCTAAAACTTCCGTTTAAGGCTTGAAAATATGCCATGGACACTACCTACCAGCTCACGTTTTTGGCCCGATTGGCCAACTTCCGGATGTCGTTTTCGCAAACCGAGTCCGGATCTAACCTCTCTAACATTCTACCGACCTATGGTAGAGTTTTTGGGTCATTCTAACCACTTACATATTTCCGACCAGCTAACGTTTTTGGTCAGATTGGCCAACTCCCGGAGGTGGTTTGTGCAAACCGAGTCCAGATCTGGCCTCTCTAACCTTCTACCAACCTATGGTACATTTTTCAAGTCATTCTAACTACTTGCTCTGGATGTCCTCTCATGAGCGTCACGTTCGCGCATACCCACCCTTTCTACTTTCTAATGCCTTCCTTGGTACTACATCACAAGTTGTCCGATGCACACTTTCAGTAACACATTCAACACCTTCGTCTTTTCAACACTAAGGACTATGTTAGCTTACAAGAAAAGCAGTATAGGAGAATGCCAACAATGAATCTACTCTTTCAATCCGTCTTTCAACACTTTACTGCTTGTTTTCCAGGACTGTTGTCCGTCCGGACTGCCACACATTTCCAGGACACTACACGTCCAGATCTAAAACTTACAAGCATACACACCTTCTCCAAGAGTCTAAGCTATCTTCGCATATGTAAACTAAGAGAGCCAAAAGGCTCTAGAACCATCCTTATAATATACTTCAAAACAACTACCTACTAGGTGGGTCAACTTGGTAGGTTGCCACCCTATCAAAATGCTGCAACTAGCTATCATGACGTGTTTTTGCCTTCTGTCCAGTTCATGACCAACTAGCACACTGTCATAAAAAACGGTCAACTAGTAAAAGACTCGCAATGGCATTTTAATGACTTTGGACCTACAAATCGTTTTCTGACCAACTAAGTTACTAAGACCAAATAATTACTACCACTGAACAAACAATTCAATTGTAAAACAGTAAAAAACCAACTAGTGGACGTCCTAACAACTAGTTATATTAAGGACAGATATGACGTCAACTAGTAAAATGGCATTTTTTGCGCTTATGACAATCTGTGAAACATAGTGCTAAGTCTACTGATTAAAGTGGTTCACATCGACGCACTTTCACTTTTTCATCTTCATGAGAATTCTCTACAAAGTAAATAGAAGTGGGCAAGAATGACATTGTTGGAGATGAGCTTAAGGTAGCTTGTATGCATAATACAAGGTTACAGATGGATTGTTGTGTTTAATAAGGACATTTGTGGGAAACCTGTGGCAAGAGGTGACTTCGATACAATAACAAAATTACTTTGCATTGGGTGATGACCTTACTTACTTACTTAAATCTAATAGTGATTTCTACTTCAGATTATTTAAAAAATATTTTATCTTAGAAAGCATGAAAGCTTTGTTGACATCATTAACAAGTAAGAAGTCCGGTGACACCTAATGTACGTTCAACTAACATACTTTGTGGTATCTTGGGGAGCATGGGCACAGGTGAGGACTTCTTCTACAAAGCGCTACACGCCTTCTAAAGAGTTGCTTACTTCTATCAAGAATCCTACACGATAACTTCTACATATACCGGAGCATTTTTTGGTACACTTGACCGTGCTTGCTCCCTGTGAGAAATTCTATGAGAACATTATGTTGGTAGTCGGTCATTGTATGCAATTTGAAGTACTTGAAATTGCTATTGTCCAACCCCAATAAGTGCATATATACTCCCACAATCAATGTTATAATCTGCATGATTGACTTACGCAAACACTAAAAATATTGGAGTATGAGGTTTATACGAGACTACTTGGACTTTGCCAACACCTCATTTTGTTGATTGATTCTTTTTCTTCTTTCTTTTTTCTTTTTTCTTTTTTTAAACTTGATAATAAGTTGGTGAGAGGTAACGCTGAGAGAATCAAAACTACCTCACATAATCCTTTGGATTTGGACTCTTGATGAGGACTATGGAGTTATGATCTCCACCAAACAATGACTAGGCTTCTTTCTTTCATCCTCTTGAAATCATATTGGGTTATAAGGAAGAAACTACATGGACGTGATTGAGGGATGATGATTGAGTACATACTTGATCTCCTACTTGCGCAAAGACCTTTAAGTTGGGCTCATACTCACTTAGGAATTATGTGATTTCCTTTGACATAACTTGTTATGTTTTCCACACTCATTCCAAGAATGAATGTTTTCTAGACTAACAGTTTAAAAGAAAAATGAACTGCAATGCTTCTAGGAAGAAGGTCGTGTTGACAATATGCATAAGTAATACATGTTCAAAAAAGGACTTACCCTTATGTGTGCTTAGAAATTGAGAAGCAAGTGTGTTGACCAGTGATAAGATTATGTGGACCCTTCATATGAGGGATGTATGTTGTCGATTAGACTAACTTAACATGGCTTTAAATAGAGATGACATATCTTATTCAGACATGTAATTGATTATGACAAGATTAATCACCTATCCTGTGTATATACGTTAATGAGATATACACCTACAATATGTGCATACATAAGGAGCATTTACTTACTAGTAGAGTACGTATTGACAACTCTCATGGTATGTACTCAACCTCTCCGTTCAGAGAGGACTCACTCCGACTTCTCCAATGCTTTACGACTCATGTGCATGCACTTGGCTTGCCTTGGCGTGGGGTGCGGAGATGGGCAATGGCAAGAAGCTTGATCCCATAATTAAAAGCTCAAATTACCATGCTCAAATAGCGGTGTAAGGCTATTAAAAATTAGCTTTCTAACTTGTCATAATAGAATCTAGGTTGATTTTGCACAAAATTCAAATTTTAAAAATAAAATTAGAGTCATGTGTACCAAACATTCAATTGACACAAGGAAAAAATTTGAAAAAAAAATCTCAACATCCCCAAAATACGAAAATTTTACATCACAAAATTTAAATATGTATTTATATATTAAAAACAACAACAACAACAATTTGCCATAACCTTTTCCCCTACCCATCCATGTATTCTTGAACATTTTATGCCCACAAAGTATATGAAATATGATGCTAGCACATCTCTCGACATTTTCTAGGAGGGCAAGGTGAATCAATTGGGAGAGGAACTAAGTTCTTGTTGGCCAATTTTTGGAGGGTTGTAGCAGTTTTCATGAGATGCTTTATTATCTTGCAGACATGACGGAGAAAATCTATCATCTTCGTGATGGTAGTGTTTGATAGCCTTGGGACCAGTGAACGGGGAGATCCGAAGTTTAATGTAAAATTAGCCGAGTGAAATTGATAAATTACCGGTTTAATTTCAGTATTTTAGGCCGTATAACTGAAGGAAAAATGAAGTGTATAGGAAATCAACCAGTTCTATAAAGTTGATGACGATTTTTCATCCATTCCCATTCAAGAGTGGGCAGATATTAGCTGCCCCACACCATCTCCGACCGGTTCTTAGTTGGGTCGCCCGAGGGTATCTCCAGCTATAACCGGTTCTCCCACACCTTAGCTTGAATCCTTCATCTGCCTCTTTATGTTGTTTAGGGTTTATGTATGAGGTGCCACAGCGGGACTGCACCAAAGCTATCATCCCCATCCCTTTGTTAAGTGTTGTTTTAATGTTTTGCAATGTTTATTTGATGTTTAAGGGTGTTGATTTCATATTTTTGAGTGCCTATTTGATGTTTTGGTTGTTGTTTTCAAGTAAAACGGCACATTGGGTATCAAAAGCAATACGTAGAAAGTAAGTTACACGGTGATTTTACATGATAACAAACCGTGCTTTCATGTTTCATGTTTTCATACTTGAATACTTCTAATTTCTTTCAAAATATGATTTGAAATGATCTTTTATCATATGTAGTAATCAAAGTTGAATTAGTGTGCACATTGCCTTAAATTTAGTATGTGAACCGACTTCTTATTTTATTTGTCAATTTTGTAACCGATTGCTTATAGAAACTTAGAGAAAATGACCGGGAAGCCAAAAAAATGTTAGGTTTTTCACCGAATTAAGTTACTAAGCTTAGGCATCAACCGGATGAGCATAGACAATCACCGAATGACATGTGGAAAGAGGGGTAAAAATCCAAGTCAACCCATAAACTCCTCGTTCACTGCTTGGGACCATAGAAGAGCACAAAATGTTAGATAATTGGAGCTTCATATGTGCAAATAGTGGTGCATTGCTTGAATGATAGGTTTCTTGACCTCCATCCATCTTAGTTTCAATTGGTCCTACCGTTTATCCTAGAGATGCAGAGGAGAGGACATGTGCAAGTAAGGAATGGTTGGGAAGATTTTTATCAAATTTGAAGTCTCTAAAAATGAGCAAGTTAGATATTAAGGCTACTGTAGTGCCTTGAGATGAACCTAGAAGTTATGTGAAGTTATTTGGGAGGCGTGGGCTTATGCAACCACGGTTCGTGAGTGGTTGGCTTAGCTTACACAAACTTTGGCATAGAGTGCCAGTAATCCCTTCTAGTACAACAATGAGTGAGAGAGAGTTCTCCAAGCAAAACTTCATCAATATCCATTTACAAGCTAATTTGAATTGAAAACACTTGATGCATTGATCATTGGCAAATACTCCCATTGGTTGCGACTTTATTCTGATTTTGTGGTTACCCTCTCAAACTTGTGTATTAGCCAACTTGACGGGAGTTTGATCCCAAGACTTCACACATGACTCTCTTGTAGTGGGAAAGTGAGGTTCATCAAGTGGATTTTTGGTAAAATGTCTTGAAATTCTGCACTTCCCTCATGTTTGTCCAAAACCATGCATTAACCATCATGTATTTTTATCCCTACTCATTGAGAGTGTTTTGTTAGTACCACCAAAATGTGCCTACAAGCCTTGGGCTTGGACAGATCTCAATGTGACAAACAAATTCAATTCAATTATTACAAGCTTTTCATTCAATTACTTTGGTATATTTAATCTCAAAATTGTGAATCCACTATGGTCCACCCCTACTCATGGAGGGTTTTCCAATGGTACCAAGAACAAGACCATTAGCTTAGCAACTAAGGGTTGGTTTACATCATGGACCATGAAGCCGGACCATGGAAGATGGCCTTTTTCCATGGTCTCACTTGATGGTCCAACTTCCATGGTTTGATTTTTTTTTAAACCAATTTAAAAAGCCTTTGGGCCTCTCACTAGGTGTAAACCGAATGTGGACCAAGAGGAATGACCATGCACCAAAAAATAAATGTGCTGATTTTTTTAATATATGCCCCAAAAGGGCAATTTTGAGGGGGGGGGGAGTTTGACCATTCTCTTGTCTTCTCTTGTCTTCATCTTCTCTTCCCCAAAAATTATTATAACAACATTTCTTTGTCATGGGCCCCTGCCTTTTATTACTAAAGCACCTCTTTTGCCTCTCCCACCGCAAAAACCCATTGGACCATGTCAATGGATAATGTAGGCCTTAAAATATGTCTTTTGGGGACCTCAAACTCCATGGTCACTATGACATTTTTTCCTTGATGTAAACCAAAGTGTTCCCGGGACGAGTCTAACAACCAATCACATATTCTACAGGGCCTTGGGACAACTTCATGGACCCTGGTGTAAACAACCCCTAAGAGATCTCAAACCAAACAACAAATCTTCAAACTATGGTTTGGTATGTTCTAAAAATAAAATGGTATACAAAAAAAATACCCCTTCATACTATGTCACGTGTACAACTTCAACCAAATTGTTACATGTGTCCACTTCCTTGCTATGAGAAAAAGCCCCAATTATCAATAATATAATGATGACTTGACATAATAGAGAAATTTGGTTCATAAACAACATCATATTTGGTACAAAAGTTGTTCATACATACTACAACCTAAGGGAAAAACCCTAATGAATGCATGCACGTACCAAAGGAAACCTAACATACAACATTAAGTCCGGCTAGCTTAACACATGTCAATGCACAATTTGATGTTCATGCATGACAAGATTCGTTAATGAATATCCTTTTGGTTCGGAACCGCCTTTCGACCTCTATCACAACCTCCATAGTTAAGATTATTTCAGTTATCCAACTTATCGATTTCACACTCTCCCATGAGAAAGGCCCCGACAACACTGTTCACGTCAGTAGATAAATAATTACATAAACTCCAAACACTAGTACATAACATTATTCAAATCCATAACAAGGTTATGTGGAACAGACAGTATTATCTGGAATATTCCACCATTCAGGCTGAATGTGAGGAATATTATGTAGAATATTGTTAGTCCCACAGAACATTGTTATGGATCTGAATAATGTTATGTAAACATCATGAAAAGACATTATTTGGTTCATCAACCTCACTATCATCATGGCCAATGTATGTCGAGGTATACATGTAGACTTCATTGATATTTTCCCTAGCCAACATAAGTATGTGTGTGTGAATAAAACCACCTTATAGCTCTTTAAATACCTCACAATGTTAACCCTTAAACGTCGGAGAGGCCCTATTAGGGCCTCGTTGACCCTAAACTATTTGACCATAAGATAGCGTCAAAACATGTCGGAATTGCAAAAAAATTCCCCAAAATGTGTATCTCAAAATTCCATATCTAAATATATATGCCGATCGCACTAAAAGAATTACATGGAGGTCTGAAATGGGGTAAACATAGGTTGATGGGAGAGACCCTCTCACCCCCCCTTGGACGTTTAAGGGTTAACGTTCAGTAAATGCCACTTTGAAAACCACCAATCCCTATTTTTCCCTCCTCCCCAAGCATTAAAAAAACACACATCTAGATGATCACGCCTTGGCGACACCCAACAAACTATGGCCAACTAGAAATTAATTATGAAGTGCCAAAGCCCCCACAATGACAACCCCCACCCCCTTTTCTAGTGGTTTGATTCACCAACCTCACTATTATCATGGCGCGTTTGTGCGAAGGTATATATAGACGTCCATGATATTCTTCGTAGCCAACAGAAAATAAGTACATAGGTATGTATGAATACAATCCACCTCATAGCTCTTAAATCTCACCCTCCACGGAAAAACTAAACTAGTTAAAAATAGAAGCTGGGCTGCTTTTGCTAAAAATCGAGTTTTATTGTTTGCTACATTCTTGACATTCTTTTGGACGCGTGACTATGTTTAGCTAGTTTACTATTTCCTTTGTTAGAAATCGAGTTTTATTGTTTTACTGCATTCTTGACGCCCTTTTGGACGCATGGCTATTTTTAACCAGTTTAGTTTTTGCCGTGGAGGGTGAGAAATACCAAATTTCCCCTCCCTGACTATTTAAAACCCCATTGAGATGATCACACCCCAACAACAACCCAACAATCTATGGGCCAACCACAAAACAAATTTGAATCACCAATGCCGCCACAATGACAACCTGCAACCCTTTTCTCCCGTGGGCTAGTATATCAACCTTATTATCGTCATGTCCAATGAATGTGGAGATATATATACAAACTTCGTTGATATTTTCCATAGCCAACAAAAGCATAGTACATAGACATGTATAAATAAAATCCACCTTGTAACTCTTAAATACCTCACAATGATAATGTTCAAAAAAATATCACATTAGAAACTACCAATACACCACCCCCCCCCCCCCACACACACACACAACTTGCACAAACACCCATGAAAATCTAAAACTCAAGAACACTACTTAATTGTAACAACATATTCTCTTTTCGTTTTGGCAAGCATACTAATTTGGAGAACAATAACCTAGAATGCAACCATTCCCATGTCAGTCATTTTTTTATAATAACACATGTCAATATGAATCACATTATTGGTGGACACCGATAGATTGGCAACGTAGGTGGATATACTAACCCCCTCTAGTAGTTGGCGGTCACATTGGGAATGTCCCCCATCGTTGCCATGCATAAATTGTAACTTTGGTAGCACATGCAATCTCGGTTCAAAGTTTGCTACTAGAGCATATGCAGAAATGGGCCTTACATTCAAGAATAATAAACCTTGATGTAAGGGCCCCACAAAACATTGACAAGGCCCTTAGTACGATAACCATTTTCAGACATAGATTTTTGTTTTCAAGCATCCCCAACCCTTCTCAAAATAATAGTAAAACATTGTGCTCATGGTCAAATTACCTCGAGTGATTATGGAGCTGGCTTTCCCAAGATATATCATGGGCATGTGCTCCCATGACTTGCTACGACATTGCAGAAATAATAGAAAAGAAAAAGGAATGTCAATTTGGTACACTAATGTGCAATGTTTGTTCACCACCGTCACCTTCTACCCATGTTTGCATGGCCATGGGGGGGGGGGCGCAAAGATGACTTATTGCCTTCTTTTCTTGCATTGCTTTAAATACGACCATGATTATGCTTGAGATGTGGCTATCCTTTTCATAACACCTACTCAGGGGAAAGACAAATTGGGGAAGGGAAGGGTTTAGGGTTTACCCTAAACCATAGGGCTGCCACACCGGCTAGACGGTTAGCCCAGCCAGCCAGCTCGCCCCGTCCGGTGGGCCCTGGGGTTCATGGCGGCCAGCCAAGCCGCTAGGCGCCAGGTCAGGCCTGGGCTGGTTGGCTGCAAGCCCCCTCCATTGCAGTTGTCCAGCAGGGGAGCTGCCCAACTAGGCCATCCGGGCAGGGATAACGCCCACCCGGCAGCTAGTGACGACGCTAGCCGGGGGGTTTTTTGTTTTTTATTCTATTGTCCCACTTTTTTTACTTTATTTTCGTGCCGGGCAAGGGCATCAAACTCTGCCAGCGACCTTCCAATTTTGCAAGGATGGTTGGGTGCCACACCGGGGCAACTGGACCAGCTGCTCCCCAAGCCCTAGCCACCGGCTGGCTGGGCCTGGCCACCCCGGTGTGGCCAGGGTACCAGTAGTACCCCCTCTGTGAGTGTTGTGAAACCAAAACCCCTTATGTATTGGTCCAATCATAAGAGAAGAAAAAGTGTTACCATGCTTTCCTTGCTGTGAATTTAAAAATTGACATATATCCTCGGAGTCAATTGTTTTTCTTCAAGTCAGCTGTGGCTCGTGATGTAAGTAACTTGAATCATGGCTTTGGCACTCGGACACTTTGACAGTAGCCTTCATGACAACTGACTTCATTTCAAAAGTATATATATGCCACTCAAATAGCTCAAGCCTTGTACAAATATCCAACATGGGCAAGGGAATCTTCATCTGGCACAATGGAATCATTGCTTGGATGGAGCAAGTGTCAAGTCCAAGGCTGCCATGATGTTAAATGCCATTTTGGTTTATTCATTGAAATGCATACAGACAAAACACCCCATTATGATCGAACTTGACCGCTGACTTTTAAGGTAAAGTAGACGTGCCTAATTCGGATATTTTTCTCAATGGCCCTCACTTCTATTAAGACATGAAACACACAATTAAGTCGGTGTGAGATGATTAGCAAATCTTAACTATGCCCAATAGCCATTTGCCTCATAATTTTTGGAACTCATATGCATGTCTTATTCCATTATCAAAGCAAAGATGATGTTCTAGTCTTGCATAATTTTCTCATGAAGTGCAACAAATGTCGGAGGAGTCCATCACCTTGGATGAGTTCACCAAGGCGGTGGATGCTTTAGCAAACGGCAAAGAGTTCGAGACCAGATGGCCTCATTGTTGATTTTTCAAAGCATGTTGGAGCTTTATGGGTGAAGATTTCACACATATGATGACTGCGTCACTCCTTAAAAGACACATTCTTCCGGTGTCGTAATGTAAATACGTACATTATATAGATGTGTACTTATTTAGTATTGCATTATGATTCTTTGATTTGGAGGAAAGTAAAGGGAATAGAAATAGATTACCTTAGTTTACTCTTAGTTTACCCTTTTAGTCTTATCTTTTGTTTTACTCTTAGTTTATTCTTAGTTTACCCTTTTAGTCTTACCTTTTATTTTACTCTTAGGTTACTCTTTGTTTACCTTTTAGTCTTACTTCTAGTCTTATCCTTAGTTTATTTTTGGACCAATGGGTGATTAGAAGCCCATGTGATGAGGATAAGAGGGGGACTTTGTCTCTCTCATTTAGAGGGAAAGGAGAGAAGTTGGAGAGAGGAGGTTGTTGTGGAGAAGAGAGGTTTTTTTGAAGCTCGTGGTGTGTGAGTTTATTTCATGGGAATTTTGAAATAAAATATGGAGGAGTTGTGTTTCATGGTGTTGTTTCTCTAGAGTGATCTCACTTGCTTGATTTGAAGTTAGCAATTAAAAGTCGTGCTAGTTTGAGTGGAGGGAGGTCTGTTGGCTCTTATAAAGAAGGGCTGAGACTTCGACCGACCATAGAAGACGGACATGTCTTTTGTTTGCAACGAAATTTTGAGGAAGTGTAGTACTTATTGTTAGCTTTTTGTAAAGATCTCATTCGCTCAATTTGGCGTTCATATGAAGATTTGAAGACTTGAAGACTTCTCAAGATTCAAGTGTGTTGTGGCTTGTGATTCGTTGTCCTTTCTGTGATTCCCAGCCAGATTTGGAGGCTAGTCGCATTTGATTTTTTGCATCGTAAAATTTGTTGCGAACTTTGTGGGAATCCATAAAAGCCCCATTTCATGTTTGTGACAACGAAATGGAATTGTTGACCCACAAGGTTGTTTTCTGTTGTTCCCATTGGTGAGGCGCGATTGCTGGTCACCGTGGGTTTGAAAGTTTAGGAGCCAATCTTTCGGACGTCAGCTCGTGATCTGACGTCCCGTTTTACCCGTTTTAACCCATTTAGAGCTGCAACATGATAGGTCAACGGAAAAAAGTTTGAAGATTTGAAGAAACTAAAGACCGAGACTCTTGAAGACCAGAAGATTCGACGGTCCGACAAACAAATCTAATTGCAGCCAAAAGCCCAGTGCTTTCCCAAGGTGGAGTCCTCTCTACCCGACACCGGGTGTTACGAGAGGACTAATTGCCATGTTGTTCAAAGAGGGGCACCTTATAGTACAAAATTACTCAATGGTTAACACTTTTGCTTTGCATTCATGAGGTCATTGGTTCAATTCTCCCTTCTATCATGCCCAAAACCTCCTTAGAAATCCATGCACATGTGTATTTCCCTCCGTACTAAACAACACAATTGTCGTACAATAGCCATGAAACTAGGGATAACACCGTCAATAATTAGTCACATCATTAAAAATTACAGAGCTACGGGGATGCTAGAGGACAAGGGAAGGTTAGCGGTGTCCACGCATTCTTAGTGAGAGAAGTGATCGTTACTTAGTATGATTGGTGCAAACAAAATAATAGAGTATTGTAGTAAGGTGTCAAAGGGTTCTTCAAGAGGTCTCAAATATCACAACTTCCCCTAACATAGTAAGAAGAGCACTAAAGCACCAAGGACTACAGTCTATGAAAAAATAATAAATTTCCTTTTAGATTGTCACAAACAATTAAGGCTTGAATGGGAAAAATAGCATAAGGATTTGATGGAAGAGCAGTGGAGGAAAGCCATATTCTCACATGAAAGTAAATTCAACATTGTAGGGTCCAATGGTTGAAAGTGGTGTTGGACGAGGCTTGGGGAACCCTTAAGCAATCGTGTGGTTAGTAAGTCTATGAAGCACGAAAGAGGGAGCATCATGGTTTGGGGTTGCATGAGTTGGGAGGATGTTGGGGAATTGACCAAAATTGAAGGAAAAATAAATACCAATCATTATCAGAACATCCTGTAGGATATCATGAGCATGTTAGTTGTGAAATTCGGAAAATAAGCATAGGAGTGGATTTGTAACATGGTAACGACCCAAAGTATACCAGCGGGTCAACAATCAAATGGTTCAACAATCACGTAATCACAATAATGCCATGGAGTGCACAATCCCCCATCATGAATCCTATCGAACACCTCTAGAACAAAGTGGACCGGCGCCTTTGGCTCCGTAGAGACCTCTCCACTAGTAGGGATGACCTTTGAAAGAAGTTGTAGGAGGAATGGAACAACATTGAGGTGGAAGTCCTACAAAAGTTGGTGAAGTCCATGCCCAACAAAGTGCAAGCATTGTTGAAGGCAAAAGGAGAATACACCAAATACTAGCCAAATAGCATAACATTGATGCAAAATGAACAACAAATAAATTACATTTTCCTAATTTTGCAATGATTTCAATGTCATTCAGTGGGGTTCGTGTGTCCTGGCACATAATAATGTCAAAAGGGCTAAAAATAATGCAACACCCCAACTTCACGTTTTTATCATTTATTGTTGACATGTGAGTCCAATCACCATGGAAATTGACGTAGATACATGCTTTATTTGAACTATGTTGGCAGCACGTGACATAAGGTTTTTATGTTTCCAAGAAAATGTCAATTTTGTATGTTTGTAAAGGGTGTTGCATTACTTTTGGAAGTCACTGTAAGGTTTTTGCTAAAGCCCTCCAACACTAGCCTCAATCACTCTTCGTGGAGGTTATTGATTATGACCAAACTACCTTTCTTCCGCTCATATACATTTTGGCAAATATCCTTCTCACTCATAAATTTGTTAAGTGGGTAGAGGAGTTACAACAAGATCCTATTTTTCTTGAAGTTGGATTTTACCAAATCATATGACAAAGTAGCTTGGGATTTCACGTTTAGAGTCCTATAGAAAATTGGTATGCCAAATGTATTTATCAATATAATTTGCCTCATTTTTCAAAATATTGATGTCTTAGCAATATGAATATTATGCTACAATTCATTCAATTGCATAGAGGGGTAAGGCAAGGATGTCCTTTGGCTCCCTATTTGTTTATAGTGGTCGCAAATGCGCTTAACCGCTGGTGAAAGCGGCAATTTGAGACAATTCGCTGAAAATAATTAACCTCCCCTCTACCACATTTCAACAAATCATTATCCAATATGCAAATGATATTTCCCGCACTATTAAGGTGAAAATACCTTATGTGGATAACCCGGTTTAGATTTTGCATATTTCTAGCATTGCCTATGGCTTGGACATTTATTGGACAAAGAGCGTTGCATATTGGTGTGATGGTGGTAGCAGGCCCCCGGGGAGGTCACTCCATTGTCAAGTTGAACACCACGTGCGTTAAGACAAAATCTACTTTTTCTAAAGGGCATCACCGAAATGGGTCAAAATTTTATCAAATTTTTTTTTGAATAGATATACACGGTATCTATCACATAATAAAAAATGGTAACCAAATTTGATGATCTTTTTTCTTATAAAACATATTGTTTCTAACTAGAATGATGCATAATTGAACTAAAACAATCACTACAAAAAATGAAGATGACTAAACATTTCAAAAAAATATACAAAAGATACCATCTGTAAACTCATTTTTTGGGCCATCGCCTAGCTTTCAAGCTCAAAAACCTTAACTTAGTAAGAAATAGCGGCAATAGGCAGTAAGAAGTTAGCTCACAGTGTGAACAGAGGGTTATAGCCGTTTCAAGGCGGTTGCAACCACCTTCTTCTTCCTCGACTGATAAGAGGAAGGCAGGCTATTGCCCAACCAGGCTATTTTCAATGGTAGAATCAGACGTAGTCTCAATTTTAGCAATAGGCTTAGAGAAAGCTCAAGCTCTTAGTGATTAAGGCTGAGTGATTAGCAATAGACAGCGCCAAGCAAGAGGCTGGCAGACATAGAAGTGGAATCGAGAGCCGAGCGAGTCGGACTCTCTGTTAACTTGAAATTTTGACTGGGAGAAGTAAACAGTTCATGAACAATTGTTGTGATATTTCCAGAGTGAAATCTTGATTGTTGATCTTGATGTTTGAGGATAAGTAATGTCTTATGTGAATTTTGGCAATAGTCGTGAGCGTTGAAATAGACACATCATCTGCCATAAGGGCAGAGAGTCAAGAAGTAATGTCTTGGAGTTAGCAATGGTCGCAGTCAGACTATGGCCATTGGCTTGTGAGTTGAGTTCTGTGGACAAGAGCAAAGGTTGATTGCCGAGGAAGAAGGGCAATAGTCAAGTGAAAGAGAAAGGGTTGAATGTTAAGAAGGCAAGTAGTCTTTAACGCGAGGCCAATGGACTGAGAGCAAATCTGAGAGTTAGGCCAAGGTAAGTAAAGACAAGTTGCCTGAGAGGAAGCATGGTGAGAGTAATGTCGTAGGCAATAATCTTAAAACACTTAGCCTGAGAGAGGTAAGTGTAGGCGAGTAGTCAAGAGTATGTAAGAGAGGAAGAAATAGCCCTGAGAGAGGTTTCTTGGAGGGCAATAGTCTGGAGTGGAGCCAGAAGAGGCAATTAGCCAGGGAAAGAAGATTGTCTGTTAGGAAGGGCAAATAGTATGAGGAAGGCCATCGCCTGTGAGAGCAAGAGGAAGCCGAAGCAACAAAGAAGGGCTATCGCCTGGGTCGTAAGGCTATCGCCTGTCTGCGACACGAGAAGGAGAGTTGTGGAGGGCAGTGTCCAAGAGAGACGAGTAGCCCTAGAGAAGAAGGAGCGTCGTAGAGAGAGAGAGAGAGATATAGTGATGTACGAGGTAGAGTCTAGAGGCGAAGGACAGCGTAGGCTATAGGCTTTCCAGGTGTCGTAACTGAGAGGGAAGGCAGAGAGGTCATTCTGAGAGAACATAGCCTTAGATAGTTACGAGACATTACCTGGCGTAAGGCTGATGACATGACTGCAGATAAAAGACATACATAGTAGCAGGCGATAAGCTGCAAAAGACATTACCATCTCAAGCAGGAGAAGTTGCCTGATTAGTGTAAGACATTACCAGAGGCAAATCTTTTTGAACTTAAAATGTATTTAGGCCTTAATTAAGGAATATCGCCTAAATTGTTGATGCATTGATTATAGATGATCTTGTGGATGTTTGTGCTGACAAGTTGCCAGATAAGTTGAAGATGAAGATGGTGATTACAGTTCTTGGAAGAATGGCCGAAGGACTGTAAGTCAAACTAAGATGAATTAATTTGAGATTATTGCAAAGCATAATTCATGACATTTAAAGACGATGTGGCATACAAAAAGACATTACCCGGACTACGGTCCTGATAAATTGCCAATGACCACTTGCCAAGCTTTTGAGCTTCACGACGGAAATAGGTCAAAAACATAGAGTGATAGAAAATTCCCTAAGATAGGACGGAAATCACTCACTACGGAGATATCACAAAGGAACCATAAGAGTGGAGAGTAAGCAAAGTAATGAAGGAAACAAGGAGTAAAAGCCATAGATTGTTATTGTAATCCTTAATCCAATGTGACATTAACCCTTATAGACACTAGCTCAGTCTTCCCTGTGACCTAGTTCCATGGGTTGTTGTTGTTTTTAAGTGATAGCAAAAAACTAACTACACCATCAATGATTATGTATATGTAGAAACAATATCCTAAATTTTAAAATTATCTATGGCATGTAATATAGGGGTAGCAAACTTTTAACGCACGTGGTGTTCAACTTGACAATGGAGTAACCTCCCCGGGAGCAGGCCTCCATGGCTTGATGAGTCCAAAGGAAGTGGGTGATTCAAGGCGACATGTCCAAATTGTTGGGAACTACCTTTGGTCTTCATCTCAACCTCCAATATATGGACAATCATGTGATCAATAAGATCAAACAAAAACTTACCTATTGGAATGCAATGCATTTTTCTCTAGCAGGTTGGATTCTTATTGTTATCCATGTGTTAATGCCGCCACTTTGGTATTTCATTGCAATTTGGGTTGGCTCAGGGAAGGCAATGTGTAAGATTAAGGTTCTCCTGAGGAACTATTTGTGGTCTAGACTTGAACACGCTACTAGGGCAAGACTGAATTGAAATAATTGTATTATTAAGAAAAGACAGGCGCCATGACGAGTCTCACCTCATCAAAGGATGCCATGACCTTGTTAATGAACAAATAGATGATCCAAACACTCTAAAGATCAATATAATCTTTAGGTCATGCTCAAGTTTCGCATTTCTCAACTGCAAACTTCCTCTAATGGGAAATGGGCCCCTTCTTTCCTTTGCTTTTCACTCCCTCATTCTCATATAAAGGTGGTTCAAAGGTGTGGCATCACATTGCCAAAGCATTGAAGACTATGTCCAAATCCATTAGTTTTTTCCCTCCAAATGCTTAGGATGATATCAAGCAACTCATTTTGTGGTGAACAAACAAGTACCATGGTTTGGAATTTGGCATACAATGATCAAGGCCTTTGTGTTGTTAAAAAACATGATTGAAACAATTCAAAGATATCTAGGACAAGAATCTTTAATATTTATTGCATTGGGAGGAAGCTCAAATCAAAATTCTCATTCATCGAAGTTTTCCATGGTTTTTGGCCTAAATTGTTAACACACTATGGACACCTCAAGGACGTAATTTTAGGCTTGGAAAGGAATTTCCTACCAAACATGATTGGGTTGGTCTGCATGGACAGAAGGCATATGCAATTCCTACTTGGGTGGTGAAAGGAAGCTACCTAAAGGAACATGGATACGGCATGGTGCACTTGAGCACTCGTTTCATCGGTAGCCTCTGTCACTTTCACATTGGCTCTCAATATTTCACCTCAGTGGAGATTCTCCCTAGGGGATTTCACTAGTGATTTACATAGAAACAACGTGCAAGAAAAAGAAGAGTGGAATACATATTCATAAGACATAATTTAAAAAAAATTGTATAGATGTATATTAGGCCTTTATTAAATTTCCATAAGTGATTCATACATAACATAAGGTACTATAAATTATGCTTTTTTTTTGGTATCCTAACAAAGATTGGAATGAATAAATTTTTTGGAGGATGAGTATGTGTCAAGGATAAGTTAAGTATGTTAAAAATATAGCAAGGGTTCATTGGAAACAAGAATTGAATTTCAACCAATGTGGATGAGATTTGGTCATTGTGGACGAACTTTGGTTTGTTGTGGATAAAACAAGATAAAATGGTTTTTTAAGGGTTAGAGGCATGTTGAGCTAGTTTTCTCTTTCCATTGTCATTTTACATAGCTCCCTCAACCACATGTCACGCCCTTTGCAAATTGTTTTGTCATTTTGCTATGTTTTCTTATGTGACAGACATCATAAACCAAAGGAACTCCACTCCAATACCATGAAGACAAATATGAACCCTTGCTTTTTTTTATAAATAAAATAGGATGCAATTTATTGCACAATTTCAAATTTTATAATTACCTATAGGGTGGAGGAGAATGGTGATAAGTAGGGATTTTAGTAATTATAGGGTCCAAAAATTTCCAAAGACTAAGGTAAATAGCCCCTAAACACATATTTGGTTCTCACATGTGTATGCCAATTTTATATAGAGGTGCCTTCTCGGGGAGATCACTCCATTGTAAAGTTGAACAACCACGTGCGATCATTTTACATGTAAAAAATGTAAAAAATGTAAAAAGCATCACCAAAATGGGTCACAATTTTATCAATTTTTTTCATGAGTAGATATAAATGGTGACTAAATTTGATGATTTGTTTTTTAATAAAAACATACCGTTTCTAACTAGAATGACGCATAATTGAACTAAAAAAATTGCTACAAAAATGAAGATGACTAAAAATTTCAAAAAAATATACAAAAGATACCATCAATGGTTGTGTATATGTAGAAAAAATATCATAAAATTTAAAATTATTTATGGCATGTAATATAGGGGCAACAAACTTTGTTCGCACGTGGTGTTCAACTTGACAATGGAGTGATCTCCCTGAGGGTGCCTTCCATGGGGATTCTCCCCGACTGGCTTAACGTCCTCCTAGGGTGGAATTCCATGGATGGTTGTCTAGAGTTAGAATGGACACCTTTGTGCATGGAGTCTCTTAAGCTCAATTTCATTTGTTTTTTGGACGTTTTGATGAGTTATATTTTGACTTGGAACCATGGTGGTGGCTAAAGGCAACTCCTTTTCTTGTTTTTTCCACTAAGTCTGGCAGGAAGTGGTGACTTGCTCGAACCCATTGCTGACAAGTGGAAACATTCCCTCCCGAATACGGCTAATCCCTAATGTAAGGTAATTTGGCATAAACATTGTGCCCAAAAGGAAGTTGCTTTCATGTGGTTTGTCCTTCACAAAGTTGTTGTTGTCAATGAATGGAGAGGTTGGGCTTCGGATGAAGTTGACAAGAGTTGCCCTCATTGTGGACCTCTCAGTGTGGAGTCCGTGGAGCACAAATATTACAATTGCCCATTGGCACAACTAGTACGGAGATATGCTGCCAACATCGTGTGGCGACTCCATGTTAAACACACCAATGCATGGCTACAGAAGTCTTTTTCTATGCATCAATGCCTCTTTGATAAAGATCTTCCAGACCCTCTCAAGAAATACCATCGGATTTGGTTATTCCTATGTAGTGGTTTAACTTGGATCATTTGGAAACATGGGAATGACATGATCTTCAACTCCATTTACTGGCCAATTGAGAAAACTAAACAACATGTTTGGGATGCTCTCCTTGACTATGGTAGGATTGAGTGGCAAAGGATCCTTAAGGCTCTGGAGAAAGCGCATGGTGTTGCTTATGATGATGATTTGAAATACTTTGATAAGATGTGGTGTGTCAAAGTCCTTATTGCCGCTAGAAGTAATTTAGTGGTTTATTGGAAGATTAGACCCAAGATAAGTATTATCACTTGATGCTCCATGGGTCCATGGTTGGGTTTTTCTCCGTGGTGGTTTGTTTTTGGTTATATTTTGCAATTGAGTTGGTTCAATTTGCACCCCAATAATAATAATAAAAATGAAGAATTCTAGTGCTTATGAAATGGTCATAATGCCCCCATCCCCATCCCCAGATTATGTTGTTTATTTAACCTAGAATGGTTAGCATATTTTGAGCACGTAGTCCAATCTTTATTGATCTTTTTTTTGGGTGTCTATTTCTTAGATCCTCACCTAACCACATACCACTCAAATATAGGTGTTCATATTCTCGCTATGTTGGAATTAGGCACATTACCTATAATAACAAAACAAGACAAGTGGGTTGTTTTTGCCACACTTTTAACTCCACACCCACTTCATGTAGGATACGAAACACTCAATCAATGCAAGGTGATTAGCAAATCCAAAATACCGTAAATGTAAGCATTTCCCTCATAATTTCTGAAGCTCATATAAATTTTTTAGTCAATCTCAAAGCGATAATTATTTGTCTTATTAAATGATCATACATGTTTCCCCAATTATCTTTGTAATTGAACCTAGAAAGGTTAAAACTTTGAGCACATACTTAGGTCCATGCCTGACTATACACCACTTACATATACCCGTGGATCTGAAAACGGACACTAAAATGACATGTGATGACTAACCGAATTAGGTTGGCTTGCTTTAGGATTCATTAATCTTGGAGATCTTTTATCATGAATTGGAATACATATATGCTAGAAATATTTTAAGGTACTACGCGGGTGTTATTTGGTTACTTTTCTTAATCAGACACCTATATTCGATTGGTGCATAGTTAGGTGAGGATCAAGGAACAAACACCATGAAAGACACAAGTTTAAAACATATTCAACTACAACGTCAAACTATTAATCAATCCTCATTCAACATTGAACTCAATTGTGTGTGTGTGGGGGGGACCTATTTATTCAATTAAGGAATCAGTAAACATGCACTTCCGATAACCCTAAACTTACTAGATTAAGGGCAGTTCAAATTTCTATACGATCATAGATATGCTAATGCAACACATATTTGAAGACATGAATATGTTTAGTAGAAGATGGGGAACAAGAAAAAACTCACCAAATAACACCCACATACCTTAGGGCCACTTCACACATGAGCCAAGAGTTGTGACCTTGTAATGGTGAGGACCCTTGACTCTCATCCAAAGGTTGTACCATGGGTGTTGGGAAAGCCGTTTTATGTAGTCACGGGCCCTCAAGCATAGTGTGAAGTGAGAATGGACTATGTTGCAGGACCATTGCATATTTTGTTGGCGGAAAAAGAGGGGAGGATTTGGTTTGATATGTCTCAAACTCTATCAATTTAAGAGAATTGCTTGGTGGTGTTTGTCTATCCTAGGATCTTTTATAGAATCTTCCATGCAATCTGTCTTGCTGGATTTTTTATAAAAAAAAAGTCATGGTCTCTTGGAATTTGCGTCAGGCCCACCTCTTGGAGGTGGGCCTGACAAAAATTTCGGAAGACCATGAAACCTTACCCATAGTTCGCCATGTAGGACTCCATGTAGACTTTTCATCCATGAAGTCTTCTTTGGGCCTTTAGGCCTTCACCTTCGTGTGTGAAGTGAACTTGGACGGTCTCCGCCCTTTCGACCAATGAGAGCTCTTAGATTGCAATGGTCACGGGCCTTCAGGCTTGTGTGTGAAGTGGCCCTTAGAGGTTGGAACGTTAGAACCCATCCAGTGCACTGTGGAATCTGAAGTCTTTGACTTGAATTCCAATGAGTGTTGATGATAACTTAGTTGAGAAATCAGTTTGAAGCTCGGCATGTCTTATTCTATGTCCTAGCATGGTGGACCGTGGTTGATCGGTTCTTCCTTCCTTTTAGATAATGTTAGATTCCACGCTCCAAACTCAACCACTAATGTATGTGGGCCTTATGTGGTCACTTTTAATTGGATGCCTATAATTGAGTGGTTTTGTTTACATGGCAAGGAATTGTAGTTAAGAATGAACACCCAAAAAAACACATGTCACAACAAGGTTGAATTATGTGTTCACAATATATACACCAACGACCACTTAAGGTTCAAATAACATTACTTTGCGACATTGTTGGGTTCTCTTTCTTCATATAGATGAGACCATCGATCTCACAACCAAAGATGGGTGATGACAAGTTGTGACCATTGTGTACAATCAACATCCCACTTGTGATTTTGATTTGGCTTATGACAACATAATGGAAGAACTATCAAGATAGTGTATGTTAAAAAATTCATGGACCCACAAACTCGTGCCTATCGTTGAGGAATGATATGTACACTTAACACAGTTGGGAGGGCATATGTGAAAAGAAAAAGAAAAGGAAAAAACAAAACGTGGGTGTTATTGTCACTAGTGTGAATATGAGCCCGTTCCCCTTACACCGATTGTGGCTTCCATAATGCAATATATGGGTTAGCTCCTTCCTCTTTGAAGGTGGACTTATGCAGACCTTGGACAACTAACTAAGTGGGTAACTATTTAGCTAGCTAAAAGCTCCGGCTAGCTAAAGCTACGTAGGATTTCGGAGCCTCAAAAGAATAGCTAGCCAAAACTAAGTGCCATGATCCGGGCAAGGAAAGTTAGCTAGCTGAAGTTAGCTAATAACTATCTAAAATCGAGAGCCAACCGAGAGCAATACAACGAAATATATATTGTTTGGTTCCGTTTGAATGGATTTCTCTCTGGTTTAGAATGAATATGCATGTCACACAATTTTTTAGCTAGTCGAAGCTGAGTGAAAATGAGAGTTCTGGAAAAGTTAGCTAGCTAAAGCTAAGTGACACATAGGGGGCTCGGAAAATTTAGCTAGGTGATGCTGGTTGGTCAGTTGTCCAAGGTCTGGACTTATGTGAAATTCTAAATGGATGTGAAAATCATCAGTTTGACCTCTCTCACCTCCAACTTTGAAACTTGAGATGACGATCTTCGCAATTCGCAATCGCTAGTTGGATGAGGCGATTCCCGATCCAATCCGATGGTCACAACTTGTTTGTGGAGTCGGGAGTGTCCACAATAGCACCGAGTACTTTGCCGATTCCGGCTTGTCAAAAGAAACGTTTAGGTCCACGGAGCTCCTGTGTGGTGCTTATTACCAAATCCATTTGTGAACAATATTTGGTCCCCCGTTTTTTTGTCATGATTTAATAAATTGGATTGCAATGGAGCTGGGAATCATCAGGATGCTCTTGTTATTGGCGGCAAGAGTGCATAAAGAGAAAATGGATAGCACAGGAATCGAAAGCCTCGTCATTGAAGCTCGCACTATGAATCTATCTTAGACACCTACATTTTGGTTGTGTGTTTGGATCCACCACAATTGAAGGCCTTATTACGAACTTTGATTTCCTTGTGTCTACATTGTAGGTATAATATAGCAAGTTCACGGCGAGTGACTCGAAGCCTAGAAAGATAAGTATCTCATGACCTCTTCAGTATTCAAGATTGAAGCCCTCGTATGAGTTTCATTTTGAAGGGTTATCAAAATTTAGCCCTTCAGTTGAAGGGTTGGTTCAAATCCAAGACGTCAATCCAAGAATATAGAAATGAAATACGAAACTCATATTAAAATCGTGCATGAATTATATGGTACATGTTTCCAGTACACTGTGAAGAATTAAGAATCAACCATCTATCTCCATTTCTTGTAGTGACAATGCCCTACGCTTGTTGGTTCTTGTGGCGGGAAAATTACATTGACGACTTCAAGTGACGTCTTCATTTTCAATTTGGGGTTGCGTTTTAAAGGGTTGTTTTGAGAGAGGCATATTTTGAAGGGCCAAATTGCATTTGAAGGCCATTGAAGACTTCAATCTTGAACACTAGCCCCTTCCCACCTAACCTTAGCTTAGCCTAAAAGGTTAGTTCTAAAAACACGGCCTTCACACCATCAACGCTATCTAGTCCCGAGCCTAGTTGGCAAACGATGTGGCATGTTTACGAGCAGGGGTTTTCAAGCCTCAAGCACCGACCCTCCCATCGGCACCTAGAGACAAGACAAGAATGTAGGACCTTTAAAAGTGTGGCCTACAACCCTTGTGATTGGCTGTTTTTTTTCTTAGCTATGAGGGGCACAAGGAGCTTTGTTAACAAAATCCGATGGCAAGACAAATGAGTGGGAAAGCACTTGGGGATGGGACAAAACTATCTATTGTGCATTGATTGGTAGACAACACAACAAACATGTGTGAAAACTACTTAACTAAAAACTCGAAAACCTCGGAGCAAGTTCTTGTAGGTGCACTGAAATAGCCGGGTGGGGTGCCTTTGCTATAACCGAGAGAGCTTTAGCCGGTTTTTAGGCAAGACTTTGGTTATTTGGTAAAGTCAGGTGGGAAGGGGGCAGGGGTGCCAGAGCCTTGACTCGACTGGAGCTGAAAAGCAGAGACGCATGGATTGCATGATTCTTAATTTGCATTGGCTTCGGAACGCAATAGGGGCTCCTCACCAAACATGCCTTTCCAACAGCCTGATTCCAGGTGGCAGCTGGTTGTGCTAGTGAGTAGCTGCTTGCTTGCTGAATGCACTCTTCTGCAACGCCCCTTTTTGTTTGTTTGTTTGTTTGTGTGTGTGTCAAGAGGCTTGCTCGAGATCAGTGTCCGGGGAGGTTTTTGGGCATACGGTATGTGGGTGTTATGTGTTTCGTTTTTCATGTTCTCCAACTTCTAAGGTAGAAATACCATAACCTGTGAAAATAAGGTGATTCGAATTGAATATATAGTCCACCCTCGATGAATGTTACACTTATAAACATTAACTCATTATATTTGTTAACAAAATCGTACTCCCCTCATATTGTTAACTAGAATGTTAACTATGTTAAATGTTAACAATAACTTACTCCCCTCTTTGTTAATTTGCCACTTATAAATGTTAACCTACGAAATACATCCAATACTGTGTGATGACATCCATTACATTGACTCACAACCTTTCAAAGCGGCAAAAGCCACCAAATTTGACTTTTGTGATCAAATTATTCATCTGGACTATATTGTGGAGGGTACCATATGAGGGTTCAGAAGGTCTTGAGGCTGTGAGGGTTTGGATTGTAAATGCTTCAGAATCAGTCCAAAGGACTATTGATTCTTATTTTGTTTCATAAAAATAAAAGATTGATTTGATACACATATTTTATATATGATAATTTTGCAAAACTCTCCCTCCATAATTGTAATGAATTTATATTTGTTAAGCGTTCAAAAAACTCCCTTTATAACTGTTACAATGTTAACTCACTATAAATGTTAGAAATTTTTACTCCAGAGCCTAACATTTATAGAGGGTGGACTGTATGGTCTTACAATCATGAGATCGTTTTCCAAGATAGACGAGAAGGATTCATGAAGAATGCAAGTTATTTCATGCTTTTTTGCCCTGTACAAAAAATTCTACAATTTTTCAAAGTGGAAAGTTGTCAAACCCCCTACTCGTTCACTAGATTCCCCCTACACCGAACACGGTAATCCGTATTTCCATACAGAACATCACGTAAACCGGTTAACTCATGAGTACATTAAACTTGACTCCCATTGGTTACACTAAGTTACACGCATTGAAGTTGCCGCCTCGCCATGATCGGTTTCAGAAATGGCACTTCACTATTATGACGGCGGTATAGTGCATGGGTAGAGGGTGGTTAACCAGTTTGGGTATTTCTACCATACTAGTCAGATTTACACAACAAAACGCGTGTTGCACTAGCAAATCTACAATGAAACGTGTGCAAAAATCAGACCTCCCCTATTTTAGTTATGATTATCGAAAGTGCATGTTTGTTGATTCCTTAGCTGGATACATAGGTCCTCCCAACTATGTTCACTATTGAGTGTAGAGTAATTACAAATATTTGAAGACGTAGTCCAATCTCTTTTATGCATGTGTCTTTATGATGTTTGCTCTTTGATCCTCACCAAACCACATACCAATCGAATATAGGTGTCTAATTAAGAAAACGAGCCACTTAAGACCCATCGACTCGGTTGAGGTCTGAGTGTTTCTAAGTTCCAACCAGTTACAACTTGACATCTTTCAATATTCTTTATTCATTTGAGGTATATTCTCTAAATTCCTCTAATATGACCAGTAATTTTCCTGAAGTCTCGAACTTCAATCAAATATTTCTCAAACTCAACCGGTTCATCTGTAACTAGTAGTTGATTCTCCCCATTCATTGGTTTTTGGGCATAATCGGTCAAGATCATAGTGTTTCCAAGTCCAACCATCTACATTATTTGCATCTTTCAGTTTTTTCTTTTTCTTTAATAAATTTTATTTGAGGTATCTTCTCTAAGTTTTCTTTGAAATGATCAGTAATTTTCATGAAGTCTTGAACTTCAACCAATTATTTCTCAAACTCAACCAGTTCATTTGTAACTACACTAAATAGTCCTATTAGTGTGGGCCACACTAATTTTATAGTCAAGGTGCAAACAACGTGGGCCCAAGACCTCGGGTCTTCCCCCAAGTCTTTATGAAGACTTCTAACCAACACATTGAATATTAGTTGTAGGACAAAAGTAGCACAAAATCAAATAATCACCCACATTAACTTTCTAGAAAAACAATTATTATGGTCCACACTAATTTTCTACTAGAATTTTAGTGTGGGTTGAGAATTAATGTGGCCCACATTGGTTCTCATTGTGAAATTTAGCATGTGTTAAAAATCAATGTGGCCCACAATAATTCTCATTATGAAAATTAGCATGGGCTCTAAAAAATATTGTGGCCCATAGTAATAGAACTATTTAGTGTAGCAATTGGTTTTTCCCGTTCATTGCTAGAGATTTGACAAGATTTAAGGCAAGCAAGTCTTAAGTGGACACCTTTCTCACTGCACCCACTTCTCGTAGGATATAAATCACGCATTTAAGGTAGATGGGTCTTAGGGTGGGTTTCCATGTCCATCATTGACCCACTAGATTCTAGATAATAATGGGTTGGATGTGTTCTCTTGAAGATAACAAAAAACCACTCAACCATATTATGGTTGTCTACTAGACTTTGTCACCATATGTGGAGGGGCTATGGCAATGAGTCACTAGACTTTCATGTGTCCAATAAATATAACAGTGATTGGTTGGCACATATGAACCCTACCCCACAAGAATTCATCTACAATTGTCCTTACCCCCACCAAAATCTAATGGGCACGCAACATACACATAACATAAACCTACCCTACATCGGAGATTGTTGTTTTTAGATAATTTGACATTGGAATCGACTTCAAAGACCCTAGACAACGTAGTGCAGTGCCAAGTCACCCTTAAAAATAATCAACTACAAACCCTATGAAGGGTAAGTCTTTAACATGGATGGATGAAAGGTAAGTTACAGTTGTATGCAACAACTCTCTATCGCCATAATTACCTTAGATACGGTCTTAAATTTTTTACAATCCCTTGCAATTGATTCTCTCAATTTGTAAACCCAAAACTAAAAGATAAAACTTGAACTAAACGAATTGATTACTTAAATCTCATTTTTTCCTCCTGGGTAGTAGCGTGGAGAGACAAAAATGTGCGTTGGCTCTGATGCATGCCCAAGCTGTTGCCTGGGGCTCTGGAGGTAAAGTAGCTCTTTGTGTTGGCAAGCACATGCCCCCCAGGACTTTATCTTAACATCTTACACCAAGCAAAGTCAGATTACAGCTCTCCTGGCTGCCTGCCGAATCTCCACACCGGATTCATGGCAGCATGCAAGTAAGGGCCACTTCACACACGAGCCAAGAGCCATGACCGTGAAATTGTGAGAGCCCAAAAGAAAGTGTCCAAAGGCATATACATCCCAACGCACCTCCAACATCATGTAGTGTGGTCACACAGATCCTCAAGTGTAGTGTGAAGCCATATGTGACCGGGCCCTCAACTAAATGCTATTTCAATGAATTTCTATTCACGCGGGTCCTCACGTATGATAAAATAGGAGAAATCGACGGTTGTGAGCGTTCGGAGTGCCATGGTCTCCTGGTCTTGTGTTAGACCTACCTCCAAGAGGCGGTTTTTGAAAATAGTCCAAGTGACCATGAAACATGATCCATTCGATGCCATGTAGGCATCCATGTAGACTTTACATCATCTTGCATTCACATGCTCCGTTGGTCCCTCGAGCGTAGTGTGAAGCGAACTTGGACCGGCTCTGCCCTTTCCACCAATGAGAGTGCTTGAAGTGTAACGGTAACGGGCTCTCAGCCTTGTGTGTGAAGTGGCCCTAAGCATTCTACGCCAGTGTGTGTATGTTCACAACATTAATCGTATAACATTACTTAGGGCCAGTTCACACGGGTCCCAAGTCCTAAGCCCCAAGTCACATGAGGTCGATCCATGCAATCTCAACCGTTGAGAGCATGGAAGTGGGGACTTACCACTTCACATGGGGTCCCAAGTCCTAAGTCCCAACTATGAGATGGATGCCTACATGGCGGCACTTTTTGGAGGTGAAGCCCATAACTTCTGTTGCGAGCTGGGTCGAGCAAAAAGCTCAAGTCCCGCAAATATATTTGCATAAATAATCAAGATCCGACTTTAATGATATTTAACCACATTTTAGTGAGAACTTGAGGCTCACAAGTCGGAACTTTTGCTTCCATGTTGGGACTTGCTAACATGAGTGGAACTTGGGACTTGGGACTTGGGACCTATGATCGGGGAGAACCGGCAGTTAGTTACAGATGAACCGATTGAGTTTGAGAAATAACCGGTTGAAGTTCAAGATTGCAAGAAAATTACCGATCATTTTAGAGGAATTCATAGAATATACCCCAAATTAATAAAGGAAAACCGAAGGATGTCAACATGTAACCGGTTGGACTTGCAAACACTAGGATCTCAACCGATTATGCCCAAAAATCTCCCTGATCACTGCTTGGGACCTTGTGTGAACCAACCCTCAATGTTAGGGTGTTGCTCCCCTAGTGCCAAGAATGATATTGTGCTCATCCTAGGGCCAATCGCCGGTTCTTGGTAGTAGGAGGGGTCGCTCTTGATAGGGAAAGTGCATCTCTTTCCCAAGTTTACTGCTATCAAATCATGATTTCTTGTCCTACTCACATTATCCTCACTAGATCAGTGTGTATTTTTGACAAAGTTTTTGACATTTGACACGCAAAAACTTGCAGAAAATAAAAATGCAAGTCAATTGACACGCACGATTTAGAATTTGATATGTACTATGACTAGTGAAGAAAAAATTCACACGTCAATTGACACGTTAGAAATTGAAATGACACGTACTACTAGGCATGTGACAATGAGGTGACATTTTAGAAGAAATTCATTCATTTTTTGTCCATTCACATTCATTTTTGTTTTTGAAAATGTCACGTGACACTTTGGATTTGAAGTTGGAGGTCAAATGAAATTTGCCAAACGTACACATTGCACTAGATGTAATGTATTGCATTCACCAATAGATACAAAACAATAACTCTTATCGAGATGAAAACTCTCCCACTAGTGTAGGCCAATTGTTGGTCCTAGTGTGAGCATGGTATGAAGCAAGAATGATCCTCCTCAGGTCTGAGACAACCCTAAACTACTGGATGATGGTGGAGAGATACCCAAATCTTAAGGAAGAGGTTGGTGGTTTGATACCTGGCTATGAAATCTCCTCTCTATTTGACAGAAACTTGCCAAGTGGTCAATTGCCTCTTGTGCTTTGGCACTGGCCTATCGACCTTCTATCTCAAAAAAATAAAAAATAAAAATGATCCTCCTCTTATTTTGGTTCACCTTTGCAAAGTGATAGTCATGTGTGATAAGAACATATTTGAACAAGGTATACAATTCAATTTAATTTACGGGGCCAGCCGGCTTGCTTGTTAATAGCCTACCGCATGGACCTGGCAACTGGCTTAGCAAGTCGCACAACATCAGCCGATCTAGTACAAAATCCTGTATAATGTAAAAGCTAGCAACCCCTCACCAACATAGGGGAAGCATTCTCCTTTTAGAAAGAAAACTCAACTCCTAGGTTACCGATGTTTCAAGACAACGATGTACTTTTGCACATTGTGAGGCCAGTTCTAATCCGATCATTATGATTGGCATATTGTTGGAAAGTTATTGAAATAACGCATCATCTGGTGGTGGTTTTGCTCAATTTTGAGTTGGCTTGATAGAGGAATCTTGATGTTATGACTGATGTTATGTGAAGGGAAGGGAGGGTGAAAACGTCGATTACTATTGTAGATTCCCCTTGGTTCTAATTAATCTACATTGTTTGTAGTCTAAGTGTCATGTACATTATATGCGAAGACCCTAAACTAGATGCCTATAGGTCTCAAAGTGTCATGTTTGCTAATTGCCAATATAATATCATTTGTCAACATAAGTAATTTTTAAAGTGAAAAGTCATTTACATTATGACATTTAGCATGCCACGTTGGGATAGTTGAGATGATAGTTTTGTGTTTTAGTATGCAAACGGGAAGATATTATTGAGCATACTAATGACAAGTGTCATGTGTTTACGTTTTAGTGTGCAAGAGGAAGATATTCTTGAGCATACTAATGCCAAGTGTAATTTGTGCACACTTTAGTCAATCTGTAGACCATTATGTAACATGAGCATACACCTCATAACACTATTGAACATACTCATGCCAAGGTATTAGTGAGCGCACTTGAACGCCAAATGTCATGAGGTGACACTAATGGTGAAATTGTTGATCAATAGTGTAACCTAGCATATGCCTCAAATAGGGCAAGTGATACTAAATACCAACAATATGTAGGACCTTTAAGTGGGATGGATTGGCAACCAACCTTTAGAGGGGTTTAGTTTCTACTGCTACCCATTTGTAGGTGTTAGGAAACCAAACCGGTGAATGGTCACAACATCTTTTGAGGGGAAGAGTGAAAATGATGGCTACTATTATAGAGCCCTAAGAGTTACATTTTAATCTAACTTAACCCCTAATACGGGGAGAAGCTCCGAATTAGCCTAGGGAAGTTAATTTGGGATGAATAAGCAACCAAACTACAAAGGGGACTGATATTTATCAGTTACCCTTTCAGTAGGTGCTAGGAAACCAAACGGGTGTGTGTATCCCATCCATTAGGAATGTGAAAACATGTAGAATTATTCTAAAATATGTAAATGGTTGGGCTATGTGACACCATAATTAACATCACAGGCCATGGATTCTAACGTAAATGTTGTTAACACCGTCACTTTAAGCATCAAGTATAAATATTCATTATTATATTCTGCAATTTAAATGATTATTGTTAGAAATTGACATTGGATTCCAACACACCAAAGTAAGGTTAATTTAAAATTTATATGCAAAAGCTATAAGGGTTCAATGTTTTATTGGTAGATTAACCAGGACCAAATGGGAGCATGCACAATGATGAGGTGGGTGGACATTCTCATATTCAATATATTTATTTATTGTGCAAGATCCAGGGTGTTGCTTCTAACATCATCCACCTTAGTTAGGTCGAATGAATTGGCCCTCAACATGTAGGGGGGGGGGTTACTAGAGCCCCTTCATCCATGATGGATGAGTTACATAGGCACCATGAACCCCCAAATTGTTGTGTAAGTTGCGCTTCTTTGGGAATACATGAGAAGTTACCAGTTATTGAACGGGAATAGTTACACATGAACCAGTTGAGTTTGAAGAATTACCAGTTGAAGTTGAAGACTTCAGGAAAATTATTCATCATTTTAGAGGAATTTATGGAATATACAAAGGTCATATTGGTTGTTTAACTGACATGGTCTATTGGAATTTGCATTAGGCCTACCTCTTGGAGGTGGGCATGATGCAAATTCAACCAAACCGTGAAACATTGTCCATAGTCTATCACGCATGAATCTGTACAGACTTTCCATTTGTGATAAAATTTTTGGGGCCCTTAGGCCTTCACCGTCTAGTGTGGAAGTGAACTTGGGTGGTCTTGGCCTTTTTGACCAATGAGATCTTACAATGCAATGGTCACATGTCTTCAATCTTGTGTGTGAAGTGACCCTAAGATTGACATTTGAAATCTTATCGTTGGGGTTGATATACAAGAGTTATTGGAAGTCCAAGTGGAGATTCTCTTATGTTTTGAGTTAAATCACATAGGTCCTTCTCCAATGTGTTAGAAATTGAACCTTACAATGGTGTCTATATTTTGGTCACACAATCCAATCTCGTCGTAACACATGTTTAATTAGTGGTAGCAATTCCCGATTTGATCCAACAACCAATCTTGTTTTCTTTTGCCCACAACATACTAATGCCATGCACAATCCTACCTCTTTAATATGACACGTTTGGGAAATGAGAAAACCGTCGTATTATCGAGGTGTCACAACTTTGATAATATGTTGGACCTCTTTGTCATAATAATGAGGTACTTCATGAAAACATGCATTAGATATTTGGCCACGTATATAATATAAATATTCTTTCAAACATATTTACAATTATTTCTCTCATGAAATCTATGTGGACTTGAAGAAGGAATAAATAGTCTGCTAATGTTGCCACTCCACAATAAAATCACTAAAGTATAGTATATACATCACCCATTATTGTCACATCTCTATCAAGCCAACTCAAAATTGAGCAAAACCACCACCAAATGATGCACTATTTCAATAGCTTTCCAACAATATGCCAATCATAATGATCGGATTAGAACTGGCCTCACAATGTGCAAAGTACATTGTTGTCTTGAAATTAACTTCTAAAACTCAACTAGATTTCAAGTGGTCATAACTCTACCAATACAACTCATAATTGAACAAGACTACCACCAAAAGAAGCGCACTTTCTATAGCTTTCCAACAATATGTAGTCAAAATGATCGGATCAAAATTGACCTCATAATGTGCAAAAGTACATCATTGTCTTGAAATCAACTTCTAAAATTCAACCAACCTTCAAACAATCATAACTTTGCCAATACAACTCATAATTAAAAAAAGAAAAAAGAAAACCACCATTAGAAGAAGTGCAATTTCAATATCTTTACAACAATATGCAAATCAAAGCAATATGATAAACATTGAGTTCAAAGTGCTAAAAAATAGATTGTGCACCTTGGTGTTAAGGTTCAGGTGAAAAATCGTTGCAAAAGAAACATAAGCTAATGAATCTCTTGATTAGGTTTTCAAATAGAGAACCTAGTTCCCTTAGTTTTATGGTTTAACATCATTTTACATTAAAAGTTTCTTTTATCCACATTTCATTTGTGAAAGTTACATAAATTTCATATTAACTATGTACTTATACATATACGGGACCCACCATATATGCATTTATTACCTCTACAATGTGACAATTTGGGGGTCCAAGAATGTTGTATTAACAATGTCACGGTTATATTACCAGTGTCACAATCGTCTTATAGAGGTAGATTCTACCTAGAAAGTATAGTTTACAAAATTTGTGTCATTATATTGAGGTTGTCATATCATCAAGTGTCGTATTAAAGAGGTAGGACGGTACTTTTACATTGCAAGGGTTCATTGACATACACTGTACAATGCCCTATTGTTATGAAGGGCCACTTCACACACGAGACTGAGAGCCCGTGACCATTACATTTCAAGTACTCTCATTGGTGGAAAAGGCGGAGCTGGTCCAAGTTCGCTTCACACTACGCTCGAGGGGCCAACGGAGTATGTGAATGCAAGATGGATGTAAAGTCTACATGGATTCCTACGTGGCATCCAATGGATCATGTTTCATGGTCACTTGAACTATTTTCAAAAACCACCTCTTGGAGGTAGGCCTAACACTAAACCGGGAGACCATGGCACTCCGAATGCTCACAACCATAGGTTTATTCTATTTTATCATGTGTGAGGACCCGCATGAATAGAAATTCATTGAAATAGCATTTGGTTGAGGGCCCGGTTACATATGACTTCACACCACACTTGAGGATCCGTGACCACACTACATGATTTTGGAGGTGTCTTGGAACGGCCTTTGGACACTTTCTTTTGGGCTCTCACAATTTCATGGTCACGGCTCTTGGCTCGTGTGTGAAGTGGCCCAAAGACTTGAAGCAGAATTCTATGGCAGACAATCTTGGAGATCATATAAAAGAGCGTTGACTTAGAAGTCAGCATCGGCATCATGTAATCTCAACCTACTTTAATGATGAACAACTAAGTTAGGTATACGTATCTACAAGAATTATTCTCCGTTAATATTCATCGGTCCGTAACGGAAGAGGGAATCTCATATGGCAATTGTTCCAATTTGTGTATCTCATCCATCCAACATGAAAAACTTGACCCCCCCCCTTGATCCCCTATAGGTTTGTGGCCGGCCCATTTCAAATGACTTGGGACTAAACATATATGGGGGTCTTTGAAGCTACACTACATTTGATATTTAGTGTCACTTACTATCTTTTTAGTATTGATGTAATTTTTTACCAAGTAAGGATGTTAATGTTCAATAATGTCCAAACAATCAATTCAACTTTTGTTGGTAAAAAATGAGATATACCTTAAACAATCATAGCATTGTGTACTTTCAAATAGTAAGTGACACTAAATATCATATTTAGTGTAGTTTTGGTGTCGAATCAAACTAAAGTAGTAAGAAAAGAAAAGAAAAAATAACGCCCGTACTTACATACCGGCGTGACTTCGAGCCCGTTGGCCTTATACTGATCACGGTGTTCCGTGATGCAGTATATGGTTTTATGCCTCCTTTGGGGAGGTGGGCTCTGATGGGTCACTTAGTAGTCCGTTTTTGTTAGGGTGGAGGGACAGGTGTTTGTTTGTTGTCTAGTTTACGTTTATTTAGTACTAGGTAGGTGAGGTATTTAATGGCGTTTTGGTGGATGTCCTTCATGAGTTTTTTGATGTTTGATTTTGGGATTTTTAATGCTGTGAGTTTCTTGATGGAGTGTTCGTGTATGGCACCCCGTACTCCTGCTGTAATTGTAATGATGGGGTTGGTTTTCCAACCATTGTTTTGGATAATGTTATTTAGTGGGTCGTATTTGGCATGTTTTTGTGTGATGGCTTGTTCGGAGAATCTATCGTGGCAGTATGTGAATTCGATGAATTGTACTGTATAATTGGGTGATGGTGATATAGGCAGAGTTATGTGATTTGGGGCTCCAAGCATGCATAGGATGTCCGGTTTAAGTTTGGCTTGGCAGTGGCATGGTTTTTGGTGGCATGTACATTGTAGTAACCAATCGGGTATTGTTTGTTCTTGTGGCCGGTTGTTGAGATGGCCTGCATTGACCATGGTAAGGAACCTTGTATTTTTATTGGCTTGTAGCATCTGTGTGATAAGATGTACGGCGTTGTTATGTCTTGCGATTCTAAGTCCTTTTAGGTATGGGTGTTCGCATGTGGATAGTAAATGGGGCCATGTGTCTCGTTCATTCTTATGGCATAGTGTACAGTTGGGATTTTGGTGTGTTAGAGGCCAGAATATGTTTTTCCTGTGGTTGCCCATATATTGGGCATATCTAAATTTTAGTGTTTGGGTGATTTGGGTATCTGGTATTTTGTCATTGTGCCAAAAGTGGTTAGAGAGTTTATGGTTTATTTGGATATTTGATAGCCATTTGTCTACGTATGGGAATTTATTTTTGGCAAAGGCTGTTATTTGGTTTCCATGTTCTTTTGTTATGAATGTGCGTAGGTTGCGGATGGCTCCGTCGTGTGTGGCTGTTGGGCAGCTGGCTAGCCAGTATGGGGTTGGATGGGCTATGTGGATGTGTGGGGTTCTTTTTGGTTTTTCTTTGGTTGTCCCCTCATTTGCTAGTTCGTCTGCCAGTTCGTTTCCGGTGATGCCGGAGTGTGCTCGGACTTTGTGTATGTGGATTTTGTGTGGGGTCCAGTATATTTGTCGCACTATGGCTGCTATGAGTAGTTTATTTGGGTGGTGGTGTTGTGATGTTGGGTGTTGTATATGGTTATTTATTAGGTATATGCTGTTAAGGCTGTCAGTAAATATATGTGTGTCTATTTGGGTAATTTTTATGTTTTTGATGGCTATGAGTATTGCATTTAGTTCGGCTCTGAGTATATTTTGGTAGCCTGGTAATCGTTTTGATATTCGGGTGTTATTATTGGGGCTATATACACCTGATCCTGCAGTGTTGCCTTCAATTTGTCCTTCAGAGTTTTTTGTTGGTGGGATGAAAGAGCCATCTGTATATACGCATTGTTGTGGGTGGAATTTGAGTGGGTGGGTGTATTTATATGTATTTGGTATAGGTGTTGTGGTGTAGTTGTTGGTGTGTGGTATTTGTGTGTTGGGGGCGGCTTTCCATGCATTAGAGAATTTAACTTTATAGTGTGTAAGGTTGGGTTTGATGGGGTGGGTATCTATGTGTATGTTTGTTATTTGTTTCAGGACTTGTCTTAATGTGTGTGGGGTTTGGACATTTGGGGTTAGGGTTGTTTGGTTGTGTATACATATTATTGATGTGAGTGCCGGTTCGACGTATTGGTAGTATTTTGGCCATTCGGGTGTGGGTTTGTATTGTATGGTATGTGGTGGTATTGTTGCCATAACATGTATGTCGGCTTTTGTGGCGAGTGGGAGTTTTTGTGACGTCCAGTCTTTATGATTGATTATTAGCACTGTGATCGTTCTCTCGTCTTCTTTGGCGGCCATTCTAGCCCAGTGAATGGCTTCTAAGGTCGTGTTATGATCCGTAGGGAAGGCTAGTCCTATTCCTGTCCATTTAGAGGATTTTGAGTGTCCCATCGAGCCAAATATTATGTCTCGATTGTGCGGCGAGTTGTATTGCGTAATTTGGGTGGGGCAGGTGAGGGGGGATGAGTAGTATGAATGTGTGATTTGAAATGACTTTATTAGTACTGCGGTAATTTCGGGATGTAATGTTTGGTGTAGGTTTTGTGGTTGGATTATTTTTGGTTTTTTCTTGGGGAGTATAGTTATATATCTTTGGAGGAGCCATAGTATTTCAGTTTCGAAGTCTTGTGGTGGTGGTTGTAGGAAATTGGTTAGGTGTTGGTGTTTGTTATGAGAGAATTGGTTCCATAGCCATTGTAGTCTCTCCATGGTAAGGGTAGCAATGTGGTTCCCATTTTGGTCGTAGATATTGGCTTCCGAGGTATGTGCTTGTATAGTTGGTTTATTGACTAGGATGTCTTTATCTGGGTTGCATTCTTGGATGGATGTTTTGAGGTTACTTATTTTTAATGGTGGTTGTATGAATTTTCTATCTTTTGTTTGGACGTACGTGAGGTAGTTAGCGTATGTTTTGGCATTTTTTTGTTCTATTAATGTATTATGGTATTGTGTTATGGCTAGTAGGTTATGGTCTAGTAGAATGTTGTCCGGGTGTAAGAGATCTTCTTCTTTGCGCCATTGGTGCATGGTACTATTTGTTGTCTGCCATTGGCATAGATACGACTTAGTTAGGGCTTGTGCACCCCATTTATCTTTTCTGGTGGTGGTTTTTTCTTTTATAATTTTGTGTATTGCCCGTCCTAGTGGGGATTGTGGGGGGTGTGGGTGTTGTGTATTTGTTGTGTTCGTTTGTTGTTCTAATTGTATGTTTCTTTGGGGCATGGATGGTTGTGGGTGTGGGAATAGTATTTGGGCTTGTTGTAGTGCTGCCTTGATGGTTTTGGGAGTGTGTTTATATATGGTGCGAAATTCCTCTGGAGTAAGTATGGCTTTACTGGTTTCGTTTTGGATTTGTGGCAGTGTTGTAATACCATATGTGTATAGTTTATCTAGGAATTTTTGGGATTGTGATTTGGCATCATCTGTTAGGTTAGCATATGCGGGGTGGGTTCTCCATGCTGATTCTAGTGGGGTTTGTTTGATGGGGAATGCCTTGTTCGCGGTGGTTATGTGTATTTCGTATTCTCTTTTTAGTAAGAAAAGCGTTCGTGCTATGGGTGATCTTGAGCAAGCTTGTTGTTTGAGTTTAGGTAGGTGTAGGGAGCCCCCGTATTTGGCTGTTATGTATTTGGTTAGGCCTTGGTATATGGTGCCTAATTGTCCTTGGTCATTAAGGGCTTGTATTAATTGTTGGCCTATGCAATGTATGTAGTCCGGTAGTAGTGAGGTTGCGTTTATGCCAAAGTTTTCATGGGGGAGGTGTGTGAGGATGTTGGCTGTACTTTTAGGTATGTTACATGCTTCTTTTGTGATTTTGCTGATTATTTTGTCTAGCTTGTTGATGTCCGGTTTTGAGAAGGGGACTGCGTAGTATGCATATGCGATTCGAGGTTTTATGACTGTATTGAGTATTTTGATTTTTTGTTTTAGGCTGGCCGGGGAATTGGCTAATAGTTGGCCTTGTTGTTTGGCTTTCTTTAGGGTGATTTCTTTTTGTAAGTTCCATTTAAGAGAGGGTACTAGTTGTATGCCTAGGTATGTATATGGTTCATTTTGTGTGAGGGTTGGGAAGTTTTTGGTTTTGAATGTGATGTTTTGTGATTGGATGTACGCTTTGAAGGTGTTGGGTTTAAGTTTTGATTTGTTGGGGCATCCTGTGATGGCACATTTGGCTAGGTTAAGGTCCATGTGTGCCCATTCTGCGAATTTTTGTAGTTTAATTATTTGGGGCTGAATATTTTGTATTTTGTCATAGATAATGGCTAGGTCGTCAGCGTATGCTGATGTGGTGCACATGGTTGGGGATGTATTAAAGTGATAGCCCATATTATCTTTTTCTAGCCATCTTAGGAGTGGTTCTAAGAATATAATAAATAAGTATGGGCTAAGGGTGTCTCCTTGGATGGTGCCCCGACCAATGTTTATGGGGGGTGTTGTATCAAAGTGGTTGCCTGTGAAGGAGGTGGTGGAGTTTTTGTATATGTTTCCTACGATTTCGACTGCGTCTGTCGGGTAGCCAAGGTCTTCCATGAGAGCTAGTAATCTCGCATGGTCAATAGAGCCGAATGCATTCCTGAAATCAATGTATGTGATGTATATGTCTTTATTAGTGAGTCTTGCGTCTTCAAGAGCTGCTATGATCATTTGAATTTGTCTAGAGGTGTTGCGTTGTGGTCGGAAACCTTCTTGGCTGAAGTGTAATAGCCGATGTTGTTCCCCATAGCTTGTGAGGAGGGTCGTTAAGGTGCTAGTATATAGTTTGTAGATTGTGTTTGCTAGTGTGATTGGTCTATAGTTGGCGAGCTGAGTGGGGTCTTCTTTTTTGTGTAGCAGGATAGTTTTACTATGCTTCCAATGTGTTGGGATTTCTCGTTGTTTATAGCAATGGTGGAAAAATAAGAATATAAGGTCGTGGCATTGTGGGGTAGTGTTTTAATTATGTCGTTGGGGATATTATCTGGTCCGGGAGCTTTGCCTTTGGTTAGCCTTTTTACACACTTATCGTAAATTTCTCGAGTGAATTGTGTGGTTAGTTGTGTTCCCTGGGGGCCTCTTTTGTCTAGTATGATCCCGTTTTGGGTGTGCCATGGGTATTTACGTATTGCGCACATACATGTGTTTGGGTGGTCTATGGTGTCTTCGCAAGTTGGTGCCTGTCTTTGGAATGATGTTTTTTGGGTGCGGTAGATTTCGTTGGCTATGTCCGTTGGGTTGGTTAGTATGGTTCCTTGGGGGTTTTGTATACAGTCTAGGCAGCTATCGGTTGTTGGTTGGAATATTTTTTTGTGGATGGTTTTAGGTTTAGTGTTGAGTAGGGTTCTATATTTTGTTATGGCTGTCTTGCAGTTGATCATGGTTTGTTTGGCTGTGATTTTATATGCTTCAGCTTTGGCTGTTTTGCCAATGGTGGCTAGGTCCTCTATCCATTGTCTTTGTTTTGTGTGGTTAGTAGGTATTGGTGGGATGTTGGTATTTAGGAGTGAGAGTAGATTTTTTATGTCTGGGTTGTTGTGTAATTGCGTGTGTGGGTAGCGGCAAGCCACGTGGATTGCTTTGCGGATGGTGTGATGTGTTTTAAGGTGAGACTTCCATATTCTTTGTTGTTGCCTGGGGAGGAATCCTCCTTGGAGTTTGGCTCTGTGGGGGAGTGGCGGTGCGGGTTGTGTCATACATGTTTGTTCTATGCATTTGCTGAGGGAGCTTATTATTTCTTGGAACTGGGTTTGGGCTTCTTCCCATTGTGGTTGGGTGAGTTGTTCTTGTTGTAGTGTGCATGTGAGATTTGATATTGCGAGATTTTGTTTGTCTAGGAAGGTTGTGTGGAGGTTTTGTAGGTTTGTATCTAGTATTGGGTAGGTGATTCGGGGGTTGGTGTTGGGGGTTAGTGTTGTTTTAATGATAATGCTATTGGGGTCTAGTTGTAGTTGGACTGGGTAGTGGTCGGAGTTTTGGTTAAGGTTGGTAATCGTATGGCTTTGTAGGGTGTTGTAATTTGGAATATTGGAATAAAAACCATCAATGAGGCTAGTTAGGGTATAGTTGTGTCCACCTTGTCTCGTGAAGTCTGCTTGGTTGCTAATTATGTTGAGCCCTAGGTTTTGTGTGAATCGGGCCCATTCATAGTCATTTGGGTTGGGGGGAGATGTCATCCCGTTGGATGATCTTCCTTTCAATAGTATGTCGCGGTTGAAGTCCTCTGCGAGGATAATGTGGGATGTTGGGTGGTTTTTGATTAAGTTTTGAATTTGATTTTGGATTTCCTGTACCAAGTGTAAATCTTGGGGGTGTGTTGGCATATACATGTTCATGAGGAGTATTGGTGTGATCGGTTTATTTTTAATCATAATGACTTGAAGATAAGGTGATATTGAGCTAGGTGTTGAGATTTTGGTTATGTTTTCATTTGTGTGGATGGTTTTCGGTATCATGGTTAGTGTGCCCCCTCTGGCCTTATTGGTTTCGGAGTATCTGTTTTGTTTTTGTGTTATGTTGTTCGAGTTGTTGTATATAATTTTGTAGTTTTGAAATTTTCTATCTATGTAGGATGTGGATTTGAGTTTATGGATTTTGGTTTCTTGGATAAGTATGATATGCGGGTCCTTGTGTAGTGTACGTGTGAGTTCTTGTATGCCAGGTAGACTTGAGTTGATGCAACCTGCATTCCAAGTGATTATCTTTAGTTTTGAGGTGTGGTGATTATCTGTATTTGTGGTGGAAGTTGGGGTGTGAGTTGGTCTTACCGTGTTTGTGGTGGGCTGGTATCCTATCACCGGTAGGGTACATTTGATTAGTTCTTGTAGGATTTGTTGGGGGAAGTGCGGTATCTCATTTTTCAAGGTGGACATGTTTATAATGTCTCCTCTAGCTATTTTTGCATTGATATGTGTGTAAGCTTGTGTTATGGTGTTGAGCTTTGTGTTATGGGTGGGGTTGGTTATTAGGGGGGTGTTTAAGAGTGTGTGCTCTGGGAGGTTTTGTAGTCTACTAAGTATGGTTAGGCATCTCGGGTCTATTCCTTCGGTCATTCTGTGAGGCCAAACCCCCCACCCTTAAGCGTCCGTAGTCCGAGTAGTGGGTTTGGGCTCACATTCCTCCGCGGTATTGGATTTGGACTTGGATGAGTCCATAGTGCAAGGTTCACCCTTCAAGTGGTCTTGGATTTAACTTTGGTCTTTGCTTCCTTTGTCTTGCCATCGCGAGAGTGCTCCACATTCTCCATTAATTTGTGCACGTGGTTTATTTTTAAAGAGAGGATGCAAGTGTTAAAAAACACTATTCTCTATAGTCAATCTCAAATACATTTACTTGTGAAAGCCACACATAACACTAACTAGCATAATGTAACTAACTACTTGTCTATGAGCTAATTAAGTAGGCTATCTACTAAGCTCCTTCATGAACCCATCTCTTTACTTTCTAATTACATAAACCTAGCTCCTTCATAAACCCAACTCCTTCATGAACCCACAACTTTGTAGTTGTAATCCCCAACTACCTCACTAATTATTCAAGCCCTTAACTAATCTTCCTACCTAATTTTCCTAATTCTACTAACAACCCCTTTCTAATCACACAATTCTTCTCTAATCCTAAAATCCTAAAATCCTAGAGAGGAGAGGGGGAGAGAGAATTTCCTAACTTCACTAAGACTAACTAATCCACACAAGTATATTTTTGCACTCATCACAACCTCAAGTGCTCAACTCTTAAACATGGAACTTGCAACCACGTGTATTCAAAACATGAACTTTAAGTACCACAAATTGGAATCATGAATTAACTTTAAAATCCTTCACGTCAACACTAATTCTACCAAGAGGTCAAGCCCTCTTCAAGGCTAACAAGCCTTGGCTCTCAAACTAAAAACTAAGCACACACATGTGCTCCAATATGGCTTCCCACACCCACACTTATAACTCGTGGGGTGCCTTGGAGCACAAAGGAAAGAGAGGATGAGTGAGGGAAGAATGAGGGATTATATAGTAAGCTTGAGGGGGTGAGCACCCTCAAGGCTCACGATAAGCCCTTGAGATTTCCTCCTACTTAGTAGGTGCCAATCCTATCTTCTAAGCCTTCCTCCCTCAAATGATCAACAAGGATCCTAATTCGAACATTTAACTAGCCTTGGCTTTCTACCTACCACACTTTACCAAACTTGGGATGCTTCAACCCAAACTTAGCCTCCTTCGCTTTCCGCCGCCATAACTTTCTCCCCTTACTTTCCCAAATCGTCGCTCACCACTTAATTCAAACCACGATGCTTAACTCGTGATTTGATTGGTGCTTTGAGAATTTGCTTATCCTCCACCTTGCATTCTTCCTTGGACCTTCCCCATTAAGTGGCCATGATGAGGTGGTCCACTTGTGCGCTCCATGTGATCCTCCATTCATCCCAATTCGAATGCACTTGCCTCTTGAGTCACTTTGGTTGTCTCCATCCATTTGTACTAGCCTACTCACTAACTACTCAATCCAAGTTCTCCTTACCTATCCTCATTCACTCAAATCCTTCCGAAGGTAAAAACACAATAACAACTCATATCCTAGCCTCTTACAACATGGTACTTCTAAGACTAACATTTCACTCTTTTTATATTTTTGTGAAGTAACATGCTACTTCAAAGTGCATCAACTAACGTTTCAAGGGTCTAAGACTAAATGTGGGCACCCTTTTGGGCTCACATAATTGGCGACCATCGGGGGATGAATCCAAACATCTCTTGCTCCAAGGGTAAGTTGCCTAGTCAAGCTCGGTACTCCTTACATCTACTTCCCGATGTACGGGTAGGAAAGAGCTCACCATTCAACGTTTCCAATTGAATTGAATTATTAGGAAAGACCTCATAGACAAGGTAAGGTCCTAACCATACCGCATCGAATTTCGCCGGAAATTCAAGCTTTCGTGCGTCTTGAATCATGACCATCATTCCCGGTGTTAGGGCCCTTCTCTTATGTCGTTTGTCGAAAGTAATCTTTCTCCTTCTTTGGATTGCCTCAATATGTTGAGCCGCCATTCTCCTCCCTTCGTCAAGTGCTTCCAAATCGGTTAGTCGATTTCGTAAGGATTGACTTTCGGTAAGTCTCGTACTCACGGCCACCCTAAGTGACTCGACTTCATATTCGATTGGTAGTGTCGCTTCAAGACCATAGACTAAGGAAAATGGTGTAGCACGCGTAGTTACCTTATAGGTTGTACGGTATGCCCAAAGTGCCGCCGTTAGTTTCGTATCCCAATCCCGCTTCGAGTCTATAACCGTCTTGCGTAGTATACTCACCAAAATTCCGTTAACCCTTTCCGTTTGTCCATTGGTTTGTGGGTGGTAGGGAGTAGTCTTCCGGTGATCAATTTTAAATTTCTCTGTCATCTCTCGAATCAAGTCATTCAAAAAGTGAGTACCCCTATCGCTTACTAGGATCTTCGGCACCCCGAACCGCGAAATTATGTTTTCGTACATAAATGTTGCCGCGTGTTCCGCCGTGTCGGTCTTCACCGCTTTGGCTTCCGTCCACTTGGTGAGGTACTCGGTTGCCACCACAATATATTTCATTCCTTTTGAAGATTGGGGATGGACCTCACCCACATAGTCGATGCCCCATTTTTCGAAAGGAATTAAGGGTAATGATACATGTAAAGGCATCTCCATTCTAAGGTCGTTTCGGGCATACCGTTGGCAAGCGTCGCATTTCCTTACATAGTCATGGGCGTCCTTAAATAGTGTAGGCCAAAAGTAGCCCGCTCTAAGTATTTTTTGCCCGGTGAGTTGACCCGAGAAGTGACCGCCGCAAGCGCTATCGTGGCAAGCGATTAAAATCGCTTCAACCTCCGTTTTTGACACGCATCGTCGTAAAATACCATCGGACCCCCTTCTAAACAACCTATGGCCCACTACAACAAATTGCCTACTATTTACCCTCACCTTCCTTCTCTCTTCTTTTGTCCACTCTTTGGGCAACTTGTGGGTTGTTAGAAATTCCACTATGCCCGCATACCACTCCGGTGTAGAAGTGACCACAAAGAGGCTATCATCTACTAACATATCATTTACCGGATTTTTTCCTATCTCCTCCGACAACCTAGACAAGTGGTCCGCTTGTAAATGCATACGACCCGGTTTATATTCCACCGTGTAGTCGAATTCTTCTAATAACAAAACCCACCTAGCTAACCTACCACTTAACTCCGCCTTGTTAACTAGATACTTGATAGCCATGTGGTCAACAAAAAATACAACCGGGTTGCACATGAGGTAATGCCTAAACTTTTTAACGGAAAACACCATGGCTAGGCACTCCCTCTCCGTTGTAGAGTAGTTTCTTTCGGCGGGGGTCAATTGCTTACTCGCATAAGCTATAGGTTGATCCTTCTCTTTTTCTCCCGTTGCTTGACAAAGCGCACTCCCTATTGCCACATTACTAGCATCACAATAGACGTGAAAAGGTTTACCCCAATTGGGTGGTATCAACACCGGATAGGTGCTCAACCTATCCCGCAATTCCTCAAAGGCTTTTTGACAAGCATCCGTCCACTCGAATTTGACATCCTTTTTGAGCAAATGGGTAATGGGCACCGCTATCTTTGAAAAATTAGGAATAAGTTCCCGGTACCATCCCACATGTCCTAACAACTTAGAGATCCCCTTGGAATTGGTTGGAGTTGCCAAGTCGCTTATGGCCGCAATCTTATCCGGATCGGGTTCTCTACCTTTCTCACTAACAACATAACCCAACAACACTTCCTTATTCACTCCCAAAAATGTCTTATCCGGGTTCAATGCTAACCTCATCTTCCTACACCTAACCAATGCCTCCCTAACACAATGTAGGTGATCGTCCACATTACTTTGTGTGCTAAAATCGTCCACAAAGACGGTCATGGATTTGAACAACAAGTCGGTGAAGATATACATTACTAATCGTTGGAAAGTAGCCGGGGCATTACATAACCCAAATGGCATCACTACCCACACAAAAGTACCCCAAGGTGTAGTAAAAGCCGTTTTATGGATATCTTGGAGGGCTATGGAAATTTGATTATAACCCGCATACCCATCCATAAAGGTATATCGCGAATGACCTCCAACCTCCTCAAGCAACAAGGTGATAAAAGGTAAGGGGAAGTGATCCTTTTGTGTGCACGAATTCAATTTCCTATAGTCGACACAAACCCTTAATTTCCCATTTTTTTTCTTTACTAAGACCATAGGAGAAACCCAATCCGTGATTTCCACCGGCTTGATAAACCCGGCCTTCAATAACCTTTCCAATTCCGCTTTCACCAACAATTGCAATTGAGGATTCATCCTCCTCTCCTTTTGTCTAATTGGCCTCGCCCCCGGAATTAAAGGAATCCGGTGCTCTACCATTTCCCTAGGAATTCCCTTAAGCTCATCGTAGGACCATGCAAAAGTATCACTAAACTCATCCACCAAATTGCTATACTCCCTAACCTCTTTCTCCCCCAATTTGGAACCCATCTTCATTTGTCGGGTTTTTTCATTCTTTAATTTCACATCCACGTACCGCCAATCCGCTTCCGACACATGTGCTTGTTCCTCTTTGTTCCGATACCAATCGGAAGGCACATTGGGGTAATCTTTCACATCTTGACCTACAACTATCCCCGTAGACGTGGTCTTGAAATGTAAAGGCTCCTCCAATTTCGATGACTCAATAATCACATCCTCCTCTTGAGTCCCATCTACATGAATTAAACTAACCTCACCCTCTTCCACGTCATCTACCCAAGGTGTTAACCCACCGCTAACCCACTCTTCCTCGGTGAGCACCTCACATGGCTCCAACAATGAGCCCTCTCCTAAACTAACACTAGGAAATTCACTCCCTAAGCCTACTTGGTGAAATGTAACCATTACATCAACCTCGGACTCGGGGTACTCCCTTAGCCATTGGGCATAATCCCCATTATCCCCATAATTGTAAAAATTAGGACCTAGACTTCCCGAGCCCGAATCTATAACAACCCTTTGACCTTCGGGATGGACGACTCCCACCAATGCCTTGCCAATCTCATTCTCGTTTAAGTCATCAATTTCCTTCTCCAATGGCAAATACATCTCCTTCTTCATCCATCCTTCTAATGAACCAATGGACACTATGACCCTATTACCCTCCGGACCATAAGTGATGGATGGTTTAGGTCCACCCCAATTGACCATAGCATTCGCCATCCGCAACCAAGGCCTACCTAGCAAAATGGGGAAGGTGTCCTTGTTGGAGTGCATTTTAATGACATGGAAGGTGACCAAGTACTCCTCACCTCCCGTAGTCATTCTACAATCCTTGATCATCCCCAAAGGCGTAGTCGAACTTTGATTTGCCATATTTATGACCAAAGGTGAAGGCCCCGTGAGTCCAAGTCCCAATTTTTTCATAGTATCCTCCGGTAGTATATTTAGACTACTCCCTCCGTCGACTAGCACATTAGGAACCACCTTATCTACTATAACAACTTCTATTTCTATAGCTTTCACGTCTCTTCCACCTTGTGATTGGATCCTAGCGGCTATTTTAGCTTTCACCTTCCTCATCCTCTTGTGTACCGGCATTCCCTCCTTTAATGTTTTCCTTGCCGTGGGTGAAATTTCCAATAGTTGGCCGAAAGTAATATCCGCCTTGAGTGTACTAAGGTCCGCCCACAAGTCGTACCCGGTAGATCTTTCCACCTTAGAATTACCCACTACGTCGAATTCGTCTACGGGAACCCCCGGTCCTTCCCATTCACCCACATCGCTATTATCCAAGTCATGTACCGCATTAGTCCTCTCCCTATTTTGTAAAATTATATTTTCCCTCTCCACATCCTTAGTAGCTCTTCTAGCTACCCTATCCAACTCGGAGAGATTAATCTCTTCATCCGAAGAGTAATTTCCTTGCTCTCCTATTCCTACCTCCAACGGGGCATCCCCTCTCCTAGCCCTAGTAGTTACCGCTAGTGCAGGTGCTTCTTCAACCACACCCTTACCCTTCACTAACTCATATGTAATAGCATTGGTGTGAGGAGGCCATTGACTTCGCTCCTCTCCAATTCTCGTTGGGAGAGGAAGCATGTCATCACATGTGGCCTCCAACACTCCATCCATGAACCTAACATCTTGGGAGTTAGATGGTCCCGGATCCGTTGGAGGCGCTTGTCTCCCGTTACTACCATTAGGTGGAACTCCTTGTCTATTTTGTATTGGAATGTAACCGGTTGTAGTTTGCAAGCCCGCCGGTGGATGAAAAGTTTGCCTAGCATTACTATGGTCATAGTATAAGTTAGGTGGCCTAAGTTCATTGGCCGGTACTCCTTGTGGCCTAGCACCTCGCATATTATCCCTTGCTTGTTGTTGTGGATTAGCCACCGGGTAAGGGACATTAATTATTTTGTCCGGTTGGCGACACGTATCCGAGGGATGACTTCCTCCACAATTGCTACAATTAAACTCTTGACCTTCGGACCAACATTGTCCTTGAGCGTGCCACCTTCCACAAAAGGGATGAAATTCCTTCTTCTCTAAATTTTGGCCACCTTGCCCTCTAGGTTGTGGTCCTCTATTGCTTCCATTTCCATAGTGAGGTGGCGCTTGACCTCGTTGATTTTGTTGAGGTGGGTTACCGTTTCCTCTTTGGTCACGGTTTTGTCCACTTCTACAAAATTGACGCGTGTGGCCCGGTTGGCCACATTGGACACACCATAATCCGGAAGAATGCCTACCCGATTCAACCGGGGGTGGAGGCCCCGGTTGTTGACTCCGGATCATTAATGACATTTGATCCGTGAGGCTTTGCATTTGTTTTATCATAGCCTCTTGGAATCCTAGTTGGCTAGCACCTAGTCTTCTCTCAACCTCCTCCAAGTGTGGATCCGTTCTAGGGGCCGGTAGTGCCAAAAGAGGTGCCGGTTCCCTAACCGCTAAAGGTCGGGGGCCGGTGTCCACAATGGCATATGGAATTTGGTTCTCATACTTAGCGGGTTCTACCGCTACCACCCTAGGGCGTATGGGGATGAATTGTGGGATCAATTCATCCTCCCTTCTCCATAGCCTTTCGTGATCTTTATCCAAGTTTTCAATATCTCTAGCCGCACGCTTGGCATCCGCCAAGGTCAAGGGATTCCTTTCTAGAACACCCCTAATAGTTCCGGACTTAAAAAACCCTTGAATGAAAAATTGCTTTAGCGTGTCGTCGTTGAGCATGGTACCCACAAATCTAGTGCACACTAAATCAAACCTCCTAATGTAAGCCGAAATTTCTTCCTCCCTTCCTTGCTTCAATGACGACAATGCCCTTAATGCGGTACTTTGACCCACTTCCGGCCTAAATTCGTTAAGAAACTCCCTTTGTAATTGTTCCCATCCCCTAAAATGTCCCTCGGCATGATCCCGATACCATTCATAGGCTTCCCCCTCTAGAGTGGTAGGAAACCACACTAACCAATAACCCGGGTCGGTTATGAGGAAGCTAGCCAACCGTTCGATATACCGTTCCATGTGCCGAGAGGGGTCCTCATCCTTGGTCCCATAAAATTTAGGGAGATGAGATGGCATATCCATCGCCGCTAAATTTTGTGGAACCACAATTGGTAGGCCTCTTGGCCTAACCAATGGGTCTATTGGAGGTATAGGAGGTATGGGCGGAATTGGGGGTATGGGTGGTGGATCCATCCCCCGTTCCTCGGCCATGGTGACCGGTGAACTATTCAACAATCCCCTATCAACTTCTACCGGGAATTCTTCTCTAAGTGTGTAATTTTCCGAAGAAGTTTCACCACTCAATTTGGAGGGAGTGATCTCCTCTTCAAGTTGAGCTCCAAGTTCTAAGGTGTCTAGAATTGACCTAGTCCTAGGTTCGACGTTCAAACAACTCTCTATTCTAACATTATCTTGTTCTAATCTATCACTGATTTTAGAGGACCGCCTCTTTCGAGTAGATTTCTCTAGTCCTACTATCAAACTTGGTTTTTGTGAGCGAGTCCTATCTTGCATTCCATAAGAATCGATCGACCCTCACTTGACCACACATAATCCTAGCAATTCCCCTCTTAATATTTTCACTTGTCTTGGTGTGGTTATAATTTTTTTAGGAGGTGAGGAAAAGAACCTGCAAGCCCACTTAGGTGAAAGAATCCCAATAGGGGATAGGCATGTTCATGTTAATTTTTTGGTTAAGTCGGAGCATCACCTCCGCACCTTCCCGCAAATTAACACTCACCACAATACCGATTGTGAGGGGGTGACCTTCCGAGTAGATTATGTTAAAAGTCGAGGCTTCACCCTTCAACTTCTCACACCATCCACAATTCGGGAATTACCCTCTACAACGGATAACAACAATCACGAGTACAAAAGGCATTCCTTAATTAGTTAATGAGTTCACTTTGAAGAAATAAACATACCTTGAGCAATCGCATCCCCCTGTGAGTTAGCACTCCCCTCAATCGTGACTCAATGTAACAACACCATAAACTTTGTGAAATATTAATTTAATCTAGAGCATGAAATGACAACTCCCAAAACTTTGAGACTCACCCCGAGGTGAGTGTCAAAGTTCAATGTCCTAAGGTGAATTTACCCTCTAATGTTTTAATGAGCTACTCGGTTATAGGTTCCTTTTAAGTTCTTAGCAAATCCCCAAAAAGGTTGAGGACGTACCTTCGCCGCGCTCCTTCCTCAAAAATGAATTTGCGTAATTGACAATGCAATTCATTCCAAGGAATAGTTGAAATACAATGAATTCAAATGTAACCCAAAGAGAGAATACTTACCGAGTTTCGGGTGCTCCTTCCCTTCTCTCAAGTTTGTGTCTCCAATTTTTCCTAGTTGCCTCCAAGTCTCCTAGTCGCCTCCAAGTCTTGTAACTACCTTCCGCTTCGCTCCCGGCGGACGCACCAATTATGTGAGGCCAAACCCCCCACCCTTAAGCGTCCGTAGTCCGAGTAGTGGGTTTGGGCTCACATTCCTCCGCGGTATTGGATTTGGACTTGGATGAGTCCATAGTGCAAGGTTCACCCTTCAAGTGGTCTTGGATTTAACTTTGGTCTTTGCTTCCTTTGTCTTGCCATCGCGAGAGTGCTCCACATTCTCCATTAATTTGTGCACGTGGTTTATTTTTAAAGAGAGGATGCAAGTGTTAAAAAACACTATTCTCTATAGTCAATCTCAAATACATTTACTTGTGAAAGCCACACATAACACTAACTAGCATAATGTAACTAACTACTTGTCTATGAGCTAATTAAGTAGGCTATCTACTAAGCTCCTTCATGAACCCATCTCTTTACTTTCTAATTACATAAACCTAGCTCCTTCATAAACCCAACTCCTTCATGAACCCACAACTTTGTAGTTGTAATCCCCAACTACCTCACTAATTATTCAAGCCCTTAACTAATCTTCCTACCTAATTTTCCTAATTCTACTAACAACCCCTTTCTAATCACACAATTCTTCTCTAATCCTAAAATCCTAAAATCCTAGAGAGGAGAGGGGGAGAGAGAATTTCCTAACTTCACTAAGACTAACTAATCCACACAAGTATATTTTTGCACTCATCACAACCTCAAGTGCTCAACTCTTAAACATGGAACTTGCAACCACGTGTATTCAAAACATGAACTTTAAGTACCACAAATTGGAATCATGAATTAACTTTAAAATCCTTCACGTCAACACTAATTCTACCAAGAGGTCAAGCCCTCTTCAAGGCTAACAAGCCTTGGCTCTCAAACTAAAAACTAAGCACACACATGTGCTCCAATATGGCTTCCCACACCCACACTTATAACTCGTGGGGTGCCTTGGAGCACAAAGGAAAGAGAGGATGAGTGAGGGAAGAATGAGGGATTATATAGTAAGCTTGAGGGGGTGAGCACCCTCAAGGCTCACGATAAGCCCTTGAGATTTCCTCCTACTTAGTAGGTGCCAATCCTATCTTCTAAGCCTTCCTCCCTCAAATGATCAACAAGGATCCTAATTCGAACATTTAACTAGCCTTGGCTTTCTACCTACCACACTTTACCAAACTTGGGATGCTTCAACCCAAACTTAGCCTCCTTCGCTTTCCGCCGCCATAACTTTCTCCCCTTACTTTCCCAAATCGTCGCTCACCACTTAATTCAAACCACGATGCTTAACTCGTGATTTGATTGGTGCTTTGAGAATTTGCTTATCCTCCACCTTGCATTCTTCCTTGGACCTTCCCCATTAAGTGGCCATGATGAGGTGGTCCACTTGTGCGCTCCATGTGATCCTCCATTCATCCCAATTCGAATGCACTTGCCTCTTGAGTCACTTTGGTTGTCTCCATCCATTTGTACTAGCCTACTCACTAACTACTCAATCCAAGTTCTCCTTACCTATCCTCATTCACTCAAATCCTTCCGAAGGTAAAAACACAATAACAACTCATATCCTAGCCTCTTACAACATGGTACTTCTAAGACTAACATTTCACTCTTTTTATATTTTTGTGAAGTAACATGCTACTTCAAAGTGCATCAACTAACGTTTCAAGGGTCTAAGACTAAATGTGGGCACCCTTTTGGGCTCACACATTCTTTGGTTGCATGTTTGTGGTATAGGGCTATATGTTATTATGAGGGCATATATTTGGAGGTGGAGTGGGTATTTTGATAGTGTTGGTTTATGCCTTTGGAGGTGGGTTAATTCTTGGTTAAGGGTGTTTTGGGTTCCATATATTAGATGTGGTGCGAATAGGCTTTCTAAGTGTGCGTAGCGGGGTTTGAGTGAGGTTGTGTTGAGTATGAAATATTGTTGTTGTCTTTGTGTGTATTCATAGGGGAGGTTTTTGGTGATGTGTGAGAGTGGGCCCGGGTTGGGTTGTATGTCCCCACTTAGTAGGATGATTGTAGAGTTATTCCATGTGTAGTATTGTGTGATTTTGGTTTTCGGGGTTTTTAGGTGTAAGTGTGTTATGTAGTATATTTTGCCTATGTGAGTTGTGTTATTGACTATAATGTTTGGAGTGGGAAGTTTTCTTAGTGTTGTGTATTGTGTATTGTCTTGTGTGATATATGTATGGTTGTGGTAGCGGGAGTGGGTAGTAGATGTGGGGGTGTTGTGTTCGATTATGTGGGTGTATGTTGTGGGTTGTGCTATATTGTGTGGGGTTACGGGGTTAGTGTGGGTATATATTGTTGTGATGAGGAGTGTGGTTATTATGATGTACGTGTGTCTTTTGGTATGTGTGGTTTTGTATGCGACCATGTATGTGGTGAGCATATATGTCAAGAATGCAAACTCTTTATTATGCAAGAAATAGACAATACAACAAATAAGCAAAAGAGACCATTGATGGTGTCTTGTATGATCACTATCCATTAAATGAGCTAGGTCCTTGATGGTGCGTTGGTAGGTTGTTGTGGAAGCCCGGGGGGGCTTGTAGGGGGAGAGGTGGGGCGGTCACATTGAATCCGTGTGGTTGTGGAGGTAGGGCGGCTCTTTGTAGGATTTCCGGTGCGGCGGTGGAAAGGCCGTTTACTAGGCCTTGCATGCGGAGGTTGGATTGTTGAAATTCGTGGGCGATTGTTCCGAAGAGCGCTTGAAGGTTGTTGGTGTGGTGTGTAATCGTGGCCGTGGTATCTTCATGCCTCCGGTCCGTGTGATTGTTTATTGTGGTGGTGAGCGTGCCGAACTTCTCATCCAACTTATCCTCGAACTCCTTCATGGTCTTGGTGAGGTATTTCTCGGTGAGGATTGGGTTGGAGTTTGTGACATTGCTCATGGCTTGGATTTTCTCCGCGATTGCCTCTCTCGCCGGTGCTTGTGCTAGGCGGATCGCCGTTTTGTTGGGGTCCGTGCCGTCTATGCTTCCATGGTGAGGTATGAAGTCGATGCGCCTCCCTAGAATGAATGTGGATTTATGAAGCCACTCCGTATAAACCGCGGCATTGAGGCATTGGATGTGGCACCATCCCGCTTGTTTGTCGATGCGTGGATTGTTGCCAAAGCTCACTCCCACTATGTTGTCCGCTCCGAATGCTTGCTTTATGGCCCGTATGATGGATGTTTGAGACTCACGTTGTGGGAGATTGTTGGCGACGAGTGTCGTGCTAATCCGTAGTTCCGATGGGTTGCCGGCGCCTCGGTCCCGGGTAATGCTCACTTGTAGTTTCTCATGATTGAATGTAAGTCCCTCTTTGAGTACGATGTCCCGGGCTTCCTCCGTAGTGAGAGTGAGGAATGCGAAGGTTTTGTCTAGTTCCGGCTTGGTGAGGCCCATGAATTCGTGTTGCCTACCGGTGTAGTAGCTCTCTTGTACAATCTCCTCAAATATGTGGAAGGCGTGTTCATGACGGAGTGTCTCCCCTTTGATGTGTAGGCGGAGGTTCCGGGCCTTTGTCACGAGTTCGAATCCTTTCTCTATCTTGCCGATTACTCTTTCACCGTCCTCCAACTCCATGACAAATGCCCGGTTACCTTGAAGAAGTGTCATCCCATCCCGTTGGGGGTGTTGAAGGTGTACTTTGATGAAGCCCGCCCAATTTTTGGTGACGGCGTTGAGACCTATGTCAATAGGGTTGGAGTATGTTGTGCCTAGGGGGATGTCCATTCGCCGGAGCCGCTCCAAACAACCTCCTCTTGCTTCTTGTCTACTCATGCCTTTGAAACCATAGTCGTATCGGATGGTGATATGAAAGCCTTCGGATAGGCCGGTGGATGGGTCTACCTTCTCTTGTCTTGGAAGTTGTGTGAAGTGGAGATGATTGCCGGGGACCGCATCCGGACGCTCGTTCGGGTAGAGAGTTTGCGGCACATGTGGAAACGCTCTTCGAAGTGTCTTGAAGTCGATGATCTCATTCGGGGGGGTCCCAAGTCTTGCGAGTTCTTCGTTAGTACGGTGTTCGTGTATGATCGCTTTGCCCCTTTGTGTTGCGATGGCTTCATGGATGGGAAAACCTAGCCACATATGTGAAACTATGTCTATGCTTGGGATGGCTTCTTTGGTCTTCTCATGTTGGAGCTTGCTTGCGCCAAGGGAGGTCGTGGGTCTTCCCGCTTCACTCCTACGTCTTTTAGCACTTTGTGTGTCGATTGTGGCTTCCTTCCTTGGGCTCTTGTGTGAGGTTGTGGGGGTCGCATCGGTTAAGTTGATGATGTCTAGTCGAGATGTTGAGATGGCGGCTTGGTTTGGAATGGCGGCATACTCATTATGTGACGATGAAAGTTGAAGTGAGCTTCCTCCGTGTTCGGGGGAGACGTCTTCTAGCTGCATGTCTATGTCATAATCATGAGAAGGGGGGGCCTTCTCCTTTATGACCCTTGGTTGGCTTGTTGGGGGGGAAGAAGTCTCTCTTTCTTCTTCGTCACTGTACTCAGCTATGAGGGCCCGTCTTCGGCCACCGGTCCAACTCCTGGTCCCGACCCCCACCAGCGGAGTCGCTCTCTCGTCCCCTCCTCGGCCTGCTGTCGACTTTGCTGCCCTGTCTCCGCTCCTGGCCGAGTTGCCCTCGCCGCTTACACCTGGAGTTCCCTTCGTCCTGGTCCTGTTGTCTTGGGTCTTGCCTGGGTTGCTACTAGTGTGATGAGCGAGTGTGTAAGGATCGCCATTGTTGGGGGCCATTGCAGTGTGGGATGGGTGGAGAGAGGAGGTGGGAGGATGAGTGAGGGAGAGTGTGCGGTTCGGGGGTATTTGAAGGAGTTGCTGTGTGTGCAGATTTCTTTGTCGATCTAGGTTGGTGCATCGCGTGGGTGTGTAGGTGGTGCCAGATTGGGTCGTCGGATTCGGTGGGCGGCGGTCTTTCTTTGTTGGGAGTGTGTTTTGTTTGTAGGGTTGGCTGTGTTCAGCAGTGGGAATGTGTGATGAGGACTCGGGGTGGGTGGTTGTGTGGCTGTCTATTTTCGGGATTGTAGTGTGCTGGGTTATGCAAGTTGTTGTGTGTCGGCTTCCGGGGATTGGGTGTGCTGGGTGTGAGATCTCAGGGTGGGTGGTTGTGTGGCAGGCTGTTTTCGGGGGTAGAATGTGCTGGATCGTGTGGGGTGATGTGTGGCAGTTTTTGAAGTTTAGGTGTGTGTAAGAGTGTTCAGTGCGACAGTCTGTTGTCTGGTTGTGAGTGTGCTGGGGCGCGCCGTTTGCTGTGCGGCGGTTTTTGTAGGGTGGGTATGGATTGGTAGTTTGGTGGCTGTGATGTGGGTGTTGGCATTTTATGGAGTTTGGGTGTGCAATCTGTTGGCTGGGGAGGGTTAGGTTTTGGCTGTTTTTGGGATGTTTTGTGTAGGTTGTGGCGTGGATCTGGCTTTTGGCCGTATGAGGGGGCGAGGGGTGGCGATGCTGGTTCTTTTGAGGTAAGCTTATACAGAGTTTAATTTGTGGTTGGTTGATTTCAGTGTAAGTGCCTGCTTGCTGATAGGTGCTAGTATTTTTACTTACCTTTATGTGTGTGCATTTGTGTTTTGTGGGTGGTGGCGATCTCTTCTCGATGTTTGGAGCGCGTGTCAAGCTTGGATCTGGTGCTAGCTGTTGGTTTGTTGGGTACAGGACAGTGTTGGGTATGGGTGGGTGAGAGTTTAGGGTGGAGGTTGAGAGGAGGCATTTCAGAGGGTATGTTGTGGGAGTGTGCTTTGGTGGGTAAGAGCTTAGTGTGAAGGCTATGGAGGGTGGTATTAGCTGGGGGGCATTGTGGTGTGTGCAAGCACACATTGTAATGGTGCTTATGAGCACCCATGTAGTGAGTAAAAACACGGCTTTGATTTTGCGGGCACATGCTTGTGCCGACTCTTCTCTGCTTCTCTTCTCTTTCGGGTCTGGGTCTGTGTTGCTGCCTCGGTGCTTAGTTGATGTTGTAGATCGGTGTTGTGGCAGTCTCCTAGGGTTGCATGCTGCTTTCGGCGCTGAGTTTGTAGATCTGGGGGGTGGCTGTTTCTGTGCCCTCCCTCCTTGGTTGTCTGCCGATGTTGGGTACCAGTGTGTTGTGGTGTCTTTTGGCTCCTGTGGTTGCTTAGTGTTGCTCGCCGCACTTGTGTTTGTCGAAGCTCCTTCTGTGCCTGTGTCTGTGTCTGCTGGTGCGGCAGCGGAGGCTCTCATCCTGTCAATCCTTTCCAATTGCTAACATGATAGGTCAATCCCTGATTCGGTCCAACTACCAAAACGTTCAAGGAGCTTGAACTACCCATGCAACACAACTAAAGTAGTAACATATGGAATGTAAAGTATTTTAGGGGTTTTTTTTGTGTTGGATGAATGAGAGATGCGCTCATTTGTGACTACTGTGTTTTAACTGCCATGGGCAATTTTATTTTTTTGTGGGTTGGTAATTTTAATTTTAATTTAATAAGTATCTTTTAAGGCTTTGTTTTGGGAGGTGGGGGGAGCATTCTTGATAAGAATTAACTCATACATTTTTTTTCTTTGGATTGTAAAAGTTAGCATTCTTTAGCCACACTTAGTTGTTTTCTTTCTACTCTCAAATAAACATGGTCCTTCCTTTCTTGCAAAATTGACATTTGCACTAAAAACGTTTGATCTCCCAATATCCACTTCTCTTTATTCTCCAGGTTGCAAACATGTGCATCTACTTGATTTTTTAATTAATATGTATTTTCAATAAATAAATAATTTTACCCTCGTCATACATATGTTTTCATCAAGGTAAAGTGTTATCAGGACATGCCAAGGTAACTTGGCTAGGGTTCAATAATATATCTTGCTCTCATAAGTCATATTGAATGTAAGGAATATTCTACATAATATTGTCAGTCCCACACAACATTGTTATGGATCTGAATAATGTTATGCTTTAAGTTGATCCCCACCAATCTTACCAATTGATAGTCTTGTGACCTTCTTTGTCTAAATCTTCTTGGCATGAGAGAGCTAATGGAGGGATCCAACAAACTATTAAGATTAGAATGAGTAGTTAATGATACAATGTGTAAAAGGAGGCAATATTCTTATGGTTGAAAACCTTGTGAGACTTGAACCGGACTTTTTAAATACTAGGTAAGTACACAAAATATGATATTTAGTGTTTGATACACTAAATATCATTAACCCTATGAAAGTAAGTAACATTAAATGCAATTTCAAACACTAAATATCAACTATGGTAATATATGGAAGTTACATGCACGAATTTAGTGTTAGTAAGGATATGAATTTTTTTTTACAGTGATGAAAGGAGATTTTCGATATATCTTCTTGCATTCCAACCTTCTAATATTCCAGCATTCCAATATGACAACAAATACAATTTGGAGAGAGAATACAATTCAACATTATAGCATTCGATCGAATTCAACATTCTGTTTGAGCATGTGGACTCAAACGCCAAATCACCAGCCAAGCATAAAATCTCCAAGGAAAAACCTGGATGCTTCTTCGACGACACACCATGCTCTCCGCACAACCCCCACCAAACCCCTGGTCTCCAAATCAAGCACCCTTTCCGACTACAAATATAGGTTCTAGATATATCTAAGTTTGATGTGCTGCGTCATTTGACATCCAGGGAGAAAACTTGCAGAAAGGCCTAGACTTTGTTCAAAGTTCTTGCATCTTGTTTCGTCACCTGATGAGTGTTCAATGCAATTTCTTTGGGAATTGTGAACTACAGAAATTGATTTCCTTGAACATGAACACCAGATGACAATAACACATGAAATACTACACAAAAGTGTTTCATCAACAGCATCCTCAGCCTCCAATTTAGCTTTGTCAACAAGGACCTGTATACGAAAGCATATCCAGATTAGAAATGTAGCCAGGGTGACCAATTACAAACACATTGAACTACTTGATGGGTTCCACCACTTCATCCAGACATATCGACATACTGTAGCTCTCAGATTTTTCCTACTCCTAACCATAAGTCACGTTGAATTGACTTCCTACTGGAGAAACACACATCACAGGCCAAAACCTAAAGATGTTTCCTCTGAAATAAATGAATAAAAAATGTGCATCCAACTTCACCCACCATAAACAACTGAGTGATGGTTGTCTTGATTATCCCACTCTAAAACCTTAGACTGACTGTCCAAAAAAGTATCTCCTAAACAAAGAATTTCTTAATGTTGCCAAGAAATAAAGCAGGAGGAGAAATCAAGCACATAAATCCTACTCACCGTCCAGGAGTCCCACGTCTAGCTGGGCTGCGACTGGTACTTTGGCTTCCTGAACCGCTGCTGGTTCGACTTAGGCTCCGAGGTCGAAGCCCTAATGACAAAGCCTTTTCTAAACCCTCTTGACATAAACTTCTTTCCAATTTTCTGCACTCTTCGATCATGTGTATCTGATGTAGGATTGCGTCTTTCTCTTTCAGATTCTCGCCCCCGTGATTTGCTACTCTATTCTCTCTCTTTATCTTTCACTTTCTCTTTATCCTTCTCTCTCTCTTTATCGTTTACCCTCTCTTTGTGCTTATCAAAGTAATTCCGACCAAATGTTTCCAAATTCCTATCAACACCTCAACCAAACCAAACCCCCGATTTCGTCTCGCTGCAATCTGACACAAGCACTCCGAATGGAACTTCTTCTACTGGTAGGGTAAAAAAAGAGCTCCCAAGTCTGTGAGTGAAGGCAGGCATATGAATTGCATGTATTCAGTTGTGCTGGTGATCCTTGAGGAAGATCACGAGGGTTTTGGTTGAATGGAAGCGTAAGGAAGTCATGAAGAAGAGAGAAAGAAACCTAGAAGCCATTGAAGAAGATTGTTTCACAGGAAAGGAGGTAGAGGACTGTTTCACATGAAAGGAGGTGGCAGTAGGGAAGGTGGCGGCGCATTTATGTCTAACACTAATTATCAAGGAATTGAAAATTAGTGTTGAGCAAGGTAGGGTGGTAACAACACTAAATATAATCAAACACTAAATATCATATTTTGTGTAGTGGATTTGCGAACCAACCCATATACTCGTTCCTTGTTGGATGCCTAAACCCTTGCCTCCAAGGAACTAGTGTACAGGTTGTTTCGCCCCAACTGTAAGTAGTGGGATTGTAGCCAATTATTGGCCAATAGTGAAACCTTGTAAGAAAGCCTGGTTAAGGAAGGCATATACTAGTAAGACCTTAAAAACATGAACCTTCCATCCAAACCTAGGGGGAGAACATTGGGATTAGGGTTAGGGTTTGCATAGAAATACCAGAGCAAGAGAAGTAGTTGGGATTAGGCATAGTAGGCCAAGGGTTTGGAGAGAAACAAAAGGAAGAGGGGCGAGGCCCAAGCTATATCAGTTAATTCGTCGAGTTATGAAAGCACGAAAGAACTTGTTTTTTGTGACATGTGTATGGATATGGTTGTTGCAAAGAGACATAGTTGGGAGATAAGAGGTGTCAATTACGTGAGATGATAGAGAGAGAGAGAGAGAAGGAGAATGCAACATAGACATAATAATCGCATGGAAATGAAGTGATGGGTGGTGCAAGGGAATCCAAGGATATCCAAGGAGAGAACCAAGTAAACCCCTAGGCACATAAACCTTGCTCAATGAAGGATTGGCATTGAAAATGGTTACATCCGGCCAAGAGGGCCCTAGAGAAGGAAACCTAGGGTTGTAGGGGAACGTACAAGTTGCATGAACGCAACTGGCTCATGTCAACATCAATACAAATCCGATCACATAAGCAAAAACCCATGGAGCAAAGGAAGTAGTGGAGGACTTTCACCCCCACAATGATTGGGTAGTATGTAGTTGGAGAGGTGTGTTGAGGGGTGAGAATGAGCATTATTTACGGTCTAGGCCTACTAGGAAAACCCCAGTTGGAACTAGAAAAGCGTAGTTTGGTCTAAAGGTTGGGATCTTGAATTGTGGGATTAGGAGGGACAACAAATGGGTTCAGCACAAACATAATTAGCTGCAAGTTCCACTAATTATTACGTATGACATGGGGATTGCCATGCATGGTGATCCCTTGATGAGTTGTAACAATGGTGGATCGAGGATGTAATTTTGTGGTTGTGAGATTGAAGATCCAACCAAACTCAATTGCAAACATACATTGCATACCAACTATTAATGGGTAAAGGGATTTTGCCAAGTTGTATACAAAATAGCAAGCAACATTTTTGTCCATCTCAAATTACAAATTGGCACTCAATGACCTTGTTTTCAATCATGCTAACATCATCAGTTGGCAGTCGACAAAAACTTTATAGTGAGGGAATCAAACCAATAAAAGACCAAAACCTCGCAAACAATAGCTTGCCTACCCTTCAGCCATAAGAAAACTTTCACCCTTAAATGAGTTGGCAAATGGTCCACTAGCCTGGGGTGGCAACCTTGTGAGTACACAAAACATTCATGTACGAGTGACATGTTTATGCCTAGATTCAATTATAATGTTGGGGTTCCAACTACCGTTAAGATGGCATGTGGTACCTTTCTATGTCTATACAAAGAAAAAAATATTAGTCTCATGCACAATTATTGATTCATGCCTAATTTGACCCACACACATGGTACACATATGCTTCCCACCAGTAAATTGTGTCAAAAGTTTGGCAACAAAATGGAAAATTGGCTAAAGTGGTAAATTTTGGCATATGGGCCCTAACAATAAGCACGAGGTTGAAGCAAGTTTAACTTGTAATTTGAAGATTTTGAGACCTTAGACATGATGAACATGTGCATTGATAGTGTGTGGAGTATTTGAAGGCATGTTGCAATTGGCAATTAGTATTGTATATGCACCTCAATGTCATGCAATGTTGGTATATGTACTCTTAATATCTATTTTAGAGATTATGAACAAGATAGTTAAAAAAAGACTGCACTACATGCTCAAAATGTGTTAACCATTCTAGGCTCAATAGTCATCATTATTGGGGAGAAGGGGAATCTATAAGACCATTTAATGAGCACAAGAATCCTCACTTTGATAGTGAACAAAATATTCATACGAGCTCCATAAAATCAAGGGAATAGACTATGGCATCAATTTGGATTTGGTAAGCATCTCAAACTAATTGTGCATTTTCATATCCTAGGAGAAGTGAAGTACACTCTAGAGACTCCATAATATCATGCTTGTGGCAACCAAAGTGCACATGACATTAAGGAGTTATGCAATGTTAACATGGATGCATGATAATAAAGAATTAGCGCAACATGTGACATTATGGAATAACACAAAGTCAACATTGCAATAATGATAATAATTACGATGATGACAACGTGACGTGTGTGAGCGTGTGGTTTGAATTCTTTGGTGGTTTACTTTAATCTCAAAACCCATGATATATGGGAGGGAAACATGACAATAAGGAGTGAGATTTAAACTGAGAACATCTGTTCCCGAGGGTTTTGGGATATAAGGGAAGGAGTGACATTAAGGAGGTTGATATTACGGAGTTTAGAGTGTAGTCGAAAAAATAAACCAAATTAGACCCATCTACCGTACCTTAGTAGAGATATGCTATATAATTTGTGCAATTGGAAGGTTGGAAAATGGCAACAACTTCATGACAAAATGGCAAGCATTTTGGCATGAGATGGGTGATGACTTGATGATGATGAGTAGCAGGCTGCGGTTAAACCCTAGAAAATTCTTCTTCTTGTTGAGCTTCTTTCTTCTTTCATCTTTCATCTTCTTTCATCTTCCCCACCTGTAGACTTTACCGACCACCGCCGTTCTCTCGCCGGCTTTGGAGCATCGAAAGGTCGCTAGCTGTAATTAAGTAGAAAATGATAACCCAGATCAAGAGTCACATGGGTGCCATTCGGATGGATGGATGGATCGATTCACGGTGATTGCTGCTGCTAGGATTCATATTGTTGTCGCACCTGCGCCGCTTGTCGCACTAGGCAACAAAACAAGACGCCCGTGATGGCATTCAATTTCGATCACGGCGGACGACAGACCTCGCTCGTTTTCTTCCTCCAATATCCATCCCGTCTCCCACTGCGCTTTGCCTCCTCCCGTCCTGTCTAACGAACTCGCACTGCGTGCCTACACTTAAGTGAAATTGCACCCCCTCCTCCAACTCGTCCTCCTCCACCTCATCGTCACGTGTGCATGGGCACAATGTTGTGGCCCACTTCACATGTTTCCTGTAATCGATGCATCAAGGAGGAAAGGAAAGCTTAAGCTTAGCTTGGTCTTAGGTGTGAGCCAGCAGCTTCCAGGGATTATTACACCGTTACCGAAACAGAGGAGGAGGCCGGAGGAGCAAGGTCGACATTGTGCGAGATTCCAGGTGTTGGGCTTACTTATTCGGAAGTTGGGCTCATTGGGTGCGAGGATTTCAGGGACTCTCCAAATTTTTCATGTGGATTAAGTGGGAGGGAGCAGGAGCAACAGATAACTGAACTTAGCTCAGGTGTGAGCCAGAAGCTTCCAGGGATTGTACCTTGACTGAAACAGCAGAGGAGGAGAAGCAGCCGGAGTGGGTCGACATTGCTTTACTTAGATTTAGAGTGTTGGAGTTTAAGTTTGTTGGTTGTTGCGAGCATTTGATGAGTGTGGACGCTTTCTGGGACACTCGGACATTTGTGTCGTGGATTGAGGAGGAGGTAAGCTTAGGTGCGAGCTTCTTCCAGGGATTATACCATTACTGAACAGCAGAGAAGGAGGCCGGAGCTGAGCTGTGGACATTGTTGGAGATTGAGAGAGAGTGTTGGGGTTAAGTGACTTGGGCTTGCTGAGTTTGAGCATTTCATGATACACTTGCAGTTGCTGCAGCTTGGGAGTAATTAGAGGTATGGCGGGTGGAGAAGACCCGCGTGCGGTGACGGTGGTGCAAGTGGCGGCAGGCGAAGCTCACACTCTCGCTCTCACAGGTGCTCATCATATGCCTTAAGCTCAACCAATTTCTCAATGTTTCTCCATGATCTACCTTTTCCTTTGCAAAATCTTATAAAAGTGCAAAATCTTGGAAATCCATAGCTCTTTGTTTTCAATCCCAGTGGATGCCTCCCTTTCCCTCTGCCCTTCTTGATGCTTTCACAAGAATACATTGTTCAAGAATAACTCTCTTTGACATCGTTCCTTGTTCAACGAATGCCTCTCTTGTATGGAACATTCAATACTCTTGAAGTAGTCTCTTCCTTGAAAGTAGGATCGGTGATGGCGTTGTATGTCCCTCCTTCCAAAAGATGAGCATTGCAGAAGAACATGCGTAAAATTGGCTTATGTATTTATTCATTTATTATTTTATCCTTTGCGGTCCTTGGGTTCAGCTAAGGGTTAGGATGTTGGAAGGAATTTCTTGTGAGAATACTGTCTTTCAGAGTTGTTGGTTGTTGTCTTTCTGTCGCATTTCACCTTCTTTACTGATTAAGTTCTTGATACTCGGAGCTTTCAAACTCAGATGTAGACAACCACATTGTTGGTTTTCATTGTGTCTGTGCACACGAAGGTGTAATTTGTTGAGTCGAGGGTGACTGAATCGGCTACCTCCTCCCTTGAGTCGAGGCTCTGCCGAAGAATTTGCGAACAGATGGATGGGGTCATTGATGACAAGGTTCCTCCAGTTCTGGGGACTTTTGTATGTTTTTGTATATCTTTCCTGCAATGTGGCTAGAATTCATCTCCCGAACATTTTAAATTTGAACTGTCATATCTGGACACAAGAAATGGTGCTTTTGAATGCTGCGCTCAAATTCTGATATTGTGATCAAATGTATTTCAGCAAGCGGCAGTGTCTATGGATGGGGACGAGGACTGGGGCATTTGGGAGCTGGAGTTGCCCAAGACACGCTTGCTCCAACTCTGATTGAAATTGTCCTGCCATCAGAAGACGATGAAATTTCCTCCCAGAGCTCTCAGTCTGAGAAAACCAGGGGGGAGAGCACGCAGAGGGATTACAGAGAGGCCCAGAAGTACAGAATCACACAAATTGCTGCGGGGGCATATCACAGCCTTGCTCTAGCAGGTGCAACCCCATCTTGCTATCTGAAACTGTGACTCCCCTTGAATGAATTGAACATAACATCTGCTGATTCTGAGCTTCCAGAACTAAGAATCTCTGTGAGGAATCATGTATGAAAGTTACACACTCCAATTGTGCATATGTTTCTTTATACAAATTTACTGAAGGATTCCTCCCTGCGTGGTTGGATGTGCATTCGCAGGTGATGGGACGATGTTCTCATGGGGATTCAATGCCTGTATCCAATTCACTGACCTCCTTATTGAGAATTCTGCAATTGATCCTTCTCATTTCACTGTCAATTTGTGCTTCTGGACATGTTGTTTGAGTTTCTTGGTGTTTTATCATTTGAACTCGAAACTTGTTTGTTGCAAGTTTGATCGGAGGTCAGGAAGTAAAGAGTCATGTGGATTACATAGGATTCAAACATGTAAAGTGCCAGTTCTTAATTGAAATATGGACGGCCAGCTTGGCCGTGACCAGGGTGCATCATATCCTGCGCCAATTGTTTTTCCAGAGGAATCCAATGGCAAGGCTCTCAAGGTAACCATCCCCATTTAACTCCTAAACTCTAATGCAATCCGTTGAGAAATCTGGAAGTCTGTCACATTGCTAATATTATCAGCACTTTCATCAAATTTCCAGAATGTGCTGGTGGAGGCTGGATCAATAGCCCCCTGAATCCTAATTCAATTTGTTTATGAGAAATCTGGAAAGTGTGTCACATTTGCCAACATCATAAGCACTTGTGTCAAATCTTGAGATTTTGCTGGTGGAAGCTGGATCGATAACCCCTTAAAGCCTAATTCAGTCTGTTGTTGAGAAACCCGGAAGTGTGTCACATTGCTAACATCATCAGCACGTCTATCAAATTTTCAGATTGTGCTGGTGGTAGCTGGATCAAGTAACCCCCAAACCCTAATTCAATCTGTTGTTGAGAAAACTAGAAGTGTGTCGCATTGTTAACATCAACATTTCTGTCAATTTTCAGATTGTGCTGGTGGAAGCTGAATTTTAACATCCTAAGGCCTAATTCAAATCTGTTTTTGAGAAACCTGGAAGTGTGTCACATTTGCTAACATCATCAGCACTTCTGTCAAATTTTCAGATTGTGCTGGTGGAAGCTGGATCGATGATCTCATGTGCTGTGGATCAAGATGGTGGCCTGTGGCTATGGGGTGCAGTTCCTCCGCCAACTGCAGATTCCAATGCAAGCAACGCGTTTAACTTTGCAAACATTCAGAGGCCAGAACGGGTGCATGCTCTGTTCGGGCAGAAGGTTTGCAGAGTGGCATGTGGGTCAGAGCACATTCTGGCACTTGTAGAGGCAAAAGGAGATTCTGTTGATTGCTATGTCTGGGGCAGCAATTCTTATGGCCAGCTCGGTCTCGGAGACATTGAGCCACGCGCAATCCCAACTTTTAATTCTTTCTTCACGTCCTCCCAGGCAGGTGCTGTAATTGATCTTGCTTGTGGTGCTTTCCACAGTGCCATTGTAACCCTAACTGGTGATGAAGTATCCGACCTTGGCCCAGAACCTGTATCCTCACCTATGCTTAGGAAAATGCAGCAATCTCCACAATTACTCGCTCAAGTTACGGCTTCTCCAAAACTGCGAGGATATGCTCATGACCAGCAGTACATTGAAGCCATGGCATCATCAAAGGTTTACCCTCGACCGGGTGATCGGTATCCAGGTTACCCTTACCCAGGTGCAAGCAATGGAGCATCTGGAAACCACAGTGGCTACAGCTTCCACAGCGATGCGAGCACGTCTCCAAAATTGAGCTCACGAGGCTCGTCACAAGTCTCCATGACTGGAATGGGGGTTAGGGTTCCAGGGAAGAAGGAGGAAGGAGGGAGAGTGTCCATCTGCTGGACCTTTGGACAGGGAGAGAATGGCCAATTAGGTCATGGCTCGACTGCAAATTCAGCTGTTCCTAACCCTGTTGAGAGGTTGCCTGCTCAAGAACGTATCCAAGCCGTTGTCTGTGGCCTCTTCCACATGGGAGTCGTCTTGGAAACCGGTGATGTTTGGGTTTGGGGCATGGAAGGCGGTCTTGGAGTATGTCCAGGGATAGGACCCCCAGGTTCACGCAGTGGAGACACGCTCATTCCGGTTCGAGTCTTTGGCGAGTCGTCGGCCGAGTGCCATCCGATGACTGGATGCAAGGGAATTGCGTGTGGAGCCGCGCACACGGTGACAGTCTCAAATAGCGGGCGTGACATCTGGGCATGGGGTCGCGGCCAAAGTGGAGTCCTTGGCCTAGGGCATGCTTCTGACAGTTGGTTTCCGTGTCCGGTTGTGTGGCCGCCGGGATCAATTGTCTCAAAGGAGGTGCCACATGTTGAGGAAGCTCCGCTGTTCTACGAACCGCCTCAGAAGTCTCACCGTGGGTCGAGTCGAGCCGGCTCGAAAGGTAGGGCGGATGAGATTAAGTCGTTCCTGCAAGAAGTGGATGAACCGAAACCTCTGAGGGGCGATAGGAAACTGGTGGATTTCACTCGACCACCGACAAGAAAATCAGAAGATGACTATCGGCTTCCTCAGCATCAGCAAGATTATGAAGAACTGAGAGCATCCTTCGCAACAGAAACAGGTGTGATTATCTGGCGCAACAGAAACAAGATGTTTTTAGGTCTTTAGGGTTTGTCCAAATAGAATTGTTTTGTTTTGGAGCCTTCATTTTTGTGTAAAGGGATCTTTTTTATCTTTGTGGACCTTTTTTAAGGGGTCATTTCTACACAATTAAGGGTTGTAGGTTACTTAGCTATGTCTATGTTGTTGAGGGAGAAGCAGAGATCATAAGGTGCATTGATGACAACCACAACTGCAACTACTACTCACTTTATCAACTGTAATGTTACAAGGTGTAGTTGTAGTTGAGGGTGGTTGTGATGATAGTTGTAGTTATGTTTCTTTGATTTTATTTTGCTTGCCGTTACTGTGTGGCAATGGGGAAGAATTTCAAGGCCAAAGCATGGGAGAGTGTTTGTAGCAGGCAATTGCTCTTGGACAAACTTTGCACTAGAATCTATAAGTTGTTTGTCTCCACTCCATGAATTACACTAATAAAAAGGACAACAATTGAGGTCAAAATCACTCTTCAACTACACCTCATGTGTAAACCAATATAGTACTGTAGTTGTGGTTGAAGATGGAGTAGTTATGTGTTAATGCCTCTTCATGCAGGGGGATGGTAACCTAATGTGTTTGTGTGCATTGATAGGAATGGAGACTGCGAGCAGACTTAGCGTGAGCACAAGTTATGGGGATTTGCACTCACAGTCCGACGATGTGAATGCTTTGAAAGCAGAACTGGCGAGGTGTCGAAGGTACACAGAGACTCTTCATGCTGCAATTTATGGAGGACTTGAGGCCTTTGCTTATCAAATGCCACGAGATAACATGTACACAGACAGTAGCGGTGATGGAAGAAGCTCACATCAGGGTCGCACCAATGCAATCAACGCCAAAAGCAATACACTTCAGGATTGGCATCGATGCCTGGAAGCGGCACCAGATCAAGAGTTGGTATGTTACAGCCCTGATATGTTGCAGTACCGTGTCTAAGAAATCAATATCCACACATCCATGATCTGTTTGAGAGTATTCTTGTTTCTGGAGTGGTCGTCATGCACAATTATGAGATTACATAGTTCACATGGATGTCTTAGAAATATTCAGATAGGTGAGGAATGAGCAGTTCTATTCTACCAGGCGGGCATCAGAGAGTCAAGTCTAGCAACTGATCAGTTGCAAGTCAGCTTGAGTCTGGAAAGAGTCAAGTCCTTCCTATTTTTCATTGAATCCATGTATGATATTTATTTTGAGCGTATCCAACACCCATCATTCAAGTTCTAGGAAGAAGTTTTGTTTCTCCATAAATACATCTGTGTTCAAGTGACCTTGGGGTAGTGATCTTCATCAACAATTATGACATGACATAGTTCACATCCAGATCTTTGAAGTAACTTACTCAGATAGGTGAGTGTGTGCCCATAAGAGGAATAAGCATTTCTATTCTACAGTACAGGCCTCTTCTGAAAAACAACTGATCAAAGTAAGCTGGAGTATGGGAAGAGTCAAGCCTTTGCTATAAGTCTTTTGCATTAGATCTGAGCAGCAATAGGTACCCAGATTGAGTTTTTTTGCAACACCCATTATTTAAACCATAGGAAGATCTGTATCTCCATGAAGGCCTCTGTGTTCAAGTGAGCTTGGTCATTTGCAGGTCAAGTTGGAGCATTTTTACAAAAGCATGCGAAATCGATTGAAAGATGTCTTGTTCCAAAGAAGGATGGAGGATTGGTGTCGACGCTGTATGTCCACCTTGTCGACATCAGCATATCATGAACCACCTCCAGTGCGAGACCCTTCTTCAGCTCCATGCACTCCTGCCCTTCCAGGCCCGACCGAGTTAGCTCTCCGGATGTCAGGCATAATGTCAGACCAAGGCGAGGTTCTTCCTCCTGCTGCCTTGGCGGCCTCCATTGCAGAATTCAAATTACGCTCCCAAAATTGCAGATGAGCTGTATCCCAATTCTTTTGAGTTTCACTTGAAGAACACATGTTGGGCCTCCAAGGCATGGCATTCCCATCCTGCTTGCATATATTCAACCAGTCCAGGGATCATCTACGAAGATATTGTGTGGGGAAGCTGTTTTACAATTGCTGGAGATTCAACCCTGATAGTCCTCACTGGACACAGGAAGCACTGCTTTGTTTCTCTACTTTCCCACATGGAGGGCCCATGGAGGTGTGTATTTTCCTGTCCTGAAGGGCTGACTATTTTTGAGAAGGTTGATATGCCTTCTTTGTGACTGCGTAGTCATATGACTCTCATCACCAAAATGGTGACTGAATTGGTCTTTGACAATGCAACTTCAGTGAGCAATGTATCAAGAAGACATTGGGGAGCAAAGCATAGAAGCTTTTAAATATCTGGCAGGGACCCTCACCTGGGCATCTTGTTGCTGGTAACCAAGAGGGATCAAATGGTGATGTTTCATCATGACCTAGCGCTAGCTTATGAAAGTTGCGTTTGGATGTGGTAATGCGGAGGAAGTAAATACCTTCACAGTTAGGAAAGCAATGGATGTTGCTGGCATTCAGTACCTAGTACATTACGATACTCTCAGTGTTTTAGCAATGTACTGGTTTTCTCATTGATTTCTTAGATGGAATGATAGTGCTGGTTCATTCCTTTGCAGTCTGATTTTGGCTCTGTTTCTCGGGTTTTCCTAGTTAATGTAGTTTCAAGGGTGCATTGCCCATCTTGGACCCATTAGAAATGCTATCAATAAAAATTGATGCAAGGTCAGATGTATGACTTGCATGTTGTGTATAGTACAAGACAACTGCTTTTCGTACTTCATCTGATTCCTGTTGTATATAATTGACCAGAACTGGGAACTTCTGATCACTTCTTTCATGGCCATCTGAACACCGTTTCTAATTTGTGGAGCATTGATCCGAAAAAAGATCTGGAGGCACAATTCAGTTGGTCGATTTCTGATGTAACACCATGGGCATCTTATCTCGAGAGACGACATGGTTGTTGAAGTCCGAGTTGCTGGACATTTGTACCAAAAGATTTCTGGCTTACAGGGCAGCCATCAACAGCTGCTACTTGTGCTGCTGCAAACTGTACGTGATGAACTTGGTGTCGCCCCAGGCCTAATATGTAGAGTATATGAAGTTGCCGACGCTGACATGGTAGAACAGGCTTGTAATAAAAACTGATGGAGGGCTAGATGTATGACTTGCACGCAGTGTATAGCACATGAGGACTGCTTTTCCTACTTCGTCTCATTCCTATTGTCTCCAAATTGACCATAACTGGGGAAGCTCTGGGCACTTCTTTCATGGTCATTTGAACTCCGTTTCTAACTTGGGGGACACTGATCCAAAAAGAGATGTGGAGGCACAACTCTGTTGATGGTCGACTTCCGATGTCATCATGGGCAGCTTATATGGAGAAGATATATTTGTTGAAGAATTTGACTGGCTTACACTGCTGCATCCAACCTTGGACGAAACTCAAAACCCCCAAGGAACGTGTTGATGTGGCTTACAGGGCATCCATCAATCAGCTGCCACTTACGTTGCTGCAGGCTGTACGTGACGAGCTTGGTGTCGCCGCGGGCCAAACACGTAGAGTATATGAAGTCGCCGACACCAACATGGTAAAACAATCCCGCACTGGAGCTCCACTGCTTGAAAAGCTCCGGAGGCATCTGGTCGACCTCCTCCCACTCCATGTTTGCGACCGAGTTCACCCTCGCAGGCACTTGATCACAACCACTATCTCCTCCCATTGACCCCACCGGCCGTGGCTTCTGCCCCCACACGTCGATGCTCTCCATCTGCCCGCCCTTCCAAACACGCGTCACAAGGTACGGCCGTCCATCGCAATCCACAAGCTTTGAGTCCAATATTGAGTCCAAATTCCTCGCAAAAAGCTCAGTCCACATGTCCTCCCCGAGGTGGTATGCCATCATTCTCCGTGTTGTCGAGGTTCGACATTGAACTGCGCCGTTGCAAACCGAGCACCCTTGTATGAACCGGAGGTCAGTCGGCGTATGCTCGATGGCCCGCCATGAGCTATTGGCCGAGTTGTAAATCTCGGTGCAAAGCTCGATCCGTGCACCGTTGTTACGCACCGGTGGGAGGGGTTGCAGTTGCCCAACGCGGAGAACCTTGTATGTGTTGGCGTTGGTGTCGGCGACCATTTTGACGAAACACGTCGCCGTGTTCAAGTTGGGCATTGGGGGGAGGTCGCGCCACTTTTTGGTGAGCGGATTGCACACCGAGAGCACGAGGAATGAGTTCACGACACGTTGGCAACAAAACAATCCGCCAGCGCCACCGTGAATGTAGGCGTTCACGGGGATGGAATCGAGTGGCAGTCGTTGCCACCGGTTGAGGATGGGGTCGTGGCAGGCGGCCATGAGCACGCCGTTCACCTTGATGAGGTGGAGGAAGAATGCGGTGCGGAATGGCACCCGGGAGTATGTGTCGAGGAAACTCGGGGACGAGATGATCTGGTTCCATTTCTTGCACACGCAGCGCATCCGGAAGAATGCGGAGAGGGGTAACCATGCTAAGACGAGGTCCATCACCTCGTCGGGAAGCTTGCTCCATAAGCTTTGGATGAGGTTCTCCGACGGTGGCTCGTCGAGTGTGAGCATCGCCTTCCCATGCAGTACAAGCTGTGTGTTGGTGTTGTCTGTGTGGTTGCAGCCTCCCCCACAACAAAACTAGATGAGTCCCAATTTGTAGTTAGCAGTAATTATCATGTGTGTGTGTGTGTATGTATATATATATATAGGCAACCTAGGGCGAGGGCGAGTGGGCAGTGACGTAGTCACCGTTCCAAAGCTCCAAAATGGCCAGCCGTCAACGGTGGCATGTTGAGTAGATGGTTTGGGGATGGCTTGGGACATTAATTCATCTCCACCGTGGGTGCAACAGGAGAGGACGGCATGGGTTCAAACTAGTCAACTATACATTTTGAAACTATGGAACATCGAGAGCACGTGGGCATTGACGCGGTTTGGTTGCGACGGTGGGTGGAGTGCAGGGGTTCAACACAGGTGGACAGGTGCAACATAGCCCAAATTAGTGTACTATAGTGGAGCTATGGAATGGAGAGGGCACATGGGCGTCGATGTTTCTTATAAGTTCCAGAATGAAGGGTTGTCGATGGGAGCATGTTGAGTGGACGGTCTGGGGATGGCTTGGGACATTACTTCATATGCACGAGTGCAACAAGAAGGGATGACAATGGCCCAAACTGGTGTACTAAACATTTCGGAACTAGGAATGGCAAGGATCACATGGATAGTTTTGGAGCCACCATAGAAAGTTTCAAAAATGATTGGCTGTCAATGGCAACATGTTGAGTGGATGGTGTGGGGACAATAATTCATATCATGAGGTGCAACAGGACGGGACAACACATGGCCAAATTAGGCTACATACATATAGTCTTGATTCTCACAATATGGATAGACCAGATTACATTCTGGTTGAATTGTGGTACATTTACAACAAGACTAAGAATGGTTAAAATTCCAATGGCTTTGGGGCCCGCAAAATGAGAGCTCAAACTCTTAACATTCGTTAGTGTCCTGACAAAGGTAGTGAGAACTTGTCAAAATGAGCTATCTAAGCACCATCTATTCGTTGTTATCCCAGTAAAAAGTTCAAGCTCTCAAGTTGAAAGCTCAAGTAGAAAGTGGATTTTGAGTGAAGAGGCTCCTTTCCAACAATGTGAAGGCTCCATCCTTCGAGCTCGCAACCTCTAGTGTAAAGGGGTCCTAAGAGCTTGGAGCAGTTCTGGATAGACTACAACATAATTACACAATTATGACAGTAAGGGTTTGTACCTCTCATCTTGTTTCTTTCTGCAGTGGGTATTGTGGTGAGTTTGGCCATCAATGTAGTTTTGGGTAACGCAGCTGCCTCTGCTGAGGCGTCCGCCAAAAATAAGTTCAGAAAAATCTTACATCTGAGTTTCACAATAGTGTAGATACCAGTCAAGGTCTGCAGGTAATGTGTAAGCCATGAGGGCATTTTTCTCAGATATTTTTCAGGATGGGAAGGTGCTGGATCCTCAAACGAAGAGGAGAATACCTTTGTTCTCATCTGATGGTGTAGCAGATCCCTCTTGGGCAAACAGTTTTCTTTGTTCAGTTAAATGCCCAATGCTCTCTGCAAGGCGCAAGTGAGACAGAATCCCATCTGGTCAGGGCTACGTGCTCTCAAAGTAAATCCTAAGTCATTCTTTCTTAATGAGACAGAGAATGTTTATACCAATGTCGTGCAGGTTCCTAAGTTCAATCTGGCTGTCACTGAGGAATCAGGATAAATTACCCGACCCAGCTGGTATCACATCCCTCAACACCGATGTTGATACCACAGTTGAGATTTGCACATACACCATTGCAGAATTCCATGGTATCACCTCTATACCCTGAGACATTTTACGAAAATTTTCAAAACCTCAACTCCTAAGTTTTCTTTCAATACCCTTACCCACTGGTAAATGAAAAAGACAATACCTGCACAATATTGGTTCAAATGAAAGGCCGTCTGCTGTCTTCCCAAGATAAGTGGGTCGAGAAAAGGCATACTCCCTTCTCAGATACTGCAGTATTATGTGGAGTTTGAGTAAGTGGTCTGTGCAGATTAATGTGTACCTTCTTCCAAAGTAAGGTTCTTGATGTATTCAGCTGGTGTCTCGATTTTATTGTCATCACTTCCATCTGTTGAAAACCTCGCATCAAGGGAACAAACTCAACTCTCTTGAACAAAACACTACATGGTGCCATCTTGACCCCAATAATTAAAATTTAAAAATCAGCATCAAGTTACTGCTTCATCTCATTGCTTTACTGTTGACGGACAATTACAATAAGCGCCCAATCCAATGTGCCTCAGTGGACAGTTTGCTTTGGGATACAACTATTCCTCTACCATGCTTTGATATACCAATTTTCACTCTACTAATTACGTTCATTTTCAGAATTCACTTCAGTGCATGAATGTTTTTCTGAGTTGCGAAGGGATGTCAATCACATACCAGGTTCCTGATATTGTGACATGGCAGGATCTGCACTGCGGTTTTCAACTGGATTGGCCGCATCTGCCATCTAATGCTAATGGAATCAACCTTTACAATTGCAGAAGAGCTGCTCCACGCTGTTCAGTAGACAGATGAAGATGTCATACATCAGTATGAACTTGATACCAAGGTAGCAGGAATTTTATGATTTTTTTGACATGCATCCAAAAGGTCAGGGTTGAGAGCTCTGGATTGCAGCATGCATTCTATGTATGTATATGATGCTATTGCAACTCAAGAATCATCGTACAGTGTTGCCTGGCTCAATAGTGAGAGAGCCAAAAGAGAATTTCCACGTGGGATTTAACACGGTCTCCACCAATATGACTACAACATGTGGCTAAGTTCTTCTAGGATATAATTATTTAGTGCCAAATCAGATTGCAACCTACGGTGGTGCAACAGCAGTGTCATGAATCTTTATTGGGACATATAAACCTGTGCTTCAAGTAGAGATCATTCTGGAAGGCCACACCCTCCCTGTCTGTACTCGGTGTGACATTCACAAAACCAGGCACCCTGTTAGCCCACAAAATTAAAACATGATTCAGACAAGTGCGTGCTCCCTACAGAATTCCAGAATAAACTTATTCAATGCGATGCAATGGCACATTCAATATATTCACTACCAAGTAAGTTTACGAAGTGTATGCCCACGCTATCAACCACGCAGATTATGGGCTTCAGTTGGAAGAAAGTTTTTAGCCATCTACATTGTTTGAAGAATAACATTCAATTGTCTACCTATCTGGTGCACATAACTATGCCAATCTCTGAGAACGAAGCTCAATGGGTGCACATAAGCATACCATTCATAACAGTATTAACCCCTAGACCACTTTAGCAATTCCTCATTTACAGAAATGAATGGGTTGAGCATAGCCAAGTGGCATTCTCAGATTAACGCATAAAATTGCACAATATTCTCTTACATGGTTTTTGATGCTTGCATCAAAGCGCCTTTAAATCCCAGTCCCACTGGACACTCTTATGAAGCTAAAGTAGAAGAGCAGATATAAGCTACATTGCAAAACTAACAATGTAAGTGATTGGAAATGGTGTATTTTAGTCTTCTGAGGATATTAGTAAAAACTTAGGAAGATTTACAAGGAGACGAAGACCACCGGCTGAATGTTTCACACAAAATTAAAACATGATTCAGACAAGTGCGTGCTCCCTACAGAATTCCAGAATAAACTTATTCAATGCGATGCAATGGCACATTCAATATATTCACTACCAAGTAAGTTTACGAAGTGTATGCCCACGCTATCAACCACGCAGATTATGGGCTTCAGTTGGAAGAAAGTTTTTAGCCATCTACATTGTTTGAAGAATAACATTCAATTGTCTACCTATCTGGTGCACATAACTATGCCAATCTCTGAGAACGAAGCTCAATGGGTGCACATAAGCATACCATTCATAACAGTATTAACCCCTAGACCACTTTAGCAATTCCTCATTTACAGAAATGAATGGGTTGAGCATAGCCAAGTGGCATTCTCAGATTAACGCATAAAATTGCACAATATTCTCTTACATGGTTTTTGATGCTTGCATCAAAGCGCCTTTAAATCCCAGTCCCACTGGACACTCTTATGAAGCTAAAGTAGAAGAGCAGATATAAGCTACATTGCAAAACTAACAATGTAAGTGATTGGAAATGGTGTATTTTAGTCTTCTGAGGATATTAGTAAAAACTTAGGAAGATTTACAAGGAGACGAAGACCACCGGCTGAATGTTTTTGCAACATTGCTCCCACCTCATGTGCAATACAAAAAAATAAAATGAAAACTCACTGCCAATCAACATGGCCAAATTTCTGAAATGTTTCCAAGACATTTGTGTGTAATCCTTTGACACACAAATCCAATTGTCCATTCTGATATTGTTTTCAATCTTTCTCTGTGTGTAATATGTAACAGAGGACAGGCTTCCATCACTCTCTGTGTTGACAGGCATTGAAGAGAGGTGAAATTTTTGGCAAGATGCAGTCATGAACTCATCCATTTGGAACCCTAAAACCTGATGGGTTCATGAAAAGGTGAAGAGCTTTGGAGGCCAGTGACCGGATCCTTTGGTCACTGGGTTTGGGTGAGTCGCTTCAATTTCATCCAAACATGCAAGAAGATAAGGTATGTGGGCCTTAATTATGTGGAAACACTCTTCTTAATGGAACACGCTTATACCTATGTACTAGTAATTGTACGTGAGGAGGAGCCCTACTACAACCTGTAGCAAGGCGACATGTGTACGACAACAAACATAGTGCTGACATGTCACGAAAGTGGCCTGTTACGGTGTATATTCACTGTGCTCGTTCCAATAAGGATAGAACACGTCAACGAGATTTGAGATGGTTAGCACTACGAGTGGTATATGGTGGTTAAGAATTGACATTCAAAATAACATGTGTTACAAGGAGATTGGACTATGTGCTCAAATGTATTAACCACTCTTGGGGAAATATATATTAATACAATTGGGAGGGCCTATGTCGTCACTTATCAAAGAGAAAGAGAATCTTCATTTTGACCACCTATGGTTTCTGCATCTCAACTTTGATTCTAAAATTGGAAATGACAGTCTTTGTGAGTTGCAATTTCTGACTGGATAAGGGAATTGACAATTCAATATAACTGTTAGAGTTGGTTGTGGAGGTTGGAATGCCCACAATGGGGCCATATACTCTTCTTGGGGGAGGGGGGGGGGGTGGGTTGGGGTGGGTGCACCTTTCCTAAAACCAAGAATCACGTGTGTTTGCAACAATTGTTTTAGTTTTAGTTTTAGTTTTTTTTAATACTTTGAAGTTTTTTCGGGTTGTTGTTGTTGTTGAATAAAGCAATACACATACAATTTCAATGATATAAATACAAGTTACAAAATGTATCCATAAGAAATTGACATTCATATATATATATATATATAGTCATGAACATAAGTATATAAATATACTTTTGAATAACAATCAACCCTATCATATGTATAATGCAAAGCCCTAGCATTCATCAATAAACTTGTTGAAGATTTTCATATCCCTTGGATGTAACTCATAAGCATCTAAATATGCAATATATGTCATAGAAGCTAATACAATCATTGTTTCTAAATTTACCATTAAATGGTCAGTAAGAACATATGTCCAATTGTTGTTGGTTCCTTTTGATGCTAACATAAGCCAAATAAGTGGACCTCTTTCCGTGCATTGCCCAGGGGGAGGAACACCGTGGAATTAATGGATGAAGGAATTGTTCCCGGGCAAGAAGGTGGCAATCAACACGGTAGCTACTGCAGCAAGTGTGGTGTTGGACAACTGGCAAGACTGCATGAAAACTGCAAATGGAAAGCGGCATAGAGCCACAATTGGTTGCAACTTCACAATCGGCTGGTGGCAATCAAAGGTCTATATATATATATATATATATATATGGTCTTTCCGCTTTGTTGGTCCATTCCAGTGCATGCTTGTTGTTCCTTTTTGTTTTTGTTTTTTGGATCTATTGTGATGCCTTTGAGGATGCGGGCGCTTGCTCGCACACAAGCGCAAGAGCATACTCATGGGTGCCTCAAGTATTTTGAGGCTTCCACCACAATTGCGGTGGGTGGCATGGATATAGATATCACACTTCTCGTGAAATTGAGGAGGTTTCTTGAGGAGCATTACATTGTGGGGTTGTGCTCTGTGGAAAAGGGGGGGGGGGAGTGCATTGACTCATAAACATTTTCAAATGGTGGTGAAGGGGGATTTTGGTAGTCTACTAGTGTTGAACCAAAAAATTAAGATTTCTTTGGGTTGGGTTGGGTTGGGATGTGAGTCCTCCGACTAGTCATGTTGTGTCAAGGAAGAAATTGAGGGATGAGGGTTTGCACACTTTTTTGAGCATGGCTAGGTATTGCATGAAGAACAACGGGGAGGAGCATTTTGAGGTTGTTCATCACAATTTGTCACTGGATGATAGGAATGAGGGTAAATGGAGTATGCGAAGTTTGGGAAGGTCAGTCTCAAGAATTATAGGAACATCTTGCAAAGGGCTCATCAATGGATGTGATTTCGTATGAAATATTATTTGAGTGTTAGTCTACCATGAACTTTGTTTCATATGTGCAAGAGTGATCAATTCTACCCAAACTTCATGTGGATGATTCCATTGAGGTCCTTGCGAATGGATGTGAGGAGAGCGGCTTCTATATGGCAAATAATGATGAGGATGCATGATATTAAGATGGAAGACATTTTGAATGTTTATTTTGATACGATCAGGGGTGTTGCAATCATGAGGTATTTGAATGCATAACAAGTCGCCTTCGACCATAGGGTGGAGGAGAGAGAAATTAACCATGCACTTCACGGCAATGATGTTGTGCAAATGGAAGGTGATGCAAGAGACCCGCTCTCATGGATCTTCAATGTAAGGTGGATGGAGGAGGATTTCGAGCAGGTGCTATAGATGGTGGTTCATAGTGTAGGCCTTGCGGGCTATGGGACTCTCTGCTGGCCGTGGCAACATTCGTGTAGGCATCGGCCAGGCATGCTATAGCAGACTGCACCGAGCCAGCCAAAACCAATCATCTATGGCGTTGGCGGCATCATGTGCAGAGTGCTTGGATTTTGCTTCATCTGATGGCCCTATTCCTTTGCGAAAATAGTATTGAAGAGGCAATTTAGAAAGCCAGTTGTATTCATTTTAGTTTATAAATTTAGCCCTTTTCTCTTACTTGTTTTTTTGTGATGTGATTTTTACGGATGGTTTCTAGTACCTCTTGCTTTTTTATTAATCAAAGTGTGAATAGCCAAAGAACTTATGCTACTTATAAAGTCTAGTGACACTACCATACAAGTACAAATGTTGGATATTTTTTTAAGGTCCTCTAGTTATGTACATACCTATGATTTATAACTTCTATAACATATGTATACATAGTATGTCAAATTTCAAATTAATTCCCTTTTGTGCACTCATGTGGGGCTATACATGTTTAGTACATTGCACCCCCTAGGCATACCCTATGTTTGCAAATGTTACTTACAAGATGAAGTTATGCACACTGAACATTCTTGGGAGTTGAGAATTATTGGTTAACAATGATGTATCCTGGTTCACCTTTTAATGAATGATCGTTCTTGGCTGACACCACTCAAAATCCATGTGGAAACCAAAAGTAAGCTTTAGAAAATGAACCAAGAAGCACATGACAATAGACTTGCTATCCCATTTGCAGTATGATTCCATCCACACTCAACATTGTTGAAACTAAAAATATCGAACATGATATAACAATGAGAACTAGTCTGGGACTAGTGGGCACCGTCTTGGCCTATTGTACCCATGCACATGAGTTGATGTCCTAGGCCATGCCACACCATCTACTCAACATGTTGTCATCAACGGCTAGCCGTTTTGGAACTTTGGTATTTTAGAATGGTGTCTACATCCATTCCCATGCACTCTCGCATTTCCAAAATTTCAAAAGGTATAGTTTCTTGCTTTGTCTTGTAATAAAGTAGGTCTATAGGTTGTTGCGCACGACCATTGACAAAAGTGATGGAACATTATAAAATATATAGGTAATGAAGGGTACGCCTAGTACAATATCGATTTCATGATGTTTGGACCCAATGTGAAGGGCATACTGAATTTGAGGAGATTTTGGGCATGAAATATCTATAGCAAGGTGCAACCCAGTTTGTGGTATTTTGATGCCAAATTGATGTTTTCACGTAGAATATGGGTGGTTACATGCTAATGTATGGTCCCTCAAATTTTCAAGGATAATTTTCATCTAAAGTCAAAGAAAAAACATTTTACAATATATGAAATATGAAAATGGATCTTTCATGATATGGGCACCTTCTTAGACACCCAAAGCCGCTGGATTTACTTGTTGTCAAGATTATCCATGAAAGCACGTTTGAGAGAATTCTTCGTTTTGTTGTCTGGAGTATTTAAAGATTTTGGCATTACGGTGCTGGATCTCAAAGTCGGTCCTCATAGGTCCTAACTGATTTGTTGGACAACTTGTTCATATGTGCACGTAACTTAGCCTACCATGCCATGGTCGGCAATCATTGGCTGTCGTTGAAAATTTCATTGCATTAGACAAGAACATGCATGATGCATACTGCATGGGTATCCCCACATTTATTCCAATTCCTTAAACAAATCATTTTCCACATAATTCGTGTTCGTTTTTCTAGTCTAAGAAACATTCCAATTAATCATGTATGTTCTCTATCCATTTCTATTGATGTTATAGATGCAACAACAACAACAACAACAACAACAACAACAACTTATTTCAAATTTTGTAATATAACAAATTTGACAAATGTTCATGTTTTATGGACCTTGTAAATTGGATGAATTTCTGCTCAATTTTAAACCTATGGGATGCTTTGACTTTTTGCATATCAATTTCAAATGTGTGAAGAAAACACAGGTGTGATTATTGATGGAATCAATACAAGCTCCTGAAGCTGAATACTGCTACAAATGTTATAATGTCATATTCACATGTGTTTTACGTCCTAGATAATGTGGAACCAACTAGTGACAATCTTCGGAATAACTAATCAATCTATTTAAAACCAACAAGGGTGCAAGCACGGTAAAGTGGATAGTTCTTGATCCTTGCTCAGGTTTAAGTGAAAGTGATCCAAAACAATATACTAACTTTGAATTTTATGAAATAAAAATTCATAAACATTTAGAAAACATATGAATCTACAAAGCCAAGCAATTTATGTTCACAAAAAAAATTCAAACAACGTATATGTATTTTAGAAGACGGTGCAAGTGGTGGTGCAAGTGGGTGTCATTGAAAAGATAATTGTCAAAAACTTGTTTAAAATACAATTACATTACATTAAATTGATGAATTTTTGAAAAAAAAATTACGATGACCTCAAGTTTATAATGAATTCAAGGAATATGAAAAGAAATTCCAAGTTCAAAATATTTAAGGTCATGAAATTTACGTTCAAAACTATATTTAGTCAGTTGCATTTACGCGTCACTTTTGATGATAGGTTTTGAAGATCTCATATTGATATTCTATATTTGAGTACCTAACTTAACAATAGAGGTCATCATGAAAAATAATCTACTTTAAACAACATTTTGCTACTACTTATAGGCGTTTGACCAAGAAAATCATGGCTTTCATATACCGGAGCACTGTTTTGGTCCACTTTACTATGCTTGCACCCACAAGGAAGCTACAAAATCATCCATGTGCAATGTCATTGTGACGACTCCTATGCGATTCACTCCACTAAATATTGTATTTAGTGTCACTTACTATTAGGAAGTACACAATGCTATAAGTATTTATTGTATATCTTGATTTTTTACCAACAAAGATCAAATTGGTTGTTTGGACATTATAGAACATTCAAATCTTTACTTGGTAAGAAATTACATTAATAATAAAAATATATAGCATTGTGTAACTCGAATAGTAAGTGCCACTAATACATATTTAGTATAATAAATATGAAGCCATTGGATGCCATTCAATAGTCTAATTTGGTGGGCTTAGAAAACACCAAAAATGGGAAAATAACACAAATAATAATGCAATTAGTTTGTTCCTAACTTCATGCAATGTACACGTCATATAATGCCACACGCGGTTTCATGGTACTTGGAAGCTTTTCTTGAGACTCCTTGAGATGAAGACCATATCTACAAACTTAGTACATCCTTTGTTAGGGGAACCACTTAATAGTTCTTAATGTCATTTGTGGGCACTCTAAACTTGAGAAGATGTCCCACTACTACATTGTTTTTGCATTATTGGAGGTTGTTGTGTGCTTTGACATTTAAAGTTGTCGCTTTTAGGTACGATACAATGTAACTATGTACTAATAGTACACTTCAAAGTCTAAACCGTGTAAGCAATGTATCCAAAGCCACCAACATATGCTTAATGCAAGAAAGTAGGTACTTGTCTCCATTTCATTACCTAGTGAATCTATCTAGAAGATTCATGTGCAAACTACATTAATCAAGTCAATTAAGTGTGGATGACCATTTGGTACTATAAAGTGCTAAAACTTCTACGTTCTTAGCATCATTGTTTTACTATGTTTTCTAGTTTGCATACTATTCATGTTATCTAGAAGATTGTGTAACAAAGGACAATGAAACATTACAACACTTCAAGGTCCACCAAACAACTTGTTGATAGATTGTTACAATACATTTGTTGGAGGTTGTATAGAACTTTGCTACACTAAATATACCAATTAGTGAGGGTGGTACTAATTTAAGTCACACGCACAATCTAGCCAAATCTCAAAGTTACCGAGGGTTGAATTTGCTATTGAGTGACACTAAATTCATGACTACGGTAAATTCTATGTTCATTTGCCATAGATTTCAAGAAAATTAGTGCATGCTTGTGATTAGTGCATGCCACATGCGTGTCAAATGAATAGTGCCAAGTGCCAGTACTTTAAGTGAATAGTGCCAAGTGCCGAGATGAACGATGCTTCCTAATTCCTAATGAGATCTTTTGGTGGTACTAATTCATAGTGTAAAAGCACAAACTCTTTAAGTTTTCTTGCAACTTAGAACATTGAGATAAAACCCTTGTCTAGTGCACATTTAGGTCTACTTGGGCACGTCTATGCCCAAATCCAATTCCCGCATGCCATCTTTTAAGGTGCTTCAACCAAAAACATGATGACATGTGGCAATTCTTGGTCAAAAAATCTTGACAGTATGCCTCCTAATCAGGTAGGGTAGTTTACCCTCTTACAATGTGTAACCCTTTTCACACTGTCACAAGGGTTTTCACTTTTCACACTGGAGGCTCACTCAGCTCAATATAAAGCTTAGTGCTCAAGGTAGCTGGGTCTTAAATGGTTACTATTTCCAACTAGCCCACTCTCTGAGGATATGAAACGCTCGATTAATACAAGATGGTTAGCAAATCCAAATCAAGGCCATAGCATCTTTCCTCATAATTTTTGGAGCTCATACGATTATCTTAGTGATTGTCAAAGCAAAGATTCTCATGCTCATTAAATGGTCATATAGCTCCCCTCCAATTATGTTGACTGTTGAGCTTGGAATGGTTATCATAGGTTGAGCACATACTCCAATACCTTTTAAACACATGTCATTTTGGTATCCATTCTTGGAGCCACACCTAACCACATACCACTCAAATGCAAGTATCCTCATAAGAAAAGCAATCGAATAAAGGGTTGTCTGTGAATCACATTCAAAATTTCTGTCCACTGCAGAATGTTTTCTGAGGTCAAGAATTTGCAGTTGATGCTGGTGCAATTTGAGCTCAAGCATTCTTTGCAGCTTCAGGGACTTGGGTTTGTGTGTTTGTGTGTTTCTGACGGGAGTGGGAAGAGAAAATTGTGAGTCGTGGGTTGTGTGGAGATCGAGTTTCATGAACGTCAAGGGTATTGGACGCATCGGAGGCGGAGAATCAGAATCTGGCAGCAGCTTATGTGTGCCTCAAAGTGTGCCAAGGCCTTTGATCAAGCTTACCTGCAGTTCTGGGAACTTAGGAGCATTGTTGCAATTGTAATTTCTTTCGATTTTGCAGACTTTCAATTTGTCTTCCAGGAGACTCAGGTTCTGACATCTCCCTATCTTGAAAGATTCATGGAGTCTCTGGATTCTTCGGTAATGTTGTGTTACAGTTGTGAGTCTAAATTGTTGATTGTGTTTTGAATCTTGGTCATGGGCATTGCCAACCATGATTGTACGTATTACGTCTCTTCAATTGCCACCTCCCTATGAGTTAATATGTTATTTGTCTTCCTCTCTTTGGATCAATCCTCCTCCTTCTCCTCCTCCTCAGTTACTAAGCTAGATGTGTTGTATACTGTAGGTTGATTCAGGTTCAGCACTTCAAAATAATAATATAAAAAAATTCAACATTTTTCATATGACTTTTTTTTCACAAATCCGCTTAGTTCATAAATATCCAATCAATAAGTATAAGGTACTCACATTAAACACCACATTAGCAATACATTTTTGTATATTACTCTTCCTCATGAGGTGTTCACAATCCATGTGGGGTATGTAAACCTGAGAGATGAAGCCCCAATAGTCCTCTTGTATGTATTTGTCTGTATCTTTTGCATAACAACTTCAAATTGCACTTTTTGGTTGTTGGAGGTGGTACTATGTTTGATTTTCTAAGTTGTCTTAGTTTGACACAACTTAAAAAAAAGTTTTCGTCTTAGGACAATCAAGCTTCGAAAATCTGTTCATATCCCATTTTCTCTTCAAACCTCCTCACTTCTTGAAAATGCTTGTTGGAATTAGTTCATATCTTTTGCACAAAATTTTCACATCACAAAGTTATTCTTGGGTGTAGTACTTTGTTTCATGTGCCAACCTTTCTCTGGTTGAACACAATTCTAAATAAGTGGCTCTTCTATGTGGAATTGAGGTCCAAAAATTTATTAAGGAAACAGATCAAGCTCTTAGTACATATAGTCTTGCAATTTCATGTTCACACATATTCTTTTGCGATGACTAAGGATGACTTGGAATATAATGCAAACCCCTCCTCTTTGTATTATATAACACTACATAAGCTTGTGCAGAGTGAGTAATTGCCATATTCCTGAAAAAACATAAGGTAAATTAAAGTAATTTCGGCAAATTGTGCCTATCATTTTCAAAATAATTTGACAATTATTTTTAGAATTATTTTGTGCTGGATTGGCTATCAACCTATGGTATTGAATTTCTCTCTACACCCACTTCTCTTGTATGATATGAAATGTGCTCTCAAATTACTGTAAGATGATTAGCATATCCAAACTGTGCCTATAGCCAAGCTTATATGAATATCTTATATTTTTAGTCAAAGTGAAAATTTCTCGTGCTCATTAAGTGGTCAAGTAGGTCCCCTGAATTATATTGACTACTGAGCCTAGAATGTTTAGCATATTCTAAGCACATAGTCCAATCTCTTCTGAACACATGTCTATTTGGTGTCTATTTTTAGATCCACACCTAACCACATACTACTCAAGTATAGGTGTCCATATTATCACTTTGTTGGATTTAGCACGTCTATCTTATGACTCCATTAGGAGTGGTTATTGCTTTGAACTTTGAGTTCATGGACTTAGATAACCAATGAGAGAAGAGTGGATCCACCTACTCGAAGTTGGATATCGGTGATAATCAATTTGGGTTGTATCTCACCTACATGGCGCTCTTAGAGTGGCCTTGAGGAGACCGATTATATGATGATCATCACTACTTGATGGTGTGTAAGGTAAGTAGGAGGGACATGGCAAGCAACCACCAACTTGATACAGTTCTACCATTGATTATGTGTGGTATTCATAACATTATCCAGATCCATAACATTGTTCTGTGGGACTGACAATATTTTGCATAATATTCTTCACATTCAGCCTGAATGATGAAATCTTCTACAGAATATTGTTAGTCCCACAAAACATTGTTATGGATCTGAATAATGTTATGTTGGTTCTCCGAGGCCGGAAATCAATGTATAATGGTGTCCCTCGATATTCTTGACCTACAAGCCTTGCCTATTGAGGGCCCCCATTATACACTGATACCCATCATCAGAAAAATCAAGACCTAATACTAAACTGATTAGAACATGTACTCAATCTAGGAATTATGCATGACATTGCGCCTCGATTGCTGAAAAAATGTGACGAGTGAGTTCTGACAATCAATCCGCTCTTGGATGACTCTGAAGAAATGTGAATATTTGATGTATGTGGTCATCAATAGTGTATAATTCAATATCACCTCAACAGTTGAATGCACGGGTGCACGTGGATGAAGCATTGCGATTAAGGGGACTAAGTAATATAAATGCATGTAGATTCTTAGGCCCTTTTTCATTAGAGATGTAAGTTGTGCTTAGGAATGTAGAGAGTTCAAGCTCTCATTTTGGGCCCCCAAGCCAATGGGCTCTCAAGCGTTCTTCAACTTGTTGTAAATTCTTCTTTGTTTAGTGTCATTCTCCCTTTGATGTCACGCTTTGAGCATGGTCACTTTACACTTGCACAAACTATCGAGATCTTGAAGACTGAGCTTTGGATGAAAACTTGGCAACTCCGAGTCTTGAACACCCAAACATTTGCAAGTTCGAGCTCTCAACTTCAACTCTAGCATAAAGGGGGTCTTAGTATGGTAGCGATATACACCCATAAATTTTTTTCATTATTCTGATTCGTTTAGCTTGTAAACATACAGTTCGCATGAAGAACCATTGTGAAGAAGTGATCGAGCTCTAGTCTACAGGGGCCTTAGAATTTTTGACCAAGAGCTTGTCAAAAATGACTGAAGGCTTGAGGGTCGGTAAAGCCCTCAACAGTTTCAGCTTTGGATGAAAGCTTGTCAAATCCAAATATCAAACTCCTATAAACTTGTTTGAGCCCTCAACTCCAGCTCAAGTGTGAAGGGGCCCTTAAGGTAGAAATACCCAAACCGGTTAACCACCCTCTACCCATGCTCTAGACCACTGTCATAATAGTGAAGTGCCATTTCTGAAACCGATCATGGCGAGGTGGCAACTTCAATGCATGTACACTTAGTGTAGCCAATGGGAGTCAAGTTTTAATGTACTCATGAGGTAACCGATTTAGGTGATGTTTTGTATGGAAATGCGGATTACCGTGTTTGGTGTAGGGAGAATCTAGTGAATGAGTAAGGGGTTTGACAACTTTCCACTTCGAAAAATTGTAGAATTTTTTGTAAAGGGCAGAAAAATATGAAACAACTTGCATTCTTCATGAATCCTTCTCGTCTATCTTGGAAAATTATCTCATGATTGTAGGACCATATCTTCAATGCGAATCACCTTATTTTCATGTGTTATGGTATTTCTACCTTACATATCCCCCCCTTGTGTTTTAAGAGGTCCAGACAATTGATCATGGTAGAGAAGGTATTGTTTGTCTACATTTTAATAAATTTCGTCATGTTGTCTTGTCACGACGCATGTTGTGCATCCAATAGACAGGTGTTTCAAGCTACCTGAGAACATCTCATTGCAGGAAGCTGTTAAGTTATGTGTGAGCCTTTTAAGTGTAGGAGTGCATGCTTGTAACCTTGCGAGTGTGTCGGTCCATCAATGAAGGTCTTGATTCTAGGAGCAGGGCCCATTGGGTTGGTCACATTACTCTCTATGCATGCACATGGGAGTCCCAAGGTCGTCATTGTAGATATCTCAAAGGAGCTCTTGCAGGTTGCTGACGATTTGGGCACCAACACCACTGTGCAACTATCAGCCTCAGAAACTGTGAGTGATTTCTAAATGTTGAATTCTAAGTGATAAAAGATAGGGTCCAATTCAATGTTTCATCATCAAATTTTATGATAGGTAAGTCTTAAAAAATATTTTGGGTCTTGTACATTCATTTTCAAAATAAACTAAGTTTATTTTGAGAATATCAATGAAATATACAAAATATCCCGTGAATGTGCGGATTGCTTCATAAGCTCCCCCCAAAATAATCCTTGGTGGTTCATATCTCTACAAGGGAGTCACGACCCTCAAACCCCCAGGCTTAATGTATGGCGTAATTCCACATGCTGGTGTATTTGCCAAACGGAGGTCTTGCTAAAACCTGGAGCAACCTGTCAATGTGGGTACTGATGAAGAGTTATTGGAGAGATGTGTTGTTCAAAAACCTGGAATTGCATTCCTGAACTGTTTATGAAGATGCGATTTCGCTGTGGTCCAAGGAGCAAAAGGCCATACATGTCTGAAAACCTCTGTCAATAGGTATGAAAAAAGAATGATGGTATATCTACCATATGTCACAGTCTGAGAAGCCCCGCTCATGAACATAAGCCACATCTTGCATCTTCGGCTACAGACTGATTGGCACTGGTTGTGAAGATATGATTTCTCTTACGCTCCAGGAACGAAGGGTCAGATCTGAAAAACCTCGTTAATAGGTCTTTGCAAAACAACCATGGTATTCCTCCCATATGTCACAGTTTCCGAACTTGCCCTCACGTTGTAAATCATAAGTTACATTTTTGCATCTTTTCTTAAGGAGACTACTGAATTGGTTGATGGGACATTTTGCAGGATGCGGTTTTCGAGGTGCTTGCATTGCAAAAGGCCATGGAGGAGACATCAATCTCGCAATGGATCGTGTGGGATTAACCAAGAGCATGAAGACCACCTTGAAAGTTACGCGCTCCGGTTGACAAGTCTGTCTCATTGGCAAGGGTCATAATGAAATGACATCTCCCCTTACACCTGCCGCCACACTGTTGGTTTTCCTAAACCCTTTTTGTTCTTTTATTTTTATAGATATATATATACATGTATATCAGTTAAAATTCTTGGTGGAGTGGACATCAAAAGGCTCTTTATAGTTCCTCTTTAACCAAACCAAATAACAGGGTTCGGTGGTTCTTAGATTGCTATTATACTATGCGTCCTCATATCTTTTGTTCCTACAAATTACTAACATTTCATGTAATCAAGATGTCCTCCTGACTAGCATTACATGTCAGCGAGATGTAATGTTAGTCAACGTGTCCTCACATCTTGCTCATTAGATTTACAATGAGGCACTTGAAATGAACCCCGGATCTTGTATACAAAGTATCTCAATTTTTAATGTGATGCATTTACCTCGTTCCTCGATGTCCTGGTGTTCATGTAGCCCAAAATACAGTCATAAATTCGCTCATAAGTACAGGCCCTAATTGTGTAAACAATTAAGGCAATAGAAAAACTAAAATTTAAGTAAATATAGGAAATTGCATCTGAGATATGTAGATAGTGCACCTTACCTTGCAGCTAGGTCAAACATGATCAGGATAGGAGAACATGCTCATTGCTCATATTCGCATCGACACATTGAACATTGATATTTTTTTGTTTTTTTTGTTTTTTTTTTTGTAAATAATACATATGAGAGTAGTATTTGCAATGTTGATATGTGCCCATTGCACAATAAAATATTTGGAAAAAAGGAAAATAGAAAGCTATGCTGGAAACCCTAGTAATACATACTTTGAGAAGAAATGTGGTTGAAACACTGCTCTAGATGTGTACTTTTCACAAATAACACCATGTAAATACAACCAAAACGTATTGGCAACATGAGATATAGTCCACGTCTAAGGCTAGTTTCTCCCGTCTTATCCTAGGGCACGCCGATAGAAATGCAGGTAAACATTTCATTAAGTCCAAAGTTCATGCATAAGTCTACATTTATCGAATAACTCGTTCAAGCTCTCTAACATGCGCATGTAACAGGAAGGTGGATATTCTTGGGAACACACTTTGGGTTTAGCCAGAAGGATGTTGTGGAAGCTTTTGAAACCAGTGCAAAAGGCGCAGTGCCATCAAGGTCATGTTTAATCAATTTAAAAACATCCAACAAGTTCCTGCACCCCAACTTCTACCTTCTTCATATCACATGTCTTCACCATTTGCCACGATTGGATTTAATCACTTCTATTGTAATAAGTGGATTTCCAATAGGAGAAGCTTGCCTTTGCAAGAGTTTAGCCTTTATATAATGAGGTTGATTTTATTTTTATTTTTTATTTTTTTAAGGGCCTCACATTGTGGATGACTCAATTAGAGCTCAATGTGCGCTTCCTGGAAGTGAAGGCTGAATGTAAATGTATGAACAATTAGATCAGCCATGTCATCTGAAGTTGAGCAAATATTTTCAATTTTGTTAATGAATTAGTCATTCAGAGGTGTAACCATAAGTCATTCTATAGAGGCTGTTGTTACTTCGCTTACAAATCTTACTGGTCTATTTAAATATTGAATTTCTTGAGCAGGTTTGAAGTAGAAGATGGTCACCAAAGGCTTAGAGATGACACTTAGCTTTATTTACTTCACTTGTCTACACCAGAAAGTCTCGTGAACTTTCTCTGTTTCAAAATTTTACTAATATGCACCTTCTTTTTTTGTGCCAAAATAGGAGCCACAGTTACAGGGCGGGCCACTTAAATTTTTTAAGCAATTTTTGATGAATCGTACTACAGAGCAGTTTATGTGTATCATTGTTAAATTAAGTTCCTGTTGTATGGTGGAATTGTGGCATAATGCAGCATGTGAGGTTCTAATATGGCTACATTTGTTGACAAATTAGACTCATCAATGTTGTTGCCAGCTCTTGGTCTTCACGCACAAGTGTCACGAGTTTTGTCACGATTGGGTGAGCACTTTGAGGATATTTTCTCATTAATTTTTCGTTTTACAAACAAGCGGAATTCTGCTTTCTACCTCCTCGTCCACCAACTGAAGTACCAAAGTGAGAAGGCCTTGAAACTTGGTTTCTGGTGACTGGTCTCTCTTGCTTCACTTACACTTATAATATTAGGTAGTAGATACTATCCGGTCAGTGGTGTTAGGTGACCACCCCACATTCTTCCCCTTTCATGAAAAAAACACCCTTTCCAATTTTTCTTTGTCCAAATAATCTTTTTCACACATGTTCAAAAACACCAATTCCGAAATGGAGTTTGGTAAGCCGAGATAAGAGGAATTTGGGTTTGAAATGTGCCTAGCATTCGGGAGCTTAGTTTCAGGGTTGGAAAATTGGGGCAGGGGGGTGATTAAACATGTATGTTTTTATCTCCAATTTGAGACGGAGATTTTGAAGCTTGCTTGAAACTGCCATTTCTCATCGAAGTCGAACTTTAACCAGAAAACAAAATGGACTGCCCTTCAAACCAAAATTAGTCTTTACCTTGCCCCCACCAGGCTCTGTTTCAAAAACGGCCTTCTTCAGATGTGTGACCCCCCACATGAGAAAGATCATTCTTCCCCTTTGCATTTTGTTGGTTGCTTTTAGCATCACTCACATTAGGACCAGGTTACGGTGTTTTCTTGTGAATGGCGATGCCTTGAAAATATTTGTTGTTGCAATTAAGTAGTCCGTCCTTCAGATATCCCAGTCGCTTTAAAACACGTAGTCATGATTGCACTATATATGTTACGAGGCCACCCACAGCCAGGCCATTCGCAAGGACACACATACTACTTCAACCAAAATCTCGATACGGACGGTTTTTTTAAGATGCAGCTCATGAACTACTAGTCCCATAGTACCATACTTCACATATCATATGCCGATGTGAAGTTGACAAATCCGTCGACCTTTGCATTCATATGTCCAGGGCTTGCCTTAGAACCTTCGAGTCAATTTGAATATTCGCGGGCCAAACTTTTTCGCTCATCGACCAGGGGAAAAGACAAACCTTCACCTGTAGTACCACTTCCCCAGTTGGTACCTTGGAAAAACCAAAAATATCCAGCCAGGTCCACACAAAAAAAAAGTTTGGATTTCCAGTGGTCATACTACTGTCTCTATAATACTTCATTCATCGTACTACCACTACTACTACTACTACTACTCCTACTCCTACTCCTACTATTACTTCGGCAATAGATAAAGTAAACAATTGTGTAGACGCAACAACAACAGGTGACTGATGGGTTCATTTAATTTTCCACGTTTGCAAACGTTTGCAAGTGCTGGTCACAGTTTCGATCTCAGGAAACCTAATTGGCAAGACTTATATGGAACCGTGCAACTTTGATGTTCACTTGGTGACCGTTATCTCATTTGCATTGTATAAAACAGATGAGCAACGACGAGGGGGAATATCTTTTGTCTTATTATACTAGAGCGGATTGTGCACAAAATGTACCGTGATCATTCACTCGAGTAGGTTCGTGTTTTTCAATTCATGCTAAAAATAAATAAAATTGTGTGGATGGTGGTCATATAGGCTCTGAACTAGAGTGAAGCCGTTACTACTGGCGATTGCGGTACGTCCGTTGTCAGTCACCAAATTTTTGTGAGGAGAGAGACTTGTAGCAACAAATGCACAAAATGTTTCAGTTTCGTAGGCAGGAAGACGTTTCAGTTTTGAGTGGAGTTTGATGGACTGACATTATAGAAAATTGATTAATTACTGAGGCTGTGATTTGATTTTTGATATACAATATGGCTGCATTTGATTACATTTGCATGCACAACAACATTCAACATAAAAAAAATGCAAGATTTAGATATTTGAGAGAAAAAGTATGTTAAGCAGCTAGTATATTATGTGTATATATTAGTTGATTGGATCTTTATGAAACTTGAAATAAGTTAGTGCTGTCAATGGGCAATGTACACTGATACGTGCAATTCGGTTCTCCCACGCTATACGGATGAAGAAAACAAAGTTAGAAGTTTTTGTGAGCTCATTTTGACCCAAGATAATTTGCATGGGTAACTATTTGTGAAGGCAACTGAGTTGCACATATCAGTGTACTAGCTGATTCGACAAAAAGTAACCAGTTTTTGGGAGAGTTTTGCCACATGTCGTATTCACATATGCCAAGACCAGGTCGAATCTCATGTGGACATTACCTTTTGGCTTCTCTAAGTGTTGGAACCAGACAGCACTCTGAACGTAATTTTGGGAGCCCCAACCACACCATAATCTATCTATCACATAACTAAAGTTTAGAAGTAAAACAGTTGCATTCTCGTAAGTCATCATGTTTGCATGTGATGATGGGCTGACGTCCCTCAAGTTAACCGCCCTCGTGTTTCACCTGGTGAATTTAATCAAACTGAAGTGTCCCGCAACAGCAGAACAATTCACTCATGGAACTTCTCCTGCTATACGCAGTATGAATGAGTTATTCGATTCCCCCGGGACTCTGTTTAAACAGAGTTGTCACTTCAGGGCTTTCAACCAAATATCACTATATTCGTTAATTTGAGACTTTCTCTTGTCTCAAATTAATATATGGACCACAACAACATGGTCTAATGTTTGGGTCGTCCTACCTAAACCATCTTGATATGAGTTCTTAATTGGGTTCTTGATATGAACACCCGCTTCAAAGTATTTGCATCTTACAACATTCTCCAATATCTGTGTGATTTTATCCATGTTCTTATATTTGTAACTGTCTCAAAATGCCGAAAAAGTCCCAAATTAACGAATATAGTGATAAATACAGTTTTCCAGCCCAACATTCTTGAAGACTTGCAGTGGACTTAAAATAAAAGTGACTCGGAATTATAGCAGAAGGAAAGAAAGAAAGAAAGGAAGGAAGAAAGGCTGAGGGCGTACAGCATGAAGGTTATCCTTTGATTCAATGGGAGTATTGGTGGAGAGTTATTTGCTTTGCCTACAAAAGTTTCCATGTTTGGTAAATTTTTGGTGCATGTTTGGAAGTCAGTGTGGAGAATTGAATGAAGAACATTCTACATTGGTTTCATTGGGGGTTGAATTCATTTTCTGCATGAAAGAGAGGTACTAAAATGGGTTTGGCCCCTGATGAACCCGATATAGACTAATGGTCGTTCAAACCTCCGCACCAACTCCAAGCCTACACATAAAACACACCGACCATGGAAAGTTTTGTAGGCAAAACAACCCACTCAGACCAAACTCCAGTTGAATTGAAGGATAACTCTATTGTCCGGCCTTGACTGTGAAAGGTGAGAAGGTTTTTATGTCCTCCTTTCAGGCACATCCGGACAGAACAATCACATCATTCATTTTGAGAGTATAGGTCAACCTTTTTTGTAATTTTTGAAGTAAAGGATATGAGCTAAAGAAGCATTGACAAGGACAGTCCAGCATTATTAAGCAGGCGCCGTGTTAACTCCGCCAGTGTGAGGAATTGCCCTCCAAAAACATGAAATGACATGAATTCGTATACGTGTTTAAATAAATATATCTATCTCATGTTGGCCACCGCCACTGTATCCATGAAACTGTATAGTTTTTGCACCCTCAACTTTAAGGCATGCGAGGCATACTTAGTTCCATTGTGGTGCTCTTGATGACAAAATGCTGATTGTCAGAGTTTTTTTGAAAGTTTTCTGGTGGGCGTGACTGCTGTGTTGCTTGTCTTTCCAGGTTGTTTTCGCAGTCGAACGACCTTTTGATTTTATAAACATATTCCTGATCCCAAACACTGGCACAAGTATAATTAAGGTAGATGTGCTTAATTCAGATACTTTTCTCTCTGCATTCACTTCTAGTAAGATACTAAACACGCAGTAAGTGCGAGATGATTAGCAGAGCCAAATTGTGTCTGTAGCCACATGCCTTATAATTTTCGGAGCTCATATGTATATCTCATTTATTGCCAAAGTGAAGATTCATGTGCTCATTAATTAGTTATATACGTTCCCCCAATTATGTTTTCTACAGAGCCTAGAATAGTTAGCGTGTTTTGAGCATGTAGTTCAATCACCTTCAAACAAACGTTGTTGTTTTGGTGTTTGTTCTTAGATCCACATCTAACCACATGTCACTCAAATATATGTGTCTGCAAATTATTGCTATGTTAGAATTAGGTGCACGTCTACCTTAATTAGTACTGAAGCGTGCAGTTTCAACATTTTTTTAATTAATTGCTTAAATTGAAATTGAAATTGAATTGGAAATTATACACAATCTACAACAGCTGCAACTGGCCAATAGGTGGTATTAGTTGGCCCTGGCTACATATAGTATGTAAGATTCACAATTTTTCTTCACCCATGAACATCGGATTGTTATATGCTTTATGAGGGTATATTGTGACATGTTGTGTTATTCTATTGTAGCTCAAAGAAGTTCTTGGTGTGTAGGATTCACTTTTTCTCTTCCCCTTCAATAAGAAGTGCTAAGGGAAATGGTCCTTTGATCAACCATTTAGCGGGTGAGGTCCATTTTTTGGGCCCAAAATTTATGAAAATATTCTTCTTGCTTAGACCCAAAAAAAAAGAAAAAAAAATTGGAGACTTTTACAATAGCACATGGATGTAAAACCGACCTTCCAAATGTTCAGTGTGGAGACATTACATGCCAATCAGATCAACCAATACCATGCAAGATCAACAGGGTTGGTTTTAGAACTATTTATCTTATTTTATACAAATTATAAGGATAATTTGCGTCATGTTGTGACATTATTCTATATATATTGCAGCCCGCACAAAGAGATCACATGTGGGATTCATAATTGATGAGCTTCATGCATGGACCAAGTTTTAAACACTAGGTAAAATGGCTCATTTTGTATTAAAATTCCTTTTTTTTCGTGTTCAAAAGAACCATGATCTGTACTAGTGATGAGAAGTGCTTGGAAGGGACTGATATATGTATTTATAAGGGCAAAATGTGTCATATTGTGTCATTCTGTGTACTATTATTGCAACTCAATGAAAGACTTAGTTTCTAGGATTTACATTTTTATTTTCACCTTTGTGAGAGGTGCTATTCATGGAACTAAAATACACAAATTATAAGGAGAACTTGTGTCAAGTTGTGTTCTTCTATATATATATATATATATATTGCAGCTTGCGGAAAGAGTTAGTACTATGTAAGATAATTTCAGAAATTTTCTCCACCTTCACGAGAAGTACTTTAAAGGGACTGACATTTACTTTGAAATACTACATCCAAAAATTGTGTCATGTTGTGTTACTGCAGGTATTCATTATTATTGAAGCTCACAGAAATTATAGTCAGTGTATAAGATTCACAATTATTCTTCGGCTCCATGAGAAGTGCTTTGAAGGGACTGATATAATATACTTACAAACACAAACTGTGTCATCTTGTGTCGTGTTCGATTCACTGTTTTTTTCAGCTCACAGAAAGAGAATTCGAACTTGAACTTGCCCGGGATATAAAAGTAAGGAAATTTGCTTCTCGATCGACTTGCTTCATTCCGTTCATTGATCTTCATTGACTTGAGAAACTCTGGATTTCTTACAATGAATCATATCATCATGTTGCAATTAAGGGTTAGCATCTACTAGGCTTGTGGAAGCCCATGGCTGTGGTCGCGTTTGTACTTCAAGATTGACAGTTGTTTGTCACTATCTTCCAAAGCAATCGACAAGCAATCTTCCACACTTTGAGAATTCTGGAAATTCCATCCCATCGACAGGACTGCTTTCTTTCTTTGTCTTCTTCTTTATTTTTGATTTTCTGATTTTGTTTTCCTTTCCTTTTCTCTCTCTACAGAAACTCAACATCTAAAGTATGCATGAGTGCTTGTGCTTGGCCGCAATTCTCTGTGGCAACTTTATGTCTGTTAAAGGCTATTGGCCTCAAGCTTGTGAACTAGGTCACTTTTGGAAGGCAGTGGCTGCCAGACCAACTTGAGTGCAAATCGTTCTCACTTCAAATTCGAGCTTTAAAGCTCAAGTGTCCTCGCAAGCTTTTTGGATGGCCAGTTGACTCGAAGGTAAGCCCTCGGCGAATGTACATTCCCTTCAATCTCAACTCCCTCATGTTCTCGAATTGATTCGCTTGATGATGTGCTTGATTCATGAGCATGGCACACTAGGTAGTACCCCTCGTCCATACGGAAAGTTTTAGCGCAAGGAAGAGAAAAATTTCACAAAATATTTCAATTTTAAAAATTGGAGGAAACAAGGATCCACGTCATGATGAAAGTGAAGTGTTTTGTGGGTGCCACATGGATCAAAATGTAAACTTGTATATTTATTAAGAAAGATAACCTTTGTTCTCTTTTTTAGAAGTGGATACTATCTACCACATCCTGCTATTATTGTAGATCTACATCGTATGGGTTACACATTTGATCGATCCATGTCTGTTATGAGAGGATCCACAAATGTGTTCCATTTTTGTTGTACAAAATCTCAGGTCCATCATATATCAAAATATGTCATGTATTAGTAGCAAGTGATTCGAGCATCAAATGGTCGAATTTATGCAACCACAGAGCAAACTCAACCTACTAAAGAATGTTATGCATGAGATTACACGAGTGCACAGGAAAAGTCTTCTTCGAGATTGTTGCTCTCTTTTATATGTCCAATGCACATCATTTTTCCATTTCTCAAGCATTTTAAGCGATCCAATGAATAACCTACTTGAGAGCCAACTTCCCTACTCTCTACGGGCAAGTAAGTTATCCACGTGACATTGGTTTAAGTTCACCTCCACGTAGAGCTTTCTCTCCATGGTTTGCAAGGTTAATTAAATAGACAATTAATAAGAGATTTTTATCAATTTTCTTTGCTTCTAGCAACCCCAACTTAGGATACTTGTATTACTTTTTAAGAATTTTCCTTAAATATTGAATAATTTATTTTATAAAAAATCAACTCCGCGTGAAAGGACTAGCAAGCGGTTTAGGGTTTAGGGTTCAATGCGGTTCAATGCGAATGAGAACAACAAAGTCCCTAATTATCACACCAACCCAGGGACAAACAACCTAGCTAATCACAGTTTGGGTATTTGTCCCTAACTTGGATTATGATTCTCAGGTGAGAATGCAATTTGTGGAAGTATTGTGAAATATGTCAGATTTTCTTTACTTTTAACATGAAACTTGAACTAAGAATTGAATGAACAAGAGTGAATTTTTAGAAGAACCAACAACCCTTCATTCAATCTTGAATTGGAGAGGCTAGGATGCACACATCTAGTTTGAATAGAGGGAAGGGTAGGGGAGGCTAAGAATGACAAATAATACAATTAAAGGTGACTATGGAATCTATTCACATAATATTGTCATTCTACTCATAAGAATAAATTGACCAAACGAGAAAGTTAGTAGGCTTGATCAAATTATGTCTTCAAAGTAATTCAATAAAAAAAGTGCCATGAATTCAACTCATTGTGTTCATCTATATACTCCCTTTACCGGCCACATGGGGTTGTTGCACACAACTAATTGAGCTCGAGCTCAAGCTTGCCAACTTGGTGGGCCAAGGTAAAAGATGTTGGGCCTTTACACATGTGCCTAGGATGGTGGAACTTTGTCTCAAGGTCGGTCCCTACTTTTTGGAATGATTTTCAAGTTCAAGTCCAAACTTTAACTTGTAGTGTCAAGTCCGATGACTACAAGTTCAAGGATAGGTCTAAACTAAAAATCATTCCCAAATATGAAGGAACCAAAGCTCCCCCATTTTAGGCACATATAAAGGTCTACATTCTTTTACATTTTTGGCCCAACAAACTTGCAAGCTTGAGCTCAAGCTATTTGTGGTTGGCTCTACATTCTACCTATGCAATTGTCACGTCTCTACATCTACATACAGTCAAGACTCTATAAGTGTTACCCCTATAAGCGTTATAATTTCATATATGTTAAGAAAATTTTACTCCCCTACAAAAACACAATTGGTAAGACTAGTGAGTGTTATGTGTTAAGTGTTATGACATGCTCTACTCCCTTCTTTGTTAATTGCACCTCTATAAGTGTTAATTTTGAGAAAATCAAGGTAATAATATATGAGAGCATACGTTTTAAACATGTAATCACATTTATCCCATATTCTTTGCGAACAATTCAAAATTGTTGGAGGCACACGGGTGTTTTTTCGATCTCTATTGAGAGGGAGATAGAGGAAGCTAGGCGCTTGGTAGAGGTTGATGAAGTTGCTACTCTACTTCATCAACTGACGTTGTTGTCATCTGATAGTGAGGTGGGTGACGTGATGAATGCTCATAAATACCTCAATTATGAGATGGAGTTTGATTTAAACAATCCCTATGAACCTACCGATGAGGAGTTTTTGGATATGTATTCCTCAGAACATCAAGGAATTGATGTTGATGAGGTTATGGTTGATGTGGTAGAAGAAGTTGTAGGATTTAGTGTTGCTGAGCGTTCTCTAGAGACTTTGAAGAAATACTTTGAACAAAGACCAAATGATGCCCTATCACACATCATGAGCATTGAAGGACTCCAAAAGGAAGTTTCATCTCATCATTTGGAAGCTTCTCATCATACTACTATAGACTCTCCTTTCGGTTAGTTTAGTTGGAAGAATATCGTCAAGTTACTACTATATAGATTGTTTCTTTCAATTAGTGTAGTTGAATTATGTATTATCATTTGTACTTTAATTTTTTGTTTTTATAAAACGTTATGTTCTTCATTTTTGGAATTTTAAAGTGTTATTTCTATAAATGTTATTAATCATCGGTATGAATTCTATAAATGTTACTTGTTATAATTCTATATATGTTATTTTTTTGCTACTCCCGACCTGTAACATTTATAGAGTCTTGACTGTACCCTTCTTCTTTTTTTCTTTTTTGAGACAGAAGGCCAACAAGCCAGCGCCATAAAAACTACATACCCTTTTTGACACATTTAGATTATTGGTGTGAGGAATCAAGTACCTCAAGAAAACGTTAAAGTGGTACATAGACATGAGAGACTCTAAGTAACAGATAGTCTAAGGTAGACATACCCAAAACCAACACATAACCTAAACTAACACTATGTACCACCTTCATACATTTGAAACTCCCAAATGTATGACAACCATACAAGTGTTGGGATTTATGTTCAATGTTGATTTTGGGTATGTGTACATTACTCGAAAAACCCAACTTGTGGAAACCTTGAGATATTGGCCACTCATTCCCAACCTTCTCGCCATTGGTAGTTTGGTTGGGTATGTCAATGACAAGGAAATAAGTCCAAGGGCGGCAACTCCGGCTCGTGGTTCCACAAGCTCCCACAAAGCCCTTTTCGGGTACCGGATATTGCACAAAGACAAGCGCTTGTGTTGGGCCCTTGGGATCACGGCATATATCTACATATAACATTATTTTATGTTCCGTGAGCCATGACTTGCAAGGCCAAGGCTAGATGTTTTGGGGTAGAGTTTTGTGAGAGAGCTACCATGGGTCCGGAGGGTGAAAACACATAGAAACATTTTATAGCCTGTACAACTTTATTGTGAGCATACTTGACCTCTAGATTAGGGCTTACATTCTCAATTTAGTCTAGTGAGACTCAATTAGAATGAATTAACAATAAATTTTAGAGAAGCATATTATTACAACACCTCCTATATATGTGTCATGAACTGAAATACAATGTCTTGCTCTTGAGCTAGCCCCCAACCAATCTTACAAAAGAGATGGATTGTACTTGTATTACACAAGAAATGTATTTTTCTAAGTTTATCCAACTCCAAAATTGGTATTAGTAATGCCAAAGATATCTACAGGACTTCTTACTAAAAATGAATCCACCACATATTCATGGGGAACATGTTTTAATGTTATACCCATTTTACCTAAGTAGGATTAATGAGCCCAACTTTAACTTCAAAGTGCAAGACATCTAGCCTTGGACCAATTGGCACCTACAATAGGATTGGAGTTGATAAATTAACTTACATGTTGCAAAACAAAGATGCATGTGATCACGTTGTGTGAGGTGGTGGATCAAGTATCAACAACTTGCACTAGCTCCAAAAAGATTGTTGATTCGTTTCTTAATACTAGTAGAAAACATGGTTCTAGGAAACCATATTTTTAATCAGCACGCCCCAATTGAGACCCCTCATATACATTAGATTGATTGTGCCAATGTTACAAGCATGTTGTTTGGAACAATGTACTATGTTGGCATCCGGTGTATTCTACTAGTGCAACGGTTGTGGGCATCAAAGGCCTTCCAAGCGCTCTGAAGGTCAGGCCTCTATTATTTCAACACAAAATTTAGACAGCCATGGGTACACACTTGACTTTTACATGCCAATCACAGATGTGCAAATGGAATGACGTCTAGGTGCGGCCCTTGGCCATCACATTCTATCACAAATGACATGATGTCGTCACATCACGCCATTTCGGGACATGCTGCCCACTAACATGGTTATTTTCTTCTATTGTAGTAATGATTATAGTAGATTTTCTCCATGTGTTTTTAGCGGCCTTATAATGCCATAATTTGGTAATAATTTTAGTGGTTCCCACACTTTTAAGAAACTACACTAAATAGTCCTAATATTGTGGGCCACAACAATTTTCTAGAGCCCATGCTAAACCTCATAATGAGGATTAATGCGGGGCGCATTGATTTTCAACCTATGCTAAAATTATGGTAGAGAATTAGTGTGGGTTACATTAATTGGTTTCTCTAGAAAATTAAAATGGGTGATATTTTATTTTGTGCTACTTTTATGTAATTATTTATATTTAATGTGTTGGTTGGAAGTCTTCATGAAGACTTAGGGGACGACCCATGGTCTTGGATCTACGTTATTTCCACCTTGATTGGAAAATTAGTGTGGCCCATGCTAATTATTTCCACGCTAATTTTCCACCCACACTAGTATGATTATTTAGTGTAGTTTGTAGGTGAAATATCTAAAACAGAGCCAACTATTTTCTCATGAACAACGTTATAACCAAGCCCAAGTTTATTATTGGCTAAACCCATTGTAGATTATTAGTGGATGTATAGGGGTTTTTTGAACTAGAATCTAGAGTCCAATGGCCAAAAAGTTAATAGAATATTTCAAAAATAATCATGGTCATTTTTAGTGTTGTAGCCACCTTAGTTTGGCCAAGGCTAGGCACCCACCTCTTTGAGTTGGACCCCCACCACTATTATCGAGGTAAAAGGGGGTCTAGTAAAAGCTCCCATGTATTTGTAGTTAAATAATCTAAAGAGGGTCCCTCAAGACTAATTCAGGGCCTTTGATACTAATTACAGGGCCAAATCGCCTTATATATATACATAGGCATAGGCAATAGTATCTTGGGTGATCTTGAGTGATGTTGGTGGGGACCCAACTCAATGAGGTGGGTGTCTAGCCCTGACCCCCTTAGTTTGTCCAAGAACAGAATGCATGGCCCATATAATTTTGCCAACAAAATATTTGAGAAAGTCACTCTAACCATTTGTGAGTAAAATACATGAAATGGACACAATCTAGGAACGGTTTTCATCTCATGTCTAGAATCTAGGTTATGTCTTGTTTGGGTACAATATCTATAATAGGTGCACATAACTTAGAAAACACTAGAAAATAACACTGTTACTATACACGCCGAAGAGCATCATTTTAGTTTAGTTTTGCCTCCTCTCTCGGCCATAAACAAATTGTGAACTGCCCAGCTTTTCAACCCGAGCAGTGAATTTGGGCCCTTTTTATACCAAGCTTGTCGGGTAGATGCCCTCACGCCCGAACCAAAGGATCACTTTGATGTTGAATTTGGTGTCTTGTTACATGAAAGTGTTTTGTTTGTAGCGTCAATAACATTCTAGGCCGGTCTTCAACCGACAAGGGGTCAAGCTGCCAAAGACCACAAAGGGTTGAGGGCATAAAAAAATTTAGCTTTCGAGGAATATCTCAAAAACCACACTATTTTTCTCCGTCTCGGACCTCACCGTCGTAGGGTGAATGTTCACAACACCTACCAAGAGGGAGGGCAAATCGGGGGTGGGGTTGGGATGGGTAAAAGCACTGTTTTTTTTTTTTTTTTTTTTGAGACAGAAGGCCGACATGCCAGCGCCAAAGCACAAGAGGCAGTTGACCACCTGGCAAGTTTCTGTCAAGTAGAGAGGAGATTTCACAGTCGGGAATCAAACCGCCAACCTCTTCCTTGAGATTTGGGTATCTCTCCACCATCATCCAGTAGTTTAGGGTCGTCTCGAACCATAAAAACACTGCTTATTGTTGTAGAGCTCCGGAGTTGTTATTTAAAAGCCAGATTAACCTCTAAATTGGGATTACAAATCCCAAATTTGTCTAGTGAGGTTCAACTGGGATGAATCGACAACCGACTTATAGGAGGTCCAGTTTTTATCATTACCCCCTCGGTAGGTGTTCAGAAACCAAACCAGCCATTGTGACTCAAACTTGGGTGATAACTTGCGTAAAAGCATTTGTGGCCAAGGGGGTGAGGTGCTTTTCATGTAAATGTTGAGTGAATACGGTGATCTTAATTGGTTGGGGATTTGTGGCAACCATGTTAGGAATATATGGTGAAACTTATCCCTTACGGGTTTATGGTTGCTTCGTCCCAATTTAATCTCAACATATGAGTTCAAGGTCTTTGATGCTACACTGAATTGTCCTATTAGTGCGGGTTACCATTTGGAGTTGCGCTTTGCTGTACATTTTACCAAGTGTATAATGTCTTTACACAAGCTACATAAATAGTTAGTATGCACATCAAAGAACATGAGATAACTTATTTAGCAAAAAGGATAATGCCGGTAAAAAAGTTGTAGCAACACATACCTCCAAATGGTAGCCCCCAAAACTAACAAGACAATTTAGTGTAGTTCCGGGGTTGTATACTTTAAAAAAGAAAAGCTCTAAGTTGTCAAAGGTTCTCAATGTTTTCACTTTCAGTTTGCACTGCTGCCAAAAATCCTTGGTTACCTTAAAATTTCACTTTAATTTGGGGTTGATGTCATGAACCTTGCTGAGTCCAAAATTACTACTCCCTCCGTCCCCAAATGATTGTCCTACCCCCTGGAGTTTTATGTCCCAAAATGTTTGTAGGACAAACATTTTGGGACGGAATGAGTATGATCTTCTGATAGAATTACACCAGTCATGATTTTGATCATATTCAAATGGATGTTTTGATTAGATCATCATTATCTATTAATCATTTATATGGATATAACATCGAAAAGTAGGAAAGCCTAAAAATCATTATATTTCAATATCATAAAATTCAATAATCACAAAAAAAACACATATCTCCCGTGCAACGTAGATGTATTGAAAGTGTGCCAACGGATCAACCCATAATATTGAGTGATTGGAAATCCAAAATTTGAAAACATGTCCAATTTTACTCAAATATAGGGTTTGAGGTACTATGCAGACTCAAGGACTTTGGATTTGTGCATATTCTAGGCAAGAAATCAAATGATCATCCAAGAAACTAGACTATATTCATTCTGAAACTTCTAAATCGAGTCTAGAATTTGGGAGAGAGGGAACCATCACATATAACCGCACCTCTCATTCATCCAACATAAATACCTTGAAATAATTAGCATGTGACCTGGAGGTTATTGTTTTTTCTATATGACACCGGAATTAGCTTTCAAGACCTCAAACGAGTCTAGTCAAATAATTTGAGATGAAACAGTCACAAACCTATAACAGTCAAGTTGTGGTCCGAGTTGACCCTAAATGCCGGGTGATAGTGGAGAGGTACCCATTTCTAAATGGAGTGGTTGGCAGTTCGATTCCTGCTGTGAAATCTTCTCTCTACTTGACGGAAAAAACTAGCTAAGTAGGTAGGAGGAAGCCAAGAGCCCGCCCACCGCAAGACAAGCAGTAAAACCCACCATGCACCAAAAGAATTTTTGAGTAGGGTAAGGCCAACAGGCTCAAATTCACGTCGAATTGCCTGACATTGATTATTATTATTTTTTGTATATAGAGTCAAGTTGTTTTACGTTGGAAGGATAAGACATACACTCATATGGAATAATTCAAACTTCCCCCTCTCCTAGAATTTCGTGCAGAAATTTGGAGTAGATTTTGTATATTGATTGCAATTGCAATAAGTACAAGCACTCATTCTCTAGATGACAACATAAGAAACAAGAGTCGTGATGGTGGTTGACACTTTTACTAGTGCGCTTGATGTAATTCTTCACCATTTGAAGTAGTAGGCGGGAAAGAAAGAAAGAAAGAAAGAAAGAAACCCAATTACTACGACCCCACACCAAGTCTTAGAGTCATTTTTTCTTTTACATGTATGGATTTACAATAAGATATAGTAGATTCTCTTAGGTCAAAAAAAAAAATTCATGGTGATATGTGACATTGTTGATCATTATAATAAGTTCTTGCATCCAATCCAAGTTGCGTATTTGAACCCAAATCCTCAATAAACTTAAAGATATACAACCAATTTAAAAAATGTACTTCTAACAAAATTAACTAAAAAAAATTGTGGCGAGAAAACATGCTATTTGAGATATTAAAAAACCGTATGACTTAGAACTTGAAGGCTTGGAAGGTGAATGTTATGTATAATGCTGTATTAATGAGTCCAAGTTAATTGAGAGCCTCTCAATAATTCTCTAGTGACATGAGATTAGGTCCGAGATGACCATAAACTACTGGATAATAGTGGAGAGGTACCCATTTCCAAATAAAGTGGTTGGCAGTTCGATTCCCGCTATGAAATCTTCTCTCTACGTGACGGAAAAAACTAGCTAGGTAGGTAGGAAGCCAAGAGCCCACCCACCGCAAGGTAGGCAGTAAACCCCACCCTGCACCAAGAGGATTCTTGAGCAGGGTAGGGCCAACGGGCTCAAATTCACGCCGGATTGCCCGACATTGGTTATAAATTTATTTATTGACATGAGATTAGTACACCTCATGATGTATTTTAAATTGATCCCGAAGTCTATGCTTTTCAAACTCTGATGCTATAGAATAAGTTAGTGGTGTGAGAGCACATCAAAATATACTTGTTAAGATAGATGTGCCTAATCCAGTGCCCCATCATAAGCATACACCTTTGTTAACCATTCTACACACAATAGTCAACATAATGGAGAGGACTTGTATGATCGTTTAATAACTCAGAGAATATATTCTCACTTTGACAATGAATAGAATATTACAAGGAATTTCCAAAAATTATAAGGAAAATGGTTGTGGGCACGATTTAGATTTGTTAATCATCTCGCACTAATTGCATGTTTCATATCCTATGAGAAGTGGGAATCAAGTTCCGAAAGGGAAAAAACCAGTCAAGCTCGGAGGGGGCCACTTCAATTTTTTTGGTTCTTGAGCCTAGGTTTCACCCAATTGTGAAATCCGAAAGACCAACGTAGTTTTGAGCCACTAATTTTTTGTAAGATGTGTTGAGGTGAGTTCATTTCCTTGGTGTGGGATCCTTTTGTAAAGCGGCCTCGAGAATGGAGTGTTGATCTCCCTTTTCGGACTTGCCTTTGCATGGAAGTGAACGAAAAGGGAACAATAAAATTTTGAAACGAGGGCCGTTAGCAAATCTACATGAGGAACTATGAGCAACTACACTAAATATCATATTTAGCGTCATATGGTATTTTTATGTCACTTCGCTACACTTCTTATGAATAAGTTTAAAAATACTCTCATCCCAACTTACTTTTGGTTCATCCAAATTTCAATTAATGAAACAAAGTTTGGTATATTATGCATCCTAACGTTTTTGTTATGAAATATTGTCATGGATGATGAAATTTGGATGGATATTCACTTGGTAAGTGATAGTGGTTGTAACATTATAAATCCATAATGCCCAATTTTTTTTATAACGAATGACAAATAATGTTAGATTTGCATTTGGTGTTGGTGACACTACATGGGCGGTTATACAATTGGTACTGAGCAAGACAAATAGAATTGGTGATGCTAAATTCAATATTTAGTGTAGCATTAAGCTTGCTAAGGTAGATGTGTGTTATTTGGATATACAAATATATTCCGTATCTCTACATCCACTTCTTGTAGGATATGAAATATGCGATTAGTGCGAGATGATTAGCAATTCTAAATTGTGCCCGTAGCCAGTTGCCTCATCGTTTTTGGAACTCATATGAATATCTTATTCATTATCAAAGTGAAGATTGTTGTGCTCATCAAGTGGTCATATAGGTCCCCAATCATGTTAACTACTATTGAACCTAAATGGTTAGCATAATTTGTCCAATCTCTTATGTGCAATAAATCTAGGGAAAAAAACCTTCGAGCTTATTAAAAAAATCTTGTACAAATTCAATGCCATAAGAATGAGATTGAGTTGACTAAACTTCAATTTGTGACAAATTTTCAAGAAGTAGATACATGATCTTCTCAAGTGGTTATATAGGCATCCCTAAAGTGGTCTCGGGGAAGTCACTTAGTATATTCTTTGGGGACACATGAACGTACAATACATATTTTTTTGGGGGGCTATGTAGCTCATTTACTGCATTTTAGTGGACCCTATATTTTTTAATAATTCTACTTTCTTCAATTTCTTACCACCCTATGTGTAATTATAAATTAAAATCTCCATAATATTTCAGACCCTTCATTATTTATATTTATTTGAATTTTCCTTCGTGGACAATAGCATTGTACTATAGCATTAGAAATGGAATCCATCACGCAACAAAAATTAAGCTGTGTATACAAGAAGCATGTCATTTACATAATTGGTTACATGTCTAAGCCCATTGATAATGGCGTACTTAATTGTTTCATCCAAACATTGAAAGAAGTCCACAAATTCCAAAACAAACCAGCATCACTAAAGTGTCCATAATGTGTTCACTAACACAGTTGCACTAACATTGCACATGTTATCATGCAAAGTGTGAAGACAATTTGAAATGCCTACTTATGAATCTACGTGAAAATTGAGAAACGATCATCACAAAAGATGCCACAGCCTCTCACCTAGAACAAATCCATCAATCCACCATAGATTCACCAAATATGGCCCCACAGAGCTCTTTAAACACATAGGGGTCAATGCATGATGATAGAATTTTTGTCTTGCGTGGGAGGAACAACCAGATAATTATACAAACGTCAGTGAAATGTTCCTCAAAAGTACACTTAATAATCCTCATCCAACGAGTTCATCCATTTTGTAGATGGATTTTTGATCATTTTTCATCTAGTTCTTAAATTTTTCTTACGCTAAACTCAACATAAAAATAAAAAAATTCCCTACCAATTACTATAATGCTATTTTAGAAATACTATAAACATAATTTTGGGTATTACAAGTGACCCTATATTATATATAATGTGCTACCTCACATTTCTTCAAGGCTATGGTATATCAACAAATTTTTTTTTTTTTTATCAACCATGAATCAATGTCACCCTATATTTGTTCTCTCATAGTTATCTAAATTTTCGACAGTGACTTCCCCGGGAAAGTGGTTGATATTGAGCGGGTGTTGAGCATTGACATTTGACTATCCCATCCAATGAGCTAGCATATTAATAATTAGAATAATATTGGACTTGTTCAATTTAGTAGAATATTGAACCATTTTGCTCCCAAAAGTAGGTGTTTGGATAAGACATGTCTACCTTACATAGTCAACCCTTCCCCTCCATATTGAACAATCCCCTTCTTGATGGAATGTTCCCGATAGTTGTTCCCATGCCTCACATGAAAGATTCAATCTAATTTGCTTGCCTTGTGACAACCTTTACATGTAAGGTGGGCAAGATCTATAGGGACATGTCAAGCTATGGAAACTGCCCCTTACCTACCCATTCACAGGGAGGTCACTCCATTGTCAAGTTGAACACCACGTGCGAACAAAGTTTGCTACCCTATATTATATGCCATAGATAATTTTAAGAATTATGATATTTTTTTCTACATATACATAACCATTGATAATATCTTTTATTTTATTTTTTGAAATTTTTAGTCATCTTCATTTTTGTAGTAATTGTTTTAGTTCAATTTTGCGTCATTCTAGTTAGAAACGGTATGTTTTATATAAAAAGAATATCATCAGATTTGGTTACCATTTTTTACTATGTAATAGATTCCGTGTATATCTACTCATGAAAAATAATTGATAAAATTTTGACCCATTTTGGTGATGCAACTTAGAAAAAGTAGATTTTTTTTGTTCGCACATGGTGTTCAACTTGACAAAGGAGTGACCTCCTTGTGTACCCATTTCATGGTTATGTCCTCTTATTTAGGAGAAGGAAAGCTAGGATATGAGCAGTCAAATATGAATTGTGAGTTGTGTCTTGTGAGCGATGATTGTTAACATGTGAGCGATCATCTTGACATGATTTATTTCCTCACGCACAAGGTTCATGATTTTTATTTATTCAAAAAATACTTTTTTTTTAATTTCGTTTTGTGAAATGGTCATCTCATTCTCCATTTCACAAATGAGGAAAGCCTATCACCTTGGAACTCCCGGTATGTCTAGTGCAATGTGAGTGCAATGCTGAAAGCTTTTACTTAGCATTTGATGTACCTTACCGTTAGCAACCACTGTACAAAAGATGTATAATATAATGGTATATACTAAAATTCTCAAACACATGAAGGAATATTAAAGAACAATTGAGTTATCCACTAACTACCCAACTGAGTTGGGCTAGTCTGAGATAACTCCCGTCGGTAAGGACAAATTCCCGTTGTCATAAGTCACTAAAAAAACTCGGCCTCGGCTCATCCGGGTTGCTTGTATTTTGGGTTCTTTTGCAATTGATTTTCTCAATTTGTGCCAAAAAAATATTATTTAAAAAAAAAACTCGGCTTCAAATGCATTTTTTGCAGCTTGCCCCGCTCCAAAAATGGTTTGGTAGGGTCTATCGTGTGATACTGGACCCATTAGGTGATTGGGGCCGGGTCAAGGCCGGGGTTGGGTTCGAGGGATCCATAGGGGTCACACTCACTAAGGTAGAAATACCATAACCCGTGAAAATAAGGTGATTCGCATTGAAGATATGTCTTACCATCATGAGATAGACGAGAAGGATACATTTCATTTCTATAGTTGTTTCATATGTAGAATTGAAAAATAGAATAGTTGTTTCATATTTTTCTGTCATGTACAAAAAATTCTACAATTTTTCAAAGTGGAAAGTTTTCAAACCCCCTACTCGTTCACTAGATTCTTCCTACACCGAACACGGTAATCCGTATTTCCATACGAAACATCACCTAAATCGGTTATCTCATGAGTACATTAAAACTTGACTCCCATTGGCTACACTAAGTGTACACGCATTGAAGTTGCCGCCTCGCCATGATCGGTTTCAGAAATGGCACTTCATTATTGTGACAGTGGTCTAGTGCACGGGTATGGTAACCTGGCCTATGACCAAGAGCTACACATTGGTGAATTTTCACAATGACCTCTTCTATGGTAATGAACGATTTAAATTTTTTTCATGCAAGGTAAAATGAAATATTTGTCTATTTCAAAAATTTGGAAATTTTTAAAATTAATTTTGAATTAAATATGGTTTTTTAAAGATGTTCCCCTAGGGTATCTTATGATAGACCTAAAGAAGTTTGACGTCGATGCTAATACAACTTATGAGCATTCTATAATTATCCACAAGCAAGTAAGAGGTTGTAAGAAATCCAACATTACTAAGCCATAGACTGACTTTGACCTTACTATGTCAAGAGACATCCTAAACGAATAACTAATCTCATCCAACACGTTGTGGCAAGGTCTCATGTGCCTTGAACCGAGACCTATGGGCCTCCTCCTCCTTCTTCCTCCTTCCCCCTCTCTCTACTCCCCTCTCTCTCTCTCCCTCCACGTCATTAAATGCATTAATGTGAGGTTAGTTGAGCTAGGGACATGTCATCCACCTAGGGAACATTATTTCTAATTTGTTCCCTAGAGCTCGGTTTAAGGTCACATATCGGTAATAGGCCAGGTTACCATAGAGGGTGGTTAACCAGTTTGGGTATTTCTACCTTATTAGGAAGACCTCCCACATTCGGCCAAGGGCAGAGTGCTACTACTCTGCAGCTGAAGGGTTTAGAATGAGCGCTATAGGCAATAGGTTAGCAAGGTTAGGCAAAAGTGATGAGTAACATGCAAGCTAGGCCAAAAGGGCCAATGACGCTCTTGCAGTCCAAAGGGTGGAGGAGGTGAGGGAAACGCAAAATACCCTTGAATGAGGGTTGATGCAGCCGCGGAGGTTGAGGTAAGTTCCTAAACCTTGAAGGTGAATTTTAGGTTAGCATCAAAGTGCATCAGGGACTTGCTGCCTAAAGGTGAAGTCTGAATTTATCAATGAAGGTTAGGCCCAAGTTTTCCGGCAATTTTTATGGGTTTCCATTAGAAAACATCAAGGGTGTGCTGCCAATTCCAAATGGGGTTTCTGCCTTAAGGTTTAGGTTGAGTTTAACAATCAAAGATTGTTGTTGCCATTTATATTGGGCTTCTTGCATTGTCATTAATGCTAAGTTGTTGACTTATGGGCTTTGGGCTATAGGGTTGCTATTTTTCCACTTAGGCTCATGTCGGGTAACATCAAGGTTGAGCTTAACTTCTTGTAAGGCTACTTGATTTGAGTAAATTTAGGCTACATGGTTTGGATCAAGACTTGTTGGTTTTAACTTTGTCCTCTTTTGTGTGTGTGTGTGTGTGTGTGTTGTTTTTTGGGCACAAATCGAGAAATTCAATTGCAAAGGTAACCCAAAATACAACCAACCCGGGCGAGCCAATGCAACCCGAGTGGCCTCTTTTGTGTTGTCAATTACCCTTACTGGATTTTTGAGTGTTATTTGTGGGTTGTCGTAGGTCCACAATGATGATGAAGGCCATGAAGAGGATGAGTGTTTCGTTGAACCTTCCACTTTGCCCCCGCGACCAACAAAGGTGCCATAGCAAGAGAAGGGTTCTTGGCCAGTCATTAATTATGTTCATTTGTCTTGGCTTGTAGCCTCACATAACAAACACTTTGGAATTTATAGTCATGATAGGAAACAAGTCACACAACTTGCTCCTTCAAAGGTTTGGAAGTTGGTTTATGAAGAGTGCATGTAAGCCATAACATACATGCTCTACCCATCCTCTCCCTTTGTTGAAGAAACTTGAAAGATAGATTAAGACAAACCTTGAAGGATCTTAAGGCATGTACTAGCAATGACGAGTTCTCCAACAAAGCATCATTGCAATGTGCAAAGGTCATGGAAACGTTAAACTATATGAATGGACATGCCACAAGGAATGTCCTCAAAGAAAGCAATCCATTATTGATAGATGCTCTACTAGGCAAACTTTCATGGGCGTAGAGTCCATTAATCCCTCTTCTCCTTGTGTTCAAGATTCCTGATGTGTAGAGGAAAGGCGAACAACTCCTCCACGTGTTTCACCACATTGAAGTCTGATAAGGTTTGGACAACAAGGTTGGTCTTGTGTGCCATACAATGGACTCATCTTTGCTCCCTAGAAGGTTGAAACCCCATCAACACCAAAAGTGATAAGCTGGTCTCAGATCTCTTTGGTGATTAGACCACCAAATGTCTTTGTTGCTCGCATGATACCAAGGTTCGTTTCTCAGGCACCCGAGGAGATGGGGAGCTGCGGAGCCTCACATACACAGAGAGGCCATCGCGACCAAGAACGCAGGGGCGATCAAACCAGATCACCACCCGCAAGTTCGAACACAACACCAAACCCAAAGACCGACACCAGAAAAGCGAACAGGCAGCAGTGGCGCCCACAACAACGACACAACCAAGCAAAGTCCAGGAATGCGCACAACAACAAAACCAACGGACAAGAAAGAAACATTTTTCGAGAATGGTACTTTATAGCCTCACTAGTGTTATACACACTGCTCAGTTCCAACCTGATTGCAACACCCTTCAAGCATAACCCTAACAACAATGCACCCACTACTCCTCCCCTCTGCCACCTAGATCTAACCCAGAAGGCCAAATGTCTACTGCCGAGGTCGCCAAGGAACAGAGCTCCGACATGGAACTCGCGCAGCTGCCTTGGAAACTCCCTCAGAGCAACACCACCCCCACAACCACGCCGCATCAACCCCGAGCGCATCAGATCCGAGCACATCATCAACAAAAAACACAAGTCAGAAACTGCCCCGGCCACACAAAGGTACTTAGTAACCCTAAACTCTGGCCTCGCATTTAGATTCAATATTCATCAACCATCAACGCCATACACTCATACAATACATCCACACAATGCGGCCACACAACACCACACAAAAAGACTACCACACATAGACCTAACACACAACAACAACACATCATACAAGAAAAGCAGTGCCACACATACCTGCACCCGCCACCCACCAGCCACCTCGTACCATCAAAAGGCCGGCACCCACCAGACGCCCACACAGCCTGAAAAACCTAATACCACACCGAACTCCACATACAACGTAGCGAAACCAGTACCCAAAGATCCCGAACCAACCCACACACACACAAGCAGACTGCCGAAACAAACCTGCATCAACTGCCTCATGAAAACGCTCAAACACACACAAGATCCACTCCCAAATACCTATGCACACTACCACAGTCAAAGAAACACACCTTTGGACCCAACAACCCTAGACTCATCCAAGACACTGCAAGACCAACGAGAATCGACTAAGAAATGCCCAGAGTCCCCACCTCCTGAACTTCCTAACACACAGATGTTACCAACCAGCCGACGCCCTCACATAGACAACCTCGTATCACCGCCGTCGCCGCCCCAAAGATTACGCTCCACAGCCCACACAAAACACGCGTCAGATCATTCTACAGCCTACCCTGAAACACCCACAGACCGCCACTAGACAGCTACCGCAACAGACCCCGCCGAAACACACCCCCACTCAGACTCCACCGCGACACACCCACATACAGACACCGCCGATACACAACCACACACAATCACCCACATTAGAAGGTGCACATCACTACTTAACCCTCACATCTACAAGCCAAACATCACTCACTCCTCACCTCTCACACACAACTCCTCACACAGCACACACACACTCACTCCCCCCTCATCTCCTACACTCCTCCCCTGCGCGCTTCTCGTCCCTCTGCGTCCATCTCTCTGCCTGCCTACCACTCCCACCCACGTAGAGATATCGGAGAGCACTAGTCCAGAACATCAGAGCATCGGAGAGCCACACCCTCCACCACCACCTGCGCACCGCAAGAGTCCTAGACACCGCACCAGGCAGACAACTCCGCAGGAGCATCCCACCGCCTATCGAGCTACAGAGACGGCCAAAGCACAGCCCACCAGCACCCAGACACATCACACAGATAAGCGAGGCGAGGAGACAACCAACTCGCCGCAAGAGAGCACACTGGCGCAGCCTCTCCCCCCAGACGAAGACAGTTTCCACCCACACCGAACTGCCGCTCCTCCGAACCACACAACACCTGCGCACACCACAACGCAGGTCAACAACCAAAACTCAAATTGCAACACAGGCAGCCGCACACCAAAAAGAAAAATGGTAAGCATCGACCCCTCCCACCCACTACCCACTCAATGCATGCTTAACCAAGCACTCACTCACTGGACTGTCGCATGCAGAACTCCCAGAACAACAGAACATATCGGAACCAGAACACACAGTGACACCCCGACACCTCATTCCCCGAATCAAACCAGGCAAGCCTCAAGCCACACAACAAACAAACAGCGAAGCAGCCAAGCAAAGGCACCGCAACCACAACTACAACCAAGAGCTAGACCAAGAGCCGACACCCAGCGCCAACCCCAACGGCACCAAAACCGACACAAGCAAGTACCAGCTCCCACCAGACACAACCAAGGACCAGCTGAGCGACGGCCCAGCTTTATCCACCCGGGAGCTAATCAGACCCCAGTGGCCAGCCCCCCAAACATCATGTCACAGAGCAACCACCAGCCGCCAACCACGACCAATGACCAGTACATGGCATTTCGGCTACAGGTACAAGCCCAACCACTGAATACACACAACTCACAACCTTCTCATCAGCTGCCCCACTCGCATGACCTCGACGCCGAAGAAGACTTAGACATGGACGCTCAACTAGAGAACGTGTCACCGGAGCGAGGAGGGAGCTCCTTACAAGTGTCATTGGAACGCCACTCAATACAAGCCGCACAAGACACTCCACACAAATCCGCACGTATTGCCGATAGCACACCACAAACGGTACAATACCGCAACCCACGGATTGTGGATGCCTCGGAAAGCCAAACCACCAAGAGGAGGAAAGCCGATGACTACACCGCCACATCTACACCCACTCCCCCAAGCAAGGTCACACCACCACCACCACCGAACGCAAGATTAAAGCGGGTAGCAATGCTAAGCATAGATATGATTGGACAAATGTGGTTAGGCTTCCACATGCACGAGGCACTCTCCACACAACGCGGCAAGAGGGAATTAACGGAGAAGCGCACGGACGAGGAATTCGCCGCCATTGGCACACCCAATTCCGAAATTCAAGAATTCCGATCGCTCCGGCGCGCCTTCCCAAGAACCAAGCAAGTCCTCTACCCCTCCGAACGACCGGACGCGGTACCCGGCCAACATCTACACTTCACACAAATTCCCATGTACGAGAAAACCTCACAAGACACGGGCCTCACCGAAGGATTCCACGTCACAATAAGGTTCGACGGGGAGTACAAAAAGCTTAACCGGAGGGAGGTCAAAGCCGCATGCTTGGAAAGGCTACGCCTCATGCACATACCCCTAGGTACTACATACTCTAACCCAATAGACATAGGTATCAACACGGTCACAAGGAATTGGGCCGGATTCATCAAAGTCCATCTTCGAAATCCGAAACGAGATGGATTGGCCCTCCTCCGAGGTGAGCGGGCTTTCGTCATGACCATGGGTGACGGAGAACGGGTCATAGGCAAGGTAGAGAAAGGCTTCGAGCTCATCACGAAAGCCAAAAACATGCGACTACACCTCAAAGGCGAGTCTCTTCGCAATAACCCGGCCATAGATATACTTAGAACCCTCATGCGTGAATCATATTACGATGGACGGGAGGTGGAGATCCTCTCACTCACCAAATCGGACGTGGATAAGGACTTCGCATTCATCACTCTCACCACCGAAGAATCGAGGGACGACATTCTTAGCAATGGCCTTACCTACCACTCCGAACGCCTCAAAGTGAGCATCACCAAGGACAAAGACATGGGCAACCTATCGGAGCTAAGAATTAGCACCACCCTAGTTGCCAACAACTTACCACAAAGGGAATCCCAATCGACCATCACCAACGCCCTCAAACGGTTGTTCGGAGACGAAAACATCACCGGAATCACCTTTGGATACAACTCCAACCAAGAAGATGACCGCCAAGCCGGTTGGTGCCACATACAATGCCTCAATGCGGCCGTGTACACGGAATGGCTACGGAAATCCACATACATCCTCGGAAGGCGAGTTGATTTCATCCCTCACAAAGGAAGCATTGACGGCACCGAACCGAACCCAACGGCAATACGGCTAGCACATGCCCCCACTCGAGAGGTCATCGCCCAAAAAGCCCAAGCAATGAGCAACATAGCCGCCTCCTCACCACTTGTATCGGAGAAGCTCTTCACCAAAACCATAAAGGAGTTAGTCGAAACGGTGGACGGGAAGCTCACTACTCTCACCAACAACATCAACCTCAACACGGACAAGCGGATCGAGGCCTCCACGGACACACTCAAAACCCATGCCACAAACATCCACAACATCATGAACGCCATGGCCATGGAATTCCAACAATCCAACAACCGCATCCACAACATAATGCAAACACTCGCCGCCACCTCGCCGGAGCCCCCACACCCCATCATCGCACGACTCCCACATGTGCCAAGCACATCCATGGCCAACGACCACGCGGGAGATACCAACACACACCACCTAGCACCCCCGGGATTCACCGGAGCCCACTACCGGAGCCCATCACCAAGCCTACACAAAGATCAACATTACATACATGATTAGCAAGTCAATAGTCTACACATGGACGTCCATCATACAATTGTTTTGTAACCTCTTCCTACTTATCAATAAAAAATCCATTGTTGCACATAACCCACTCTTGACATGGCATGCATGTACACCACACACCCCCACAAACAAAACCCACAAACAAAAGATTAGACTAAATCAAAGGCCCCCCACCACACATGCCCCTCTCACATCAACGAATCACAACACCCACTTCCCCAAGACAACAAAACACACAAACAACAAACCCCCCCGAACACACAAACAACCACCCAACATCCCCCCAAAATGGCGTACACAATACAACATCACACACCACACCTATATCCTAGTAACCACCATTATCCTCACCACAATTCAAGTTCATAGCAACACCATAATACCACACAACACGCCACCACCATCCCCACACCAACACCAACACCAACACCAATACCAAACACAACACCACCAAATGCATCCACCCAACCACAAACCACCGACCACATCCCCATACCTTAAACACCCAAACAACACACAATACCATACCCAACACACATCACAAACGAACCTCGCCCCCATAATCCCACCCATACAACCCACGCACCACATAGGCCATATCTACCACATTACCCACACCTATCTAAAAACTCCAAAGACCAAACTCACACAATACTACATATGGAATAACGCCACACTCATAACCATATGCGGGGACATAGAAACTAATCCTGGCCCACTCACACATATCCTCAAAAATCTCCCCGCAGAATACACCCAAAGACAAAAACAATACTTCATACCAAACACTTTAACCCTTAAACCCCATTACGCACATCTAGAAGAACTATTTGCACCTCACCTAACCCAAATTTTTCCTAACACCCGAAATCAAGACCTAACCCACCTAAGCAACCACAGTTCACTCCTCTCAACATACCCGCCACACTACCAGCTATATGCACTCATAATAACGTATAGCCCAATTCCACAAGTATGCAACCAATTAATGACCGAAAATCTAGACCCAAGATGCCTCACCATTCTCCGAAGATTACACAACCTACCAACAAACATACTCCCAGGTAAACAACATATATCCAATCACCCCCTCCATAACACTCAACCAACCACCATAACCCAAGCATACGCACACATCAATGAAAAACTTGCCAAAGGATCACCAATAACCATGACTAACTTAAGAAAAGAACTACCTCATCTACCACAAAAATTACTCCACGAAATAATCAAATGCACCCAAAAAGTGAGGGGTTACCACCCCACTATTACCCCCGCGTACCCCCACCAAACCCTACCTAATAACACGTGCCCGATCAACCACCAAACCAATACCCTAAATATAATCACTTGGAATACCGGTTGCATTAGCTCTAGCCTACCCGGTATCCAAGAACTCACTCGAACATTACACACAGACCTACACATTATCCTAATACAAGAAACAAAAATCCACAAACTCAAATCCACATCATACATAGACCGAAAACTACAAGACTACAAAATCATCTATAATAATTCTAACAATACAACATACGAACACAACAAATATTCCGGACCCACCCAATCTAGGGGAGGCATACTAGCCATGATACCCAAAATGATATACACTAACGAAAACATCACCAAAATACCAACTCCAAGCCCCATATCACCATACCTCCAAGCCATAACTATTAACAATAAACCTCTAACACCACTACTCATCTTAAATATGTATATGCCAACACACCCCCAAGACATACACCTCATACAAGAAATCCAAAAACATATCCAAATCCTATTGACACAACACCCAACCCACCACACTATCCTAGCAGGGGACTTCAATAGGGACATACTACTACAAGGGAGAATACACAACGGTACACCCTTCCCCCCCAATCAAAACGACCATGACTGGGCCCACTTTACAAAAAACAATGGACTCAACACGATCAACAACCAGAGTAGCTTTACACGACAAGGAGGACACAACTACACATCAACTAGTCACATAGATGGATTCTACTCAAATCTCCCCAACCACAACAACCTACAAAGTCACACAATAATCAACCTTAACCAAAACTCCGACCACTACCCGGTCCAACTACAACTAGCGCCCAATAGTATAGTCATCAAAGAAACTAACCCCCCCTTAGATAACCCCCGGATCACATACCCCATATCCCCCGACAACCTCCAAAAACTCCACACAACCTTTTTGGACTCACAAAGCCTAGCAATAGCCAATCTCACCAACACACTACAACAAGAGCAACTCACACATACACAGTGGGAAAACGCACAAAACAAATTGCAAGAAATCATAGGCTCCCTTAGCCATTGCATAGAGGAAACATGTATGACAAAACCCACACCCCCACTACCCAACAGAGCAAGAACCCAAGGCGGATTCCTCCCCAGGACACAACAAAAAGCATGGAAACAACAACTACACATACACCATAGCACTCGCAAAGCAATCCGTGCAGCATGCCAATACCCCCTAATGCTCCTACACAACCACCCAAGCATGAGAGCTCTACAACTCATTAACAACACCAACATCCCCCCCCTCCCCACAAACCCCACAGACCTCATACAGTGGATAGATGAGGTAGCCAACATTGGTAAAAACGCTAAAATAGAAGCCCACAAAATAACTTCCAAACAAACCGCGATCAATTGCAAAATCGCCATAAAAAATACAGAGCTTTGTTAAACACAAAACCCAAAGCCGTCCATAAAAAGATATTTCACCCAACAACAACCAACTCCTTAGACTGCCTCAAAAACTCACAAGGTCATATACTAACAAACCCCACGGATATAGCCAAGGAAATACACCACACCCAACAAGCATCATTCCAAAGGCAAGCCCCCTCTGCGAAGATACCACAGATCACCCAGACACATGCATGTGCGCAGTACGTAAATACCCATGGCATACCGACAACGGCATCATATTAGAAAAAAGAGGCCCCCAAACCACACAAATATCCAAACAATTCACTCGAGAAGTATATGACACATGTATCAAGAGACTCACACGAGGTAAAGCCCCCGGACCGGACAACATCCCTAATGACATAATTAAATCACTACCACCACAGTGGCAAGACGTACTATTCCTCTTTTTTCAACATTGTTACAAACAAAGAGAAATCCCCACCTACTGGAAACAAAGTAAAACCATCCTGCTACATAAAAAAGACGACCCAATTCACCTTGCCAACTACAGACCAATCGCCCTAGCCAACACAATATATAAACTTTACACCAGCACCTTAACATCATTACTCACAAGCTATGGGGAACAACATAGAATACTACATTTTAGCCAAGAAGGATTTAGGCCACAACGCAACACCTCAAGACAAATACAAACAATCATAGCGGCCCTCGAAGATGCGAAACTCACAAATAAAGACATATATCTAACATATATAGATTTCAAAAATGCCTTTGGATCCATTGACCACGCAAGACTCCTTGCCCTCATGGAAGACCTAGGTTTCCCCCTAGATGCAGTCGAAATTGTCGGCAACATATACAAAAACTCCACCACATTCTTCACTGGAAGCCACTTTGGAACAACACCCCCAGTCACAATAAGCCGTGGGACCATACAAGGAGACACCCTCAGCCCATACCTATTCATCATATTCTTGGAGCCACTTTTGAGATGGTTGGAAAAAGATGACAAGGGATACCAGTTCAACACATCCCCTTCCACATGCACCACCACGGCATACGCAGATGACCTGGCAATCATCATTGACAACATACAACACATCCAACCACAAATACTTAAATTACAAAAGTTCGCCGAATGGTCTCACATGGACCTAAACCTCTCAAAATGTGCCATCACGGGCTGCCCCAACAAATCCAAACTTAAACCAAACACCTTTAAAGCATTCATCCAATCACAAAACATTACCTACAAATCCAAAAATTTCCCAACCCTCACACAAAACGAACCCTACACATACCTAGGCATCCACCTAATACCATCACTTAAATGGAACCTACAAAAAGAAATCACACTCCAAAAAGCCAAACAACAATGTAAATTACTAACCCTCTCCCCAGCTAACCTCAAACAAAAAATTAAAATCTTAAACACAGTCATCAAACCTTGCATTGCATATGCATACTACGCAGTCCCATTCTCCAAACCGGACATCAAAAAACTAGACAAATTAATAAGCAAACTAACCAAAGAAATATGCAACATACCCAAAAGCTCCGCCAACATCCTCACGCAACTCTCTCATGAGAACTTTGGCATAAATGTAACATCCCTCCTGCCAGACTACACACATTGCATAGGCCAACAATTAATACAAGCCCTCAATGACCCAGGACAACTAGGAATCATATACCAAGGCTTAACCAAATACATATCGGCCAAGTACGGAGGATCACTTCACCTCTCTAAACTCAAACAACAAGCTTGCACAAGGTCACCCATAGCTAGAACACTCTTCCTTCTAGAAAGAGAATACGAAATACACGTCACCACCACAAACCGGGCATTCCCTATCAAAGCCACCCCACTAGAACAAGCATGGAAAAACAATCCAACATATGCCAACCTTCCAGACTCCTCCAAAACAAAAACTCAAACATACCTGGATAAACTATACATATATGGTATCACAACAATAACACAAATCCAAAACAAGGACACTATGGCCATACTAACCCCAGATGAATTCCGGACCATATATAAACAAACACCCAAAACCATCAAGGAAGCACTGCAACAAGCTAAAGTAGTGTTTCCCACCCCACTACAACTCACACCCCCAACAGACCACTCCCAACAAACACTCACCAACACCACACACAACCCAATCCCCTCCACACTACCCACCCTCGGACGCGCCATCCACACCATAATTAAAGAAAAAACTACCACCCGAAAGGATAAATGGGGAGCACAAGCCATCAAGAGAACATACCTATGCCAATGGCAAACCCCACGCGGAATAACGCAACAATGGCGCACGGAAGAACACCTTCTACACCCGGACAACATCTTTCTAGACCATAACCTACTACGCATAACACAACACCACCAAGCAATAATGGAACAAAAAACCACCCAACGCTATGCCGACTACACCAATCACTCCCAATCAAAGGATAACAAATTCATACACCCCCCCTTAGAATCACCAACCTCAAGATATCCACACAAGAACGAAACCCTGATAAGGATATACTTACCAACAAACCAACCATACAAATACAAGACTCGGTGTCCAATATATATGACCATAACGGAAATTACATAGCCACCCTTAACACCGAAAGATTACAATGGCTATGGAACCAATTTTCCCACAACAATCCCCCACACCTAACTAACTTCCTACAACCCCCACCACAAGACTTTGAGACCGAAATACTATGGCTTATTCAAAGATACATAACCATACTCCCCAAGAAAAAACCAAAAAATATTCGACCAACCAACCTACATCACACACTACACCCTGACATCACCAAACTACTAATAGAATCATTTAATATCACACACACATACTACTCATCTCCCCTTACTTGCCCCATCCAACTCACACAGTATAACTCACCCCATCGACGAGACATATTATTTGGCTCGTTAGGGCACGCGAAGTCCTCCCGTTGGACGGGAATAGGTCTAGCATTCCCCACAGACCATAACACGACCCTAGAAGCCATACACTGGGCTAGAATGGCAGCCAAGGAAAATACACAATCCATCACCATCCTAATAGCCAATCACAAAGATTGGATATCACAACATCTACCTCTCACAGCGAACGCCGATATACACACAATAGCAACCATCCCCCCACACACTATACACTATGACCCCACACCGGAATGGCCAAAATACTACCAATACACAGAGCCAGCACTCACATCAATAATTTGCATACACAACCAAATATACCCAACAACTAACTTACAAACCCCACAAGAATTACAAAATGTTCTAAAAAGAACACTAAATACTCACATTGACACCTACCCCATCTTGCCTACACCACCACACTACAAAGTCAAATTCTCCAAAGCATGGATGAATGCCCCCAAATCAAACCCTCCCCCCAAGAACACTCAGACAACACCGCTACCCACACAATACAATCACATCCATCCACCTAAATTCCATCCACGACAATGCATATACACGGACGGATCATTCATCCCCCCCTCCACAAACCCGGAAGGACAAATAATAGGCAACACTGCTGGATCTGGAATATACAGCCCAAACAACAACATCCAAATATCAGAAAGGCTACCAGGATACCAGAATATCCTAAGAGCAGAACTAAATGCTATACTCACCGCTATCAAAACCATACGAACCACCCAGATAGACACTCACATTTTCACAGATAGCCTCAACAGCATATTCTTAATAAACAACCACATAAGACACCCAACATCACAACATCATCACCCAGACAAACTACTCATAGCTGCCATCGTACACCAGATTTACTGGACTCCATACATAATTCACATACACAAAGTGCGAGCACACTCGGGCATCACCGGGAATGAAATTGCTGACACTCTTGCCAATGAAGGGACGCTTAAAGAGAAGCCAACCAACATACCACACATCCATATAGCTCACTCCACCCCTTACTGGCTAGCGAGCTGCCCAACTGCCACACACGATGGGGCCATCCGCAACCTCCGCACGACCATAACAAAAGAACACGGAGCCCGCGAAACTGCATTAGCCAAAAACAAATTCCCATACGTAGACAAATGGCTATCAAACGACCAAATAAACCAAAAACTCTCCAACCACTTTTGGAAAAATGAAAGTGTGACAGATGCACAGATCTCTCAAACCCTAAAATTTAGATACGCTCAATACATGGGCAACCATAGGAAAAACATCTTTTGGCCCCTCACACACAGAAACCCCAATTGCACACTCTGTCATAAAAATGATAGGGACACATGGCCACACCTCCTCTCAACATGTGAAAACCCGTACCTAAAAGGATTAAGAATCGCAAGACACGACAAAGCGGTACATCTCATTACCCAGACACTACAAGCCAATAAAAACACTCGTTTCTTCACACTAACCCACGCCGGAAAAATTAACAATAAACCCCCCGACCAAACAATCCCTGACTGGCTACTTGTGAGGCCAAACCCCCCACCCTTAAGCGTCCGTAGTCCGAGTAGTGGGTTTGGGCTCACATTCCTCCGCGGTATTGGATTTGGACTTGGATGAGTCCATAGTGCAAGGTTCACCCTTCAAGTGGTCTTGGATTTAACTTTGGTCTTTGCTTCCTTTGTCTTGCCATCGCGAGAGTGCTCCACATTCTCCATTAATTTGTGCACGTGGTTTATTTTTAAAGAGAGGATGCAAGTGTTAAAAAACACTATTCTCTATAGTCAATCTCAAATACATTTACTTGTGAAAGCCACACATAACACTAACTAGCATAATGTAACTAACTACTTGTCTATGAGCTAATTAAGTAGGCTATCTACTAAGCTCCTTCATGAACCCATCTCTTTACTTTCTAATTACATAAACCTAGCTCCTTCATAAACCCAGCTCCTTCATGAACCCACAACTTTGTAGTTGTAATCCCCAACTACCTCACTAATTATTCAAGCCCTTAACTAATCTTCCTACCTAATTTTCCTAATTCTACTAACAACCCCTTTCTAATCACACAATTCTTCTCTAATCCTAAAATCCTAAAATCCTAGAGAGGAGAGGGGGAGAGAGAATTTCCTAACTTCACTAAGACTAACTAATCCACACAAGTATATTTTTGCACTCATCACAACCTCAAGTGCTCAACTCTTAAACATGGAACTTGCAACCACGTGTATTCAAAACATGAACTTTAAGTACCACAAATTGGAATCATGAATTAACTTTAAAATCCTTCACGTCAACACTAATTCTACCAAGAGGTCAAGCCCTCTTCAAGGCTAACAAGCCTTGGCTCTCAAACTAAAAACTAAGCACACACATGTGCTCCAATATGGCTTCCCACACCCACACTTATAACTCGTGGGGTGCCTTGGAGCACAAAGGAAAGAGAGGATGAGTGAGGGAAGAATGAGGGATTATATAGTAAGCTTGAGGGGGTGAGCACCCTCAAGGCTCACGATAAGCCCTTGAGATTTCCTCCTACTTAGTAGGCGCCAATCCTATCTTCTAAGCCTTCCTCCCTCAAATGATCAACAAGGATCCTAATTCGAACATTCAACTAGCCTTGGCTTTCTACCTACCACACTTTACCAAACTTGGGATGCTTCAACCCAAACTTAGCCTCCTTCGCTTTCCGCCGCCATAACTTTCTCCCCTTACTTTCCCAAATCGTTGCTCACCACTTAATTCAAACCACGATGCTTAACTCGTGATTTGATTGGTGCTTTGAGAATTTGCTTATCCTCCACCTTGCATTCTTTCTTGGACCTTCCCCATTAAGTGGCCATGATGAGGTGGTCCACTTGTGCGCTCCATGTGATCCTCCATTCATCCCAATTCGAATGCACTTGCCTCTTGAGTCACTTTGGTTGTCTCCATCCATTTGTACTAGCCTACTCACTAACTACTCAATCCAAGTTCTCCTTACCTATCCTCATTCACTCAAATCCTTCCGAAGGTAAAAACACAATAACAACTCACATCCTAGCCTCTTACAACATGGTACTTCTAAGACTAACATTTCACTCTTTTTATATTTTTGTGAAGTAACATGCTACTTCAAAGTGCATCAACTAACATTTCAAGGGTCTAAGACTAAATGTGGGCACCCTTTTGGGCTCACACTACTTAAATGTACATGCCCACAACCACCATGCAAATGTCAAGCCAACCTCAGACCGGACATCTTATGCATAATAGGAGCCCCAAACCAAACACAAACACCTATGACACCCTCCCCCACACGCACAGTCCAACTCATAGAATTCACATACTGCCATGACAGATTCCCCGAACAAGCTACTACCCAAAAGCATACCAAATATGACCCACTAATTACCAAGATACAAAACAACGGTTGGAAGACCAACCCCCTCATCACCATCACGGCAGGAGTAAGAGGAGCCATACACGAACACTCTATCGATAAACTTACCAAACTTAAAATCCCCAAAACTAATATCAAAACCCTCATGAAAGACCTACACCAAAATGCCATCAAATACCTCACATACCTCATCCTAAACAAAAGAAAACTAGAAAACAAACAAACACCGGTCCCCCCACCATAATTTTATTATTTATATTAAAAGCTAACTAGTACACCACCAGAGCCCACCTCCCAAAGGAGGCATAACACCTTATGATGCATCACAGTCCGCTGTGATCAGCACAAGGCCAACGGGCTCACATTCATGCCGGTATTGTGATACGGGCGTTATTATTTATTTATTTATTCAAGATTCCTCACCCAAGAGTAGAAAATGTCCAATAGACAAAACCTCTTACTAAATCGGAGATGCTTGCGACCCAATCAATGTCATTCTAGGGGCAGGCACTGGTGAAATTGTAGAAAACCACGTGTGAGAAAATATAGGGTGGATTTTATTCAAGACACATAATTTTTACATTTTTCTTAGATATACAATAGTGTTCTCTCAATGTGAATTTGGAAATTATATATAATGTACAATGTGGTTTAAGTTGCGACATTTAAAAAAAATTAGATGTAAAGTAGCATAAATAGAATTAAGTTTAAAGTTTTTATTTATAGGTTCAACATAAAGCATCTGCCATTAGTGGCATTGGATGAGAAATAGGAAAAATATATGTGGACATGTGGATGGATTTGTTGAAACAGTCATCTTTGGATGAAAAGTATTGTCATCCAACGATGGAAGGGTTGGCTGGCTTATTTAGGGTTTCCTAGGGGGTTCAAAAACCATACACAATATGCTAAAGTTTATAGTATGATGGTTGTATGTGTGTAATGTGCAGAGTAATATTTGCGTCGTGTAATGTATGCATAGTATACTATATGCGTAATGTATGTGCAGATTGTTCACTTGAAATTTCTACTACTTATAAATAAGATAGGGTGATTATAAATATGGGAATCTAAAATTTATATATAATGATAGGGTAATAGAAATTTAGCTACTTATAGGGTAGAAAATATTCAACAAAGGAAGGCAAATACCCCCCCATTAAATAGGGGGTTCTCGCACGTGTATACATAAATCAAGTGTAGGTGCACCCTCCATGAAGTCATTCGTAGCAATTACAAATCACTTGACAAATGACTCTACCAAGGAAGAGTTCATGATTGCAAAGGTGGAGGAGAGATGCACTAAGGCTCAAGCTAATCTAGCTAGGTTGGATTCGGAGAAGGCTAGAGTAAGCTTTGTGAGTAGGGATTACATCTGATGTTACCTTTCAAGTGCAAGGTTGTGGAGCTTTCATGTTTGTGAGGTTTCAAAGTATGTGCAAATGTGCTTTGATTTTATGAATAAATTGCATTCCTCAAGGTGACTACTTGCAATCATGTGTGATGTTCTCTCCCTATTTGTCCTTTGGTTGCATCATTTAGTTTGATTAGTTGTATCTTGTGTGAAGTGTTACCCATGCATGTGTGCTAATTTTTTTTGGATATGCTTGCATTGTTGTGGTTCATGGTCACATTGCAACGTATAGGTTGAGTGTTTAGGTATGGATGGTTGCATAACATGGATGAACACTCTTGCAACATGATCATGTGTAAGGGATGGAATCAAGAACCAATCATGCGACATTTTTTTGCTCACAAAGACATAGATTCATGTAAAAGAAGACTCAAGTACTTCATAAAGGAACATTAATGTCATTTTTGTGTCCTATATACACGAACAAAGGGTTATGCCTAACACAAGCCTTGTAGCCTGTGGTGCTTTTGGGCACCCCCCTCCGAGGGAGCCTAAAAGTACCGCACAAGCCCTTCGGTGAGGGTGGCCTGCCTTCTCGGGGAGATCACTCCATTGTAGAGTTGAACAACCACGTGCGATCATTTTAGATGTAAAAAATGTAAAAAATGTAAAAATCATCACCAAAATGGGTCACAATTTTATCAATTTTTTTTCATGAGTAGATATAAATGGTACATGTTACATAGTAAAAAATGGTGACTAAATTTGATGATTTGTTTTTTTAATAAAACATACCGTTTCTAACTAGAATGACGCAAAATTGAACTAAAAAAATTGCTACAATTAATGAATATGACTAAAAATTTCAAAAAAATATACAAAAGATACCATCAATGGTTGTGTATATGTAGAAAAAATATCGTAAAATTTAAAATTATTTATGACATGTAATATAGGGGTAGCAAACTTTGTTCGCACGTGGTGTTCAACTCTATAATGGAGTGATCTCCCCGAGCCTGCCTTAGCAGGTGCCCAAGCCGAACCCGGATGTTATGATTTTTTCTAAGTATTTAGATTTGTGGAGGGATTCGTTAATCGCATCATGTCCTTTCGGTAGGTTGTGCCTAGATTAATAAGTGCTTTAGAGAATTATACATTTTCCTAACCTAATGCCTAATCTATCCTAGTCTACGCGCAGACGCACCAGCCTTGGAATCAAGGCAACCTAACCCTAATGAATAAAATAACCTTACATTTTATCTTGGCCACCTCTAATTCCTTACTTGTTATGAATCAAATTCTCTAAACGGGGGGACCTTGATTAAATCCCACCTCTCAATCTTCCTTCTTAGTTTAAGGTTGATTACACAAAGTCTATATTACTAAGTTCATAAATTATGGCATCACCACCTACTTGTTTGGTGCACGCCCTAATCCGAACCCTTCAAGGCCCTGTGCGGGTCTCTTGAAGGTTGATTGATACCCTAACCCTCCGATCTTTGCCGCCGGAGGGGTTGGGATCAATCCTCCGAGTTAAGTTCCCGGTTGGTTTTTGCCCACGGGGGTTGTACAAATTATGTTGATTATTAATTAGTTTGAAACGGTTTGACCACGAAAACTCAACTTGATGGGACCGGGGAATAGGGCAACCTGTGTGTTCAACCTGTTGTACAATCTTCAAGGGTTGGGGCCATCACCTCCAACCCTTGGGGCCAACAACATGATAATGGATTCGTGGGCCATTAACCCCACCTTTCCATCAACAACATTCAGAGTGGTCGTGTCGGTGATTAACCCGACTTCACCACATACGGAACTTGCTAATAAATGAAGTTACTACCACAAAACATACCAAGGGGCCCCAAAAACAATGGAGTTGGGTACCCCCTTGGCGGTCAAGTGGTCAAACCACTTGACCTTACGAGATAGGTGAGTGGGTTAGAAATGCGTACCTTCGCCGCGCTCCCTCCAACCCTAAATGGAAAGCTAAGGTTAGTTAATTTACCTCAATTCTCCTCGGTTGATTTGGGCTCGATGTAGGCCGAGCCGTTACTTCTTTCCTTGCTCCACTTCGAGCGTCGACCTTGCCTCCCTTGTAACTAGTTTGATAGGAAGTGTACCCTAGTTAACAATAAAAATATAAAGTGTTTTTTAGGCCTAAGCATAATATATCTACTGAGTGCACTTAATTATCTTTCCAACGATCTAAAAATCACCTTAATCGGATAAGAAATGCAAAAGTTATGAGGGTTGGAAGTGCGAGGTCGATTCAACCGATCCTTCCAACCCGCCTATCTAACTTCTAACTTCAAAAATTCATAGTGAATTCATTACGATTTGGATTTAGGCTTTCCTTATACCATTGGAAAGCTATTAAAAAGTTCTAAGTAGAAAAATTATGACATCAGTAGGTTAGGCCAATACAAATTCAGCAGACCCTCTATAATGCAGCAGTCAACCAAGAACTCTCAAACTATGTATCGCGTCTTCAAAAATTCATATCTAATTCAAATCATGCTCAAATCAAACATTCTATATGGCCATGGAAAGATATTGAAAAGATCTATCTGATAAAAATCTGCAATTAACAAGTTAAGCCAAAATGAATTCAGCAGACCCTCTGTAATGCAGCAGTCAACCAAGAACTCTCAAACTATGTATCCCGTCTTCAAAAATTCATATCTAATTCAAATCATGCTCAAATCAAACGTTCTAAGCAATTCTGGAAAGCTAAACAAAAGTTCTACTTTGGAAAAATATAACTTTTTAGAATTTAAATTTTGATTGGGCTGGCAGGTCTGATCCAAAAGCCGCTACCCACAGAACCACCCGGTTTTTTGCTGCATCTTTGAAAATCCATAACTAATTATCATCTTGGCCAAATCATAAATGGGAAATGGCTATAGATAGCTATAGGAAATCTCTCTAAGAGAAAAATAATAAGTATTTTGTTCTCGCTTCTGAACTAAGTCTTCAGGGCATTGGCAGCTGAGGTCTACAATGCCTTCACTCGAAATTCTACAATCCAACCTACCTCTACAAAAGAAAGGAAGAATTTTGTTGGTGTGTTAATAAACACACATTCTAACTAGGAGAGAAAGTAGAGGATTTTCTCAAGCCTTTCTTTTAGGCCATTGAGAATGGATGCTAAAGGATTTTTTCCTAACTATTTTGAAGTAGGGCTTCGCCCGCTAATCAAATTGAGAGGGAGTTTTGTCTAACTATCTTGAACTAGAGCTTCGCCCAAATTCTAAAGGGAAGAGGGGGTTTCAAAGGTGGAAGGAGGGGGTTTTTAAACCCTTTCACAAAAGGGTTGCACCCCTCCGCCACCGGTTCCATTTTTCGACCCCCTCCCGAAATTTTGGCTCGGGGGTCTTCCCGGTCGAGGTTGCCACCCCGTCGCCGAGGTGACTCCGACGGGAATCTTCCACATTCGTTCTAATTTTTGGTAGCAAGTTGGCAAGGGGGCAAGTGGCCCCCTTGCTATTTTCCTCAAAGTCTTCGCGCTAATTTTTCCTCACGCCGAGCTCCTCCACTTGTCTTGCGTGACTCACACTAAGTACTAAACTAACCCTTGCCTAGCTAGCTCTACTAATTTAGTCCTCTTAGCTAGTTGCTTTCACTAACTACGTTTTTTCCCCGCTAACTAGGTCTTGCCTAGATAGCTATTTTTCCTAACTTAGCTAATTTTTATCTCTAGTTAGTTTTCATTTTTACTAACTCTACCTAAAACTAGATTTTTCCCTTCACGGGTGAAGGTCCGAAGACTTCGGTAATTTCCTTCCCCTTTTTGAATTAAATACTAATTGAACTAATTTTTCCCTTAATTCGCTATCAATCCTAACTTTTAATACTAAAATCCTAACTAAAGTGACCCCACGGAGTGGTGGACCACTTTGGTGGTTCACATAGCCTCATACACAAATCCAACACTCGGTCCAAAGGTTGAACCAACTTCAACCTACTTAAGTCCAACCCTGCGAACCAACTTTTCCCAATCACAGGTCCCCATCCCAACCACCATCATCCTCGTCAATACACTCAAGAACGGTGTAAGTGAAGTCCAAACATCTTTCATGCAAGTAGTTTGTGGGGTAGCATGTTGCCATAAATGAAGGAACATACTTACAGCTTGTGGAATCAAACCGCTTCATAAGCCTTCTCCATTTTCATTTTAAGCTACCTATGCCCCACTTATCCTTACCCTAAAACATGCACGCATTTTATTAAATGCATTAATAGCATCATTGTTAGCATTCTCAGGGACCTCATGGCGTCCTAGTCTACGAACTGTGTATTGATCCACGCCTTGGTATCCAAGGCACCATAACATGTATTCAAAATAGTCGTATGTGTGCATAAAGTACATTCTTCAATTACTATTCAACTCGAAATATTGCATAAGAATCACATCATGGTATGACCCTGGATATCCAAGGTCCACATGAATAAATCAACAAACCATGGTGATCAACAATGATGGTGTTGTTGATGGAATATATATTTTAAAGTCCATTAAAAATCCCAAATTGTTAGGATCCATGTAAGGACGTCTAATACTGACTAGGGTACCATCCACAAACCCAATACAACCTTCGAATGAGGGCAATTGCTCCCCTAACTCCTCTTTTTCATAGTTGTCGGGCCATTCAATCTCGTGGGTTAATGTCTCATTCACACATGATGCCACAAAGACTGCATCATCATTAAGTGCATTCTTAGCCCAACTCCAATAGAAGGCATCTAACATTGCAATGTTGTTATGTTTTAAAAACATAAGCAAGGTAAGCAACCTATGTTGGGGTCATAGTTTATAGGGTCGCCCCCTACAGCCCAAAGTTCACCCATGGTCCGGGCATGTGAAGCAATTGTAGGACACACATCAAGACACAAGTCCCCAAACTCGTCGAGAGTAAAGTTAGTTAGATGCTTGAATTGTGCAGGTGTCACCCTTGCCCTTGCCGATTGATCACAAACACCCTTTGCAAGGTTCATAGATGGTTGACCACCTCACTCTAGCTCATTTGAGTTGAAAAAATTGAATGAATTGCTAGCAGTCAATGCCCATGAAAGGATGATAAGAATATCTTGATCGCTCTCACCCAACATCTATTCATTACTACTGGATGAGCTAAAAAATGTGGTCGTCAAAGAAGAGTGCAACAAACTCTCATCATTATTTGATGATGAGGTACTCATATTGAATTGTAGAGAGAGATGCAAAGAGACACAAAGAAAAAACTGTATGGAGAAAGGCAACATACACAATTATGGGAGCTAGATAAAGCCCAATTGAATGGGTTTTGCTACAATTATGGAAGGAGAAATGTTGTTGGTGCATGCGTGTACCAATTATGCATAGTAGATAAGTATTAAGAATGTCCCTAAACCCAAGGAAAGGGTTAGAAACATGAGATTTGGGATGGCAAACAATACGAAGGGGTGGGAACATGGAAACTTGATCCTTGGGAACACAAATGGTGGGGTTTGGGTATGCGTCAAAGCTAGGAACGTTGAAGTTTGGGCTTGGGAACGCTAATGTTGAGGCTTGGGAACATGGGCAACTTGGCAACGATGATGAAGGAGTTGGCTTGCTGCAAACGGCCATTGACAACCACCATACCTTTGGGGAACTTGGCACTTCAAGGAACAACAAAATCTATGGGATGAGTGCTCCCTAAACCAACAACCCAATTGCTCTCCTATATGGACCCGCCTTTATCCGGCAAACCGGAGTTCTAACCTTTAATGACTAGGGCTAGTAATTAAGGTTAAAGGGTCGTATACTTGGCCAAAAACCCTATTAGTTAGCAGATAACTCTAGTAACTGCTAGTTTTTAATAATTCTTGCAAAAAACAAGATCAAGTAGTTGCATGACCTCGTTGTAGGTGTAGGTTAGAGCGTTAATGCAAATTTTGTCATTGTTGTCATCAACCTTGTATAGAAATAGGAACATGCAATGCACCCATTTCCCTTTGTTTCCCAAATCCACAAATGACATTTTGGTTAATTTTGGGTATGTGCATTGTGAGATATTGGTTATGGAAACCCAATATGAGTACTTCCTTTGCAACAATGTTGATGACAACTCCAACAACATAGTATCCATCCCTGAGACCAACACTCTCCCATTTGTTTTTGTGATTTGGTGTAGGTGTTGATGGATTATGCCACACTATCTTGGGATTATCTTGAAATATTTGGATGTTAGGTGAAAATCCAGGTTTAGAGGCACAATTATTTTGTGTGCACAATTGCATCTCTGACTTGGTACTTTGTGTGTATTCCTTGTGACATCCTCATCAATGCATGTGTCCAAATTGAACATTTTATTAAAATAAAAAATAGATCATGGTCGATAATTGGAGTGTGTTGCATTTGTTTTGAGAATGCAATCAGGAGGTGTTGCCATTTACTTTAAAATTGTGAGTCTAAAAACCATATTCAAATTCATTTGTAAGTCCCCATTCTATGCTTGCGGTTGTTCATTTCCAAGGTGTGTTTGGACATATCCTTTGGCTAATGGCACTATATTTTAACACCCATTTACAGCTCAATATTATATGTTGGAAAAATCTATTTGTTATTAGCATAGTTTTAGGATACTAGTACGTGTATTTCCATTGATTAACCACCGCTCACAAGTTACCACTTACTCCTCAGTGTCCACTGCTTACATGATAGCCTGAGGGGTGGACTCTTTAGTAGAAACCTAAATGATGTGTGTGGGTCATTATAAAATTAAAACCCCCTACATATGAGAAGTTTATAGAGAAAAACAAATGTATACATACTAACAACATGGTAGAAAATGGGCTCATGTGTTTATACTAAGATTTTCGATTGAAGGTGATAAATGCCTCCAATACAAATACAAAATATAAATCGTGGAGTTAAATATGTCTTCATGGAATTAAAAGTTCCACTTTCACTTGCCAATGAGAAAGTCATTGAACAAATTTTCAACCTAGCATGAAACTCAACATTGCATCAAACAAACAAAGACAAGAGCACAATAACTTAGCCACAATCTGGAAAGCAAAACTCAAGGGAGCCTGTGAGCACTCTCTAAGCTCTCCAAGAGCCTCCAATTTGTAAAACCCTAAATCCCAAATGCAAACCTTAACAAGAATGGACATGATAGTCATTGAGGACGCTATGCATATGACAACAATGGATGAAAACATAAATTGGATGAAACCAACAAATTTATTGTCAATTTTTTCCTCTAAACCCTAAGGCCCCTTTTTGTCATCTGCCTTTACTTCAAAAACATTAATAACATTTTCAAATGTACACACTAGAGTAAAACAATACCTCTCCCTTATGTACAATATGTACGTTGCTGCCTCAAATAATAACCCTTCTTACACTCACGTTAGTTCATACGTGGTATGAAAAGTCCACCCCCGAGCATGATAGTGTTCCCCGTTTAGAAGCATTGATTGACTAATACTAATCCAAATTCACGTGCTTGTTATATAGTCCCTAGTCTTGGAATCCTCGCCTAAGTACACTAGTATGCGAGGGGTATGACTTATGGGATCCACTAGACAGAAAACTTTCCTCTAAGTGTGTGGCTAATTGAACTCTAGTGGGTCCCACGAGACTAAATCGTGGTCTATAGTGTTGATCCCGGCATCGAATCAACCTTGAGAAGCACAGTAAACATCCAAATTATTGCTCCATGTTAATTAAAGTGGTTTTCATATATTGTCATGTAGTGCCATCTTCTCTAGTCGCCGCACATTGTTTACAAGACAATGAATGCGAATCAATGATGAAGAGTGTTTACCACACTCCATCATATTCATAATATACACTAAGTAAGGTAGAGATACCATAAACCATGAACTACCCTCTACCCATGTAATAGACTTCCATCAGAATAGTGAAGTGCCATTTCTGAAACCGATCATTGTGAGGCTGGCAGCTTGAATGCGTGTACAATCAGTTTAGCCAAATTTAGTCATGTTTGACTACCATCAATCACAGTTTAATGTACTCATGAGTTAACCGGTTTAGGTGATGTTCTGTGTGGAAATGAGGATTACCGTGTTCGGTGTAAGGAGAATCTAGTGAACGAGTAGGGTGGTTTGACAAACTTTCCACTTTGAAAAATTGTAGAATTTGTTTTACAGGGAATAAAAATATGAAACAACTTGCATTCTTCATGGATCCTTCTCTTCAATCTTGGAAAATTATCTCATGATTGTAAAACCATATCTTCAATGCGAATCACCTTGTTTTCACGGTTTATGGTATCTCTACCTTACTTGGGTGGAAATCATGTGGCATCCAACACCTTGAGGTCTTCCCATAAGTGTTCCTTGTCAAGTTCTTTCTATAGAAAATAGGATGCACACTCTTCCCGGCTTCAAACATGCTCAATGGCAAAAGGGCATTTTTGCAAGATTCATTCAACACCTCATAAGTTCATTTCAAGTTTGAACACTTTGAGATAATTAAATTTCAACCACTTTCATCATACATTAAAAAGTAGATGCTACTTTAGTATTCACTTATACATAGAGAAAACAAAAAAAGTTAAAGAAATAATGATCAAGAAGAACAATGTCTTGTTGTCAAGTTTTTTTTTACTTGAGGTCACCTTCATGTCATTTTGAGACAACCTATTTGGGTTGTCTCACCACAAACTCCGGGTGACCACCAAACATTGTCCATTTTTTGACATGTAGGATTCCATGTCACTTCCTCATACACAATTTGACATGGTCAACCTCAGTTTTGGTGACCTTGTGAGCAGTGAGGTGGGAGTGCCATTCATTTCTCAACCAATGAGGGAATTTAGAAAAGGTGGCCACGGTCTTGCGTGGTCACTATTGTAAATAGGCAGCTCATGATATCAAAGTGACCCCACCTACAACTAATTCGTTCTTTTTCTTTTTCTTTTTCTTTTTTCAATTGCATGTTTCCAATTCAAGTAGCATACATATAAATATAAAAGATACATTGGTAGATTTGGGCTCCCATAAATGACCTAAATTCATGATGATGATTGAAACGTCAGGCATTCCGACGTGAATTTGAGCCCGTTGGCCCTACCCTTGCTCAAGAATCCTCTTGGTGAAGGATGGGGTTTACTGCCTACCTTGCGGTGGGTGGGCTCTTGGCTTCCTACCTACCTACCTACCTACTTTATTCCGTCAAGTAGAGAGAAGATTTCAAAGCAGGAATCGAACCGCCAACCTCTCCATTCGAAAACAGGTACCTCTCCGCTATCACCCGGTAGTTTAAGGTCATCTCGGACCAGACCTAAATTCAAATACTTATACCACATGTATCCTATCACCGTTGTTATGTTGTGCATGTGATCGTATCGTCACTTCCTTTTTGTAGTAGGTTGTGCCACACATACTTCATAGACAAAATGAACTTTGACTTCAATACTTGTTTGAGGTCTCGTATGAACTATCACATAGGCCATAGAAGGTACACTAGTGCCCTTTAGGGACGTATCAAATAGACCCTGCTCGTGGTTCTCAAGTAAATACTTGTCAATGTTGTTGTACACCCAGTTGCATTCCCTTCTAGTACATACCACATAAATCTTATCAACATTGTTACGTATGGCTGTACTATTTTCACTTTCTCTTTGTATTAAGTTGGGTTAAATATAGGTTCCACCTCATAGACAAACTTAACTTTGACTTCAATAGTTGTTGGGGGCACATATAAGTGACCCCCAATTCTAACCATCCCACTTTTGCCCCCCAATAAAATAAGTAGCTAATATGCACATTGAAGAATATGATATAACTTAGTTGGTGAAAAATGATAATGTTGGTAAAGTATTACCAACACGTAACTCTGAATGGTAACCCACATTAATAGGACAATTTAGTGTAGGTACAAACGGATCAATTGAGTTTGAGAAATAACCAATTTAAATTCAAGATTTTAGAAAAATTACCGATCCATTTAGAGGAATTTTATAGAATATTCCGCGTATCAATGAAGGAAAACCAAAAGTTGTCAACATGTAGACAGTTGGATTTGGAAACACTAGGATCTCAACCAATTCTGCCCCGGACACTGCTCTCAAAAACTAGGAAGTGGTGCTTGAACTTCATCGAATATAAATATAAATGCTCATGGTTGAGGTCTGAAATGACCTAAACTACCGGGTGATAGTGAAGAGGTACCCATTTCCAAATGGAGTGGTTGGCGGTTCGATTCCCACTGTGAAATCTTCTCTCTACTTGATGGAAAAAAACCAACTAGGTAGGTAGGAAGCCAAGAGCCCACCCACCGCAAGGTAGGCAGTAAACCCCACCTTGCACCAAGAGGATTCTTGAGCAGGGTAGGGCCAACGGGGCTCAAATCCACACCAGATTGCCCGATGTTGGTTATTTGTTTGTTTATTTATGCTCATGGTTGCAATCCATTTCCTAACTTAATGAGATGAATCAAGAAGTTTCCATTAGAAAATATGTTGAGTCACACTCTCTCATGTCAATTCTTCACTCCGGAGAAGGGAGAGAGGGAATTATTGTAAACGAGCATACTTCTCATTCATACAACATAAAAGCCATGAAATGTATGCAACCCAGAGGTTATGTTTTTTTAGTTGATTTCAGACCGAAATTAGTTAATTTGAAACTGGAGGGAGTGTCAGTTTTACATGTGCTCTTTATCCATTTTAGGGTTGTGCGATAAAATTTGAGATAAAGAACGGAAGTACATCAAATTTTGTCAAACAACTTCACGATATTATTGAGCTGAGTGACCAAGTTGGGTGGGGTTGGGAATATGTCATGTAAGGTGCTAGAATTATACCTTACGGATGCTTGCTAATAAATAAATTCAGCCTGAAAAGCAAGTGAAATTCAGGTGAAGCATTGTCACTGAATATTAATAGAATGGAATAGCTAATAGTAGCTAGATTATGTTATGTTTCTATTGTAAAATGGGAATTTCAAGGTTGTACATCAACCAATGACCGTTCCTTGTAAACTACACTATACTATAACTTTCGTCATCATAAACTTGGACACATGAATGTCTATAGACCTATTATAAATCCACCTTTGGGTTAGAGGGAATTATTGTATGGCTTATCCCTCTTTCATTTTACAAAAACAACCTGAAATAATATGTGGCCTGGAGGCTCTCATGTTTTTGGTCTATTTGATACCGGGACCATCTTTTAAAAAATCCATAAGGAGTGTAGTGGATAATATTTGGGATGAGTTATTCATAAACTTGTAGGGATGTAAGTTTCTTATATGATGAGAAGAGATGAAATCGATCTTGCCATTGGCGTGAATTATGGTGTTGCTTCATCTTCAAGTTAGTCTAAGCCTATACATGTGATTGCAAAACAAGCATCACAAGAATAAGAAGGCCTCCAAATCCTACTAATTTATCTCTTTTCAAAGGTGAGCACTTTGAACGGGTGAGGACAAGCTGGCCTGCACCTACGGTATATGGGTGTAATTTGGTTTGTTTCTCATGTTTTCTAACTTCTACCGATTAGATTTAAACAACAAAGCTCGTGTTGCATCAATAAATTTGTGATGGAAACATTTACAAAAACCAAATTGAAAATCCGACCTCCCCTGATTTAATTATGGTTATCGGAAGTGCATGTTTGTTGATTTCTTAATTGGATACATAGGTCCTACCAATTGTGTTCACTATTGAATGTAGAGTAGTTATTATTATATGAAGATGTAGTCCAATCTCTTTTTTAAATGTGTCTTTATGATGTTTGCTCTTTGATCCTCACCGAATCACATACCAATCAAATATAGGAATCCGATTAAGAAAACGAGCCACTTAAGACCCCATCTACCTAACCTCTCCCAAGTGCAAACCCCTTCTAAGATTCCCACATGGTTGGCTAGAAATATCTGGTGGTTGAAAATATCTGATGGTTGGTTGGCCTCAGTTGGTTGGCACCCGGAATTGAAGTGCTAGGCAGGTCACCCGTCCGAATATAATATTCCATCCTTAGGCAACTTAACCTTGGAGTTCCCATGAGATATGGGTCAAATTCACCCTTGGGTCAAATTCACCCTTGTAAGTTATCAATACATATGGATGAGAGGTCAAATTCCAACTCACCCTAACTTTGTTATAAGATTTTTGTAGTGCTCCAACCACTAGTTGTTGGAACCATACACAACATATTAGGTCATATTTCACATTGATAGGATTTGTAACCATCTACATAAGGAGTGGTAGCACAACTTCATCCTAGTGGAGTTTGTTAAGTTTAAGCTCACCATAAGGCATGTGGGTGTTATTTGGTTCATTTTTAATGTTCTCCAACTTCTACCTATTAGATATACGTGCAACAAAACATACGTTGCAATAGCAAATCTACGATGAAACATTTGCAAAAGCCAGATTGAAAATTGGAAATGCATGTTTGTTGATTTCTTAAGTGGATACATTGGTCCTCCCAATCGTGTTCAATATCGAGTGTAGTGTAGTTATTAATATTTGAAGATGCAGTCCAATCTTTTCTCAACATCTGTCTCTTTGATGTTTGCTCTTTGATCCTCACCGCATCATATACCAATCAAATATAGGAGTCCGATTAAGAAAACGAGTCACTTAAGACCCATCTACCGTAATCATCATAGTGTTGCTAGAGACAAATTATGCTATGTTGCTTATTGCTATCAATTGGACCATGTGTCCATGTTCTCAATCACACACTACAAATTTGTGCCACTTTATTCTTGCACGTTAACTAGTCTTTCTTGAGAACGGTTTGTTAGACATGAATCCATCTCGTGGAGGCACCGGCTCGGGGAGGCCAAATTCAAGAGCGTACGAACCCATCAATAGTTCAACCTCGGCCACTATAGTCTCTCTCTCCCTTCGAGGAGTCAAACAAAAAGATTTGGACTATGTAGTTGGAAGTGATTGAGTTCACTTTCCTTGCCAATGCAAACTTGAATACTACTTATGGTGCGTTTTGAGGCATTAAAGATTCTTTTGGAACGTAAAAGATAAGGAGGGTATTCGTTCTCTCAGAGATTAAATATACGAATTACCTATTGTGTAAGTGTGGTACGAGAATTGCGGGTCCGGACTTTGGCCACTAGGCATAGATAGTACTTGGTTAAGGACAACATGGCTTTGTGATTCTTATGTAGTTATCTTTGTGGTCGGCGGATGTGACCGAAAATGACGTACACGTGTAAATATCCGACTTCGTTTCAAGAGGAAAGAGGCATTTGCCCAAACAATGTGAGTGAGTAACTTTTGACCCCTTTCGTATAGCACTCATAGAAAAACAAGCAAATTGCACTAAGACCTAACCCACTTAGTTATGTATCGACACCATCAAGCAAACCACAAACACGCACACTTGGAAAAGTGCATACACTTGAGATAATATGCATTTTATGAAGTTATTTATTAACAACTATACTATGTATTGTATGTAACTATTTGGATTTATTCATCGCTGTATCTATTTATTATATATCTCATATTTTACCAAATCAGTTGTTTGTACATTATAGAACATTAACGACTTTAGTTGGTAAAACATTACATCAATAGTAAAAAAGACATAGCATTGTGTAACTCCAAATAGTAATTGACACTAAACAACAAATTTAGTGTAGTATTATAAACAACCAAAGGGGGGAATTTGAAAACAAGCACATCATTTATGGTATTTAGTGTCACTTACTACGTGGGATTTTGCAATGCTATAAATGTTTGGAATGGATATCATTATTTACTAATAATGGTTGAATAGGTTGTTTGGACATTATTGAACATAAACATCTTTCCTACATTAAAAAATATATACAAATGTTGTTCATTTTTTTTAATGGTCCAGGAGAATTGCCCATTAAAAAGATACAAAAGGTCTAAAACGCATGTTTGCGGGGGTTCTAAGTCCCTTTATTCATACAACTTGGAAATTACAGTCTAAGTGAAAAGCTATAGCATGACATTACTCTAAGTCTTTTTTTTTGTTGGAACACAGGAGGTGCTTGACCACATGGCTAGTTTCCATCAAGTAGAAAGACGATTTCACGGCCACGAATCGAACCGCCAACCACTCCGTTCGGTTTGCGTGCCTTTCCACTATCATCCGGTAGTTTAGGGTCATCTTGGACCAGATGTTACTCTAAATCATAAGCACGACACTAAACGTCATATTGTATGTCATGATTTCTGCTCTTATTGGTACCTTCAATGGCCATTTCTCCTTATATGCAACTTGATATTGAGTGGGACCATTTGTCCCATTTCAAACCACTTGACTCATGACTACATTGAATTGGTATATTAATATGAGTCACATTATTAATTAAATCCACGTCGATTCTTATGTTGACATAACATTATTCATATCCATAACAATGTTCTGTGGGACTGACAGTATTATGTGGAATATTCCTCATATTCAGCCTGAATGATGGAATATTCTACAAAATACTGTCAGTCCCACAAAACACTATTATGGATCTAAATAATGTTATGGAGAAATAACTCGAACTCATTAAATTTAAACATGTGCTAACTCTCTAGTTTATGATCAGTGTGGACCGCATGAGGTCATTCTTTATGTAGAGATTTTATGTGAGGTATATATCCACTTGCTTTCAAATAAATAAATAAAGAAAACATCGGTGCTTTTTATTTGCACCAACGTGAATGAGAACTCGTTCTTCCTTACCTTGATCATGTTTTACCATGTGACAGGGTAGGTGTACTTCTTGCCTTCTGGGAGGTGGGCTCTTTTAAATAGCAATTTAAAAGAAGGGGGGTGTTGTTTGTAAATTTTTGGTGAATTAGGTGTGGGTGTTTGGGGTTCATGGGGACAGGTCGAATGGGGTTTGGTTGTTGTCGAGCTTTCTTTTATTTAGGACAAGGTATGTGAGGTATTTTATGTCTATTTGATGCATGTCTTTCATGAGTTTTTTTGACTTCTCTAGGGGATATTTTGAGTTTTTTCTAGGGCTTCAAGTGATTGTTTGTGTACGGCTCCTCGTACCTTTGTTGTGACAGTAATAAGGGGGTTAACATTCCATCCCGCAATTTTTACCATCTAAATGAGGGGGTCATATTTGTTTGTTTGTTTTTCTCTTGTGGCAATATTTGGGAATCTATCATGGCAATGGGTGACTTTTACAAATTGTATGGTGTTTGATGGGTTTGGGGGCATGAGTGTATGCCTATCTATGGGGGCCCCTAGTATACATAATGTGTCGGGTCTTAGCTGGGCCATGCATGTGCATGTGTTAAGGAGGCATGTGCATTCCAAGATTGATACCATTCCAGGATTGTGATGTCTTGGGGCCGGTTGTGTTGTTTGGCGGCATTTACTAGGGTATAGCCACGGGGGGGGGTCACTTAGTGCATTTTAAAAACGATGTGCGGCATAATATAGGGAGGATTAAATTCGTTTGACATAAAATTTATAAAAGAATTCCAAATAATGAAGGGTCCATTAAAAGTAGACAATCCCATTACAAGTAAGATAGATAGGTATAAAATATGGGCCATTTTTTTTTGTAAAAATAATATAGGGGCTGAAAATAAGGATCCTAGGATGTATGTTTAGTAGAATCAATTTTGTACGCATGCCTCATGAGGAATGGATGAAAAATGACTCATCATTTACCCAAAAATGGATGAAATTGTAAGCCTAACCCTAACTCTCTTCCCGACACCTCTCGGTGGCTTCTCTCCCTTCCTTTGGTGGCCTCTCATTTTTCATTTTTCTTCGGTGACTTCTCTACTCTGACATCGTCATCTCCAACAGGTATGTTCATTTTCACCACTGCTTCTTTATAGCACACGTTTTATTCAATGCTGAAGTTTTTGTGATTTGCATGTTGCCCCTGCCATATTTGCCCAACTATTTAGTTTTCTTTATTTTGCGATTTTTTTGCGAGATCATTGTGATGTTGCTTTCAATCCAACTTCCATCTTTGATCGCTCCAAGCTCTCTCTCATTGTGCAATGGGAAACAATTTGAGATACTAAGGTAGGCGGTTGACCTCCTTGCATGAACGGAAGAATCAGGAGGAGAAATCTTAACAATGCCCACATCGAAGTAATGTTGCAATATTATAGAAAACATCCAGCCTGAGGCCGTAACCAATTTAAGTATGATCACACGGATAGCAAATGGATTGATGTAGATTGCGTTATATCTACTGTAACCATGAGCTACAATTCTACAAATGAAGTGTACACTGTAGATAGGAATGATTCAGAGTGACTATCCAAGTTTGTGACAGAACAAACTATATAGGGTTCATGACCAAGCTTGGTGTGTTTCACACTATGTAAGTATTGTACACTATGGTTTTGGTCTTCACTGGTATGTAAATTGACTTTGAATGAAGGATTTTTACGGAGTGGGTGTTATGTTTGTGAACACACACTCACTCTTGTTGTGTTTCCATCCTAAGCCTTCTTGTGTTTCCACTTTAAGTTTTTGTACTTAGTTTTTGCAATGGTATCTATTCTTTATACCTTTTTGTTGCCATGCTTTTCCCCACCACTTTTGTAATGCATACACTTTTAAATTAACTTTTTTTAATTAAAAAGAATGTAGACTACAAAAAATTGCAATGACATAGGCATTATAAGTAATGGTAGGGTGCAAAAAAATAGGCCATTTTAGAAAATTAAGTAATTATAGGGAGCTTTTAATTCGTGCCTTGGAGGTAAATAGCCCCTAAACAAATACCCCTCCGCTGCACGTGGTGCACAAAAATCCTATAGAGTGACCCCCCCGTGGGTATAGCACCACTTGCTTTCATATACTTCCCCTTGGTATGTAGATCGGGGGGGGGTGCACTCATTGGTAAAAGCATGGACCCACATGGATGCACAAAAGGGGTATTAGTTGTGCCTAGGAGTTAGACTATATACATAAGGCATGTGTATTATTTATTCTAGCTTTGTAAAACTAGGCGTATTATTCATATACTTGTAGTTGTATTTCTACATTTAGGCCCACAGTCAATTATAATGAAGTGGGTAATTTTTAAGAGGTCCAAATGAATATTTCATCCAATATGTGAGTCGATGGTAATCCCACATTGTCCAAGGATAGGTTCACAAGAATCAAGTATGTTATGTTACATGTTAAACCTAAAGTTTGACGATCTAGAGCCAAGGATAACGATTACTCATTGAAATTGAGATGTGATTATGCGGTATCGTTTGTCTCTCAAGCAGTAGTTGAAGAAGTGAAAAAAGGATTAAAGAAGCAAGTTGGCTAAAACATTGACCACCAAGACTTGGTACTTGAGAAGGGCATATAGGATGCACCGCAAAATTGGCAACATATGGATTGAATATCAACAACTGAATGACCTCTACAACCAGCCTTCCAATATGGAAATAAGTTATGTTGGTATCAAAATAAGAATGGGTCAATGTGGACCTACGATTTGACAAATCATTTGATGCTAGAGTTAGAAACCATCACTGCATTGGCTACAATGATTTATGTTGTAAAATAAAATTTGTATGAATTACATCCAATGGATGAACGAGTGCTCACTGATAAATAAATTTGTCTTGTTAAGAGTAGTTTAGCCATATGATCTTTCTAGCATATACATGTGATTGGAGTCTATATGATTTATATATTTCTCAAAAAAATAAAAATAAAAATAAAGCCTACTCTTGGATTAACATGTTCATGAGATGAGCAACGTATACGAGAATCATGCCAACGCACACAGATTCACACCAAATGAGCCTCACACAACCTTTCATTAGAGTAGAGGTGCCCATAACCGGTCACTAAAGAGGTTATGCGCCAAATCTGAAGAAGTATAAGGCGGTGCAAAGTTTTCCCGTGTAGGAAGATAGAAATTAGGAGGGTTGTAAATTTTTTGATAATTTTATTTATTTAAATTGAAATTTTAGTGAATTTTTGAAGCCAAAAGTTGGCCTGAACATAGTACCAATATCTAGAGTCTGCCATAAGCACCCATGGTCACCCTTCCATGATCCAATTTCTAAAAAATGCATTTTTAAAGCCTTTGAGCCCCTCACTTGGTGTAAATGGAACGTGGACCAAGAGAAGTGACCATGCACCCAAAAGTGGATGCGTTAATTTTTTTAACAATGTCCAAAAATGGCAATTTTGGGATTTTTCTTCGTGTTTGACCTCGCCTTCTTCTTCTTTCCTTCTTTCCTCATAACTACACTAATGTTTGGCAAAAAAGAAAAAATAAGAAGAAAAAGGCATTTCTCAGCCATGATCCGCTGACATATATATAGAGAGAACCTTTTTTGGCTCTCTCACTACAAAACCCATTGGACCATGACAATAAATAATGTAGGCTTGAAAATAGGTCTTATTTACCTCTACTATATGACCTTTAAAATGGCGTATTACAAGGATCGTAGTCATAATATCGGGATAAATTAACACTAGAAAATATGGTCGACAAGAAGTGCATCATATAATCGAAGTGTCGTATGATGAAGGTTAGACTGTACAATCGTGACACGTTTTTTCTACATCGGTTAATTTGTTGGAGGGTTTTTTTGGATCATACAAACATGGTCGGCCATAGTGATTTCGATGGCATATTGTGCATGGGGATTAGAGGGTCTAGGTATAGGTGCAGTTCAACCCCATCCTCAGATACTCCTTGTTCTTTGATCTCGATAGCAAATTGTCCGAGATGACCCTAAACTACCGGATGATGGTGGAGAGATACCCAAATCTCAAGGAAGAGGTTGGTGGTTCGATTCCTGGCTGTGAAATCTCCTCTCTACTTGACGGAAAACTTGCCAGGTGGTCAACTACCTCTTGTGCTTTGGCATTGGCCTATCGGCCTTCTGTCTCCCACAAAAGAAAAGAAAAGAAAAGAAAAAGATCTTGATAGCAAATTCATAGCAGTCGCAAAGTGGATACTCAGTGGCATTGAGGTTGTATTCTGTTTCAGACATGCAAACATGATTGAAACCATACCACAATGACATGAGTCATCTTTGGGCCATGAGTTCAGAGCATCACATGTTTTGCAGAATCAAGCGTAGTATTCATCCATGCATTCATGTGGGTTTTTTTTTTGTGGTTGATAATTTGATAATAATTTTGTAGTTTGGTGGTACAAAATCGTATACAAAACATCCTATGCATTCTGGCAGTGGATGATGTTAGTTCATTTCTAATGCATTTAATGTAATAGTCAATGCCGGTGGCTCGGAGCATAGTTCCACAAATACGTTTATGTTCATTGTCATGTATTGGCCGTGAAGACGATGGTGAAGGCTTTTACATGAACGCCTCCCGTGTGGTCGCGGGCTAAGAAGATCTTAGCGGTTGATTACGATCTGAGAGATCTAAAGACTCCTACGTTGCCCCAACTTCTAGCTTCTCTTCCCCTCATGTAGAGCTTGAAAAACTTCACTTTGGATGAAATCTCCACCTCCATCCACTCACGAATCTTGGATGAAAATTTTCAAACTAAGTCCTTCATTAAAATGACTTGTGGAGGAGATATGCCAACGGGGGGATTCGAACTCCTACCTCTTCCTTCCTAAAGGTAGACCAATGGTAGTAGCCATCAACTCCATTGGGAACTCAGGGAGCCCTCTGGGAACCTTCAAAATCCCACACAAATGCTCTCATATAATGGGATGAACAATCAACCCCTTCATCTTGCAAACATTGATTTTTCATCCGCCAAAATTTCATCCGTCGAAAGTTTTTTTCCGGGCTGCCCGAACAGTTTCATAGACCGTAGGATGGGGCCCTGTGAATGGATGGCTTGGATGTGGTCTGCCCACGACCACACGCCCTCCATTCACAACGCCTCAATGACATGGGTGGCATGCCTTCTAGAGTTACAACATTATCCATATTTCAACTTACGTTGTTTGAGAAAAGTCAGTGTTTGGATTTTTCATGTTGATCCTTTATCCCAAGTTGTGCCAACATTCATCCCAATAACTGAAATTGTTCCTGCATTGTTTTCATTGTTTTTACTAATTGTGGTGTGGATATATTTTTTGATTGTTCATCATTTAGAGGCACATCCTCCATATTTTCATGACACATTTTTTGTGTATGATCTTCCATCTTGAAAAGTCATCCAATAGCGGAGTATGTCTCGACTAACGTTTTACACTCATCCCTAGTATGATAATCAAATTGTTAATTAAAGTGTTTACGGTGTTAAGAAGTATGAGGTACAGTCAAGACTCTATAAATGTTACAGGTCAGGAGTAGCAAAAAAATAACATATATAGAATTCTAACAAGTAACACTTATAGAATTCATACCGATGATTAATAACATTTATAGAAATAACACTTAATTTTTTTGAAAATGAAGAACATAATGTTTTATAAAAATAAAAAATGAAAGTACAAATGATAATACATAATTCAACTAAACTAATTGAAAGAAATAATCTATATAGTAGTAACTTGATGAGATTCTTCCAACTAAACTAACCGAAAGAAAGAGTCTATAGTATTCTGATGAGAAGCTTCCAAATGATGAGATGAAACTTCCTTTTGGAGTCCTTGAATGCTCCTGATGTGTGATAGGGCATTGTTTGGTCTTTGTTCAAAGTATTTCTTCAAAGTCTCTAGAGAATGCTCATCAACAATCAATCCTACAACTTCTTCTACCACATCAACCATAACCTCATCAACATCAATTTCTTGATGTTATGAGGAATACATATCCAAAAACTCCTTATCGGTAGGTTCATAGGGGTTGTTTAAATCAAACTCCATCTCATAATTGAGGTATTCACGAGCATTCATCACGTCACCCACCTCACTATCAGATGAAAACAACGTCAGTTGATGAAGTAGAGTAGCAACTTCATCAACCTCTACCAAGCGCCTAGCTTCCTTTATCTCCTTCTCAAGTATTGGAAGCCCCAACTAGCAAACTAGCACCCAGCAAGCACCCCAACTCCCAAACCTTCTTTGTCTGCCATCTCCTCTCCCAAATTGCTTGAAAGTGCACAAGGAGGAAGGATCTCTAACTAAGAGAGAATATTTGACTTGTTCACAAAGAATATGGGATAAATGTGATTACATGTTTAAAATGTATGCTCTCATATATTATTACCTTGATTTTCTCAAAATTAACACTTATAGAGGTGCAATTAACAAAGAAGGGAGTAGAGCATGTTATAACACTTAACACATAACACTCACTAGTCTTACCAATTGTGTTTTTGTAGGGGAGTAAAAATTTCTTAACATATATGAAATTATAACGCTTATAGGGGTAACACTTATAGAGTCTTGACTGTATGTATCTGGAAAAATACGGGGTTCTTGTTGTGGTAAAACCTTGTCCCAAGAATGTCTTCCTCTTGAACATCACTTACCAAACGCTAGTTCTTTAATTCCTATAATCATCTTCAATATGACCTAGTCAACTTTCAGTTCATGTAGCTCCTAATTCATTCACTATATTTTCACGAAACTCTATGTGATAGTTTCATACATAATCAAAACCTCGCGTATGAAATTTCATGGATAGATGAGCTTTGCACAACCCGTGGTGAGTGTTTCCTTCAACCTGACTTTATAGTTTCATAAATGCCCGGTTTGCATTTATGTCCATATCTTCCAATCTGTAAGTCTTATGCACTTTTCGACAAGCAATGGTAAATTATCAGAGTACTCTGATCGGAGCCTCTGATATTGCTTTGGAAAGAAGACCATCATGTAGATGCTTAGTAATGTTATGCATGCATGACAAGGTTCCATATCATACAAAAGGCCAAAACTTGTTGGTTTGGAGGAGTGACTATAGTAGAGGGGTTTCCCGGGTTTTTAATTCATGTGATTTATTCCAGGTCACATACTGTTAATAAGTTGTGCTATTAATCCCTAAATGCTCAAGCGTTCACATTCAATTTTTTGGCATGTCCTGCACCAGTGCTTGAATTTTCAATCATGTAGCAAAATAGATTTTTTTTCTCAATTTCAACCATATGGATGTGAAATACACTACCATGTATTCTTGATGTAAAATTTTGGGTCAATCACACCACATCAGCAAGGTCATATTGACATGTAAATAGGGCCTTCATCAACGGGGGCAACTCCAAAAAAAAAACTTAAAATTTTCCATTTGATGCCCAATTGGGTCAAGGCAAAAAAAATCGTAGGTTGAAAATTTGGCCATAATATATTATATGGTTGTTAGATGTCACGGTTGACCGTGACCATTCTTTACATTCTCTCATTGGCTAAGAAATGAAGGGCGGTCCCACCTTGTTTACATAAGGTCACCAAAAACAAGAGTGATCATGTCAAAACATGGATGAGAAAGTGACACAGAAGTGTCATGATATCCTACATGTCTAGAAATGGATATTGTCATAGGTCATCCATACTTTGCGGTGAGAAACCCGAATAAGTTATTTCAATAGAAAATGAAGGTGACCGAGCCATGGAAAATAAGTGGTTGAGTCATATCTATATTGCCCTAGTTAGGTGTCTAACATCATGCTTTTCTCTGGGAGGTGGACTCTTCATAGCATGTATGAATTGACGAGACTATAAGAAAGGGTGTTATTTGAGGCTTTAGCATACACAATATACATAAGGGAGAGGTATTGTTTTTCAATAGTGTGTACATCTAAAAAGGCAATATTATATGAAGTAAAGGTAAATGTACAAAAGAGGGCCTTATGGTTTAGAGAAAAAAATGACAATAGATGTGGTGCTTCTTTAGTCTCTCTCTCTAGATTATGGCTAAGTTATTGTGCTCTTGTTTTTGTTTGTTTGATGCAATCGTTAAGTTACATGCTATGGACTAAAAGCATTCAAAGACTTTTTCTTTGGAAAGTGAATTTATTATGTAATAAATTATTATTTAATTCATGATGTATAGTTTGTATATGTTGTGGAGGCACTTATCACATTGGATTGAAAAGCTTAGTATAAATATATGAGTCCATTATTTAGCATGCCATTAGTATGTATGCTCCGGTTGTTTCTATAAACTTCTCGTATACAAGTGATTTAATTTCATAGTGACCCATGCATGTCATGTAGGTTTCCAATGAAAAGACCACCTTGCGGGCCCTATTCGAGGAGTAACACTTATAGCAAGTAAAAGCAAAAGAAAAGAAAAATAGAGAAAAAGAAAAAGAAAAAGAAAGAAGCAAAAGCATAATATTGGACACCTACCACCCTACTAGGTAACCAAGCTTTGACATGGTCCTACACCTACTCGAGCCTCAAGAATGATAAAGAGAGATACCTAACTTACATTGCATTTCACAATGGAGGCCACACAAGAACCTTCACAAAATCCAACATTCCTTCAAAGGCTTCACATCATTTGCGTAATTGTCTAAGAATGACATGCCCTTTACCGTATAGCCCTTGTAACTTGTGTGGTGAGGAAAGACATGGATGATCACCATTTGCCTTCTCGATTTTGAAAAAGAGCAAGGAAGGAGGCAACCGAGGGGGGTACCAAGTGCTAACTTAGTGCATGAGCATGGAAAGCAAAGCAAAGCAAAGCAACGGAGGACAATTCCCCTACGTGGCCTCATAATAGTGTTTTGGCTCTTGGGACATTGTGCTAAACTTATTACCACATGCAACACTTGTTGATTGCAACATATTTACTTATGATGTATTTACATCGCTATGCAATGAATATCTTATCTAGTACCATAAAGAAATACATAAGAGTGTCGGTGTATTTATAATCTAACATGCAATGTCCGTTCGTCAACCCCTAGTCATGTCTGTGCACGTATGGGAGCAGGGGTGGGTTAGTGCCTACTTTCCATTAAGTGGATTGTAGCACCTAGTTCCAATCAGCACGTGGTTCTCACCTTCGTACATTGAGATTTTTGTTTTGTGACAACAATCTTGCACTATTTTTATTTTTATTTTTTTCCATATGCATTAAGCTTTGTTGTTCCTTAGATCTTTAACCCTTACATGTCCCAAAGGCCCATTAAGGGTCTCAAGACGTCATCTGGAGGTGTTTAAGACTACTTAAGGTAGATGACAAGTTTTTACACCGTCACTTCAATACTTGCTATTATTGAAAGTAAAAAAGTTTAAATTATTGTTGTTAACACATGATAGGGGGATTTCAATGCACCAAAGTACTTCTTATTTGAGTTCCGTATGCAAAATTATAAAGGCTCAAAGTGTTATCGGTAGATGGCTTAAAACCAACACATGAGCATGATGTTAAGGTGGACAGTCTCAAAGTGCAAGATTTAATTCTGCAAGATTTTAAGGTGTTGGTTTTAGCACCATTTGCTTCACTATTCATTTTAGCTAATGATGTCATGAATTGCCCCATTTAGAATTTGCCTAAATTTATTAAATTACTCTCATGGAGCAAGTGAAATCCAACCTTAATATGGGCTTGGGGGGAGGGAGGACACTCAATGTAGCCAATACGACACCATGTGGGTGTGAAAAAGGAATGCAAGTTTGGCCTACCAAATATACATATGGCATAGTAGGTGATGTTCCACCTAGTTTTGTAGAAATGAATAAAGTAGAATGAATTCTGACGGAGAGGTAAGTGTGCCTTAAGACCCCCCTAACTTTTTTCACAATAGGAGTTTATTTCAACCAATATATTTACCTTATACTCTCACAAAGTTCATGCATGAAGCAATACGCGTCATCCCTAGTATCATACTTCAGTGACTTTGTCAATAAAAAATGTTTTACGGTATTATATAAAAAGAGCGGTTTTGGTTATCGGGAATGTGGGCATATTTGTAGCCATCCCATTGGTAGGAAAATGTTGACACAAGAGAGCGAAAGAGGATGTCTCTTTCTTTTTCTTCCAATTGTTGTTAATAAATGAACACGTTCCCTATGATACTTTCACCACAATTAGGTAGATGGTAGCAAGGGTTTGTTCTCATTGGGATATTTCCGGGTTGTTAAAAGCTTTGGGCGTCAACTACCATATTTTCAATAAGGCAAAAGTGCCTATCATGGACACTTTGAGCACTACATATCCATACCTAACCTATACAAATTATCCAATGTTCCATTTGGATTAGCAATTATGTTATGAACACAATGATCTTAAGATCGTATGAATCAAGGAATATATGATTTCAATAGAAATGTTCAAAGTCACAAACCTCATTTGTCCATACCTAATTTTTAATCACATACCGTCTCCCCCCCCCTTTCTAAGTGGGCAGTGTTGATCATTGATAGTTTGTTTTCTTCAACGAATGTGTTGCGTTTTTAAAATAATATAATTAGTATTCATGTTGGAGTCAATGTACGGGGAGTACCAAGGTTTAGTTATGAGCTAGTCGAATTTTTTTGGAGATTTCCGAATGAGTTCGCAATGATTTGGATGAGGTACCGATGTAAAATTGTCGAGGTCGGAAATCAACCAGTTCAAGGGAGAATAGACCGGCAATATGGCCGGTTGAGGCATCATAGTTCGGGATATTTACCAAGTCAATTTTTTAATTTTAGGCAAGTAGCTGAAGGGACTAGGGATAGGGCGGAAATGTTACTAGGGTAATACTAGAGTCATGACTCATAAGGGCAAAAACCATGGAGGCTAATTTATGGTTGGTTCCGTTGTCACTAGGCCGATTAGGGTTTTGAGGCTCTAAGCAGCTAGGGACCCTCTCTCACAAGTATAAGAAGAGTTTGAGCCCCTTGGGCAAAGTACCTCACTCCTCCATTAGGGTTTTTCTCTCCACCCCATTCTTGCTCTAAGCTTCCGTTTCTGCTCTTGTATTTTTCAATTGGTGTTTTCAAGCTCCGTGTTTGGCTTCAAGCTTAGTGGGTGGCTTCCGATCTTGCACCACTTGTCAATCTCGTTCAAGGGTACATTGAATTAAGTGCTAAAATGTTGGTTTTTTTCTTCATCTTTTCTCTTGGTTTTGCAATTGTGGGTAACAGTAGTTATGGTGATTGTGGCCATGTCTTGACAATAGATCGATTGTAGGTTGAGTGATGATGTTCGTGGATGCATGGAGGTTCGAGGAACATTTATGCTAGATTTTCATGTTGGTGGGTTGATTGTAAGTTGTGGGTGCTTCTGGTGGTTTGGGGGATCAAATTCGGGTGTCGGTTGTGAGTGTTTCAAGGCCCGACGGGTTGGAAGCAAAAATTTGGAAGCTATGCTTAGAATTGCTTTGGAAGGGCCAGATGAGAACTTTGATAATATCATTGAAGAAGCAATTCCTTTGTGGAAAAATGAAACTAAGTACCAATTCCTATATGCTAACCCTTCACGTTATATGTCTTCTGCAAGTGACGTTTTTTTGTTCAGTAACTTCAGTTATGTTTCCCAATTCTAAGGATGTCAATTAGTTTCAAGGTTGCATGTATTGTTGTACTAACCAACCTCTAAAAAATGCATGCACCCTCTTTGGATCCATACATTTTTCAAAGGCTACATTCTTGGCCCCAACATGGTGGGGGCTTGGCAAGGTCAACTCCTTCCAGGGATACTTGGAATTTCTTTCAACACAAATTCACTCCCTTAAAAGCATAACACCAATTTTATTTTATAAAAAAAATCCGACTCACTATACTTAACTTCGGAAATATACCAAAATTTAGAAACTAGGAAAATTGCCGAATGGTACAGGTAAATCTCGGAATTTAACCGAGAAAAAAACCTGGCTTTCGGTAGCTTCCGAGTGAAAAGAAAAAAATCCGAACAGTTTTATAAAAGGTAGGAAATGTACCGATTTCTGTATAGAACTCCCTGGACTGTGGTTGGAGCGTTGTGAGCCCAATATGGTGCCCACATGTTCTTTTAGTCACAAAAGTTCATTAGACCTTCCACTTTGGCATTTCCTCAACTGCTCAAAAATATAAAAAGAGTGAAGTTGTTAGGTTTAGAGTTGAGTTAAGATTGGAAATTTGAGTGGATGTTGTATTAGAGTTGAGGCTTGAAGGATCAGTTGGATTGATTGTTGATAGTTAAGTTAGGATTTGGATCAGTTAGGTTAGAATGTAGGGGTGAGTTAATGAGAGTTTTGGGTTTTAGCTTAGGATAAGTGTTCGTTTTAGGATGAGTTAGGTGTGGTTTAAGGGGGGCTTGCCTTCTCGGAAGGATTGAGCCCAGAGATCTCAGATCCAAGGATCAGGCTCTGAGAGGCTCGGAGGAGGTTACCAGCAGGGTGCGAGTGGGAAGCAGGAGCGAGGAAGGAGAGAGGGAGAAGGATGGCGGAGGCAGAGAGCCTCGGCCAGCTGCCGGAGGCTAGGCACATTCTGGTACATAGGAGGATTGCAAGCAGGGTGCCTTAGGCAGATGCCGAAGGTTGAGCACATTCAGGTTCAGATTTGAATTCGGAGGCAGAGAGCCTTAGCCAGCTGCCGGAGGCTAGGCACATTCAGGTTCAGATTTGAATTTGGAGGCAGAGAGCCTCGGCCAGCTGCCGGAGGCTAGGCACATTCTGGTATAGAGGAGGATTACGAGCAGGGTGCCTTAGGCAACTGCCGAAGGTTGAGCACATTCAGGTTCATATTTGAATTTGGAGGCAGAGAGCCTCGGCCAGCTGCCGAAGGCTAGGCACATTCTGCTACAGAGGAGGATTTTGGAGGCAGGGTGCCCAGCCAAGCTTGCCGAAGGCTAGGCACATTCTGATTAGATTTTGATTTTGAGAACCAAGTCTCTAGTAATGCGGAAAGTTATGGGGTAGGGAGTAATGGGTAGTTCAGCTAGGTTAGATTTTAATAAATCTCTAATGTAAGAGGAAATGCCTTTAAGAAGCCAGAAATTAGATTAATTGGTTGGATAGGACATCCATTATGTAGGAGATTAGAGGAGGAAGAAGATGTTAGTATGGTTGTGTGTAACAAACATCCTAGGTGCATAAGTATTTTTCAATACTAATGCCCTGTGGGGTTGAATAAAAAGAGTGTGTTTAATATTTAAATTCATTGGAGCATGAGCACGGGGTTTCCGAGGCTACGAGTCAACAAAGACATGTGAGCCATAGACTTCCACCTGGACCACAGACGCAAAGGGGTGGGGGTTATGGCTGACAAGCGTGTAATTGCTAGGCTTTGGGGAAGCATAAGGTGTTGGAATTGGAGTTGCTGGAGGTCTTGGGCTTTCTACCTTATTATGTGGCCATTTATTGAGGACACGATAGTTCATGCCATTGACATGATGGTAATATTAACAACAATAGACTCACCCTTGAGGTCCTTGATTTCTTAAATGTAAAATTTGTAGAGCATCAAGCCGATAGCATGAGTGATTGGACACATGGGTTGCCTTGCAATTTTGTGTGAGTTTCATTTGGGCCACCACCGGAGAACGCTAAGTGCTACTTCCTATAGTAATAATTATAGAATCACATAAACATCTAAAAAATATGGGGAGGTTTGGCGGAGGTCCAATGGTTTCCAATCTATGCCATATCATCATGCTTATTAGCCTAAATTTGAAATGAGAAGCCTCCAAACTACACTCTATAAAGCATAGAAGATTTGGTGTGGATATGGTGAAGATGTGTGGAGCACAATGCGTGACACATCAACACATGTTTTTTTTTCTTCATTTTGTTTTGTTTTGTTTTGTGTGGATCACTCTACTTATGTTTTTGGATATATTTAGGGTGATATAGTGATTATGAAGAAATTGGTTTCGCTACAATCCACCTCTACTCTAGCCTTGAATGTCCATATTGTGAGAAGGTGTGCAAGGTCAAGAGTTGTATTTGGAGGCCATTTATCCTTCCCCACAACATGCAACAAAGAACATGTTTCCACTTCTATGTTTAAGATGTCAAAATACTAATTTGTATGTTCATTGCATTTAATGTAGGGTAGATGACTTTGATGTCACAAAACTTTGGTCATAAATCATAAGGAAACACACCTAAAACTGACAAATAAGCGTTGAGCATATATTCTTATAAAGTCCCAATTTTTTTTCATTTTTTGCAATATGAAGAGGATTCCAACACACTAAAGAGCATACCAGTTGGATATCATATGCAAAAGTTATAGGGTTTGATATTTCATTTGTAGGCAACCTAGAACCGACACCTATGTCAAATGTTCAAGTGGTGTACATCTTCACCATCAATATGTGCCTATTATAGAAGATTTCCAGATGTTGGTTTCAAGTCATGTGTTGGTTTTGGATATACAATGCGATCCCTTCTTGGAGGCTGAGATTAGTACCAAAGTCATCAAGTTCCAGTCTCCACCTATTGGGAGAAGCCGACCTTGGTTGGCATGCAAAGCGACGGTGTTGGTGTTGTTGCCGTAGAAAAAATTCCCGTCAACTCCCAAGCCCACCAATTTGTCCTCTACGGTTGGCCGTCCGATGCATGTGGCAACACTTAAAAGGCCTAGAATGCGTGTTCTTAAAACAAAAGTATATTAGTGGAGGGTCCTAACTTCTAAGTGTTTAGGGTCGTAAAAAGGGAGAAAGTTTTTTTTTGGGCGGGGGGTGGCCGATTAGTACCATCTAAATATCGGATAAAAGTGCAAATTCAAGCGCTAATAAGGAATCTATGGGCCACTTTGGCACACTCCCCATCAATTAAAGCGTGGAGGTACTATCGTGTCAAAATCACTACAGAATTAAGTGTACATATGTACGTTATATGTACATGTTCCGTACGGCCTTTACCAAGTCTACGTGTTCCAAAAGGACCGTATCAATCTCGTCAACTAGAAACCGCTTCAAATAATTAGTGTTGTCCCATATGGGTCTTTAATGGATTAGCCCATTCGTGTGTTTCACATTTCAATAATGGGGCTCGATTAGCCTTATTGTTGTGTGGTGATAGAAACCGTTTGATTTGAGAAGTTTGGTAATGAATGGACATGGATGAACCACCAATGCATACATGGTGTTTGTTAACCCCTAAATAGTACTTGGTGGTTCAACGAACATTTTCTATGTACGTATCAATGGCGGTCTTGAACCCTACTTGCCACAACCATGAATCTTATCCATTTTCCCCACAAAGGTTAACCCTTAAATGTTCAAGAGGTTCATTATAGGCCTCAAGAAGTCGAACAAAGTTGTTTACGGTCTTAAGTTTGCTACTTTGATAATGTAAAATGGTGAAATGTGACTCCTTCTACAATTCACTCATGAATACACTTATGCATTCAATTGGATCACAAAGCGCATAAGAGCTAAAGAGAGACTTGAGTCCTATCAATGGCCAACGTCATATATATATATATATATATATAGTATGCATATCTTATTACCGTCGTCACTCATGTCCATATTTGACATGCAATTTGTAGGAAATTGTGTTAACTATAGGTTCAGTCCCTTAAACGTGTTATTCGTAATTTTGGTAGCTCCTCCAAAGCATTAGGTAGACTATAAACAAAAAAAATAAAAATAGCATCGATGTCTTGTACACTGACATGAATGGGGACCCGTTCTTCCTTGCCTTGATCATGTTTTACTAAGCTGCAAGATAGTTACTTCCTTCCTTTTGAAACGTAGGCCCCATCAGGTAGAACATATTTTGTTACAAGGGACAATGCCATAATGGACATAACATTATTCAGATCCATAACAATGTTATGTGGGATTGACAATATTCCACTGAATATTCATAAATATTCCCACACTCATGTTGAATGCGGGAATATTCTGTGGAATATTGTCAATCCCACATAACACTATTATGGATATGAATAATGTTATGGAACAGGCATGCATACACTACATGGAAACATTGTTCAACGAAACACTAATTAATGACCAAGGCTTTCGTGAACCTAGAGTCTCCCATCAGCCTTGTAAACTTGTTTTTCATCTATCATGGTTCAGGGAGGGGGATGAATGTTAACTATGGTACCAAAGATGTACCTTCGAATATTATTCCAACTCTTGATTTGGAGTTGAACAAGAAGAAGGTTTTGCAGGGTGATTATTAGACTACATCCTTATAGTGATATGATTTAACACTAACAGGGCACTGCTCTATTGATATTCTCTCCCGCATTGATATGGCAAGTAAGGTTCTCATATTGGCTAGCAAGTGTCCCATTTAGCCATGCATGACTAGGCCATTTGCAACTTACACACATTCTTCAACAAAGACCACATAACAAGAGAGACCAATATAGTCAAATACAAATGCATATACTTTGGAAACATGGCTATTCAACAAAAAAAATCCAAGTTTTTTTTAGAAAGCCTCATGCATTTTCAACGCACAAATTACAATAAACACCTAAATTCAAATATGCACAATTTATGGTCAATCATAGAGAAAACAATATTGCAATTGCTCACACACCCAAATCCCAATTGCAAACTATACATTAAAAAAACATTACAAAGATACATGGCCACACCTCCTGTTGTTAGGAATTTGAAAAGATAAAAATTAGGGTGTAGTGGAGGACGTTGAGAAGGTGTGATCTATCGAACCAACCTCCTGTACATAAGACTACATGGGAATTTGGCAGCATACATGAGAAGTTGTGAAGGGGTGGAATAAACACTTCCAAATGGAAATGGCGACGTGTCTGAAAGATCAACAGATGCACAAATGCCATCTTTTGAATTTGATAGCACAAACACATTATCATCAGTGGGCTCCACTTTAACAATTACGACATAGGAAATTTGAACTGTGGATGTACCGGATTCGTTTGTCAGTATGACAGTTGAAGCTTGCATTTGAGACTCAGAAAGACCTACCACGCTAAATGAACCAGACCCTAAAATCCACATGGAACCAACCTCAGTTCTATTTTTGTGGTGCTTTTGGGCACCCCCCTCCAAGGGAGCCTAAAAGTACCGCACAAGCCCTTCTGTGAGGGTGGCCTGCCTTAGCAGGTGTCCAAGCCGAACCCGGATGTGGTGATTTTTTTATGAGTATTTAGATTTGTGAAGGGATTTGTTAATTGCGTCGTGTCCTTCCGGCAGGTTGTGCCTAGATTTTAAGTGCCTAAGGTAATTATCTAAGCTATATTAATTTTCCTAACCTAATGCCTAATCTGTCATAGTCTACGCACAGACGCACCAGCCTTGGAATCACGGCGACCTAACCCTAATGAATGAAATAACCTTACCTTTTACCTTGGCCACGTCTAATTCCTTACCTCTTATATATTAAATTTTATAAACGGGGGAACGTTGATTAAATCCCACCCTATCAACTTTCATTCTTAGTTTAATAGTTGATTAAACAAAGCCTATCTTACTAAGTTTATATATTATGGCATCACCATCTACCTGGTTGGTGCACACCCTAACCCGAACCCTTCAAGGCCTTGTGCGGGTCTCTTGAACGTGATTAACACTTACACCCTCCGATCTTTGCCGCCGGAGGGGGTAGTATCAATTCTCCGAGTTAAGTTCCCGGTTGGTTTTTTACCCACGGGGATTTTTTACAAATTATGTTGGTTGTTAGTTAGTTTAACACCGGTTGACCACAAAAATTCAACTTGATGGAACCGGGGAATAAGGCACCTTGTGTGTTCAACTTGTTGCACAATCTTCAAGGGTTGGGGCCATCAACTCCAACCCTTGGGTCCAACAACATGATAATGGATTCGTGGGCCATTAACCCCATCTTTCCATCAACAACATTCAGAGTGGTCGTGTCGGTGATTAACCCGACTTCACCACATACAAAACTTTCTAATAATCAAAGCTACTATCACAACCATACCAAGGGGTCCCAAAAATAATGGAGTTGGGTACTCCCTTGGCGGTCAAGTGGTCAAACCAGTTGACCTTACGAGATAGATGAATAGGTTAGAAATGCGTACCTTAGTCACGCTCCCTCCAATCCTAAATGAAAGGCTAGGGTTAGTGACTTACCTCAATTCTCCTCGTTCGATAGGGCTTGATGTCGGCCGAGCCACCACCTCCTCGCCTTGCTCCACCTTCCGGACGTTGATCTTGTCTCCGTCCTTGAAGCTAACTTGGTTGCGGTTAAACTTCAATTTAGTGCACTATAATTTTAGCCTTGTTATAATTAATTCACTTAGTTCACATTATTAGCTTTCTAGGGACCTAAAATTCACTTTAATCGGATAGGATTTGCAAAAGTTACAAGGTTTGAAAGTACGGTGTCTATTCAATCTATCCTTCAACTTCAAAAATCCATATTTAATTCATTACTTACTCAAATCAAGAGTTTTAAACATCTCTAGAAAGCTCTCAAAAAAAATATAAGAAAAAAATGCAATTTATAGAATAAGCCAAGATACATCCACCAGCCTCATTGTAATACAATAGTCCACTAGACTTACTCAAACTATGCACTGCACCTTTGAAAATTCATAACTAATTTATAATTCACTCAAATTATGTGTTCTAAATAGCCCTGGAAAGCTATTAGAATGGTCTACTAAAAAAAAATGAGATTGGTAAGGTAAGCCAAGATAGATCCAGAAGTCTTCCTAAAATGAAGCAGTCAACTAGAAACGCTCAAACTATGTACCTCACATTTGAAAATTCATAACTAAATCATAACTCATTCAAATCACATGTTATAAACAGCCTTGGAATGAAAAAAAAATTCTAATTGAAAAAAACATATGTTTTTTTATTGAATTTCTGATAAGGTCAGCAAGTCTGATCCAACAGCCGCTACCTAAGTGAACATCCTAGTTTTTGCCTTAACTTTGGAAAATCATAACTAATTGCTAACTTAATCAATTTTCAAATAGGAACCGGCTATGGATAGCTATAAAAAATCTCTACAAGGCAAAAAATACAAAATTTTGGTTTTAGGTGTTAACCTAAGCATTTAGGCCATTAACGGCCAAGGTCTACATTGTCTCCATATTTGACTTGCATTCTAACCTACCTTACGGAAGAAGGAAATTTTTGTGTGTTTAAAAACACACATTCTAACTAGGAGAGGGTAGGGAGGAGTTTTCTTGAAGCCTTACTACTAGAGACATGCAAAATATAGTTTCTTCTTAATTACATTGAAGTAGGGTTTCGCCCAAATTCTAGAACTTGAGGGGTTTTCTCTCTAACTACTTAGAAGTAGGGCTTCGCCCATCTATTGAAAAAGAAGAGAGATTTGTCTACCTACATTGAACTAAGGCTTCGGCCTTCTATCAGAAAGAGAAGGGAGTTTTCAAGGTGGGAGTAGGGGGTTTTTAAACCTTTTCAAAAAAAGGTTGGACCCCTCCGTCACCGGTTCCATTTTTCGACCCCCTCCCAAAATTTTGGATCGAGGATTTTCTAGTCGAGATTACCATCTCGTCGCCGAGGTGGCTCCAACGGAAATCTTCCGAATTCGTTCTAATTTTTTATAGCAAGTTGGCAAAAGGCCAAGGGGGCAAGTGACCCCCTTCTATTTTTCTTCAAAGTCTTCATGCTAATTTTTTCCTTCTCACGCCGAGCACCTCCACTCGTCTTGCGTGACCCACATTAACTACTAAACTAACATTTGCTTACCTAGCTCTACTAATTTAGTCCTCTTAGCTAGTTGCTTTCATTAACTACGTTTTTTCCACGCTAACTAGGTTTCTACCTAGTTAGCTATTTTTCCTAACTTAGCTAATTTCTATCTCTAGTTAGTTTTTATTTTTACTAACTCTACCTAAAACTAGATTTTTTCCCTTCACGGGTGAAGGCCGAAGTCCTCGGTAATTTTCTTTCCTTTTTTAAAACTAAATGCTAAATGGAATAATTTTTTCTTTAATTCGCTATCAATCCTAACTTCTAATACTAAAATCCTAACTAAAAGTGACCTCACGGAGTGGTGGACCACTCTGGGGGTTCACAGTTCTTTTGAACCAAAATCGTTTCATACACCTCTCCATCCGCAAAGTACATCTCTTGCTCTAAATACATGGTTCTTATTTGGAGGTTGATTCTTAAACTAAGCAAATTCTACGAGACATCCATCTGACCATCATCACGAAGTGATAACATAAAAGGAACAAAAGATCCATGAGCTCTAATGGTAGCCATGGAGAAACAAAAAAAATAGGTGAACATCACATCACAATAATATTGGATCGATGGAGCTTTTGTATTGAGTGGTGTATAGTGCAATAATAGATGAAGATCAAAATGTGTGGTATCATAGCATCTAATAATATAAAAATATACAGATTACAATAATAGTCAGAAAATATTTGAGGGTAAAGCATAGAAACCTAAACCATATCCTAAAGAAATCTCATTTGAAAACTAGACCATAGGGTGTCAGCCATAAACACCCACCCTTTTGCGTTTGTGGTCCAAGTGGAGGTTCATGGCTCATACATCGTTGCTGACCCCTTAGCCTAGGTAACCCCTTGCTCATGCTCTAATAAAACTAAATATCAAGCACACTCTTTTTATTCAACCCCACAGGGCGTTAGTATTGAAAAATACTTCTGCACCTATGATAATTATTACACCACAACCACACTAATGTCCTCTTCCTATTTTAATCTCCTATATAATTTATGTGCTATCCAACTAATTAATCTACCTCCTTGCACCCTAAAAACACCTCTTTTCATATTAGAGGTTGATTAACATCCAACTTAACTGTGCCACTCACTAATTCAACCGCCCGCCTTGCGACATTTTTGGAAGCCTAGCTCCAAATTCACATCTGAACCAGGAGTCCAGCTCCGAACTAGCCTCAGCTCCGAACTAGCATCTGTACCAGGATCCCAGCTCCGAACTCGCCTCAGCTCCGAACTAGCATCTGTGTCCAGGAGCCCAGCTCCAAACTGGCCTCAGCTCCGAACTAGCCTCAGCTTCGAACTCGCCTCAGCTCCGAACTAGCATCTGTGCCAGGAGATAATTCCCTTTTCATGTTTTCCCAGTAACATGAATCCCCTGGTCTAACCCCAGTTCGGCTCACTCCTCCTGCCTCCTCGTTTTCGAACCCCCTCGCCTCGCACACCTGGAACCTTATCTCGCCCATCATCTGATCCGAGGTTGGAGGGATTTCCCCCTCCCTTAAACAATCAAGTTCAAGGCCTTAAACAAACACTAACCCATCCCTAGCCATTTCGACACGGAATAACCTAATCCCAAAACAACACTTAATCTAATTTCCCCTTTTCTTTTGTAATACTCAATTCAACCCCTTAACACTACTTAAATCCAACCCTGAAATCCACCCCCAACAAGGCATTCAATTAACCCAATAATTACTAATTTTCATGTTTTAATGTTTCTTAAAATGTTACTCGAATTGTGAGCACTAATTTGGGCTCACATAGGGAATTCCAACCCACGAGGGAGATGTATATTATAAGTCCATCACATGAAGATAAAAAAATATGCATATCGTAGAAAATAAGAACACGGGAGAAATGTGGGCATGGATATCATGGAGAAAACGACGTTAAATAAGAAACAAATTGGCAGACTTTTAAATTGTGGCGGTGCAGGCTGGATGTAGATGTAGAAATCATCAGATTTGGCCGGAAAAGTAATTAATTGGCAATTATATATAGAACCAAGTGGTTGTGGAAGGTTGTAGTGTCAGAGGAATTTGGCGGGTATAATAAAAATAGAATAAAAGACACGTAGAAATAACTCGGTCATTGGACGCCAATTGCAACACGGATAATCGTAATATACGTCAAGTTCATGTGAGATAGACATATTGAAAGAATGCATGAAAGTAGAGTGATAATGGACATATCATTGACATCAATGATGGTGAAGGATGTAGAGAGAACACCCATGAGGTCGAAGAGAAGGCATAGAATAGCTTTGTATTTGACGTCAAAGGAAAAAACATTCAGGCTAAGTGTGGGAAAGAAGAATGCAAGCAAAGAAAAAAGATAAAAAACTTGTTGAATACGATCGACAAGACTGTTAAGGCATTGCATTTTGATACAATAACAATAATAGCGATGAAGGGTGATGAAGGTGCAAAGAGCAAAGAATATGAAAACGATTGTATATTGGAGTCGGAAATAAAGATGAGTTCAAAAAACACAACAAACAAAAAGGTAAGTCACCTTAACCTTCACATAATTTGATAGTGCATTGAATGGAAATAAACTAAAATATAACATTTACATTTAACTAATAATTGTGAAGTGGTATGAAAAGATGGAAATATTAGTGAAGTGAACCATGTGTGTTGGCGTATATGATACGTGGGATGAATAAAAAAGCTTGAAAGCTAGGAGGGAGAACCATGTGCATTGACGCACATGGTTTGTGCGGCGAGTAATAAAGCTTGAAAGTTAGGAAGGAGGACCATGTGTGTTGATGCATAGGGTACATGCGGGCGAGTAAGAGAGCTTAAAAATTAGGAAGAAAAATCATGTATGTTGACACATATGATATGTAACGGCAACTTGAAGATCTTAAAAGTTAGGAGGAAGAACCTTGTGCATTAACGCACATGATATATAGCGGCAACTTGAAGTTCTTCAAAGTTAGGAGAGAGAACCATGTGCGTCAACGCACATGGTATGTAGTAGCAAAGTAGAGAAGTTATAAGTTAGGAGGGAAAACCCTGTGCGTTGACGCACATGGTATGTGGCTATGAATAAAAGAGCTTGAAAGTTAGAAGGGAGAACTTTGTGCTTTAACATATAGGGTATCTGCCGACGACTTGGAGAGCCTGAACATGAAAAAAATTGACCTATTGTGTGAATTTAAAATGACGTATAGAAGTTTAAAGCAATGAATTTGTGCAATATGGGGTTAAAATGTAAAAAGTGAAAAATATGTGTGTTGAAATATACATGTAGTATATAAGAGGGGCTAAAAAAAAATGAAAATTATTAGGAATTTTTTTGCCCGCAAACCCAAAATTTACGAGATGGCTAAAAACAATGAATTACATAGAAGATTGAACAAGAAAAATGACATTAAACAAGAAAAAATTGAAGAACAATTATAATTACAAAGATTTAGATTATATATATATATATATATATATGTTTTTCGGACAAGATTTGAATTATTTATAGACTTTATAAGTTTTGGCAAATCTACCAAATCTAGAGTTTAAAATGCCCCCCTGTGAGCCCAAAAGGGTGCCCACATTTAGTCTTAGACCCTTGAAACGTTAGTTGATGCACTTTGAAGTAGCATGTTACTTCACAAAAATATAAAAAGAGTGAAATGTTAGTCTTAGAAGTACCATGTTGTAAGAGGCTAGGATGTGAGTTGTTATTGTGTTTTTACCTTCGGAAGGATTTGAGTGAATGAGGATAGGTAAGGAGAACTTGGATTGAGTAGTTAGTGAGTAGGCTAGTACAAATGGATGGAGACAACCAAAGTGACTCAAGAGGCAAGTGCATTCGAATTGGGATGAATGGAGGATCACATGGAGCGCACAAGTGGACCACCTCATCATGGCCACTTAATGGGGAAGGTCCAAGGAAGAATGCAAGGTGGAGGATAAGCAAATTCTCAAAGCACCAATCAAATCACGAGTTAAGCATCGTGGTTTGAATTAAGTGGTGAGCAACGATTTGGGAAAGTAAGGGGAGAAAGTTATGGCGGCGGAAAGCGAAGGAGGCTAAGTTTGGGTTGAAGCATCCCAAGTTTGGTAAAGTGTGGTAGGTAGAAAGCCAAGGCTAGTTGAATGTTCGAATTAGGATCCTTGTTGATCATTTGAGGGAGGAAGGCTTAGAAGATAGGATTGGCGCCTACTAAGTAGGAGGAAATCTCAAGGGCTTATCGTGAGCCTTGAGGGTGCTCACCCCCTCAAGCTTACTATATAATCCCTCATTCTTCCCTCACTCATCCTCTCTTTCCTTTGTGCTCCAAGGCACCCCACGAGTTATAAGTGTGGGTGTGGGAAGCCATATTGGAGCACATGTGTGTGCTTAGTTTTTAGTTTGAGAGCCAAGGCTTGTTAGCCTTGAAGAGGGCTTGACCTCTTGGTAGAATTAGTGTTGACGTGAAGGATTTTAAAGTTAATTCATGATTCCAATTTGTGGTACTTAAAGTTCATGTTTTGAATACACGTGGTTGCAAGTTCCATGTTTAAGAGTTGAGCACTTGAGGTTGTGATGAGTGCAAAAATATACTTGTGTGGATTAGTTAGTCTTAGTGAAGTTAGGAAATTCTCTCTCCCCCTCTCCTCTCTAGGATTTTAGGATTTTAGGATTAGAGAAGAATTGTGTGATTAGAAAGGGGTTGTTAGTAGAATTAGGAAAATTAGGTAGGAAGATTAGTTAAGGGCTTGAATAATTAGTGAGGTAGTTGGGGATTACAACTACAAAGTTGTGGGTTCATGAAGGAGCTGGGTTTATAAAGGAGCTGGGTTTGTTTAGTTAGAAGCTAAGAAGCTGGGTTTATGAAGGAGCTGGGTTTATGAAGGAGCTGGGTTTATAAAGGAGCTGGGTTTGTTTAGTTAGAAAGTAAAGAGCTGGGTTTATGAAGGACCTGGGCTTGTTTAGTTAGAAGCTAAGGAGCTGGGTTCATGAAGGAGCTGGGTTTATAAAGGAGCTGGGTTTGTTTAGTTAGAAGCTAAGAAGCTGGGTTTACGAAGGAGCTGGGTTTGTTTAGTTAGAAGCTAAGGAGTTGGGTTCATGAAGGAGTTGGGTTTATGAAGGAGCTAGGTTTATGTAATTAGAAAGTAAAGAGATGGGTTCATGAAGGAGCTTAGTAGATAGCCTACTTAATTAGCTCATAGACAAGTAGTTAGTTACATTATGCTAGTTAGTGTTATGTGTGGCTTTCACAAGTAAATGTATTTGAGATTGACTATAGAGAATAGTGTTTTTTAACACTTGCATCCTCTCTTTAAAAATAAACCACGTGCACAAATTAATGGAGAATGTGGAGCACTCTCGCGATGGCAAGACAAAGGAAGCAAAGACCAAAGTTAAATCCAAGACCACTTGAAGGGTGAACCTTGCACTATGGACTCATCCAAGTCCAAATCCAATACCGCGGAGGAATGTGAGCCCAAACCCACTACTCGGACTACGGACGCTTAAGGGTGGGGGGTTTGGCCTCACAGCCCCCCCCAAAAAAACTACATGAACAGACCCTATGCATTAACACACAGAGTCTGCGCTGGCAACTTTCAAACGGATATAGCCGCACGCATAGACCATGTGTTTCAACGCACATGGTCTATGCGCGCAACTTTGAAAGGCCTCCAGCTAGGCCCATAGACCCTGTGTGTTAACGCATAAGGTCTACCCTAATTCTTTAGGACGAGCCACCACCCTAGGATTTTTTTCGCTTCCTCATGTTGGTGTTATTGTGTTGTTTGTTGTTGTTACTTCTCCTTTCTTAGTGGTACTACTGCTGCTGTTTTTTTGCTAATAACACTATATTCGTTAATTGGAGACTTTTGAAAGTCTCAAAATAAAATACGCCCATAGTTTGGGATGCCAATACTGTGAGCATATGGAACATTGGGAACATCGGGAACTTGACGGTTTACAACTCCGCACGCAAAGAATATTCTCATCGCCAAAAATAGTAAGTTTTTAAATCATAATCAAAACATGAACTATAAGTGGAAAATAACAATCGAATCCCAAAAACTAATGCTTTTATGTCATTATAAAGTTTAGGGTGCGCATCCCATATATAAGGGTCTCATGGATTTGGATGGCACATCCCAAATGTGAGTATAAATTTGAATGTAGCCGCAATCCCACCAAGTCTACAAAGTGCCCCTATTTTCCACATTAATTCCAACCCCTGTTAGGTTTCCCCATCTCCATCTTCCGCTTCATATCCATTATCGGCGTCATTTTCCGCGGTTGCAATACGTGCCAAGTTGTCTTTGGCAAAATCTATATGTTTTTGGGGGATGGTCATGGTTTCCGATTTGGAACCCTTGCGCGGCTTCCAAGCACAAAGGATGGTATCCGTGTTTATCCAAACCGGTCCGTACGCAGAGTCCACTGTCCACTTGAAACCTTTTTTGGTGTCCCAACCTAAATAAGTGCGGAGCACGTTCTGGTCTTTGGTGCTCGGACAGCAATATTCCACTTCAATTTGGCGAAAGTTGGGGCTAGTTCGAACAAAATTGGGTGAAGACAATGCTTTCACCAACCATATTGGCTTCGGGTGTTCCTCATCTCCTGCTCGTACGAGCACCATATAACCTTCATGGCAATCAACACCCACACGAAACGAAGGAGCCGGACGATTGCGCACAGGGCCAACGTAATGCTCGTCCATTGCGAACTCTTCACGGACGTCTCCATTGCTAAAGAACATGGCATCGGACTCCATAACTGTCAAACGACTTTGTGGCCAAAATCCTTGTGTCAAAGTCGTACGGGTGTCGACACCAACGGTCATCAAGGCTGAGCGAATGCGATCCCAATACGCGATCAACGGTTCATGAGTATCCCTAACACGTCTGGTGATATCTTCCTCACACAACTCTTTCCAATACTCAATGAATCCGGATATGTCTTTGATGATTTCCGGCCCATTCCTCATGGGGTCGGGTTTGCACGGCTTTGGATCCCCATCCGGGAGCAAACATTTCCCATCCTTGTCTTGATGCCACACGAGTATACCATCCTCCGGGCCCCAATTAGGGGATGTGCACAAAAGCTTGAACTGCATGGCGGGGACGCCATCATCCCTCATATAGAAGCGGAATTGTTGTGCTTTGGTATGTCCCACCAAACGGTCCACTCCCTTCAACATGTATGGCTTGATGAAGGCCTTGAAATTTGGTATTTCTTCAATCATGTGCGGGATCACCGGCACATTGTCCAAATCCATGTATGATTTCATGAGAAGTGGTATGGTGGGAAAATCCTCTTCATGCAACTTCATGCTCCAACGGCCAAATGAGGCATCAATATCGTCGTGCGTGTGCCCCACCATCAAGAAAGACACAAACACCTCTTTGAAGATGCCTTTTGCCACGAGCATCGACCAAAAACAAAACACGTATCGACATTTGTTGTCTTTAGCACAATTATCAAGTTGAACGTGGAGAGTTGGAGGCAAGGGTTTTGCAATAATGGGTTCTCCGGGTGGTTCCGGCAATGAAGACATACAAACCTCCTTCCCTTGTAGCACTGCCTCATAAAGGGGTGTCGTTCCACAACCATCGAAAAGGGCACGGGAAGAGTGTACCGGTGGCTTTTCGAGATCGCGCAATAGTTTTGCAAATGAACCGACCGTGTGGTTGGCATCGCCAGGATAAAAATCCAAACCATAATGGGCATATTTGACATCCACATGTCCATGGGCGATCATACCTAAGAAAAACAAACGATGCGTGAACAACAAAAATATGAAAAAACTACAAAGCGGATGGATGAAGTTGGACATTTGGAAAACACAACCAATGCAAATTGGAGAGACTTTCAACACACATGTGGGATTCTATACAAACCTGTGACAGCTACGGGCAACTTGAAGAGACCATCCGTGGCCTTTATTTTGCGTGCATAACAAGGGCATGCGGTCTTCGCATGGTCCATTTTATCATGGATGATTGTTAGAACCTCCGCGGGCCTCATTATGGATAGTGCACGGTTCTTGTAGTAATCTTGACGGTGTGCCTCCTGGTTGTTGACATGCTCAATGTATTTTCTCTGGTGTCTTGTATGGGATTCAGTGCCTATAGGGTGGGCATCTCGAAGACCTTTGTATTTCTCACACGCCGTACACCTGGCGAACTTGTCCCCAGGTCTCTTCAAAATGTATTCCGCAAACTGTTGGTTTTTAATTACACTCAACTTGGACAATGAAATGGGCCCACATCCCGCTGTGCGACCCACTTCATTTATGTCCGTTAAGATGTTCTTCCATTTTGTGCCCGTGGGTAACACCATTTGCACAACTTTCTCCCCTGATGACAATGTCCTCGTCTTGTGGGGCATTGCATCGGCCAATGGCACTATGATGGTGGAGAGTGTTGCGGATGCTTGGAGTGTCGCCTCCCTAGGTTTCTTTGTGCCAGAGTTGCCATGAAATCGAGAGCGGCGACCCAACAAAGAATACTTCCGAAACCTATAAAAGTCAGCCTTGGAGACCCCGTGAATGATATACCATGCTGTGCAACACACTTCCACATTCTCAAGGGTCACCACCTTATGGCCATGGGTATCAATGTGCAAATTTCTGTGGACCTCGAGTTTCTTAGCCGACCGCATACGAAAATCCGCAAGCCACAACTCTTGACGAAGAGACCTAATTTTTTCGCGAGGAAAAAATTGGCAACATTTCCTCTCGCAACAGTCCTTTGCGGACACAAGGCGGATAGAATCGTCTCCCAATATGGAATCCCGCCGTCGCTCCTTATCTCCGCGAGACACGTGACTAGAATCATACCTGCGTAGACCTTTGCGAGGACGCATTGTGGCCAACAAAGCAGACTGCGTCTGTTTATGTCGCCGGCCATGATTCCACAAGCTTACCCCGTCATGGAGAACTTGACGAAGGGGCCATCGACGCAAGGAGAATCTCCACGTCAAAGGGACCTCAGACGGAAGCAAAGTGTTCAAGATGCACACGCCGACATCGTCGAGACCAAGGGGGTGGGCATCAACACATTCACGGGGATCAGAGTTCCTGCATATGCCGTCTGCCACTGGGACACCAAGCTCGTTAAGTAGAACAACATCAAGTCCCACCCATTGCTCCCTCCCGAAACCGGTACACAATGGAATGTCATCATGGTCATCCCCGGAATGATGAGATTGGTCATGCACTTCGAAAGATCCATCGGAGGTTGTATCCACAGACACACCCACCACGTTTGTTCCGTCAACATTGACTGCCGACGGGGAAGAGAGTTCACATTCACTATCCGAGGATGATGCATTTGTCGACAACTCAAAGGCAATATCTCCTACATCCATTGCCATCCCACCTAAAAAACAACCATGGAATGACCAACCACACAACCGATGAAATGCATACAAGAGCGGACACACTATCTGTATATATACACGGCCCGATATACACACAATATCTGCATATATATATGGCCCGAAATACAGAAACAAGTATTGGGGTACCATTGGAGGACCTCATACATAAACAAGTACGGATTTCCCGAAACAATATGAGTATGGCCTGGGATATACGAAAGGCCGTTCGTATACCTTCCCACAGATATCTTAGGGTATACTTACGAAAGGCCGTACCTTGGTCCCAGGCCGTACTGCCTATGCCAACTAAAAGATGGACTCGCAATTGTGGTATTTACGTAAGTCCGTAAACGGTTGCTATCGTTTGTGCATGGGGAAAATGGATACGTATGGGAAATACAAACAACCGTTCGTAATTCTTTACATAGCATATTTACGAACGCCCGCTCGTAATTCACGAGGCCATATTGTGCGTCTGAATAGATGTATGGACATTTATGGATGTGGTTGGATGCCTATGCCATAATCCCAGGATATCTTCACGAACACAATTTAGTATACCCGACCATCCCAAGTGTTTTTGGGGCATATGGATGTGTGTACGACATACGAACGCCCGTTCGTAAATACTTGGAATAGCATATTTACGAACGACCGTTCGTAAACCTACCTTGCCATACAGTGCATGCATAGATGTATATGAATAGACGTGGCTGGATGCATAGACCACTCAGGTGGGATTTACGAACGCACGTTCGTAAACTCGACAAACATAAGTGTATTCGAGGAAAATGCATGCTTGTGACATACGGAAATCCGTTCCAAAATGGCGGGAATATCATTTTTACGAACGCCCGTTCGTATATATCGATGCCATAATGTGTGCATAGATGTGTATCTGTATGGATGTTCCTGGATGCATACACCATACTCTGTGGTATTTACGAACGCACGTTCGTAAACCACCATCATGTGTATATGGGGAAAATGGATGCGTGCGCTATTTACGAACGTCCGTTCGTCAATATTTGTACTAGCATATTTACGAACGACCGTTCGTAAACCCACAATGCCATGCTGTGGATGCCTAGATGTATGTATGATGTGGAAGGAAGCATAGACCACCCAGGTGGTATTTACGAACGCACGTTCGTAAAAGTCGACAAACCCGAGAATATTTGGGGAAATGCATGCGTGCGCGACACACGACATATTTGGAATATCATATATACGAACGTGCGTTCGTATATATCGATGCCATGGTGTATGTCTGCATACATGTATGTATATGTATGGATGTTGCTGGATGCATAAACCATACTCTCAGGTGGTATTTACGAACGGACGTTCGTAAACTCGACCATCCTGTTCATATGGGGCAAATGGATGCGTGTGCAACGTACGAACGTCCAATCGTGAATATTTGGAATAGCATATTTACGAACGCACGTTCGTATATCTCGATGTCATTCTATTTGTGTGCATGGATGCATGTATATGTCAATGTTGCTAGGAGCATATACCACACTCATGTGGTATTTACGAACGCACGTTCGTAAACTCTCGTCAAATCCTCTGAACAATTACCACAAATGCGTTGACTCCAACTTTACGAACGAGCGTTCGTAAAGTTCCGGTATTTGCGGCGGTATAATCGGGGTTTGTATACTACTGTACCTGGGAGGTGTACTGTGGACGCACAGGATGATGGCTTCAGCGCGCTCCGCCGGATCTGTGCAGCGCACACTGGGCCTCTGCCGCGAAAAAGAGCTCTCAAGTGGGGGGAGGAACTTTAAGTACTTCTCTAGGGTGGTTTAAAATCCCTTGGATGCTCTTTAAAAAGCGGATTCCCGCCGCTCACTCTGACCTAATATGCCATTCTATCTATGCGCGTCATACATGACGCTATGTATGGAACATGTATGGCATGCACGCAACATATTGAAATATGTACATGGGTCTCACACCTTTGGTTTTACCAAGGTCTAATGAATCAATATATATATGTACTAAAATAGGTAAATAGAATTTAAACGTGCGGTTGTTTAACATAGAATAAATGATTTGCGACCAAGGTGTGAATTCCAAGTTTTTTAGCAATTATTCATACCTAGTATATTATGTTAGCAAGGTCTAAGTGATATATATATATACATATATATTATATGCATATATATACATATATACACACACACACATTGAGGTGATTCCCCTCCCCACCTGACTTGAGGTAAGCCTAAAAGTTGGTTTAGGGAAACACAACCCTCACACCATCCACACTAGTATATAGTGCCCAGCCTAGTTGGTGGTATTAGGGTTTATTGCTGTTTTTTAGGGTGTTTTAGAGTTGAATCATTTTGGAGCTTTGAAGCTCCCATTTCATTCCGGAAATGAGTTTGCAACGTGCTGGAAAGCGAAAGGGGGAAGCTCCGCGTCTGAATGATCATCAACGTACTATGGAAATCATAGCAATGTTTGACAAACCCAAGCCACCCTCAATGCGAAGTATTGCTCCAGAATATGGAGTCAATGAGAAAGGCATTTGGGGATGGGACAAAAACTATCCAACATTCATTGTTGGGTAGATAAAACAACGCCCATGTGTGAAAGCTACTTAACTAAACCCTAAACCACTATCACCGAGGGAGCTTTACCCGGTTTTTGGGAAACTTAAGACTTCGGTCATTTGGTGAAGTCACAAGGGGGCATAAGAGTGGGTCAAAATCGGTTGTGGAAGCCCCTAACATTGTAGGTATCATGTGATTCACATAAAAACATGCCCGTAATATGCTCCCCCCAATCTCAAATTGGGTCCTTTATGAAGCTAATAATTATTTGAGGAACCATTGAACAACTTGAAAGATATTTCTTTTCTGAAAACACTATATTCCAAAACACTATATGAACATCCTTTATGAGTTCACTATGAGGTACTAGGGGGATGCGGGAAAACAAATTCATGTATTTATACTAAGCTCTTCAAATTAATGAATTCTAACCATACCAGGTATAATCACACTAATTGCGTGTTTTGCATCCTACGAGAAGTCAATTCATAGCTAAAATTGTTCGTTTAAACTTAAGACATGCATGTTCTAATAAAATGAAGTATGAATTGTGTGATCAAAATGCACTCAACACTATTAAGGTGAACGAGGGAGAATTTCTAACTTCACTATAATTGACCACAAACAAAGTTGTATCATGAAATCCAATTTTGAATCTTGAAATGACAAACGGCACGATTCTCAATAGTTGCTATTAACCGAATGAAGCAATAATTCCAAATCCTAGCAACATCAGTACACCAGTTGGACATGCCCGCGGACGATCACATGTCCACATATCTTAAAGGTTGGTGAAATTTAAAGATTTAGGGATGTAGGGTTTAAGGTTTGGGGTTAGGGTTTAGGGTTCCTGAACGGCTTAGCGTGAAAGGTAGTTATAACTACAATAGATTACACAAATAATATTCACTAAATTAATCATATCGCACGTACTTATTTTATGTGTAATGCACATTTCATGTTGGCAAAACATCTGACTTCATGGCTCAAATGCACTGGTTCAAGTTCAATTTAAAGTTCATTACACTATACAAATGTTAGTGGAAGTTGACACCCAATTGAATGAATTGAGGACCTCTTGGAATTTGAATTTTTCTTCCACCACTTGTAATAAAATGGACACCCATCTCAAATTGGGTCCTTTATGAAGTAATCAATAATTTGTGGAACCATTGCACAACTTGAAAGATATTTCAAGTTTGGAAACACTATATTTCAAAAGACCATATTATGCACATCCTTACTGATGGATTCATCATCGATTCCACCCTAAATGACATGGATTGTTCGCTACGAATTTATACTCCCTATGGGTATGGTTTAGGTTTAATGAGCCAACCCCGCCACTTATTTGGGCCACTTACTAGGGCCACTTACTAGGACTTAATTCATTTTTTCAGGCAATATATTATCTTAAAAAATTAAATATCATACATATGTAGCATGTTATCATGGACAACACATCCATGCCCTCATATGCAACAAAACAAACAACTTCTTTTTAGGCACCATTTTCAAAAGAATTCATTTAAAGGTTGAAAAGTGCGTTTGAAACACAAAATTTTAGATGCAGTTTCACAAAACATGGCATAACTTGTGAGGTGTTTGAAGTTATGTTGCCCTTGACCAAGTTGTTAATACAACATTGTCAAAATTTCAATACAAATTATGAAGATTTAGATTGCCTTAAGCACGTTTGAAATTTTTAATAAGCAGCTGTCAACAGCTAATTAAGATTGTTGTAAGCACCAAAATAAATTAGTTATAGAATACTCACATGAAATAAAACTAATTAGATATTGAATATATGATATAGACAAACTTTTGGCGAAGAAAAAATGTGAATTGCTAATCATTTCATTTTGTAATGTAATTTCAAAGTCAAGGTGGTACAATTTTTAAGGACTGTCAACACGTCCTTTGGCTCATTAAACCGGAACTGCACCCCTATATACTTGAAGTTTACAAAGGAACCAAATGTATAGGTGCTTAAATGGAATGCGGCAAAAGAAATTGTTGTATTTATATTAAGCTCTTCAAACTAATGTGAAACGCCTCCACTACATATACATATTACAAAGCATGAATTAAACATGCCTATATTACTTATACATCCAACTTTCATTTTCATGCGAGAGAGTCATTGAACGTTTGTCCATCCTAACAATAATGGACATGGTAGTCATGTATGACTACCTCCATAATATGGCAACAATTCATGTCACAAAGTTGAATGAAACCAACACATTTGAGTGTTAAAACACAACACATCCCCCTACCCCCATCCCATCCCATCCCCCCACCCCCTTCGCATCCCCCACCCCATCCCCCCATCCCCCCATCCCCCCATCCCAGCCCATCCCATCCCCCCAGCCCATCCCGTCCCATCCCCCCACACCCATCCCATTCAATCCCCCCACCCCATCCCACCCCATCCCCCATACCCCATCCAAGCCCTGCCCAGTGGGAGGCGGCCATGTGGCGGCGGCGGGGAAACCCTAGCGGCGCCGGCTACCTCCCTGCGCCCCTTCCTCTACTCTCCTCATTATCAGTTGCAGCAGAGAGAGGAGCGGAGCGCCGAGCAGATGCGGAGCGAAGCTCTTGCCATTTTTAGTTATACATCTTTGATAATAGTTTTGTCGGCGCTAGTGTGTTGAATTGCAAGTTTCCCTTGAGAGTTGGGATATTGGCAGTAGCTAGCTTGGGAGTTGCAAGCTTCGGAGTTGCTAGCATTAGGGTAGCAAGGTTGAGAGCTACAAGCTTGACAATTGCACGCTTGGGAGTTGCACGCACATCAGAGTAGTTGCTAGGGTTTGTACATAACGTGCGAGGGCTTCAGTGTGTGGGAGAATTGAGTGGTGCGAGGATTGAGTGCACTACAACAAAACACGTCTTTTACAACTGGGTTTTTTCACTCCTACGAGTGAGAAAACCCAGACTTTACTGACGTAAAAAACGACCAGTCGCTTCGGACAAGCAGTAAAGTCTGGTCATAGTAATGTCGGACAAGACGTTCCCAATGGACACGTTCCCAATGGACACGTTCCCAATGGACACGTTCCCAATGGCAGTGAAGTTTGGGGTGCTCCGCGTGCTTCACTTCATAAAGTCATGTCCTACTTCACTATGCCGAGTCAATATAAGCAACATAATATACGTCACCACATAACTAGGCCTAGTGATATTGTTACTAAGTCATGTAAGTTAGTATTAACTGTTGCACTTCACTACACAAAGTCATATATGTGAAATTAATAAGAGTCTCCATATCACTCCCTCTAGTAATCTCAAACATACAAAATGAGAATCATAACTTTATGAAGTAAGTGCGTGTGACTTCTTATAGTAAACTTCTCCGGCAATGACATATACTTCTTACTTTACGTCGTAATATTTACTTTACTATGTGGAGTAAACTAGTCATATATGGGTGTACCAACATTCGCACTTCACTACACAAAGTCATCTTACGTGTAATGAATTGAATTCTCCACGTCACTGCCAAGCGTAATCATGGACAGTAATGCATAACATCCATAACTCGGCATAGTAAGTGCATATGACTGGTTTTAGTAAACATCTCCAACAATCGCACTGTTTGGCGTGTGGACCTACTTTACTATGTGAAGTAACTTTTGCATCAACCATTAGTATTTGGCTTACTTTGTGGAGTAAGATCGTTGTCATATGTCATTATTGTGTATAACCAGTAGTGAACTTTATATGGCTTTGCAAAGTGACATATTCTGGATGCATATGACTGTACTTACTACAACTAGTAACATGAGGTCAACTCATCATAGTTAGATATTAATGGCATGCTCAGTATAGCAATATAGCAAGTCAAAATATAACAAGTTCTACTTCCAAATGAATAAGGATACAAATAGTATGTTATTCATATTCCGAATTTCACTACTAGCAATCATAAATACTACACTCTGAGGTACTATAAGTCTGAATATCAACATTGCTCTACAAGTCCGCACTACACTCACGCAGGAGCATACAACCTAACACAATCATTTGGCCAAATCACATAGTGGCCTTTTGCCTTGCCAATCGTAGTGATTGGAGGGTCGTCGTTAGTGAGGGGAATGCATAGGGGATAGTCATCCTTATATGTCTCCGTAAATGTGAGAGATATGTAGCCTTCGCCAATCACCTTATTGTGGCATTTCCCACCCTGCAAGTTATGCATAATACCCTTTCCAATGAATGTCGTCTTCAAGTCTTCCTCTTCATAACCACAGATGTGAACCACATCGCCCGGGGCCTGGACAAGTGCAAGAACCACATGTTAGTGTTTGGATTACATTAGGGCAAGCTTATGAATTCAACAACAACATTGAATTGCATGTTTCCTAGCAAGTGCGTACCAATTCCATCCAGGGTTTGGTCTTCTTCGAAGCCTTGGTGGCAAGGGGAGGTTTATCCGCCCGGCGTTTCTCTACCACCTGTCTGTTCTTTAATGGGCTACTTCTCAGTTTCTCTACAACATCGCCTTTCTTTAAAATTGGCAGAGCCTCCAATGTCAACTTCTCGCCTTCAGTCAGTCGTGCACGCTTCTGTTTAGGGGCACTATCTTTTTTGGCATCCCCACTATGCGCACTCATGCCTTGGCTACTCGATGGCGCCCGAACTGGTCGAACTACACCGCTAGAAACCTCTTTTACCTGTGAATGTCAAATTCCAATTCGCACATTAGACATATGCACAGCAGTTGTGATTTAGGACAACACATACATAAGGCCATATATGCTAGCCTGGTCATATTATGAAATTGCTACCAGTCATGTCACTGTGAATTACATTGCAGTCATTACTGCCAATAGTAATGTGGACAAGAACAAACAAAATCCATTACTACACCTAGTAAACCCGTTTACTGCTTATAGTAAACAAATCCAGTTATGGCACATACATCTCACTTTATGAAGTAATCTCTACTTAACTATGTGGAGTAAAGTTTAGTTCAAGGTGATTTCACAAGATTCTGCCCAGATGACATACATGTTCATGCTCCTCATGACCCGAAGAGGCTTTCTGGGATCCGGAGGGGGTTTCCGGGCTCGCCACGATTGGCAAATCGCCTGCACCTGTAGACTCTAATGCCTTGCTTGTCGGCTCCTTTGAGGCTGACCGTGAAAGCGGAGATACAGGGCCACGAGAGTTGGATTTTGCCGCATCAACACTGCAAGTGGGTCCTAAACGTGACGGTGAGCCTACCTCTTTTTCCACTGGGATCCCCAGCTTCGCCATCATCGTAAGAAGCGAGCTCTGAACAAAGTTGAATTTTTCATCCAACCTCTTAACCTTTGCCCTTACCTCCTCAAGATCTGCACTCCTCGTGCGACTTACATTAGGAGATAATCCTAAACCCCATTGTGCATCGCTTACCCCTCCCCCCCCCTTTGACAACGTGGAAGAAGCATGATGGCCACCTCTTGACCGGGAAGTGTTCTTGGGCCTTTCAAGCTCTTCCTCAACCTCTTCGCGGCGGGGGTCCCTCTTCAAAGACGACGCCTACACCAAGAAAGCGAGTGAGTAAAAATCAGAGCAACAAATTGATATCATTTGTTACTTTCATAGTTATTAGTGCGATGAACGTTAAAAAATGGTATCGCTATTGCCAAAGTGCTTACCAGCCGGGCCCGCACCTCACCCTCGGACCGGCCGAATGTTGAAACTTTTTTCACACATTTCCGTGCCTCCCTCATAACATTTGCCTGCTCAATTTTTTTTGGATCCCGGGTGTGCTCGACCATGTTACACCAATGATCAAGCCGGATTGCTTCTGGTTTGGACAAACTTTTCAGAATTCTCATTTTCATCTGAGCCCTTTTGCTCTTCAGTTGTTGTGCAAGGTTACTCTTAAATACCTCATATCTGAGCGTACGCGGTTCCCCTGCGTACCCTCGATACTCCCAGTTCTCGCGCATCCGCGTATATATGTTATCCAGTGCTCTCCCGTCCTGGTCGTTGACGTTGTCAATGCTCCAATCTAAGTCGCAGGAGTACCCGCGCAGAGCATTCAGCCACTGTGGCCTGAACACACCTGAGGGAAAACCTACAAAACAATCCACAAACTTAGAAAATGCAAACTTGGAAAATCCCTACTGTGCCTAGTAAGGTAATGCTGTGCATAGTAATCTGATAGTAGAATGTTATACTGTATGCAGTAATGTACAATTCTATATAGTACTTCCTCACTGGGCGTAGTAATGTACTACTCTCCATAGTAATGTGATACTAGAATGTTCTACTGTATGCAGTAATGTACAACTCTATACGTAACTTCTTTACTGGGCATAGTAATTTATTACTGTTCATAGTAATGTGATACTAGATTGTTCTACTGTATGCAGTAATGTGTTACTCTAGGATCCAATCCACACACAAACCAAAAATGCATTTATGTCATGTTCAGCTGTTGTAGGTAGATCACATTGAATTGGAGAGGGAAATTGATTACCATTATCATCTAGATCTACAACAAATTTTTGCTTTCCATCTCGGGCTCTCTCCTCAAACTGCTCCCGACACGCTTTGTTGGCAGCCCTCCGCTTGGCCTTCATTTGCGAGTTGTGGTGTGGTTCTCTTCGTCTCGCTACCCATTCCTCGCCGATCCTGTCTGAATCTTCATCGCTGCTATGCGACCTCGCTGGGTGAAGGCGTGATTGCATAGCCAATTCTTTTTTCATGATTTTGAGCTCCTTCTTCTCTATTTCTAGCGCCAATTTGGCTGCACCATCATCTTCGTGCAAAGCACCATCATCCCTTTGGGGTTGCTTCCTCCGCATTCTACCATAATTTCTAGAATCTTCCATCAACACTGGCTTGCTCCAATCATACGCGTCTCCTTCCTCCTCCCCATCCTGTTCGTTGTCGCGATCTTCATCCCAGTCTCCAACATCATCAACGGGTAGAGCTCTCTTCGCCCTAGGGTTTGAAGCCATCTTCTTCTTCCTCACTGACCAAGTTCTTGGATTGTGAGGAGTCTGAAAACAAATTCATAAAGGCGTCTCGGTCATATTATAATTAGTGTTGTTCTACTGTGCAAAGTGGATTTCAACTATGCAGAGTAATGGCCTGGAGTACATAGTACTGTCCTATTGCGCATAGTAATGGCCTACTGTATCTAGTAATATGGAAAGTAATGTCCTGCTGTGAATAGTATTGTGCAAAGTAATGTACTATAGTACATAGTAATGTCCTATTGCGCATAGTAATGTGGCACTATGCATAGTATTGTACAAAGTAAAGCTCAATACATGGTGAAGAACTTAGAAAATGCAAAGACAAAACTATGATGAACGGCTATGGAAAGCATGATACTTACCAATTTTGCTTGTGGTGCAATGGGTTCTCTGCACTCCTCTTCGGATGCCTCTGTTTCCGATTCTAGAACATAATCTGCATCCTTATCAGTTTTTTCAAATCGCTCACTGCAAGAACCATCTTCATTGCTAGTATATCGTGCCTCTATGTGCGTTGAGGTTGATGGTTTAGTTGATAACCTGCAACTCCTCCTAGGTGGCTTCAAGGACTCCGAGATTGTCCTGGAATCCTCGAAGGTATCAGCCAATAGCTCTTGCATTTTGGTTATCATACAAGCATGTATTACAGGGAATTGGGAAACCTCAATAAACAACTTTTGGACATTTTCATCGGACAGTGAAGCTATTTCATTGAGTAAGGTGGTTAACTTGAAATCCATAATAGCGACTCGCATTTGACAAAAACCACCCTAATCTAGGAGTAGAATATTAAAGTATGCAAGGATACAAAGTCGAGGTGCGGCACATGTACTACTGCGACAAGGGAACTGCAGTAATGACACAAATACATGCGATAAGTTTGAGGGCGCAATGGTTCCTAGTGCATACTTCAAAGACAAAGATATGACGTACTTTGAATAATAGGGCAGATTTACCGATCTTTCCGAGGTTCCGGTGCGATCCCCGCCGCTAATGCTGGAAGGCCCAAGCTTTCCAGCTTCCTGCTGTTTCTTTCAATTTTAAGCCGCCGCAGTTGCTCATATTCCGTCTCCTCTACAATTACCAGTTTCCTACAGTGCTGCAAAATAATGTTTTAATCTTCTTTTTCTACTCGCTCCCCCAATTGAAATGTGCAATATGCATATTTGACGGGAGCATGTGTGCAGATAATTACAAAGGCTGGACATGAGTAGAGTCTAATTGGCTCTCTGTCTCTTCACCGGGATTTCAAAAATTTGGCAAATGAAAGAAGAGAGAACCTGGGAGGCATAGCGGGCTCCAATGCCGACTATCACACAATTGATGTGTGGAAGAAGAACAGCTGCATACAACGACACAACAGTTGCATATTACAACGACACAACAATCCTTACTCGAATTAATTAAACAAAAGGATTCATATTAATGACAATTGACTCGATGACGCTCAATTGTAGAAACCATTCAGAAGCATGTATGTGCAACAACAAGAAGACGATAGTCTCTTAACCAGATCATACACTCAAACAAGAGAATTATACATTAGAACAATGGTGTGCTGACAGACCAAACCCAATCATCATATTACATCTCAATTGACTGGGAAATCTAAACCGAGGAATTACTCCTCTTACGCATCGTTGACGTCCTTAATTATATTATGAAAATTACAACAACAAGGTGCAGTCCAATGTATCTACAGTCGTCATCTACTCAAGAGCCACAGACTATAGTCGAAGGGGATTACACCATAATCATTCCCTCAATCAATTCAGTTTTAATCGTAAACAAATCAAATCTGTCGTATAAGGGGAGATCAACATTCCAGTCTATATATCCTACCTTATGAATACTCAATGACCATAGCCTTGAATCAAATCATTCGCGCTATCAGGGAAGAGTTAACAGGAACCTGACCCTAATTATCATTCATTTTAAGACGTCAGTGTAAATCATGGTAGATATTCTCACTGGATAAGGAGTTAAGTATCAAGCCCAAGCATTCAGAGACAATGGTCTCACATTCTCGCGATTTCTAAAGGTATTTCTTGTAATTAATTCAGCGAGTCCATTGACTTAGAATTCGGTTAACCCTCCTCTGTGATCTGCCGTAATTACCATAATCTAGGGTCCCTGTCGTACAACTTTGCAGCGATACATTCAACTACAGAAGAATCAGACGATAGACTCAGTGATAGACCTAGTTGACGGAAATTAATAATCCCTCACTTTATAGACACTCGGCCTTATTAGCTCCATATTCAGACACTACATTAACTCCAAATTATAGCCAAGCAATCACAATGTTAATTCCTAAACTGAGTTCTCAACTGTAACATCAGTCAACCACAAGACAATAGACTATCTGACGTGATCCGATTTCAATTACAATGCCTCACACACCCGGATTGATATAACCGAAATACTCAATATAATGGAATTGTATATTATATTCCAGCACAACCACTCTGTAATCTCACAGATTTGTAGCCTGTAGGTAGAAATGAATTCAAGACACTAGCAAAAAGTCATTCAAATGTTCACCAAAAACATAAGTAAAAGTTTTTATTCTATCTTGCGGCTCTCCCAGCCTTTTGCTCCGAGTTCGAGAGAGAGTTATGAGTCTTCATCTCCCTTGTATCTTCCACACGAGCCGGCCGAGGCCCAGTAACTTCCGTAACCGCCATAGACCATTGTCCTAACTAGTTACTGTTTCTAATTCTCCGAGTCAATTGCCTCTTCTCACTTATCCATTTAAATAACAACAAGATAAGTAAAGGCTCTAATCACACTTAATCCAAAACTGAACCAAAAAGGTTGAAAATTACTACCACATCAAGCTCAAGTTCAAGTTCAAGAAGTTCAAGCTCAAGCTCAAGTTCAAGTTCAAGATCAAGTTCAAGTTCAAGATCAAGTTCAAGCCCAAGCTCAAGCTCAAGCTCAAGCTCAAGCTCAAGCTCACATACAAGACCAAACACTTCCCATAAGCATTGTACATTCCATTTTAGGTACCCTTTTATAAGAAAAAAAACGGAGAAGGAGAAGGCGAAGGCGCGGGCACGGGGTCGGGGTCGGGGTCGGGGTCGGGGTCGGGGTCGGGGTCGGGGTCGGGGTCGGGGTCGGGGTCCGGGTCCGGGTCCGGGTCCGGGTCCGGGTCCGGGTCTTTGTCTTGCGAATCTTGTTTTCAACTTTCGAGTGGCGACCTCTTTACAGGAAAATTGTGGGTCTTATATGGCAGGGCCTGTAGCTGAGAAGTGCCCATAATAAGACCACATACTCTACAAAGAATACCCACAGCTTCCAAAGAGAAAGAGAGATACATGAGCGGTAGTGACAGGAGCGCGTTGCGCAAAATGCTGCACGTATGAGTCGTCGCTCCCGCCTGTCAACATGGAAATTAGGATCTCAGTTCACTTCTTCAAGAATCACGCCTTCTCCTCTACAAAAAACGTTGGAGACGAAGATGGAGATAGCACTACCAACGACAATTTCAAACACCGCTTTAGCTCCACAGGGGCATTTCGAAAGCTTTGTCAACGCTCACATGTTTGCAATCAAATGAAAGCGTCCCGAAACACTTCACAATCACTACGTGATGATTATCTTTTCAATGGACTGTATCATTCTCTGATCTCCAATCTTTGCAGTTGCTTTCTTTTGGATGGGCTAACTAGTGGTTAATGCACTTCAAGATAGAAGACGTAGAGATTGGCAACTCTTATTCAAGCAAGGGGGAAAAAAAGAAAATGAAGAAGGCAGAGGGGGAGTGTGCCGAACCAGAAGAATGAGAACCGCCTTAGGATCTTGCACCTCCGGTAGCGGCCAATCGAGTGATTAAGGATGTGCGCTCTCTTTGTATTACATCAGCGCATCGGAAATCACTGGCGCTCAGAAAGTGAAGAAACAACTCCCTTGAAGAAACAATCGCCGGCAACAAGGAAACATTGCTAAACCCTAAGCTCTACCTGCTCGAAATCCAACAACCAACATTCATCCATCCCATCTCTAGCTAAATGCCGTTGAAGCCTTAAGCTACCTCACGCCGACCTCCTCGCGGCAATATTCCAACCACAATCGACACCACCCTCTCCCTCCCTTGCGTCTCGCTTGCGCCTGCGTCTCGTCTGGGGCTAGGTCTCCTTTGCATATCCGACAAAAGCATTTGGAGTTTTGCTGTGCGTAGTCCACGCTTACCAACTACGTACTGCTACTGCTGTGGCCATGGGAGTAGGAGACTATTTACCGCAAGAGGGCAGAGTTTAGGGTTGGTGAACTCTGAAGTAAGTTTTCACTTTTTTGCACCCTCAAGTAATTTTTCACTTTACCTGATAACTACATTGTGTTGTGGAATTAGTGAAGGTTACCATTTGGAGTGATGTGTAGGCTGAAACCTTTTACATGAAGTTATTTTTAGAAAGTAAATTATAGCATATCATTCAGTCTGTAGGCTAAGTACTTATTTTATTTGTAAGATAAAGGACACTCTCGGTAAAAGCGGCAGCAACGCGGAATTCCAAGTAGTAGCCCAGGTGTATTTGACAATACAATGTACACTAAATAAAATAAGATTTAATGTGTTGATTTAGGATTCACATGTTCTATAATTGCCCTTTCAACTGTGAAGTAATGTCACTATGTGAAGTAATATCATTTACTTTATGACGTAATGTCATGAAGTAATGTTATTTACTTCATGACGTAATGTCATGAAGTAATGTTATTTACTCCATGAAGTAATGTCATAGTAATGTGACAATGTGAAGTAATGTCATTTACTACATGAGGTAAAGACGTGGACTTTAAGTTAAAGGAACCCATAATTTAAGATCTCCAGACCAATTACAACAAATGTGTTGCAAAGGATGTTGCAGGTGAATTTGATTTTTGAATTGTGCCAACATCTTTAACCCGCTAATTGAAGGTCACATTCTTTCTACTATAATTCATTTAATTTGATGCAGAATCAAAATGGATGCAACATCGAGGCGCGCAATGTTGGACTTGGAGCTATGGGACTTGGAAGAAAAAGAAGCGGACAAAAGAAGATTGGTAAAGTATCGTTGCCCTTGTAGTATGTGTGCAGGGGGGAAGGTATTGTCAAGAGCAACCATACGAAAACATCTTCGTCGATACAAACGTGACTCCGTATTTACGAAATCCATATTGGTGAGTAAAATATATAGTCATATTCGAATTATATTGTATTGTAAACGAGGCAATTGAATTATGACGTAACATTGATTCCCTTCGTGTAGGCACAAAGACGACCCTTTGTTGAGGCCGCGGCCAAGGTGGCCATTCAATTGTTTTTTAAAGAGTCCACAACCCCAAAACATGTCCCCCAAAAGAGAAATTACACTAAGGAGAAGCTGAAATTGATGAATTGGAGGCGTGGAGCTTTCGATGGGCAGTGGTGCAATGGGCCCATACCGAAGTTCACCACTTTCAGTTTTCATCAAAGACACTGGGTGGTGAAAATTTCAAAATTTTCATTTATGGGCTGGGGTTTGTTTGCCATGGACTCCGCAAAAGAAGGAGATATTCTCTTGCCATTTGTAGGTCCCCAATATAGCAAGTCAGAATACAGGAAAATGAAAAGTCTTGTGCCAAGCTTCAAGAGTTATGTCCTTAAAGCTGAGGAAGATATTTACATAGACGGGAGTGTGGAGAAGGGCAATGTTGCTGGATTTATCAACAGCTCCATAGGGCGAGAGGAAATTGGCAATGTTGTGTGGGAGTATAATATGCTTCCCAAACCTTGGAAGGAGAACGAGTGGGGTTTTGTTATGACAATTGCATCAAGGGATATAGAGGCAGGAGAAGAGCTGTATGCGCATTACTCCGTGAATTAAATTCCTGCGATTTTGTTGAGACATTTTTCGAATTTAATGCATCAGCAATTTCACCACTATGTCTTGTATTTGGAGCAGCTAAGAGTTGTGATGGGGTGTCATATATTAATTTCACCTATGTATAGTAATGTGCTACTTTTCATAGTAATACTGCATAGTAATGTTGCATAGTAATGTGCTACTGTTACTAGTAATAGTGCATAGTAATGTGTTACTGTTCATAGTAATGGTGCATAGGTGTAGTGCATAGTAATGGTGCATAGCTTTTAAGCTGTCACAACCCTATTATTACTGTATATAGTAATGATCTACTTACACTCCAGGAATGCTACAGGTCCTGTCCAATTTACCGTGCTTGCACAGAAGATTGTTTTTTACCTTTGGGTTGGTCATTAATTATAGATTCTCAAATGTTTGTAAATACATAAGGTTACTAAGAGAAAAAATATTGTTTTCTTCTCCATGGTGCACATGTAGGAGGTCAACAATGACATTTATATTGCCCAAAAAGACATATGGATGGCAACCCAAGGAGGGAGGTACATGACGGCACAAAGAAATACTGATATGGAAATAGGAGTAACTGAAGACATTGTTGCACACGAAAATGCAGAAGTGTTGCGGGATAATAATGAGGAAGTGGAGGTAATCCGGATGGTCCACGAATGTTTCGAGAGGTTTGATGGTTTGCCCGGATATACAAATACCACTCCAAATGAAGAGGGAATTGATGAAGAACTTCAAGGAACTCACGAAGATTTGGATAAATTGGCCAATACACATCCCCATGTAGGTGATGAGGTCAATGACGACATTGCCGACAACACGGAGGACTTATTGAAAGAAGCCAACACCCCACTATTCAAGAACAGCCCTACCAACCGGTTACAAGCAGTTCTCATGATCCTTAATGTGTGCACCATTTTTGGAGTTTCCAACGCATGTGTCGACGAGTTGTTGAAACTGCTAAAACATGATCTACTCCCAAGAGAGAACACTTGTCCTCAATCACACTACGAGGCCAAAAAATTGGTGAAGAAGTTGGGTTTGAGCTACAATACTATCCATGCGTGCAAGAATGGCCATTGCTTATTTAGAAACGAAAGTAAGGACGCAAAAGTGTGTCCGGAATGCAAGGAATCTCGGTATGTTCCGAATTCGGATAGCATTCCAGTGAAAGTGTTGCGACACTTTCCTCTTATACCTCGGTTGCTCCGAATGTACCGTTGCAAACGACTAGCCAAGCTTATGACGTGGCATATTGAGGGGAAAAGTAAGGATTCCACCATAAGATCGATTGTGGATTCAAAGGCATGGAAACACGTGGACGCAAGGTGGCCGGAGTTTGCGAAGGAGCCCCAGAATCTACGTTTGGCACTAGCGTTGGATGGTGTCAACCCTTTCTCTAACCAATCTTTAAGTCACTCTACATGGCCAGTTGTATTGCTAAACTACAACTTGCCACCTTGGTTGGTCACCAAGCGGTTTTTTGTGATGCTATCCCTAATCATTCCCGGCAAAGAAAGTGTGAAAGAGGAAAACGTACATGTATACTTAGCACCATTGGTGGAGGAACTACAAAGATTGTGGGAAGGGGTGATTGCAAAGGACGGATCCATTTTGGAGAAGGCATATGAAAGCGTAGAGGATACACACAATACGAACCCCAATTTTAAGCTCAAAGCGATTCTTATGTGGAGCATTCATGACTTCCCGGCATATGGATTGCTTGCCGGGCAAGTCACGAAGGGGTACCGGGGTTGTCCTCCATGTGGGCCAAATGTGGCAACGAGGAGGTCCAGGTCATTGGGAAAAAATGTTTATCTTGGTCATCGTCGTTATTTGACAATGAACCATCCTTACAGACGATTAAAAAGTAGTTTCGATGGAGGAGAGGAACGCCGAGGCCCCCCGCAGATATTGTTGCCACGCGATATTTTACGGTTTGCTAAAGAAAGACAAGATTGGTTGCTAGAGTCGCCGATCAATAAGGAGGGAGACAAAATGGATCCAATCCACGAGCATGGAGTGAAGAGGAAGAACGCACTTTATGCGTTACCATATTGGAAGGTGCATACCGAAAACTCGTTTTAACCGAATTGATGGGCATATGTTAGGGGTTTTATTTGAACATCAGAAGTTCACGAAGGCGGTAATTTGATTGTATCACAGTCGAAGTAAATGGCCAACGTTACTATAGGAAGTAAAACATGTCTATCAGAAGTGAATGAACATGACTAGTTGTAGTCATGTTCAAATACCGTTACTTAATTGAGTAGTGGTATTGTAATGTTCTATGGGAAGTAATAGACTATGGGAAGTAATACATGTCTATCACAAGTGAATGAACATGACTATTTGAAGTCACTGAACATGACTAGTGGTAGTTATGTTCATTCTCCATTACTTAACTAAGTAGTGGTATAGTCATAAAGGGGAACAATTGTTGATGCACATACTATAATTCAGTTGTAAGGAATGCAACACCCAGCAATGCAGTTAACCTGGAATTTTTTGGTGCAACAGGGCCTTCTTATACACAACACGCTGGATGTAATGCATTGCGAGAAAAACATAACGGAAAGTCTTATGAAATTCCTATTTGGGGAGAAGGATACACTAAAGGTTCGCATGGACCTGAAAGAAGCCAACATAAGGCCGCATTTGTGGCCCATACCGGGGAAGAATCAAGGAAGCTTGACATTGCCGCAAGCCCCATATGTGCTGACAAAGAAAGAAAAGGAGGTGTTTGTGGATGTTGTGCGGCAGTTGAAAACCCCTACTCACTATGTTGGCCAATTGAGAAAAAGAGTCCACGTGGATGGGAGTCTGAAAGGATTGAAATCTCATGATTACCATGTCCTTATGCAGCAAGTTTTGCCTCTTTGTGTACGCACGATCATGAGAAAGGAGGTCCGTATATGCATAATAAGATTGAGTAGGATATTCAAACGATTGTGCGCCAAAACCATCAACCCATCAGAAATGAACGACTTGCGAGAGGATACGGCCATCACATTGTGCATGATCGAGAAAGAATTTCCACCGGCATTTTTTGACGTCATGACGCACCTTTTGGTGCACTTGGTGGAGGAACTAGATATTTGTGGGCCAGTACATGTCCGTTGGATGTATCCTATGGAGAGGTACTTGAAAACTTTGAAGGGCTATGTTCGGAATCGTGCAAGACCCGAAGCTAGTATGGCTGAAGGATATGCCATAGATGAAGCGCTTGGCTTTTGCACAAAGTACATGCAATCATATACCGTTACAAGTCGTAGGGTATGGGATGATAAAGAGGACCCTACAATGAACGACGAAATACCCGAAGGTGTTGGGCGACCAAGGATACTCACACCAAAGATACGCGACTGGATACATGAGTTTGTGGTCAATAATGTGGCTCCCTTAGAGCCATGGAGAGAGTAAGTTACTTCACCACACATGCATAATGCATTGATACTTACAAATGAATGTGATCTAATTGTTTGTTATGTCCATCGGAATTGAATGTCATTTGAGAGGAAAAAAATATACATTGTGCCACCAATGTAGATCACTTACTAATGTTCAGAGTATGTGTAGTTTACAAACGTGAAAAACAGCAACAAATTGTGTTATTTGTATGGCATGACATTGCAATTGTGAAATCCTTGCACTTACTAACATTTGCACCTCACTACACAAAGTTATCTTACAAGAAGATCACTGCCTGTAGTAATCTCAAACTGCAATTCAGTATATCCATAACTGTACGTAGTAAGTTAGTAACCGTACATGTCATATCACAATGGCTAAATTTTAAACTCTATGCAGTAACATGACAAAGTCATATTAGTTCACATCACTGCCTCTAGTATTATTTGGCAAGAACGAATAATATTCCTAACTCTACTCAGTAAATCTAGAAGCCCCTTATGTACGCATTGAGATAGTAATTATAGTAAACATGCGAGGTATCACATAAATATTTTATTGTGCAGGCGACACACTGCAAGTATGGCACAACGGAAACTGGAACGTGCAGAATATCGGAGGAGAAAACGAAATGGTCGGATTGTTTATCCTGAAGACCTTCGAGATGAAGTGTTCTCCAAGTGGTTCAAATCGGAGATTTCTCGCGCCAAAGAAGCAGGAGAGGCGATTGATGAAGATGTGCTTGTATTGTCTCTTCCACCGTCTAGCCAAACAACATCGTACCGCTCCATGTATGCCTTCGGAAATCATATCCGCGTGCATAGTGCGGAAGGAAATTTGACCACGGTAGACTCTGGCGTGGCCGCCACATTCTCACAACATTGCCGGTCCAGTGTACATGCCAAGAACTTCAAGGCGGCAAACCTTGAATATGTGGGATGGGTGGAGGAAATATTGGCCGTGGATTATGGTAGGTATGAATTGGTTGTGTTGTATTGCAATTGGGTGATGGCAAACATGGTTGGACATAATGCTACCATGAAGCGAGACGATTATGGCTTTAGCCTAGTGAATTTTGATAGATTAGTGCCACTATCAGCCGAATCCTTCGCATTTCCACTACACGTCGAGCAGATATTCTTTGCGGAGGATTTGAACAATCATGGATGGAAGGTGGTTCTACGAAAAGAACCAAGGGGAGCAAGAGTCATTTCTACAAGAGATTCTATACCAGACATAGGATGCCTATCTTTAGGCAATATGGGAGACCATTGTGGATTGAAACCAACATCATTAGAAAATGATACAACCCCAGCTGACCCAATGTTAGATGAGGTTGTGGCTCTAAGCAATGATGAGGTGGTAGCAGCTTTGAACACAGATGACCATGAACCGTCTTGCGAAGACGGTGACGAAGCTGCACTTGAGGAAGATGATCATGCTCTGATAGATTAAAGTAACAAATCTTGAGTATGTGGTAATCTCATATTGTGGTCGAATATGTATATTTCATTATATGTTAGCAAAAATAAATGGGCCATTCTTTTGTGAGCATTCTATGGAAAACCCAAAAACACATAACATTTTGAAGTGACATAGTGAAGTCGACCACTTTACTATCCGTAGTAATGAACGTTCTCTGACGTTCCCGAACACGTTCTCAAGTGCGTTCCCAAGCACATTCTTGTCCCATATGACTACCATGACTTTCCGAAGTAAACTCAGACATGAGGACAGTAAAGGTGGATTTCAACAATTTCAACCGTTCACTGTTTATAGTAATAAAAGACATGCAGTGAAGTGGGTGCGGGAATAAAAGACATGTTTTGTTGTAGTGGTGGATGACCTGAGTTTTCATTTGTGAGCTTTTCTGGTTTTTTGAGTAAGGGAAGAAGAGCAGATTTTGTGAGTACAGTAAGGGAGGAAGAACATTGTGAGCAGAGTAAACCTTCTGAACTCATTTGCCTCACATTCTGATATTTGTTCATTGTTGAATTCCATGTGTTGCCAGAGCTGAATGTGTTTTGTATGCATGTGTTCTTCATTTTGGTTTCTCCCTGACATTCTGAAACTCACTTATGTGCTGATTCAATTTTTTTCTTCAATTTCTATCATTCTGGCCAAGCATTGCAAAAAACATTGCAAGGATTCTTGAAACACAGATCCATGTCTGTGTGAAACATATACGTATACGTATACGTACGGATCCAACATAATATTATACATAAAATACAGGCACCCAGTTACGAACGCACGTTCGTAAAGTCCAAACCATCGCATGATATATTAATAATTTTAAAAAGGAAATGGACACCCAGTTACGAACGGGCGTTCGTAAACGTCTGCATGACACCAGAAGGCTACATATTTACGAACGTGCGTTCGTAACTATATGCAACAGACAAAAGAAGCTGAATGCCAACCAACAATATTTGGAGACTAAACAATATGAACATACACATTATATTGCAGCCTTTACAAAATATTTTAGTTTGTAAGAATGAACAAAAACAATTACGAACGTCTTTACGAACGCTCGTTCGTAAATGTGATCGAATTACACAATACACCTACTTACGAACGGCCGTTCGTAAATAATCTACACCTCAAGAATTTCAATGCGATTACATTCTGATTTCACAGATCCAACATACAACTGCATACCCTGTCCACGATGTTACGAGTACATAGTTTCGCGGCTGTTACGAACGAACGTTCGTAAAAACGATCCTAACCTTGTTTCGTATCATGCAGATGGCGAGAACAAGTAGAAACCCCATCGAAATGTTCGCAGTGCCGGCGGATAGCCTGCCGGCATCCGTGAAGGACATAAACGGCAACGATAGCTATGTCCCCAAGGACAACTTCATGGGAGAATGGACGGCCATACCAACTAAACTCGAAGACGGCCTTTTTGCGCTGCGATTCACTTACGAGCTGGAGACGAGGCCAGACCAGCCAGAACAATGGGTGCAGATGAAGTCGTGGGAGATAGAGTCCATAGAGGCCCAAGGAGATTATGTTATTCTGGATATGAAATTCAAAAATGACCACATAAATCTCCTCCTACATTACTTGTTACACTCCTTCTCCTACGTATACGCATGCCTGAATGTTGGACCAGATGCAAAGCATTTCAACCTGGATGGCCTCTTCACAAAGTACGTCCTCAGCCAATTCTGGACTGCTAGGAAATTGACCGCACTGGCGTTGAACATCTCCAAATACAACAGTGCGATGGCTGAGGCAAACAAAAAGAAGAAGAGTCCAAGAAAACCATCTCCCTCAGGGGCAGGAGGTTCAAGAAGCGCACCTAAGCCAGTGCCCTCCGCGAGCAGGCTGACCCAGGGGACCAGCAGACAGTCCACGCCATCCAAGAGGTCCAGGGACGACATGGAGAAGTCTGGAGTCACTGAGGCCCTTGAAGTGAGCTCGCCACCAGTGATGCCTACCCCTTTGAAAAAGGGAGAGACCCCAGATGCTGTGAAGGCTACCAGGATCCTACGCGACTTCAACAACTATTCCAAGGATTGCTGGCCCATGGGACGCCACTTCACATTCAACGTGGACTGCTTCAAGTGCGAGAAATCTCCTAACAAGTGGGTGGTTAGGTCTCGCGAAAGCGGGGGTGTGAAGTGGCAGATAAATAATCTCATGAACAACGTAAAGTGGGATAGGCAGACTGTCTGCGTCATGCCTAAGGGATTGACTTCTCGTCCCTCGGAGAAGGACTGGCCTCGAATCCAGAATGGAGAGTTCTGGATTATAGACGGTCAGCACAGCTTGGAGGCGTCACAGATCATCCTCAAGGATGATAACTTCCAGCACGAGCTCAAGGCGGAACTTCGGTACTGGAAGGCATTCCTGGTGTGGTCGGACGACTGGGACAAGCTCAGGAAAAATATCGACGTTTCTCAATTCGGGGAACAAGATCAAGGCGTTTGAGGCGTCCTGGGCTGCCAATATAGTGGCTGCAAGAGACGTCTGGGTCGCACACGGGTGCCCTCCAAAGGAGAGGGAGAACGCAAAGATCCAGTCGCCACAATGGAAGGTGGATTTACGAACGAGCGTTCGTATATTTCCTACACTTTCATTCTGTGTTTTAGTATTTCAATTTACGAACGTGCGTTCGTATGTAATGGAAAACACTGACACCCTTGATGTGCATTGCAGGCGTTCTGTGATGCGATGGTGGACAAATTCTCCTCCATCGACATGAAGTCCACAACAACCAAATCAGTCCTGGAGCTCAAGGGCGAGCTCCGACTGATATGCTGCAACAACGACACATGGGAGTTGTGGACCCATTTCTTCGACGCCCACAACTCGGGTGATTTGGTCAACCCCGACACTGAGGAAAAATACAGCGTCGACAAGAGCGCCGAGGCCCCTCCACTGCTGAGGGAGTTTTTCAGGCCGCTGCAAGGGCTGACAGAGTCAGAGTTGCAGCGATGCGCAGTACACCTTCTTGGGAACACGGTGGGAAGGACCATCCCCTACCCCAAGATATTTTTGAAGAGGCCGAAGCACAAGCCCGGGACATACTCCGTAAAGGAGTGGTGCGACCACATGAAACTGAAGACGGGCGCGATGCGGGAGTTAAATGGGCTCATGCCAGAGAGGGAGCTCTTCCACGCCGATGGCGAAGTCAACTGGGCCAAGTGGAAAGAGTTCAAGGTGCTGTACAACATCAATGGTGCCTCAATGCGTAGTCTGGTTAGGGAGCATGCCTCCGTTTTGAAGTTCAAGGGGAACAAACGCTCGAAGAAGTCCGAGACTGAACCCCAGGAGCTGCAGAAATACATCTCCTTCTTGGAGAGGAAGAGGAGCGCCAAGTTTGACGGCTTAGCGCGATTTTGCCTGATAACCACAGGGATGGAGAGGACAACATTCTCCAAATGGGATGGCACCATCAGCAGGGCTGAGGTGAGGGAGGACCGGAGGGGTTGTCCCTTCGCAATCATAGATTTTCGGGGGATCCCTGGTGCATCAAGGCAGGGGGCGAAGGGGGTCCCCTTTTACAACCCCTTCATGGCGAAGTTCATGGAGTACAAATCGCCAGCCATGAGGGAACCACACGTATGGTTGTGGGTTGTTGAACAGGACAAGGTCTCCGTGGTGACCGAGCTTTACAAGGAGACAATAAAGTTCGAATACAACATCTTCCACAGCACATACGTGCCTGCAAAGACTGAAGGGATAGTGGCCATCAACGAGGCCAGGGGGAGCAAGCAGGTGGGAGCTGTGAGTCTCATCTTCCTGACGTACAAGTCGGTTAGGAATGGGCGTGCACCCATCAAGGCGAACAACACGTTCAAGAAAATCTACACCGTCGCTCACCCCCCTCCCAAAGATCTCTTCCAAGAAACGTTGTACACTGTCTTCCCGGCCCTTGAACTCAGGATGGAGTTCTACATCTCTGTTTTGCAGAGTTTGGCAATGCATGGCGAGACCGTGTACAACGTTTGTGGAGGCAGCAAATTTATGTACGCTGCCATGGTAAGCCATCCCAACTTTTACGAACGCTCGTTCGTAAACATTGTATGTTGCCTTTTTCAAACATCTTCAACATTCAATATCATATTATGTGTTCGTTTATTATTTTACATCAATCTTTACGTTGATATTTACGAACGCGCGTTCATATATGTCTGACCAATTTCTTTCCGTGTCTCAGATGCTGGGATTGTGCGTCAACTCTTACGTTGACGCCATCGACGAAGAGGAGTACAAGGTCCATCGATCGAAGGCGTCGATGATGGACCTGGGTGATATGGCTGTGCCAAGGCTCGACATCAGCATGTCCGTTGACGAGAGCATGCCCGACTTGGAGTTAGAGGACGAAGACCCTGTCCTCCCCGTCGAAAGGGATACAGATGCACATACCCTCAGCATCCCCCCTCTGAGAATGTTGGCGCCAGCGGGAATTCCATCCGAGCTGCAGGGGACTCCGGGTGGCTATACGGGGTCATCGGCGGGCACCACCCAAGACGTCCTCCCCGCGCGAACATCTGGCGCGGAACCGTTCGGCACGCCTGGAGGTTGTTCGACGTCGGTATCCCCCCGACCCAAGCTGGTGGTGCCCAAAATGGAGGATCTCGATGTCCTCGATCAACGCTCCCGCCCGTCCTTGGACCACTTCCGCAACACGCGTCGGAGGATGAAGAAGACCCCGTACGTGGAGTTGCCGGAGGGCGCCATCATCGATGTCTCCGATGAGGACGAGGGGGACATGGACATCATGGTCGAGCTGGGGGTGGAGTTCGACAAGAACAAGCGGGTGAAGGAGGAGGCGCTCTCCGTCGCCGAGCTCAACGCCAAGCTCGAGCAGAAGATGAAGGAGGACATGGCGGCTGCTGCAGCAGAGAATGCGCGGAAGATGTCTGTCATCCAGGAGGAGCTGAGGGCCTCCAACGCGAAGACGGATGCCATTCTAGAGATGCTGAGCAGGATGCAGAGCTTTGCGGCGTCTCCACAGCCATCCTACCCCTTCCATCTGGGATACCCATCCGGCCAATACCCCCCACATCTCCCTTATGCTGGAGGACCGTCCTTCCCGGCTCCACCCCACCCGACACCGGTGGGGACTCCTCCACTCCCGCCGGCCATCCAGGAGGGCGAGGATTTACGAACGCTCGTTCGTGAGTCTTCAGGTCCGGCAGTCCTCACCCCTCCCCCGTCAAGGGTAGGACTGCCTTCAGACACGGACACGGCCCCTTCCACCGTCGTCCCCAGGGTTGTAGATAGACAGGGCGATGAAACTGCGCGACACACTGACATGGTCATTGTGAGGGACACGCAGGGGAGCCCGAATGACACGGCAGGTGCACAAAGAATGGATGTCGAGGACAGCCCGGAACGTGAGCCCTCCGCATACATGGAGGATGTCGACATGGATGCACTAGACCTGGGTGGCGACGACCACGGTGCGGAGACCATCCAGCAGACCCAGGCGTCCCAGGCGGAGCGGGCGGACGATGTCATGGAGACGGAGGCGTCTGCGGCGGTGGTTACGAACGAGCGTTCGTTAATCGCTGAGGAGGGAGCGGCTCCTCGGTCCAGCACCGGTGCCCCTCCCCCCGATGACGAGGTAACTCATCTCTGAGAATACGAACGCTCGTTTGTAACACTCCTAACCGCCTGTGTTGTTTTTTTGGCGCATTCTCTACATCGACACCCCGACCTGCGCGAGATTTTTTTGCGTGCTCCTGTAGGCCGATAGATTTTGTAGATCACGGCATCATGTTGCCTTAGGAACCTGTGTGATAAACTATCACCCGAGACAAATTGTACATATTGAGCTAATTAATATATAAGCAAATGAGCTTTCGATCCCAAACTTTGCATCGACTCGTATTTATTGTGGTGTGTATGTTCATGTTCTTTCATTTTGATCCTGGTAGTGCCCATTCGTTCACGAACGGGCGTTCGTAAAAAGGTGCGACCCCGTGTCCACATCCTTCACGAACGACCACTCGTGAATGTTCATCAAGCCGCGCTCACGAACGAGCGATCGTAAATGATGCGCCTTGCCACTGTCGGCCTTCATTCACGAACGAGCGTTCGTGAATGTACCCTTCCACATTTTCCTTGCACTGCTATTATCGCTCTTCGTCCTTGAACCCTCCTAATGCATCTTCATGTTTGTCTTCATCATCTTCATAATCACTTCACTGGATCATAGCATTAAACTAGTCGAATTGTTAATCACAGGACCTCCCGGAGATAGGTCGCAACCCCTCGACCAGTGGACTTGAGACCCGACAGAAACCGTTCCTAGTTTTTGACCTCAACGGGGTGTTGTGTCACACCAAACACATCCCCAGGGTCCCCACGCGTCCCTTCCGTCATCCCGACGAGAAAGACTACGACGGCGAGCTCGACACCCTCATAAACCGCAAGGCTGTCCGCGCCCGTCCCGGCGTGCGAGACTTCCTTCGAGAGGTGCTCGGCTTAGCTCACGTCGTCGTGTGGAGCTCTATGGTCTTGGAGAACACGGAGCCCATCGTCGACTTCCTCTTCCGTGACCTCCCCAGCCCTTGCCTCGTCCTCGGCCAAGAGGCATGCGATGAACTTCTCGACGAGAAGGGATTTCCGGTTCCCAAGTTCGGCGGTCGAGGCGGAGGGCAACAATTCCTCAAGGTCCTCGGGTCCAGACTGTGGCGCGGCATCCCCCCGCTCGAGGGGGTACCCCACGGGTGGTGGCCAACTGCGGAGAGCACCCTCCTCATCGACGACAGCCCCACCAAGAGCGTTCTCAACCCCCCGGGCAACGTCATCTTCCCCGACCCTTGGACCGGCGATATGAAGGACACATTTTTGTTAGATAGGCTAGCACCTTACCTTAGAAGGCTTGTGCTCCACACCGGGAGCGTCCCGGATTTTGTTAGGTCCAACCCCATCGGCAACGCGGCATTAAGCCCCCGCGATAATGTATATAGGAGCATCGTTCGGCTCGCAAAATTTAATAAATTGATTTGAGAAACCTCCTTGCATGTGTTTGTGTCCTTGTGTTTCACATATCTAATGCTTTATTCCATGTTTGGATGTCTTTTTTTGTTGCCCATAGTCTGCCCCCCTATGTGACACCCCTGTCCTCGACGGCCCTCCCCGTCCCCCCTCGTCCCCTGGCTCCCCTTCCCGCGGCGTGACGGATTTCCAAATCCCATCCCTCTACCATTTCTCGGCGGTGGACGCAGCCTCGGCCGTGGATTACTCCCCGGACGTCGGCATCGACGACGGCGTTGTGAACAGCCCGCCCCCCAAAGTTGCCGCCCGCGCGTATGCCCCGTCGCCCTCTCCCCTCTCCAAGGGGAAGCGAACGCTCGTTCGCTTAGGGCGTGTGTCGCCATCGAGCAACGACGGCGTCGCTCGTCGTGGCCCGAGCCGACGTCTCCGCATGGAAGCTCCCCGGTGCGACCCCTCCCCCGCCGACTCCGCTCCTCCTCCCGTAAAGTCATCCGCCATCGTCGGCCCTCCATGCCTTCGTTCCCCCCCGTCATCCAACAATGCCGCATTTCAATCGGCTCCGGACGCTCCCGTCGACGGCCTCCCAGTGCCCATCGTGCCCCGCACCGACGTCCCCAAATCCAAGGTGCCCTTCTTCGTCCCCTCCCCCTTTTTCACCGTTGCTTTCCTTATCTTGGATCTGCGTGCCGGGAACTTTACGAACGCCCATCCCAAACCGCCCTCATTATTTTCCCCACTCCATTCTTATTTTTTTTGTCACATGGCGTTGTTTCGCAGGTCACTCCCCGCTCGCTTGGTGGCCGGCCCTCCTCAACTTCTTCATTGGATAGGCACGCCCTCAAGGCCGCATCGTCCGAGTCCGATCGTTGGTCGGCCCTCCGAAGAAGTGCAAGGCTTTCCCTCTCGCAAACGCCCTCGTATTCCACTTACAATACCACTTCGTACAATTTGGGAGCGCGTCCGGATATTTGGAAGAACGACACATATTCCAGGCCAGTCTACAAAAATGGCTACAGCCGCGGGCCGGAGATTTTCAGGGCCATGGAGGCCGCCAAAAACAAGGACTTGGCCACGGAAAAAAAGTAGTGGGACGTACAAGTGTGACTAGAAATGTCTACTTGGTCCCTAAATGCATGTAGGGGTAGAACGTAGTGCTTGGTTATTTATTCTATTTGAAGGTCTTCAAGACGTTGATGGTATTTCTATTATAATATTTGTATTTCAAACCCATTTAATATATTCAATTTCCAATCATTCTCCGCATCTTCCCTTCCATTGGCAACAATTTCTCATATCATACGCAAATGTTGTCATGTATGCTTTACATTTTTGCTCACTTTGATGCATTTATGTCTAATAATTGTTCCCAAATTTATCAATATGGGATTCTGATGTTCTCATTACTGGTCCAAATTTGAAAAGCACGTTCTTGAATAGTCTCAAAATCATCAAAAAGTCTCCGATTAACGAATATGGTGTTTAATGGTGTTGTTGTTTTTTTGTTAGTACTGGTGCTACTGGGTTGCTACTAATATTTTGCTGCTACTGGTGTTGTTCTTCTACTGGTGTTGGTGTTGCTGGTACTGGTGTTATTGGTGTTGCTGGTATTGGTGCTTCTGATGTTGGTGTTGCTAAAACTGGTGCTTCTGGTGATATTGGTGGTGCTCATGGTGTTGTTTCTTTGTTCATGTTGGTGCTGCTCCTTTGTTGTTGTTGCTTTTCTTCATCTTCTACTAATATTCCTACTCTTAGGTATTTTTCTTCTCTAATTCATCTTCCTTTAAGCATGTTGTGAGCCAAATATGATGCTCACATGTGGTGTTAACCCTTAAGTTCTGTAAAACTTGACTTGACAATTGTTAAAGTACTCAAAATCATAAAAAGAGTGAAGTTTTGGTGTTTTAATTTAGGATTTAGTTTGAAGTGATGAGCGGTTGTTGTGTGGGTTTGGTGTTAGAGGAAGTTAGTGAGTAGTAATTATCTTTGGGCAAGTTGTTAGTATGAAGGAAGACAACGAATGATAACAGGCGAACGGGACGAACGAAGAATGACATCAAGCGGAGGAGATTAGGGCGGATGACGGCCGCGGATGCCAACCGTTGGATCTTGGAGTTTGATCAAGGGTTAGGATGGTGGAGGTCGTGGATGCCAACCATTAGATGTAGGTATGGCTTGATCTACGGTGGTGAATGCTTAGTGGTTGGAGGGGATAGTCCCATGGAGGAGAGCACGGAGGCTCATTCTCCTCTCACTCTTAAACCTCTCTCTCACACACTAGGATCTCTCACATTAGGACCTCTTCTACTAGGATCTCTCTCTCACTAGTTCAAGACTCTTATGAAGTTACTTGTTACTTCTTTTTTCTTGTGGTTAGGACAATCCATCTCTCTTTCCTCTCTTTTTAGGAAGGTAGATGCAAGGAGTGTGTAGAAGTATAGCAAGAGGAAGGTTAGATAAAAGGGTTTATGAACCCTTTGAATGTTGAATGACATGGTTTTTGAACTCCAAAAAACAGTGAAAAAGTGCAGATTCAAAGGGAACAGCGTGGAATTGCGACCAGATACCTTTTTGTAGTAGAAATATTATTGCATAATCATGTAGAGGACTTCATTACCTATCTATGGATACCAAGAATTCATTTTTTGGACTTCATATGAATTTTTGAGAGCCAAAAAACCGAGACTATGTCCAAAACTTCCAAAAAACAGTGAAAAAGTGCAGATTCAAAGGGAACAGCGTAGAATTGCGACCATATACTTTTTGGCAGTAGAAATATTATTGCATATTCATGTAGAGGACTTCATTACCTATCCATGGATACCAAGAACTCATTTTTTGGACTTCATATGAATTTTTGAGAGCCAAAAAACCGAGACAATGTCCAAACTTCCAAAAAAACAGTGACACACTCTTATAGTTTTTGACTTATGATGTTTAGACTTAAAGTGTGGGATTCATTAGGTAGGAAGGGGTGTGTGTAACTTTTGAATGTATTGGTGATTGACCATTGAGGTAAGTGTTTTTAAACACTCACCCGCTTTTGATTGAAATAATTATACATTGAACTACCAAGGAGGGAGTTATTATGTGTCAGTCCAACATTCCACACTCGGGCTAGGACGCAATCAAGGGTGAAGGACTTTGGGTGACACATGTCATTTTTTGCAATCTATAAGTTTTCTTGTGCAATCTATAATTTCAAATACTTATTAAGATATTTTGCTTCATTAAAATGATTCTTAAAACTTACTTCAATGTTTGCATTTAGGACCAAACAATGGATATGAAGAAAACAATTCATAATTCCACTGATGATGATTCCATAAAAATTTCAACTCAAAATCATCCATCTGTACAAGTTCATTATAATCAAGATATTACATCAAATCTACAGAATAAGAAAAAAAATTACATAAACTCCTCAATGATTTTTACTCTGATGAAGATAATGATGGTGATGATAAAACCTATGAAAAGAAAGTGTGGGAACTTACGGACAAACGAAAGGTCAATTCAACTGCCACTATTTCTTCAATCCGTACTAGACCCAAGTCCCGCTTGCGTGTGCCTTGTGTTGCATGGTTGTTATGCCCATTGTATGTTCTGCCTTAAAGGGTGACATTACGAAATTGGAGGCTGATTTTTCAACGGTTATTGTGATGGTAATTGTATATTTTTCATATCGTCCATTGATTCTAAGGGAGACTTTTAATTTGTAGATGATGAGGTTCGTACATCTTGAAGCCCAAATTGGGCTTAAGCGAATGCCATATTTGAATCTCAATTGGATGCAAACCCTTCATTCACGTTATACAAGAACAAAATATTTTCTATATAGGATGGTAATCATAGATTTTTTGCTTGGAAAAATTACATTGACCGCGTACATACTGAAGATTATGAATGTCACATCTTTATAGATTCTATCATTTTGGCGCCCCAGCTTAACAACGTTCTAAATTTATTGACTGCTATGCATGACATTAACAAGTAATATCCTTAACCATTTCTTTTATTTCATTTATTTTCAATTTATATTCTATTACTTCAAATTTATTTACATATTTCATCAATTTGTTTTCAGGAATACGACAGGAAAGAGGGAATGTCTCCCATTTTGGGCACATAGAGAATTCCTACGAAGTCCAAGCCGTAGCCCGCGTCTCCCATCATATGTCGAGAATGTTGCAATTGCAATGTTAAATATCGAAGATTCGGATCCAAATGAAGAATCTTGCCGTAGTTCCAAAATCAATTCGCAATATATAGGTGTTCAAATATATATAGATGACGAGGTAAAAGATAGTAACATGTCCAGTGTTACTAGCGATGAATGAATATTTGAATTTCATGTTATTTATCCTCCCCACCCCTCTTAGCACTCCCCCCCCCTTCAATGCATGGAAACACTAAACATTATGATCGGCGGGTTTCGGATTTCATAGATTTAGAGGCCGATTCATGTTCAGGATCCATCACAACAAATTCTAGTGATGGTTAGTTCTTTGGTAGCACTTGTTCAAGTACCATAACCGAGGTTTTTATTTTTGTCATCCTTTTTTTAATATACTTCCATTTATATCTCGGAGTTACACATGTTTTCTATCCACTTTTATCTTCCTTGCATTTTCTATGTTTGTATTGTATTATTGACTTATTGAAAAATTAAGTATTTCTTGTAATATCTTGTGTTTTATTTTTCAAGTTGGTCTTTCAATAAATGTCAATAATTATTATTATTATCATGTCATAAGGGATGCAATAAAATTATTAAAATTTCTATATGATACATATTTATGCCCATTGTCATTTTCACTTCTCAATGTTCATTTCTCACTACTCATAATCTAGAATTATGTTGTTTATTCTCACCACCCTTCATATTTTTTAACCCTACAATTGTGCCAAAATACCACAGTTATAGGATACCAGTGGGCCTATTACCAAATATTTTTCCTTCCTCACTGCTCACGTGTTATCACTCACTTCTCACCGCTCATTGCTCACCGCTAACAAGATAGCACTCCCCCCCCCTCTGGGACTTCTCAATAACCTTCCATAATCCATAGTCTCTCTTGCGTGCCTCTTGGCCTTGCAAAGACTATTGACCTTTCATTATTATCTTCAAGGGGTTCCATCTGCGACAAAAAACTTATAATATGCAAATATACTACAATGACACAAAATGGAAATTAATTCTCTTGAGAATGTATCAACACACTGAGATGATAGTCTTTTTCAAAATCTCATCTCTAAGCATTGAATGATTTTTCTCTCAAGATATTAATGAGGGACTTGGATTAATCTCATCAATCACATAATATTGTGAGATCATTTTAAGTTAGATCCTTGAGGCAATCTTACATTTTGTAATCAATTCTCTATACTCCTCTTAGACAATTAGTTTTGAGTTATTCTCCCTAACTCATTATAGTCTTCAATGGGTTCTCTTAGATTACATGATCACTTTCATTTGTCAGTTAATTTGCTAACAAGAATTTCCCTTACTTGGTTCAGTAGGTAATTGTCTATCTCGTACAACTTCTGTAATCCTCAATAGTTTATTAATTTTTGGCAATCACATCTCTATTCTCGGAATCATCTTAACACAGACTATTGACTGAAATTTCTCTCCGACAAAGTAATTCTTTCATATGTGAACTTTTATCCAAATAACTCAATCACGAAGATTTCCGAGGTAACATACAACACTTGGTTATGTGAATCACTCACATTACCTGGGAGACAATAGTCTCACCCTAACAACTTAATGAATTATTCTTACTCAAATTGAATCTCTCTCAAACCATTGACTGAGTAACTTCCAACGAATCACAAACAATATGCATGAAAGCATAGATATGAGTAACAATGAGTTTCCTCTCCCAGGACTACAACTTACAAACTCTTACTAACTGTCACACAAACCATAGTCTCAACTATAGATATTAATCAACATCACTTTATTTTCAAGTAGTGTCATAAACTGATACAAAGTTCTTTATGCAAACATTAGTGTAAAGAATCACTCATTATTACAAAAAAAACATGACCACTAGTCCTCTCAACTAGGGTAAATTGATATAAATGATGATCAATCCCTGATCTTTGATTGATTTTAAGATAATTGCACTCTCGGCCAAAGTTAAAAGAATATTGTCACTGGATCTCTCTTAAGAAGAGGAAAAAAACACACATACACTTACTCCTTTCTTCCATTTCACTTTGAATATTTCTTAGGGCTACAACCCTTCCTATCATACCATAGTCCTTTCTCTATCTCCTAGGCTATGGCCTCAATTTAGGCACATATTAATTGAATTTATTTATTTTTAAATTTTATTTTCACATTGTTTTCTCATTGAAGCAAAAAATCAAAAAAATTGACTCTACACTTTCTATCCACTTGTGCAAACCAATATTTTAAAAAGGCCTACAGATAGCCATACACATGAAAGCCTTTCGCCTCACAATGTAAATCTTACAAGCCAATAAAAGTCACTTGATTCTTCACACTAGCAAACGCAAGAGCCATCGATAACAAACTAGTTGATATAAAAATGTTGATTGGCTCCTCAATTGCACATGCAACAACCCACCATGTCATTGCATGGCCAAACTCAAGCCCGACATACTATATGTGGTAGGGGTTGTAGAAGGTAGAGCATTACATTGCTTGTAGTAAAGAGAAATGTAATGGATGAGGCATGAGAAACAATAAGGTTAGAATAAGACCACAACGCTAGTCCGAAGAAGGATAAGAGTTATCCCATATTGTTTGTATGAACCAAGGAAAAGAAAAGAGCAATAAAAGGCAAAGCAAGGAGAGCATGAGATCATCTCACTCCAAACATTGTTCATATGCCTTTGTTTATGTGTATATGCTTTTACAACTTCATCTATAGTCTTATTGACTTCCAATAGGTTATGGGCCCATCATGCAAGTGAAGAGCCCAGAAATTTGATTACTTTGAGGTTGTAGAGTGGATCTTGAGAGATTGGCGCTTTGGAGTTTTGGAGCCTTAAAGGTGCCCGAGAGCGCATTTGGTTGTTGTAAGTGTTTCTTTCTCTTTTGCTTTTGTTTTTGCTTGAATGTATGTTTGATGCTAGAGCATGTAACTTGAGTGTTTTGAGTGGTTTAAGACTTATTTGTAAGGCTTGAGTGTTGCAAAGCTTGTTTGAAACCATTCAAAGTGTTTTGAATTGAGTGTTGTTTGAATGTCTTGAGGTGTAGAAGATTTGACTTGAGGTATTGAGAATGTAAGGCACATTTGAGGTGAAGAAGATCTTATTTGAATAATTTGAGCATCTTAAGACTTCTCTTGAAATATAAAAGTTCTAACTTAATATATTTGAGGTGAAGGAGATCTTATTTCAATGATTTCAGTGTCTTAAGACCTCTCTTGAGGTGTAGAAGATCTAACATTTTAGAGACCAAGAGGCCCATTTGAGAGCATATCGGCATGTTTTCACTACATTGAGGTACAAATGTACATTTTCAGTGTAAGAGGCTATCTTTTAGCTTGGGTTGGATTGATTGTAGACCAAGAAAAACTAGTTTGAGTGTTCTGAGAGTATATCTGAGCGTATGAAGGCATCATTTGAGAGCGAGGCTGCTAAAGTCATTGACAAGTTCAATGAAGGGAACTTCAACCTTTGGAGGTTTAGAATCAAAATGTTGTTGGCATCTATGGATCTTTGGGATATTGTGGACATCCTCTTCGTTTGCTGTAAGTTCTTCACGTGCAAGATGTAAGAAGACGACGATTTGTTCAACCACGTCAACAAGGTTAAAGCGCTCACGGATCAATTTGCTTATTAGGAAGTATCCGTGAGGGACAAAGACATTCGTCATGACTTTGCTCAAGAGCTTGCCGGCGTCATACGATTACTTCATCACCACCTTGAAAACAATGCTGACGAAGGCGCTTACAATCAACTACATGACAACGCATTTGATACATGAGATATTGAAGCGCAAGGAGAAGAAGCCCCAAGGTAAAGATGCCGCCATGGTATGAAGACAAAACAAACGGGACAACTCATTTCCATGCCAAGGCGTAAAGTTGTGCTTCTATTATGGCAAACCAGGCCACATTGCTCGTTTCTGCTTCAAAACAAAAAACAATGAGCGCAAAAATACGAAGAATGTGAAAGACAATGACGACTACGTATTTGTAATGCGTAATGGGGTACATTCCAAAAGTATGTGCAAATGGATCATGGATTCGGGAGCCACCAAGCACATGACTTCGCATAAGACTGTATTCGACACGTATGAAGATACGTGTCGCTCTACGCAATATACATTTAGGTGAAGATAGTGTTGTCGAAGCTAGCGGAATGGGATCTATCATTGTAGAAATAATCGTGAGAAGTTAAATGAATTGAATTCGTATCAAAGATACGTTTCATGTGCCCAAATTGCAACCCAATTTGCTCTTGGTGAACAAACTTGTATTTAACGGTTTGAAAGAACAATTTTACCTAAATGACTGCATTGTAAAAAATTATGACGTTGAAGCCATTGCAATTGCGTTACGCAAAGGCGACTTGTATGAAATGAATTTTACAAAAAAACACAAATGCGGCGAATTTGGTGCATTCTCCAACGGGAGATGGTACACTCGACCATTGAAACCACTACCTCAGCCATTTGAACATGAAGGGTGTTCTCATACTCCAAAACATGGTGAGTGACGTGAACCTTAGCAGACTTTCTTGCCCAACATCCTTGTTGTTTTGCAAAGCATGCATTGAGGTAAACAACATATAGTTGGATTTTCGAACGAGACAGGAGGCAAGCAAGCAAGCCTTTGGAGATTGTGCATTCCGACATGTGTGGCCCCATGAGAACTACATTCACAGGCGGTGCAAGGTATTTCATTGACGATTTCTCGAGAAAAATGTGATTATATACGTTGAAGTCCAAAAGGGAATACTTTGAGAGGTTCAAGGAGTTCAAGGTGCTTGTAGAAACGCAATCAGAGCATTAAATCAAGGTGTTTCAGTCAGACAACAACGGAAAATGCATTTCCAAGGCAGTTGAGCGGTTTTTGAAGGACCATGCCATTAGGAAGCAAACATCCACCATGTATAGGCCTTAACAAAACATAGTGGCAGAGCGTGCCAATCTCACCTTCATGAAAATGGTAAAGAACATGTTTCATGCCCAAAACATCTCCAAATCATTTTAGGTGGAAGCGGTGGCCAATGCGGTTTACCTACGAAATCGATATCTAACAAGAGCATTACACTTCATTACACCAATACAAACTTAGTTGCCATAGATTAGGCAACTGAGACCCTTCGAATGTAGTTTTTCTAATATAATTCAATACAAAGTGAACTTAAAACTAATATGATCTTTTAAAATTCCTAATTATTCTTAAAAAAATTAAAAATAAGATATTTTGTGAGCTGCCTCACGAAAATGCCTATAACTCCATATGATAGTTTTGGAATGAAACAAGGCTAGATAAACTGGACAGATAATTTTAATATTTACCTAGGAATATAGAACTCATAAAAAATGAATATTCTAACAAGCTAGAATGAAGCTATAAAGTCTATAGTTTCAAAATATAGGTTGTCTCATGGAATTGTCCTTAACTTCTATACAAAGTTTTGGATTTTATAAAACTATTTTTGTTGAAAATAAGACTTTAATATCTATTTCCACATATAAGATATATTAGAATTGGACTTAGAAAAAAAAATGTGGTAAGTTTTTTGAAATTTACTATTTTTTTTGGGCCACGATCACTAACAAATATAATATTTTATATAATAAATTATAATTTACCAAAAAATTAGAATATAAGTTTAATCCAAAAAACAAAAATTATATGAATTCTAAGAAAAAAAAATAATATAATATAATAATCTCACTTACTTTTAATATGTACTCTCATTCAAAAGTACCAAGTGAAATAAGTAACACGTCTTTCGACCAAGGGTGGAGTTGATCAAGGTTAAAAGCCGTTGGAGATGAATGGAATAGAAGCTAAAATTGAAAGGTTTTGGACCTCCGGAGGTCTGAGACTAAGAAGACTATGAGATGATAACATGAAAATTTGATACCGTTTAATAGGGTTGTCTCAAGTGATGGGATTAAGTTATTTTATCGACTTTGTTTGATCGCGTACCACTTGCCTTAGATTCCCTTAACAAAGACTTAGTCACCATTAATTTTTCAACTAAGCACTTCATCCATTGTTGACTTGATAATGTCAAAAGACACTTGTTAAAATAGATCTTACATTGTTGAGGTTAATCGACTCAGTCTGAAGGTGTTTCCAATAATCAAGGTCGTTTGCTTCATTGGTTTGATCGTTTTGGCATAAAATTATTTCATATATTTTATTATTTAATTCATATTAATCATCACTACTAGGTTAATTAATAAAAGAATCAATTTAACCATTCACTATATACTGATGTGTTTGCAAACTGAAAATATCATAAAACATAAAGACATGGTATTCATGAAAGATACCACGAGCATTGAAAACAATTTGGAGATGCGTCCAAGTGAAAGAAATTAAGGCCATATGGTAGTTGTTGTTGTCCAAATCATCTTCATATGATGACAGTGTGGAACTGTCAGCCATAAATCCCCACCCTTGTGCGTCGTAGTCCAGGTGGGAGCCTAAGACTAACATGTACCAGTTCAAATTTCCCCCCTCCTAAGAGTTTTGACCCTTGAGTTTCCCAGTCAGAAATGTCAAACATGCTTTATTCAATCAATGCAAAATTCAAGTGTTTAGAAACACTTAGTGCTCCTGCAGTCATCATCACATGCACACCTTCTCTAAGTCCGATTCACCCACACTTAAATCCTAGTGCTAATTCACTAAACTATCCTAACTGATTTTGCTTTGGCTTAGTCACACTACTTGAGCCAAGCCCTTAGCCCTGCCTCACTAAAACCCTACTTGAACTCTTCTGTACTCAACACAGCCCCTTCAACAGTGCGCTAACCCTGGCTCAGCTCCCTGGTGGCCTCGGCCCAGCTCCATTGTCTTCGCCCTCCTCTGCAAGCTCCTGCCACGTGTCCTAGCCACCTTCACATTCAAGCCGAACCTCAGCTTGGAATCTCGGTGCCGGTTCCGAATGCGGCCATTGAATCACCTTTAGTCTACTCTAGAACCCGCGCGGTTTCGGTGATGTGTTTGCATTTCTGAGTGGGATTCAAATTCCTCAATCTTCAAAGTCAACTCGCATTCTCATCAGGATCCTTCTCGCCCTAACTGCCCACATAGATGATTAGTGCACTCAGCCCTTCTTCTGATGTCACTTGTGTCATTACAGTATCTGATTTCTGAATGTGCTAATGTCGACCCTCTGCAGCTCGAAGATCCACACAGGGCATAGGTTGTCCCAGCCTCTACTGATCTCTTGCGCCTCATTTCTAACCCATTAAACTTCGTCATTCCAATGCCAGCATCCTTCCCAGAATCCAAACAGCTGCATTCTTCGTTGCCTGGCCTAGCAGCTAGCATTCTCCATCGAACCAGAGAGTCATTGGCAGCGCTTCCGCGCACCCCCCCCCTTACTACTTCTCTTCATCTTCTCTACTCTCCTCCTCCAGCGGAGTCGAGACCCCTCCCCATCAGTACCTGAAAATCCAGAACCGATAAGCCGAGTTGTTGGGCCTCATCTGGTCACTACCCCTACCTTTAAAGGAACAGCCATCAAGCCCTGAATCACTAATAATTTGGCCCTTGTGCATTAAATTCACATGTCCTCAAAACCTAATTAAACACCTACTTGTTTTTGGTCTTTTCACTTCATTCAATCAACACACAGTCACCCAACTCAAAATTAACTAACTCGAATCCTTTTTAAGAGTCTCTGCATCCCAACTTCTAACCAAACCTAAACAAAAATGAAAATCCAGGTGTTGGACATTTTTAGGATTAACTTGAAATGTGAGCACATAATTTGGCTCACAGGAACGCGGAGAACAAATAAGATATCATTTCATTACAATTGAAGAAACAATCAAAATACATGCAGAGAATGATAGTCTTGTCAAGAAATTTGGTAAATATAAAAATATTCTAAGAGGGAGCGGCGCCTATTGGATATTGGTTGAATAATCTCATTCTACCCAACACGGTAAGAACATGTCAATGTGATATTTTTGAACGATCATTTGAATTTGTACGAAGCATTGAGATCTGAAGGTGCGAGCAAGTGGAATGCTGAAATGCAAGAGGAGTACGATTCATTCATGGGCATCGATACGTGGAAATTGACCAACCTTCCAAATGATCGCAAGAGTGTAGGGTGCAAATGGATGTTTTGCACCAAAAATGGTGTATCGGATTAAATTGTTAAGTATAAAGAGTGGTTAGTAGCAAAGGGCTATTCTCAAGTGGCTAGAGTGGATTTTAATAAGGCCTTTGCCCCCTTGGCCAAATTTAACACTTTTAGATGCATTCTCGTAATAGCAGTGGGCATAGATTGGAAGGTCCACCAAATGCAATGTTTTTAAGTAAAGTATTGAAGGTGGAGATATAACCGGAATGGGTTTATATAAGAAGGGAATGAACACCTTGTGTGCAAACTCAAGAAAACTTTGTGCATGCTTAAGCAATCGCCAAGGACGTGGTACTACTATATCGATTCGTTTTTCATCAACGAGGATTTTTATAGGGGCCAAGTGGATCATTCATCGTACATCAAACAAACGGGTGATTATTTGTTGGTAGCGATTAATTCTCTACATAGACGATTTGATCATATTAGCTAGCAATATAACATAATTAAAGTGGCTCAAATTGGATTTTGAGAAGGAATTTGAGAGGAATTTTGAAGAGTAGCATTATTGTTTAGGAATGGAATTTGAGAGGAATAGAGAAGCCAATACTAGCACCATAAACCAATGGAGCAACATCAAGAAAGTCCTCATACGTTTCAACATGAAAGAATGCAAACCAGTTGGAACTTCGTTTGATGCAAATTTAAAATTGTTAAAACTTTCGGATGAGGAATTTAGGAATGTGCAAAGGAAAATGGAAGGTGTTCCATACAAGGCTGGGTAGGATCTCTCATATATGCAATAATAGATACAAAGGCCGATCTTGCATTTGCGATGAGTGTGGCGAGCCAATTCATGTCGAAGTCCGGTCCACTGCATTAGATGGCCATGAACAAATCATGAGGTATTTGAAGGACACTTTGGACTTCAAATTATGCCTTGAAAATAAGAATATTGCATTGAGAGGATTTTGTGATGCGGATTGGGTGGGACACGCAAACGAGAGATGTATGTATTTTTTGTTGGCGTTGAAATCATTTCATGGAAATGCAAGAAATAACAAACCATTGCATTATCTACGACGGAGGCAGAGGACATGGCCACGAGAAATGTATGTGTTTTTTGTTGGTGTTGGAATCATTTCATGGAAATGCAAGAAACAACAAACCTTTGCATTGTCTACGATGGAAGCGGGGGAAAGTTCGTATGCGAGCGGAGAGCGGTGAGCAGAGAGCGGTGAGCGAAGAGCGGAGAGCGGAGAACTCGATTTGAGACATGAAATGAGAGGAAATATGCACCTATAACCGCGGGAATGAATGAAAAACATCCAACTATTTTTAGGAAATTTTAATGGTTAGGTAGTCTATTACCGTGGAAATAGGCCAACATTTTCGCAGGGGAGTGCTATCATGTGAGCGGTGAGCAATGAGCAGTGAGCGATGAGCAGTAACTTATGAACGGTGAGTGAGGAAAATTTCTTGGAAATACACGCACTAGTACCCTATATCCATGGTATTTTGGCATAAATAATAATGTTTTTTTCTATAATCAAATTAATGGAGAGTTAAAAAAATGCAATTAGCCTCATGAATGCATGCCTCTACTTTTAAATTCAACAATTGCAAGCTTGGCATGAGGGTTTGAAAAAGAGTTTTAATATTGTTGTTGGATTCAACATCTGATTATAATAACAATGCAAGCAACTTCCAAGTGTTGCTTTGAACTGTATTTCTAAAATTCATGTAAGTTTGAGAAATGAATTGATGGAGGTAATTAAGTTTTGGGATAAAGGGTTTAGGAATAAGAGGAAATTGCTCACACAATTCAATGTCCACTAATTGTGGTAATTTGAAAAGATGAATCCAAACTTTGTCACACATCCAACCAAATAATATCCAATCCAATCATATCCAATCCAATCAAACATATAGTGGATGGTTTTGACAACTACCTAAATGTCCCTAAACTAATTTAGCTTAATCATTTAGATCATCGCATTGAATCGCCTCATCATCTACGTACGGGTTACGAGCAATTCGTGCAGACATGCGGCGAGGAGTTGGCGTCACTGATCTTGCCATGATCTGAGCAACATTTTCTGCATATACTGGCAAACCCATATTCGGAGATGAAGTCATGTTTTTCTTTTTTCTGCAAAAGAAAATCATAAGTGTTAGATTTTTTAGTGCACACATACCAGACATTGGAGGCCAAGTTAGCAAACAATATGGAGAAATTGAAAACTTACGTACTCAATCGATTTTTTCTCGCAACATTCTTAACAGGCTCTTCATCGGAATCGATGGAGGCACTATGTGGCATAAATCCACCTACACTAGCAGTTGGTAGTGGATCACTTAATGGGGATAGAATGGCATCAAACAATGCAGAATCTTCCTCGTATGCAACTAGATGGCGGCCACTATTTCTGCAAGCATGAATAGATGCACCTGCCAATGAAATGTTGAAATGTTAGTTAATTTGCACAAGCCATTGACAACACTATAGTGACTTCATTAAAACACATTGAGAGATGATATAGTAGGTCCTTGAGTAAGAGATAAACCAACCTGTAGATGCGTAAGCATCGAGGACAACCGATGCAGGAGTTGTTAAAGCCTCTATTAAGATTTGCATCGATTCCGAGTCCTTCTCCCTACCACCTCTCCATGGCACTTTTCCATTCATGAGTTGAGTGCTTGCCGATGTGAGATTGAAGAACACATCCAAGGCCTCCACATCCACCTCAATGTTTTCATTTTTTTTTTGAAAAACAAACTCTGACTTGGGAGTAGAACGAAGAAATAACATGATGCGGAAACGACGAGTCTATAAACCACAAGAAAACCTTCAGCGGGGGAATCGATTGCATAATTGAGGAGATCAATGCAATACAATGAAAATAATATAAATCGAAGTAATAAATAATAGAGTTTAATGTATACCGTCAATGATGTGTCAAGTGGATAACACAAAGGCAACTCGTTGAAGCCCCACCAATCTTTTCGCAATACAAAATCATAGGAGGCTGCGAATGTCCTTACATCGTCTCTGACATCTTTCTTCTCAGGAACAAACAAAAGCAAGGGGCCATCATCGGTGAGATATGCACATGCAAATTCAAATAGAGCCTCAATGTTCTTTCTTTTGTGGTCGTTCCAAACTGGGATTACATGTGGAGGAGATGAAACGTTAGGTACAGGCAAACCTTCTGGCAAATCTGCAATAATAAAATCAAAACCTCCAAAAGTACAATCCTCTGAAGAAACCTTCCTCTTCCGTCCGGAACCCACCTACCCAAAAAACCAAAAAACAATATTACACTCAAATCCAAAGCATGTTGCAACATCAACACCATATCACCAAAAATAAAAATAAGTTCAATGCTCAGTATACTGACCTTAGTCACAAATTCGAATGTTTTCAACATTAACGGATTCTCATGAGCACCATTCTCCATCAATGTTTGGATTGAAATCTTCTCCAACATAACTGAACAAACTGGCGTGGAAGGTGAAACACCACTGACAATGGTTTTTGACACATGTTGAGATCGTAGTGATCTCAAAATGGGAGAAACCTTAGGTCCATCATTACCTTGAGTGCTAGGTGTAGGTGTTGAAGGACTAGGATTGTATGCCATAACACCAGTTTGAGATGAAGGTGTTGGATTAGCTTCATCTACCTTTGAGCCCCGCTTACGTTTAGTTTTTCCCTCCGGTTTGATTACTTTCACCACACACACATCCTCGTTGTTTATCATGTCAATATCATCAGGAGGCAAGTCTATTGGACATGACTGTTTCCTGAGCTCCTCCTCCTCACTTGAACAAAATGTAAGAGGACACTCAATAAACCATGGACAAGATTGCAAAGTGGCATAATTCCATATTCTTATCTGGGTTGCCGTAAAAATGCAAAGGTCACTGGATTTATCAGCCCATGAAGAGAAACAACTCGGAATGGAGCCAAGGGAGATGGCGTTTGAAGCCAATAGCTCGTTTTTTATGTACCTTTGGAACAAAATAACCAGTTGATTGAAGTTAGTGAATTGATTATTTCAAGGCAAATTTCAAGCATGTAATGAAACAATTGAAGCTATGAAATAAACAAAGATAGATTACCTGAATACCACTCGTTTGATAGCAATGCCTCCTCCAAAAACTTTACCGAGTATACTAGATTTTGTAAATGCACTCATGCCACCAAAAAAGGCCGGAATGCTTTTGTCCAAAGCATAATGCGCCATTTTTCAATATACTCAGTAGGCCTAAGTATATGTCCACTCCAAAGAATCTTGACATTCATTTCTTTTTCCATATCCTCAAATTGTTTCACAAAACCATCTTCCAACTGCAAAATGATACATATACATCACGATCATTGAACAAATTATAAATCATTCAAAATTTAAAATGAAAAGACGTAGATATTTAAGAATGAAGAAAAACCTGGGCCCAAAATGACGCTTTGATCAACCATTTCTCAAGTTCTTTTTCTTTGATATCTCCCAATGGAAATCGCAGAGATTCACGTGACATATCACTAGAATTCCACCACCTCAACCATTTGATTTTGAAGACTGATTCCACTGGAGCAGTTGCAATCATTTGCAATTTCTCTAGGGTCATGGTAGGCTCAGAGCGATCTCCAAAATGTTTATTGATCTGCGAAATGGAAAGTGAAAATTATAAAAAACTCTTATATAGGATGCCAAAATGAATACAACATAGAATAAACATAATGACTTACCTCATCCAAGAACTCAAAGCCATTGGCTGGATTTGCGACAGCGAGAAGTCTTTCAAATTCTTTTCCACGAATTGAAGATACTGCTTTTCTTGTTACATTCTGCATGACATCCCAAATACCTTTTGCTGTCCTTGATTGAAGTGGAGTTTTCTCATTGTATTTACGAGATGCTTCTTCGGTCATAGACGCTATCTCACGCTACATAAACAAAAATAAAGAATTAGTATAAAAAAAATTGCAAAACATCTTGAATAACAAAGCTTATCATGAATTAGATTACCCACCTTGTATAGAAATTGAATAAAAACTTCCAAAGTGAGAGTATACCAAGTCCCTTTTCCACTTTTCTTCAAACACTTGGAGTATTGATCAGGAGTAAGAAGATCTTTAAATTCCTCCAACTTCCTGATTCCAAAATTTTGGACACGATGAAGTTTGTGAACCAAATTTGTCTTGACATGATCTGATTCCGTAGACCTAGGAGAGATCACAAAAATATATCAATTTTAAAAATAATTTAATCATCATAAACGAAAAGAATTTAAATAAAAACAAGGATCATAAAACATACCTGTTCACATCATGCATAGCATTCAAAAGAAGGGCCACCGAACCAGTTGATTCAAGCATTATACAATCAACGGAATAATGCCACTCTTTATCTTCTCCATGCAGCCTATCGATATGGCGGCGCCAAGCTGTCACTCGATGGTTGCCCTCCCATACAAAAAACATTTTTCCACAAAATCTCTCATAATCCTTGTCATTCTTAAGGATTTCTTCAAATGATGTATTGGAAGATTGCCAGTGTTCTCCCCAGGTCTCTGCATCCCGAATATCCATAGTGTTTCCATCTTTGTCATATGGAGATACATACAATACCCTATCACCCTCCCTATAACCATTCACAAATTCATTCTCCAAAAGTTGGACATCGGTTTCCAAGATTGGCCTCACAACAGGCAACGGTATCAACCGACAAAGAGGGATTGAAAATCTTGACTTTGAAAATGGCTTCATTCGAAGTCCTCCAATCAAAGAATTGAAGTTTGTATTTTGCAAATCCCGCATATGAGACATAGTCTCTTCCACATCCAACAAATCATTGGGCAGTGGAAGACCGCCATCATCATCTCCACCACCCTGAAATACACATTACAAATGAAATGAAATTAAAATATAACTATCAAAACCACAAATTACATTCCATTAGACTACCTAAATATTATTCATTTACAAACAACCCATCAAAACAAAAACATTACCTCTCAACCATTTAGAACCATTTCAACTTCAATTTCAACCTTATAGCTTCTTCATTGAAATCCTTCAATAAACCATACAATATCAAGAATACTACACAACAACTTCCAAGCTCACATATCAAGGCAAGACACAAGCAATCAACACAAACAAATATGAAAGAAACACATAAAACATCAAATGAAGAGGCAAGAAGAAAACCTCAAAATTTCAAAAAAACTAGTCCCGGAACCGGGACTCATTTTTTTCAAACTTTGATGTTTTTTCTTGTCTCTTTAGTTCTTCATTTTGTGAGTTCATGTTTCATTTTCAGCACCTTATGAAGTCAAAGATTAGGGAGAAGCAATGAAATCCGAGCCCTCAAACCTTCTAAAATCATATGAAGCTTCAATTTCAACCTTGAAGCATTTACATTGAAATTCTTGAATACAATGCAAACCCATCAAACATACTACACAACAATTTCCAAGCTCACATATCAAGGCAAGACACAAGCAATCAACACAAACAAGTATGAAAGAAACACATAAAACATCAAATGAAGAGGCAAGAAGAAAACCTCAAAATTTCAAAAAAACTAGTCCCGGAACCGGGACTCATTTCTTTCAAACTTTGATGTTTTTTCTTGTCTCTTTAGTTCTTCATCTTGTGAGTTCATGTTTCATTTTCAGCACCTTATGAAGTCAAAGATTAGGGAGAAGCAATGAAATCCGAGCCCTCAAACCTTCTAAAATCATATGAAGCTTCAATTTCAACCTTGAAGCATTTACATTGAAATTCTTGAACACAATGCAAACCCATCAAACATACTACACAACAACTTCCAAGCTCATATATCAAGGCAAGACACAAGCAATCAACACAAACAAATATGAAAGAAACACATAAAAAAACAAATGAAGAGGCAAGAAGAAAACCTCAAAATTTCAAAA